>OZ010589.1:663320-1326640 GCA_963932145.1 Acanthosepion lycidas | reverse complement strand
TCGTGGGCAGAAAATGGGTGATCACTGTAACTTTCTCTTCTGTTTCCAATTTATATTTATATTTTACATCCTTCATTTAGCATTATGGACAGGGAAAGACCTAATCTAAGATCTGCAAAAAATTTCTTGCCTTCAAATTCATACCGTGATCGTAGCATGCATGGACTCGACTCATATGACTGGGATTTCAATGAAAATGATTGTGGGGAGAAAATGTGTGATCACTGTACATTTCTATTCTGTTTCCTATTTATATTTCTATATTACCTCCTCAATTTAGCATTATGGACAGGGAAAGACCTAATCTAAGATCTGCAAAATATATTTTGCCTTCAAATTCATACCGTGATCGTAGCATGCATGGACTCGACTCATATGACTGGGATTTCCATGAAAAAGATTGTGGGCAGAAAATGGGTGATCACTGTACATTTCTCTTCTGTTTCCAATTTATATTTATATTTTACTTCTTCAATTTAGCATTATGGACAGGGAAAGACCTAATCTAAGCTCTGCAAATAAATATTTTGCCTTCAAATTCATACCGTGATCTTAGCATGCATGGACTCGACTCATATGCCTGGGATTTCCATGAAAAAAGATTGTGGGCAGAAATTGGGGGATCACTGTACACTTCACTTCTGTTTCCTATTTATATTTATATTTTACCTCCTCAATTTAGCATTATGGACAGGGAAAGACCAAATCTATGATCTGCAAAAAAATATTTTGCCTTCAAATTCATACTGTGATCGTAGCATGCATGGACTCGGCTCATATGACTGTGATTTCCATGAAAATGATTGTGGGCCGAAAATGGGTGATCACTGTACATTTCTCTTCTGGTTCCTATTTATATTTCTATTTTACCTTCTCAATTTAGAATTTTGGACCGCGAAAAACCTAATCTAAAATCTAGACAAAAATATTTTGCCTTCAAATTCATACCGTGATCGTAGCATGCATGAACTCGACTCATATGACTGGGATTTCCATGAAAAAGGTTGGGGGCCGAAAATGGGTGATCACTGTACATTTCTTTTCTGTTTCCTATTTATATTTATATTTTACCTCCTTAGTTTAGCAATATGGACAGGGAAAGACCTAATCTAAAATCTGCACAAAAATATTTTGCCTTCAAATTCATACCGCGATCGTAGCATGCATGTACTCGACTCATATGACTGGGATTTTCATGAAAAAGATTGTGGGCCGAAAATGAGTGATCACTGTACATTTCTCTTCTGTTTCCTATTTATATTTTTATTTTACCTCCTCAATTTAGCATTATGGCCAGGGAAAGATTTGATCTAAGCTCTGCGCAAAAATATTTTGCCTTCAAATTCATACCGTGATCGTAGCATGAATGGACTCGTCTCATATGACTGGGATTTCCATGAAAAAGATTGTGGGCCGAAAATGGGTGATCACTGTACATTTCTCTTCTGTTTCTTATTTATATTTATATTTTACCTCCTCAATTTAGCATTATGGACAGGGAAAGACCTAATCTAAGATCTGCACAAAAATATTTTGCCTTCAAATTCATACCGTGATCGTAGCATGCATGGACTCGACTCATATGACTGGGATTTCCATGAAAAAGATTGTGGGCCGAAAATGTGTGATCACTGTACATTTCTCTTCTGTTTCCTATGTATATTTCTATTTTACCTCCTGAATTTAGCATTATGGATAGGGAAAGACCTAATCTAAGCTCTGCACAAAAATATTTTGCCTTCAAATTCATACCGTGAACGTAGCATGCAAGGACTCGAATCATATGACTGGGATTTCCATGAAAAAGATTGTGGGCCGAAAATGGGTGATCACTGTACATTTATCTTCTGTTTCCTATTTATATTTATATTTTACCTCCTTAATTTAGCATTATGGACAGGGAAAGACCTAATCTAAGCTCTGCACAAAAATATTTTGCCTTCAAATTCATACCGTGATCGTAGCATGCATGGACTCGAATCATATGACTGGGATTTCCAGGAAAAAGATTATGGGCCGAAAATGGGTGATCACTGTACATTTCTCTTCTGTTTCCTATTTATATTTCTATTTTGCTTTTCAATTTAGCATTATGGACAGGGGAATACCTTATCTAAAATCTGCACAAAAATATTTTGCCTTCAAATTCATACCATGAACGTAGCATGCATGAACTCGACTCATATGACCGGGATTTCCATGAAAAAGATTGTTGGCCGAAAATGGGTGATCACTGTACATTTCTCTTCTGTATTCTATTTATATTTCTATTTTCCCTTCTCAATTTAGCATTATGGCCAGGGAAAGACCTAATCTAAGCTCTGCACAAAAATATTTTGTCTTCAAATTCATACCGTGATCGTAGCATGCATGGACTCGACTCATATGACTGGGATTTCCATGAAAAAGATTGTGGGCCGAAAATGGGTGATCACTGTACATTTCTCTTCTGTTTCTTATTTATATTTCTATTGTACCTCCTCAATTTAGCATTATGGACAGGGAAAGACCTAATCTAAGATCTGCACAAAAATATTTTGCCTTCAAATTCATACCGTGATCGTAGCATGCATGGACTCGACTCATATGACTGGGATTTCCATGAAAAAGATTGTGGGCAGAAAATGGGTGATCACTGTACATTTCTCTTCTGTTTCCTATTCATATTTCTATTTTACCTCCTCAATTTAGCATTATGGACAGGGAAAGACATAATCTAAGATCTGCACAAAAATATTTTGCCTTCAAATACATGCCGTGAGCGTAGCATGCATGGACTTGACTCATATGACTGGGATTTCCATGAAAAAGATTGTGGGCCGAAAATGGGTGATCACTGTACATTTCTCTTCTGTTTCCTATTTATATTTATATTTTACCTCCTCAATTTAGCATTATGGACAGGGAAAGACCTAATCTAAGATCTGCACAAAAATATTTTGCCTTCAAATTCATACCTTGATCGTAGCATGCATGGACTCGACTCATATGACTGGGATTTCCATGAAAAAGATTGTGGGCCGAAAATGGGTGATCACTGTACATTTCTCTTAAGTTTCCTATTTATATTTCTATTTTATCTCCTCAATTTATCATTATGGACAGGGAAAGACCTAATCTAAGATCTGCACAAAAATATTTTGCCTTCAAATTCAATCCGTGATCGTAGCATGCATGGACTCGACTCATATGACTGGGATTTCCATGAAAAAGATTGTGGGCCGAAAATGGGTGATCACTGTACATTTCTCTTCTGTTTCCTATTTATATTTCTATTTTATCTCCTCAATTTAGCATTATGGAGAGGGAAAGACCTAATCTAAAATCTGCACAAAAATATTTTGCCTTCAATTTAGTACCGTGATCGTAGCATGCATGGACTCGAATCATATGACTTGGATTTCCAAGAAAAAGATTTTGGGCCGAAAATGGGTGATCACTGTACATTTCTCTTCTGTTTCCTATTTATATTTCTATTTTATCTCCTCAATTTAGCATTATGGACAGGGAAAGACCTAATCTAAGCTCTGCACAAAAATATTTTGCCTTCAAATACATACCGTGATCGTAGCATGCATGAACTCTACTCATATGACTGGGATTTCCATGAAAAAGATTGTGGGCCGAAGATGGGTGATCACTGTACATTTCTCTTCTGTTTCCTATTTATATTTATATTTTACCTCCTCAATTTAGCATTATGGACAGGGAAAGACCTAATCTAAGATCTGCAAAATATATTTTGCCTTCAAATTCATACCGTGATCGTAGCATGCATGGACTCGACTCATATGACTGGGATTTCCATGAAAAAGATTGTGGGCAGAAAATGGGTGATCACTGTACATTTCTCTTCTGTTTCCAATTTATATTTATATTTTACTTCTTCAATTTAGCATTATGGACAGGGAAAGACCTAATCTAAGCTCTGCAAATAAATATTTTGCCTTCAAATTCATACCGTGATCTTAGCATGCATGGACTCGACTCATATGCCTGGGATTTCCATGAAAAAAGATTGTGGGCAGAAATTGGGGGATCACTGTACACTTCACTTCTGTTTCCTATTTATATTTATATTTTACCTCCTCAATTTAGCATTATGGACAGGGAAAGACCAAATCTATGATCTGCAAAAAAATATTTTGCCTTCAAATTCATACTGTGATCGTAGCATGCATGGACTCGGCTCATATGACTGTGATTTCCATGAAAATGATTGTGGGCCGAAAATGGGTGATCACTGTACATTTCTCTTCTGGTTCCTATTTATATTTCTATTTTACCTTCTCAATTTAGAATTTTGGACCGCGAAAAACCTAATCTAAAATCTAGACAAAAATATTTTGCCTTCAAATTCATACCGTGATCGTAGCATGCATGAACTCGACTCATATGACTGGGATTTCCATGAAAAAGGTTGGGGGCCGAAAATGGGTGATCACTGTACATTTCTTTTCTGTTTCCTATTTATATTTATATTTTACCTCCTTAGTTTAGCAATATGGACAGGGAAAGACCTAATCTAAAATCTGCACAAAAATATTTTGCCTTCAAATTCATACCGCGATCGTAGCATGCATGTACTCGACTCATATGACTGGGATTTTCATGAAAAAGATTGTGGGCCGAAAATGAGTGATCACTGTACATTTCTCTTCTGTTTCCTATTTATATTTTTATTTTACCTCCTCAATTTAGCATTATGGCCAGGGAAAGATTTGATCTAAGCTCTGCGCAAAAATATTTTGCCTTCAAATTCATACCGTGATCGTAGCATGAATGGACTCGTCTCATATGACTGGGATTTCCATGAAAAAGATTGTGGGCCGAAAATGGGTGATCACTGTACATTTCTCTTCTGTTTCTTATTTATATTTATATTTTACCTCCTCAATTTAGCATTATGGACAGGGAAAGACCTAATCTAAGATCTGCACAAAAATATTTTGCCTTCAAATTCATACCGTGATCGTAGCATGCATGGACTCGACTCATATGACTGGGATTTCCATGAAAAAGATTGTGGGCCGAAAATGTGTGATCACTGTACATTTCTCTTCTGTTTCCTATTTATATTTCTATTTTACCTCCTGAATTTAGCATTATGGATAGGGAAAGACCTAATCTAAGCTCTGCACAAAAATATTTTGCCTTCAAATTCATACCGTGAACGTAGCATGCAAGGACTCGAATCATATGACTGGGATTTCCATGAAAAAGATTGTGGGCCGAAAATGGGTGATCACTGTACATTTATCTTCTGTTTCCTATTTATATTTATATTTTACCTCCTTAATTTAGCATTATGGACAGGGAAAGACCTAATCTAAGCTCTGCACAAAAATATTTTGCCTTCAAATTCATACCGTGATCGTAGCATGCATGGACTCGAATCATATGACTGGGATTTCCAGGAAAAAGATTATGGGCCGAAAATGGGTGATCACTGTACATTTCTCTTCTGTTTCCTATTTATATTTCTATTTTGCTTTTCAATTTAGCATTATGGACAGGGGAATACCTTATCTAAAATCTGCACAAAAATATTTTGCCTTCAAATTCATACCATGAACGTAGCATGCATGAACTCGACTCATATGACCGGGATTTCCATGAAAAAGATTGTTGGCCGAAAATGGGTGATCACTGTACATTTCTCTTCTGTATTCTATTTATATTTCTATTTTCCCTTCTCAATTTAGCATTATGGCCAGGGAAAGACCTAATCTAAGCTCTGCACAAAAATATTTTGTCTTCAAATTCATACCGTGATCGTAGCATGCATGGACTCGACTCATATGACTGGGATTTCCATGAAAAAGATTGTGGGCCGAAAATGGGTGATCACTGTACATTTCTCTTCTGTTTCTTATTTATATTTCTATTGTACCTCCTCAATTTAGCATTATGGACAGGGAAAGACCTAATCTAAGATCTGCACAAAAATATTTTGCCTTCAAATTCATACCGTGATCGTAGCATGCATGGACTCGACTCATATGACTGGGATTTCCATGAAAAAGATTGTGGGCAGAAAATGGGTGATCACTGTACATTTCTCTTCTGTTTCCTATTCATATTTCTATTTTACCTCCTCAATTTAGCATTATGGACAGGGAAAGACATAATCTAAGATCTGCACAAAAATATTTTGCCTTCAAATACATGCCGTGAGCGTAGCATGCATGGACTTGACTCATATGACTGGGATTTCCATGAAAAAGATTGTGGGCCGAAAATGGGTGATCACTGTACATTTCTCTTCTGTTTCCTATTTATATTTATATTTTACCTCCTCAATTTAGCATTATGGACAGGGAAAGACCTAATCTAAGATCTGCACAAAAATATTTTGCCTTCAAATTCATACCTTGATCGTAGCATGCATGGACTCGACTCATATGACTGGGATTTCCATGAAAAAGATTGTGGGCCGAAAATGGGTGATCACTGTACATTTCTCTTAAGTTTCCTATTTATATTTCTATTTTATCTCCTCAATTTATCATTATGGACAGGGAAAGACCTAATCTAAGATCTGCACAAAAATATTTTGCCTTCAAATTCAATCCGTGATCGTAGCATGCATGGACTCGACTCATATGACTGGGATTTCCATGAAAAAGATTGTGGGCCGAAAATGGGTGATCACTGTACATTTCTCTTCTGTTTCCTATTTATATTTCTATTTTATCTCCTCAATTTAGCATTATGGAGAGGGAAAGACCTAATCTAAAATCTGCACAAAAATATTTTGCCTTCAATTTAGTACCGTGATCGTAGCATGCATGGACTCGAATCATATGACTTGGATTTCCAAGAAAAAGATTTTGGGCCGAAAATGGGTGATCACTGTACATTTCTCTTCTGTTTCCTATTTATATTTCTATTTTATCTCCTCAATTTAGCATTATGGACAGGGAAAGACCTAATCTAAGCTCTGCACAAAAATATTTTGCCTTCAAATACATACCGTGATCGTAGCATGCATGAACTCGACTCATATGACTGGGATTTCCATGAAAAAGATTGTGGGCCGAAAATGTGTGATCACTGTACATTTCTCTTCTGTTTCCTATTTATATTTCTATTTTACCTCCTGAATTTAGCATTATGGATAGGGAAAGACCTAATCTAAGCTCTGCACAAAAATATTTTGCCTTCAAATTCATACCGTGAACGTAGCATGCAAGGACTCGAATCATATGACTGGGATTTCCATGAAAAAGATTGTGGGCCGAAAATGGGTGATCACTGTACATTTATCTTCTGTTTCCTATTTATATTTATATTTTACCTCCTTAATTTAGCATTATGGACAGGGAAAGACCTAATCTAAGCTCTGCACAAAAATATTTTGCCTTCAAATTCATACCGTGATCGTAGCATGCATGGACTCGAATCATATGACTGGGATTTCCAGGAAAAAGATTATGGGCCGAAAATGGGTGATCACTGTACATTTCTCTTCTGTTTCCTATTTATATTTCTATTTTGCTTTTCAATTTAGCATTATGGACAGGGGAATACCTTATCTAAAATCTGCACAAAAATATTTTGCCTTCAAATTCATACCATGAACGTAGCATGCATGAACTCGACTCATATGACCGGGATTTCCATGAAAAAGATTGTTGGCCGAAAATGGGTGATCACTGTACATTTCTCTTCTGTATTCTATTTATATTTCTATTTTCCCTTCTCAATTTAGCATTATGGCCAGGGAAAGACCTAATCTAAGCTCTGCACAAAAATATTTTGTCTTCAAATTCATACCGTGATCGTAGCATGCATGGACTCGACTCATATGACTGGGATTTCCATGAAAAAGATTGTGGGCCGAAAATGGGTGATCACTGTACATTTCTCTTCTGTTTCTTATTTATATTTCTATTGTACCTCCTCAATTTAGCATTATGGACAGGGAAAGACCTAATCTAAGATCTGCACAAAAATATTTTGCCTTCAAATTCATACCGTGATCGTAGCATGCATGGACTCGACTCATATGACTGGGATTTCCATGAAAAAGATTGTGGGCAGAAAATGGGTGATCACTGTACATTTCTCTTCTGTTTCCTATTCATATTTCTATTTTACCTCCTCAATTTAGCATTATGGACAGGGAAAGACATAATCTAAGATCTGCACAAAAATATTTTGCCTTCAAATACATGCCGTGAGCGTAGCATGCATGGACTTGACTCATATGACTGGGATTTCCATGAAAAAGATTGTGGGCCGAAAATGGGTGATCACTGTACATTTCTCTTCTGTTTCCTATTTATATTTATATTTTACCTCCTCAATTTAGCATTATGGACAGGGAAAGACCTAATCTAAGATCTGCACAAAAATATTTTGCCTTCAAATTCATACCTTGATCGTAGCATGCATGGACTCGACTCATATGACTGGGATTTCCATGAAAAAGATTGTGGGCCGAAAATGGGTGATCACTGTACATTTCTCTTAAGTTTCCTATTTATATTTCTATTTTATCTCCTCAATTTATCATTATGGACAGGGAAAGACCTAATCTAAGATCTGCACAAAAATATTTTGCCTTCAAATTCAATCCGTGATCGTAGCATGCATGGACTCGACTCATATGACTGGGATTTCCATGAAAAAGATTGTGGGCCGAAAATGGGTGATCACTGTACATTTCTCTTCTGTTTCCTATTTATATTTCTATTTTATCTCCTCAATTTAGCATTATGGAGAGGGAAAGACCTAATCTAAAATCTGCACAAAAATATTTTGCCTTCAATTTAGTACCGTGATCGTAGCATGCATGGACTCGAATCATATGACTTGGATTTCCAAGAAAAAGATTTTGGGCCGAAAATGGGTGATCACTGTACATTTCTCTTCTGTTTCCTATTTATATTTCTATTTTATCTCCTCAATTTAGCATTATGGACAGGGAAAGACCTAATCTAAGCTCTGCACAAAAATATTTTGCCTTCAAATACATACCGTGATCGTAGCATGCATGAACTCTACTCATATGACTGGGATTTCCATGAAAAAGATTGTGGGCCGAAGATGGGTGATCACTGTACATTTCTCTTCTGTTTCCTATTTATATTTATATTTTACCTCCTCAATTTAGCATTATGGACAGGGAAAGACCTAATCTAAGATCTGCACAAAAATATTTTGCCTTCAAATTCATACCGTGATCGTAGCATGCATGGACTCGACTCATATGACTTGGATTTCCATGTAAAAGATTGTGGGCAACAAATGGGTGATCACTGTACATTTCTCTTCTGTTTCCTATTTATATTTCTATTTTATCTCCTCAATTTAGCATTATGGACAGGGAAAGACCTAATCTAAGGTCTGCACAAAAATATTGTGCCTTCAAATTCATACCGTGATCATAGCATGCATGGACTCGGCTCATATGACTGGGATTTCCATGAAAAAGATTGTGGGCCGAAAATGGGTGATCACTGTACATTTCTCTTCTTTTTCCTATTTATATTTCTATTTTACCTCCTCAATTTAGCATTATGGACAGGGAAAGACCTAATCTAAGATCTGCACAAAAATAATTTGCCTTCAAATTCATACCGTGATCGTAGCATGCATGGACTCGACTCATATGACTGGGATTTCCATGAAAAAATTGTGGGCCTAAAATGGGTGATCACTGTACATTTCTCTTCTGTTTCCTATTTATATTTCTATTTTACCTCCTCAATTTAGCATTATGGACAGGGAAAGACCTCATCTAAAATCTGCACAAAAATATTTTGCCTTCAAATTCATACCGTGATCGTAGCATGCATGGACTCGACTCATATGACTGGGATTTCCATGAAAAAATTGTGGGCCTAAAATGGGTGATCACTGTACATTTCTCTTCTGTTTCCTATTTATATTTCTATTTTACCTCCTCAATTTAGCATTATGGACAGGGAAAGACCTAATCTAAGCTCTGCACAAAAATATTTTGCCTTCAAATTCATTCTGTGATCATAGCATGCATGGACTCGGCTCATATGACTGGGATTTCCATGAAAAAGATTGGGTGCCGAAAATGGGTGATCACTGTACATTTCTCTTCTGTTTCCTATTTATATTTCTATTTTACCTCCTCAATTTAGCATTATGGACAGGGAAAGACCTCATCTAAGATCTGCACAAAAATATTTTGCTTTCAAATTCATACCGTGATCGTAGCATGCATGGACTCGACTCATATGACTGGGATTTCCATGAAAAAGATTGTGGGCCGAAAATGGGTGATCACTGTACATTTCTCTTCTTTTTCCTATTTATATTTCTATTTTACCTCCTCAATTTAGCATTATGGACAGGGAAAGACCTAATCTAAGATCTGCACAAAAATATTTTGCCTTCAAATTCATACCGTGATCGTAGCATGCATGGACTCGACTCATATGACTGGGATTTCCATGAAAAAATTATGGGCCTAAAATGGGTGATCACTGTACATTTCTCTTCTGTTTACTATTTATATTTCTATTTTACCTCCTCAATTTAGCATTATGGACAGGGAAAGACCTCATCTAAAATCTGCACAAAAATATTTTGCCTTCAAATTCATACCGTGATCGTAGCATGCATGGACTCGACTCATATGACTGGAATTTCCATGAAAAAATTGTGGGCCTAAAATGGGTGATCACTGTACATTTCTCTTCTGTTTCCTATTTATATTTCTATTTTATCTCCTCAATTTAGCATTATGGACAGGGAAAGACCTAATCTAAGTTCTGCACAAAAATATTTTGCCTTCAAATACATACCGTGATCGTAGCATGCATGGACTCGACTCATATGACTGGGATTTCCATGAAAAAGATTGTGGGCCGAAAATGGGTGATCACTGTACATTTCTCTTCTGTTTCCTATTTATATTTATATTTTACCTCCTCAATTTAGCATTATGGACAGGGAAAGACCTAATCTAAGCTCTGCACAAAAATATTTTGGCTTCAAATTCATTCTGTGACCATAGCATGCATGGACTCGGCTCATATGACTGGGATTTCCATGAAAAAGATTGTGGGCCGGAAATGGGTGATCACTGTACATTTCTCTTCTGTTTCCTATTTATATTTCTATTTTACCTCCTCAATTTAGCATTATGGACAGGGAAAGACCTAATCTAAGATCTGCACAAAAATATTTTGCCTTCAATTTCATACCGTGATCGTAGCATGCATGGACTCGACTCATATGACTGGGATTTCCACGAAAAAGATTGTGGGCCGAAAATGGGTGATCACTGTACATTGCTCTTCTGTTTCCTATTTATATTTATATTTTACCTCCTCAATTTAGCATTATGGACAGGGAAAGACCTAATCTAAGATCTGCAAAAAAATATTTTGCCTTCAAATTCATACCGTGATCGTAGCATGCATGGACTCGACTCATATGACTGGGATTTCCATGAAAAAGATTGTGGGCCAAAAATGGGTGATCACTGTACATTTCTCTTCTGTTTCCTATTTATATTTCTATTTTACCTCCTCAATTTAGCATTATGGACAGGGAAAGACCTAATCTAAGCTCTGCACAAAAATATTTTGCCTTCAAATTCTTACCGTGATCGTAGCATGCATGGGCTCGACTCATATGACTGTGATTTCCATGAAAAAGATTTTGGGCCGAAAATGGGTGATCACTGTACATTTCTCTTCGGTTTCCTATTTATATTTATATTTTACCTACTCAATTTTGCATTATGGACAGGGAAAGACCTAATCTAAGATCTGCACAAAAATATTTTGCCTTCAAATTCATACCTTGATCGTAGCATGCATGGACTCGACTCATATGACTGTGATTTCCATGAAAAAGATCGTGGGCCGAAAATGGGTGATCACGGTACATTTCTCTTCTGTTTCCTATTTATATTTCTATTTTACCTACTCAATTTAGCATTATGGCCAGGGAAAGACCTAATCTAAGCTCTGCACAAAAATATTTTGTCTTCAAATTCATACCGTGATCGTAGCATGTATGGACTCGACTCATATGACTGGGATTTCCTTGAAAAACGTTGTGGGCCGAAAGTGGGTGATCACTGTACATTTCTCTTCTATTTCCTATTTATATTTATATTTTACCTCCCCAATTTAGCATTATGGACAGGGAAAGACCTAATCTAAGATCTGCAAAAAAAAATTTGCTTTCAAATTCATACCGTGATCGTAGCATGCATGGACTCGACTCATATGACTGGGATTTCCATGAAAAAGATTGTGGGCAGAAAATGGGTGATCACTGTACATTTTTCTTCTTTTTCCTATTTATATTTATATTTTACCTCCTCAATTTAGCATTATGGACAAGGAAAGACCTAATCTAAGATCTGCACAAAAATATTTTGCCTTCAAATTCATACCGTGATCGAAGCATGCATGGACTCGACTCATATGACTGGGATTTCCATGAAAAAGATTGTGGGCCGAAAATGGGTGATCACTGTACATTTCTCTTCTGTTTTCTATTTATATTTCTATTTTACCTCCTCAATTTAGCATTATGGACAGGGAAAGACCTCATCTAAAATCTGCACAAAAATATTTTGCCTTCAAATTCATACCGTGATCGAAGCATGCATGGACTCGACTCATATGACTGGGATTTCCATGAAAAAATTGTGGGCCTAAAATGGGTGATCACTGTACATTTCTCTTCTGTTTCCTATTTATATTTCTATTTTACCTCCTCAATTTAGCATTATGGACAGGGAAAGACCTAATCTAAGCTCTGCACAAAAATATTTTGCCTTCAAATTCATTCTGTGATCATAGCATGCATGGACTCGGCTCATATGACTGGGATTTCCATGAAAAAGATTGGGGGCCGAAAATGGGTGATCACTGTACATTTCTCTTCTGTTTCCTATTTATATTTCTATTTTACCTCCTCAATTTAGCATTATGGACAGGGAAAGACCTCATCTAAGATCTGCACAAAAATATTTTGCCTTCAAATTCATACCGTGATCGTAGCATGCATGGACTCGACTCATATGACTGGGATTTCCATGAAAAAGATTGTGGGCCGAAAATGGGTGATCACTGTACATTTCTCTTCTTTTTCCTATTTATATTTCTATTTTACCTCCTCAATTTAGCATTATGGACAGGGAAAGACCTAATCTAAGATCTGCACAAAAATATTTTGCCTTCAAATTCATACCGTGATCGTAGCATGCATGGACTCGACTCATATGACTGGGATTTCCATGAAAAAATTGTGGGCCTAAAATGGGTGATCACTGTACATTTCTCTTCTGTTTCCTATTTATATTTCTATTTTACCTCCTCAATTTAGCATTATGGACAGGGAAAGACCTCATCTAAAATCTGCACAAAAATATTTTGCCTTCAAATTCATACCGTGATCGTAGCATGCATGGACTCGACTCATATGACTGGGATTTCCATGAAAAAATTGTGGGCCTAAAATGGGTGATCACTGTACATTTCTCTTCTGTTTCCTATTTATATTTCTATTTTACCTCCTCAATTTAGCATTATGGACAGGGAAAGACCTAATCTAAGCTCTGCACAAAAATATTTTGCCTTCAAATTCATTCTGTGATCATAGCATGCATGGACTCGGCTCATATGACTGGGATTTCCATGAAAAAGATTGGGGGCCGAAAATGGGTGATCACTGTACATTTCTCTTCTGTTTCCTATTTATATTTCTATTTTACCTCCTCAATTTAGCATTATGGACAGGGAAAGACCTCATCTAAGATCTGCACAAAAATATTTTGCCTTCAAATTCATACCGTGATCGTAGCATGCATGGACTCGACTCATATGACTGGGATTTCCATGAAAAAATTGTGGGCCGAAAATGGGTGATCACTGTACATTTCTCTTCTGTTTCCTATTTATATTTCTATTTTACCTCCTCAATTTAGCATTATGGACAGGGAAAGACCTAATCTAAGCTCTGCACAAAAATATTTTGCCTTCAAATTCATTCTGTGATCATAGCATGCATGGACTCGGCTCATATGACTGGGATTTCCATGAAAAAGATTGGGGGCCGAAAATGGGTGATCACTGTACATTTCTCTTCTGTTTCCTATTTATATTTCTATTTTACCTCCTCAATTTAGCATTATGGACAGGGAAAGACCTCATCTAAGATCTGCACAAAAATATTTTGCCTTCAAATTCATACCGTGATCGTAGCATGCATGGACTCGACTCATATGACTGGGATTTCCATGAAAAAGATTGTGGGCCGAAAATGGGTGATCACTGTACATTTCTCTTCTTTTTCCTATTTATATTTCTATTTTACCTCCTCAATTTAGCATTATGGACAGGGAAAGACCTAATCTAAGATCTGCACAAAAATATTTTGCCTTCAAATTCATACCGTGATCGTAGCATGCATGGACTCGACTCATATGACTGGGATTTCCATGAAAAAATTATGGGCCTAAAATGGGTGATCACTGTACATTTCTCTTCTGTTTACTATTTATATTTCTATTTTACCTCCTCAATTTAGCATTATGGACAGGGAAAGACCTCATCTAAAATCTGCACAAAAATATTTTGCCTTCAAATTCATACCGTGATCGTAGCATGCATGGACTCGACTCATATGACTGGAATTTCCATGAAAAAATTGTGGGCCTAAAATGGGTGATCACTGTACATTTCTCTTCTGTTTCCTATTTATATTTCTATTTTATCTCCTCAATTTAGCATTATGGACAGGGAAAGACCTAATCTAAGTTCTGCACAAAAATATTTTGCCTTCAAATACATACCGTGATCGTAGCATGCATGGACTCGACTCATATGACTGGGATTTCCATGAAAAAGATTGTGGGCCGAAAATGGGTGATCACTGTACATTTCTCTTCTGTTTCCTATTTATATTTATATTTTACCTCCTCAATTTAGCATTATGGACAGGGAAAGACCTAATCTAAGCTCTGCACAAAAATATTTTGGCTTCAAATTCATTCTGTGACCATAGCATGCATGGACTCGGCTCATATGACTGGGATTTCCATGAAAAAGATTGTGGGCCGGAAATGGGTGATCACTGTACATTTCTCTTCTGTTTCCTATTTATATTTCTATTTTACCTCCTCAATTTAGCATTATGGACAGGGAAAGACCTAATCTAAGATCTGCACAAAAATATTTTGCCTTCAAAATCATACCGTGATCGTAGCATGCATGGACTCGGCTCATATGACTGGGATTTCCATGAAAAAGATTGTGGGCCGAAAATGGGTGATGACTGTACATTTCTCTTCTGTTTCCTCTTTATATTTCTATTTTACCTCCTCAATTTAGCATTATGGACAGGGAAAGACCTAATCTAAGATCTGCAAAAAAATATTTTGCCTTCAAATTCATACCGTGATCGTAGCATGCATGGACTCGACTCATATGACTAGGATTTCCATGAAAAAGATTGTGGGCCAAAAATGGGTGATCACTGTACATTTCTCTTCTGTTTCCTATTTATATTTCTATTTTACCTCCTCAATTTAGCATTATGGACAGGGAAAGACCTAATCTAAGCTCTGCACAAAAATATTTTGCCTTCAAATTCTTACCGTGATCGTAGCATGCATGGGCTCGACTCATATGACTGTGATTTCCATGAAAAAGATTTTGGGCCGAAAATGGGTGATCACTGTACATTTCTCTTCGGTTTCCTATTTATATTTATATTTTACCTACTCAATTTTGCATTATGGACAGGGAAAGACCTAATCTAAGATCTGCACAAAAATATTTTGCCTTCAAATTCATACCTTGATCGTAGCATGCATGGACTCGACTCATATGACTGGGATTTCCTTGAAAAACGTTGTGGGCCGAAAGTGGGTGATCACTGTACATTTCTCTTCTATTTCCTATTTATATTTATATTTTACCTCCCCAATTTAGCATTATGGACAGGGAAAGACCTAATCTAAGATCTGCAAAAAAAAATTTGCTTTCAAATTCATACCGTGATCGTAGCATGCATGGACTCGACTCATATGACTGGGATTTCCATGAAAAAGATTGTGGGCAGAAAATGGGTGATCACTGTACATTTTTCTTCTTTTTCCTATTTATATTTATATTTTACCTCCTCAATTTAGCATTATGGACAAGGAAAGACCTAATCTAAGATCTGCACAAAAATATTTTGCCTTCAAATTCATACCGTGATCGAATCATGCATGGACTCGACTCATATGACTGGGATTTCCATGAAAAAGATTGTGGGCCGAAAATGGGTGATCACTGTACATTTCTCTTCTGTTTTCTATTTATATTTCTATTTTACCTCCTCAATTTAGGATTATGGACAGGGAAAGACCTAATCTAATATCTGCACAAAAATATTTTGCCTTCAAATTCATACCGTGATCGTAGCATGCATGGACTCGACTCATATGATTGGGATTTCCATGAAAAAGATAGTGGGCCGAAAATGGGTGATCACTGTACATTTCTCTTCTGTTTCCTATTTATATTTATATTTTACATCCTCAATTTAGCATTATGGACAGGGAAAGACCTAATCTAAGATCTGCACAAAAATATTTTGCCTTCACATTCATACCGTGATCGTAGCATGCATGGACTCGACTCATATGACTGTGATTTCCATGAAAAAGATTTTGGGCCGAAAATGGGTGATCACGGTACATTTCTCTTCTGTTTCCTATTTATATTTATATTTTAGCTACTCAATTTAGCATTATGGACAGGGAAAGACCTAATCTAAGACCTGCACAAAAATATTTTGCCTTCAAATTCATACCTTGATCGTAGCATGCATGGACTCGATTCATATGACTGGGATTTCCATGAAAAAAGTTGTAGGCCGAAAATGGGTGATCACTGTACATTTCTCTTCTGTTTCCTATTTATATTTCTATTTTACCTCCTCAATTTAGCATTATGGACAGGGAAAGACCTAATCTAAGCTCTGCACAAAAATATTTTGCCTTCAAATTCTTACCGTGATCGTAGCATGCATGGGCTCGACTCATATGACTGTGATTTCCATGAAAAAGATTTTGGGCCGAAAATGGGTCATCACTGTACATTTCTCTTCTCTTTCCTATTTATATTTATATTTTACCTTCTCAATTTAGCATTATGAAAAGGGAAAGACCTAATCTAAGATCTGCCCAAAAATATTTTGCCTTCAAATTCATACCTTGATCGTAGCATGCATGGACTCGACTCATATGACTGGGATTTCCATGAAAAAGATTGTGGGCCGAAAATGTGTGATCACTGTACATTTCTCTTCTGTTTCCTATTTATATTTATATTTTACATCCTCAATTTAGCATTATGGACAGGGAAAGACCTAATCTAATATCTGCACAAAAATATTATGCCTTCAAATTCATACCGTGAACGTAGCATGCATGGACTCGATTCATATGACTGGGATTTC
This sequence comes from Acanthosepion lycidas, assembly GCA_963932145.1. Classification (NCBI taxonomy): domain Eukaryota; kingdom Metazoa; phylum Mollusca; class Cephalopoda; order Sepiida; family Sepiidae; genus Acanthosepion; species Acanthosepion lycidas. The sequence goes on along the minus strand of OZ010589.1, from coordinate 1,309,180 downwards.
CATGAAAAAAGTTGTAGGCCGAAAATGGGTGATCACTGTACATTTCTCTTCAGTTTCCTATTTATATTCATATTTTACATCCTCAATTTAGCATTATTGACAGGGAAAGACATAATCTAATATCTGCACAAAAATATTTTGCCTTCAAATTCATACCGTGATCGTAGCATGCATGGACTCGACTCATATGACTGTGATTTCCATGAAAAAGATTTTGGGCCGAAAATGGGTGATAACTGTACATTTTTCTTCGGTTCTCTATTTATATTTATATTTTACCTCCTCAATTTAGCATTATGGACAGGGAAAGACCTAATCTAAGATCTGCACGAAAATATTTTGCCTTCAAATTCATACCGCGATCGTAGCATGCATGGACTCGATTCATATGACTGGGATTTCCATGAAAAAGATTGTGGGCCGAAAATGGGTGATCACTGTATATTTGTCTTCGGTTTCCTATTTATATTTCTATTTTACCTCCTCAATTTAGCATTATGGACAGGGAAAGACCTAATCTAAGATCTGCACAAAAATATTTTGCCTTCAAATTCATACCGTGATCGTAGCATGCATGGACTCGACTCATATGACTGTGATTTCCATGAAAAAGATTTTGGGCCGAAAATGGGTGATCACGGTACATTTCTCTTCTGTTTCCTATTTATATTTATATTTTAGCTACTCAATTTAGCATTATGGACAGGGAAAGACCTAATCTAAGACCTGCACAAAAATATTTTGCCTTCAAATTCATACCTTGATCGTAGCATGCATGGACTCGACTCATATGACTGGGATTTCCATGAAAAAGATTGTGGGCCGAAAATGGATGATCACGGTTCATTTCTCTTCTGTTTCCTATTTATATTTATATTTTACCTACTCAATTTAGCATTATGGACAGGGAAAGACCTAATCTAAGAGCTGCACAAAAATATTTTGCCTTCAAATTCATACCTTGATCGTAGCATGCATGGACTCGACTCATATGACTGGGATTTCCATGAAAAAGATTGTGGGCCGAAAATGGGTGATCACTGTACATTTCTCTTCTTTTTCCTATTTATATTTATATTTTACCTCCTCAATTTAGCATTATGGACAAGGAAAGACCTAATCTAAGATCTGCACAAAAATATTTTGCCTTCAAGTTCATACCGTGATCGAAGCATGCATGGACTCGACTCATATGACTGGGATTTCCATGAAAAAGATTGTGGGCCGAAAATGGGTGATCACTGTACATTTCTCTTCTGTTTCCTATTTATATTTCTATTTTACATCCTCAATTTAGCATTATGGACAGGGAAAGACCTAATCTAAGATCTGCACAAAAATATTTTGCCTTCACATTCATACCGTGATCGTAGCATGCATGGACTCGACTCATATGACTGATTTCCATGAAAAAGATTTTGGGCCGAAAATGGGTGATCACTGTACATTTCTCTTCGGTTTCCTATTTATATTTACATTTTACCTCCTCAATTTCGCATTAAGGACAGGGAAAGACCTAATCTAAGATCTGCACAAAAATATTTTGCCTTCAAATTCATACCGTGATCGTAGCATGCATGGACTCGACTCATATGACTGGGATTTCCATGAAAAAGATAGTGGGCCGAAAATGGGTGATCACTGTACATTTCTCTTCTGTTTCCAATTTATAATTATATTTTACATCCTCAATTTAGCATTATGGACAGGGAAAGACCTAATCTAATATCTGCACAAAAATATTTTGCCTTCAAATTCATACCTTGATCGTAGCATGCATGGACTCGACTCATATGACTGGGATTTCCATGAAAAAGATCGTGGGCCGAAAATGGGTGATCACGGTACATTTCTCTTCTGTTTCCTATTTATATTTCTATTTTACCTACTCAATTTAGCATTATGGACAGGGAAAGACCTAATCTAAGACCTGCACAAAAATATTTTGCCTTCAAATTCATACCGTGAACGTAGCATGCATGGACTCGATTCATATGACTGGGATTTCCATGAAAAAAGTTGTAGGCCGAAAATGGGTGATCACTGTACATTTCTCTTCTGTTTCCTATTCATATTTATATTTTACTTCCTCAATTTAGCATTATGGACAGGGAAAGACCTAATCTAAGATCTGCACAAAAATATTTTGCCTTCAAATTCATACCTTGATCGTAGCATGCATGGACTCGACTCATATGACTGTGATTTCCATGAAAAAGATCGTGGGCCGAAAATGGGTGATCACGGTACATTTCTCTTCTGTTTCCTATTTATATTTCTATTTTACCTACTCAATTTAGCATTATGGCCAGGGAAAGACCTAATCTAAGCTCTGCACAAAAATATTTTGTCTTCAAATTCATACCGTGATCGTAGCATGTATGGACTCGACTCATATGACTGGGATTTCCTTGAAAAACGTTGTGGGCCGAAAGTGGGTGATCACTGTACATTTCTCTTCTATTTCCTATTTATATTTATATTTTACCTCCCCAATTTAGCATTATGGACAGGGAAAGACCTAATCTAAGATCTGCAAAAAAAAATTTGCTTTCAAATTCATACCGTGATCGTAGCATGCATGGACTCGACTCATATGACTGGGATTTCCATGAAAAAGATTGTGGGCAGAAAATGGGTGATCACTGTACATTTTTCTTCTTTTTCCTATTTATATTTATATTTTACCTCCTCAATTTAGCATTATGGACAAGGAAAGACCTAATCTAAGATCTGCACAAAAATATTTTGCCTTCAAATTCATACCGTGATCGAAGCATGCATGGACTCGACTCATATGACTGGGATTTCCATGAAAAAGATTGTGGGCCGAAAATGGGTGATCACTGTACATTTCTCTTCTGTTTTCTATTTATATTTCTATTTTACCTCCTCAATTTAGGATTATGGACAGGGAAAGACCTAATCTAATATCTGCACAAAAATATTTTGCCTTCAAATTCATACCGTGATCGTAGCATGCATGGACTCGACTCATATGACTGGGATTTCCATGAAAAAGATAGTGGGCCGAAAATGGGTGATCACTGTACATTTCTCTTCTGTTTCCTATTTATATTTATATTTTACATCCTCAATTTAGCATTATGGACAGGGAAAGACCTAATCTAAGATCTGCACAAAAATATTTTGCCTTCACATTCATACCGTGATCGTAGCATGCATGGACTCGACTCATATGACTGTGATTTCCATGAAAAAGATTTTGGGCCGAAAATGGGTGATCACGGTACATTTCTCTTCTGTTTCCTATTTATATTTATATTTTAGCTACTCAATTTAGCATTATGGACAGGGAAAGACCTAATCTAAGACCTGCACAAAAATATTTTGCCTTCAAATTCATACCTTGATCGTAGCATGCATGGACTCGATTCATATGACTGGGATTTCCATGAAAAAAGTTGTAGGCCGAAAATGGGTGATCACTGTACATTTCTCTTCTGTTTCCTATTTATATTTCTATTTTACCTCCTCAATTTAGCATTATGGACAGGGAAAGACCTAATCTAAGCTCTGCACAAAAATATTTTGCCTTCAAATTCTTACCGTGATCGTAGCATGCATGGGCTCGACTCATATGACTGTGATTTCCATGAAAAAGATTTTGGGCCGAAAATGGGTCATCACTGTACATTTCTCTTCTCTTTCCTATTTATATTTATATTTTACCTTCTCAATTTAGCATTATGAAAAGGGAAAGACCTAATCTAAGATCTGCCCAAAAATATTTTGCCTTCAAATTCATACCTTGATCGTAGCATGCATGGACTCGACTCATATGACTGGGATTTCCATGAAAAAGATTGTGGGCCGAAAATGTGTGATCACTGTACATTTCTCTTCTGTTTCCTATTTATATTTATATTTTACATCCTCAATTTAGCATTATGGACAGGGAAAGACCTAATCTAATATCTGCACAAAAATATTATGCCTTCAAATTCATACCGTGAACGTAGCATGCATGGACTCGATTCATATGACTGGGATTTCCATGAAAAAAGTTGTAGGCCGAAAATGGGTGATCACTGTACATTTCTCTTCAGTTTCCTATTTATATTCATATTTTACATCCTCAATTTAGCATTATTGACAGGGAAAGACATAATCTAATATCTGCACAAAAATATTTTGCCTTCAAATTCATACCGTGATCGTAGCATGCATGGACTCGACTCATATGACTGTGATTTCCATGAAAAAGATTTTGGGCCGAAAATGGGTGATAACTGTACATTTTTCTTCGGTTCTCTATTTATATTTATATTTTACCTCCTCAATTTAGCATTATGGACAGGGAAAGACCTAATCTAAGATCTGCACGAAAATATTTTGCCTTCAAATTCATACCGCGATCGTAGCATGCATGGACTCGATTCATATGACTGGGATTTCCATGAAAAAGATTGTGGGCCGAAAATGGGTGATCACTGTATATTTGTCTTCGGTTTCCTATTTATATTTCTATTTTACCTCCTCAATTTAGCATTATGGACAGGGAAAGACCTAATCTAAGATCTGCACAAAAATATTTTGCCTTCAAATTCATACAGTGATCGTAGCATGCATGGACTCGACTCATATGACTGTGATTTCCATGAAAAAGATTTTGGGCCGAAAATGGGTGATCACGGTACATTTCTCTTCTGTTTCCTATTTATATTTATATTTTAGCTACTCAATTTAGCATTATGGACAGGGAAAGACCTAATCTAAGACCTGCACAAAAATATTTTGCCTTCAAATTCATACCTTGATCGTAGCATGCATGGACTCGACTCATATGACTGGGATTTCCATGAAAAAGATTGTGGGCCGAAAATGGATGATCACGGTTCATTTCTCTTCTGTTTCCTATTTATATTTCTATTTTACCTACTCAATTTAACATTATGGACAGGGAAAGACCTAATCTAAGAGCTGCACAAAAATATTTTGCCTTCAAATTCATACCTTGATCGTAGCATGCATGGACTCGACTCATATGACTGGGATTTCCATGAAAAAGATTGTGGGCCGAAAATGGGTGATCACTGTACATTTCTCTTCTTTTTCCTATTTATATTTATATTTTACCTCCTCAATTTAGCATTATGGACAAGGAAAGACCTAATCTAAGATCTGCACAAAAATATTTTGCCTTCAAGTTCATACCGTGATCGAAGCATGCATGGACTCGACTCATATGACTGGGATTTCCATGAAAAAGATTGTGGGCCGAAAATGGGTGATCACTGTACATTTCTCTTCTGTTTCCTATTTATATTTCTATTTTACATCCTCAATTTAGCATTATGGACAGGGAAAGACCTAATCTAAGATCTGCACAAAAATATTTTGCCTTCACATTCATACCGTGATCGTAGCATGCATGGACTCGACTCATATGACTGATTTCCATGAAAAAGATTTTGGGCCGAAAATGGGTGATCACTGTACATTTCTCTTCGGTTTCCTATTTATATTTACATTTTACCTCCTCAATTTCGCATTAAGGACAGGGAAAGACCTAATCTAAGATCTGCACAAAAATATTTTGCCTTCAAATTCATACCGTGATCGTAGCATGCATGGACTCGACTCATATGACTGGGATTTCCATGAAAAAGATAGTGGGCCGAAAATGGGTGATCACTGTACATTTCTCTTCTGTTTCCAATTTATAATTATATTTTACATCCTCAATTTAGCATTATGGACAGGGAAAGACCTAATCTAATATCTGCACAAAAATATTTTGCCTTCAAATTCATACCTTGATCGTAGCATGCATGGACTCGACTCATATGACTGGGATTTCCATGAAAAAGATCGTGGGCCGAAAATGGGTGATCACGGTACATTTCTCTTCTGTTTCCTATTTATATTTCTATTTTACCTACTCAATTTAGCATTATGGACAGGGAAAGACCTAATCTAAGACCTGCACAAAAATATTTTGCCTTCAAATTCATACCGTGAACGTAGCATGCATGGACTCGATTCATATGACTGGGATTTCCATGAAAAAAGTTGTAGGCCGAAAATGGGTCATCACTGTACATTTCTCTTCTGTTTCCTATTTATATTTCTATTTTACCTCCTCAATTTAGCATTATGGACAGGGAAAGACCTAATCTAAGCTCTGCACAAAAATATTTTGCCTTCAAATTCTTACCGTGATCGTAGCATGCATGGGCTCGACTCATATGACTGTGATTTCCATGAAAAAGATTTTGGGCCGAAAATGGGTGATCACTGTACATTTCTCTTCGGTTTCCAATTTATATTTCTATTTTAACTCCTGAATTTCGCTTTATGGACAGGGAAAGACCTAATCTAAGATCTGCACAAAAATATTTTGCCTTCAAATTCATACCTTGATCGTAGCATGCATGGACTCGACTCATATGACTGGGATTTCCATGAAAAAGATTGTGGGCAGAAAATGGGTGATCACTGTACATTTTTCTTCTTTTTCCTATTTATATTTATATTTTACCTCCTCAATTTAGCATTATGGACAAGGAAAGACCTAATCTAAGATCTGCACAAAAATATTTTGCCTTCAAATTCATACCGTGATCGAAGCATGCATGGACTCGACTCATATGACTGGGATTTCCATGAAAAAGATTGTGGGCCGAAAATGGGTGATCACTGTACATTTCTCTTCTGTTTCCTATTTATATTTCTATTTTACCTCCTCAATTTAGCATTATGGACAGGGAAAGACCTAATCTAATATCTGCACAAAAATATTTTGCCTTCAAATTCATACCGTGATCGTAGCATGCATGGACTCGACTCATATGACTGGGATTTCCATGAAAAAGATTGTGGGCCGAAAATGGGTGATCACTGTACATTTCTCTTCTGTTTCCTATTTATATTTCTATTTTACATCCTCAATTTAGCATTATGGACAGGGAAAGACCTAATCTAAGATCTGCACAAAAATATTTTGCCTTCACATTCATACCGTGATTGTAGCATGCATGGACTCGACTCATATGACTGTGATTTCCATGAAAAAGATTGTGGGCCGAAAATGGGTGATCACTGTACATTTCTCTTCAGTTTCCTATTTATATTCATATTTTACATCCTCAATTTAGCATTATTGACAGGGAAAAACATAATCTAATATCTGCACAAAAATATTTTGCCTTCAAATTCATACCGTGATCGTAGCATGCATGGACTCGACTCATATGACTGTGATTTCCATGAAAAAGATTTTGGGCCGAAAATGGGTGATAACTGTACATTTTTCTTCGGTTCTCTATTTATATTTATATTTTACCTCCTCAATTTAGCATTATGGACAGGGAAAGACCTAATCTAAGATCTGCACGAAAATATTTTGCCTTCAAATTCATACCTTGATCGTAGCATGCATGGACTCGACTCATATGACTGGGATTTCCATGAAAAAGATTTTGGGCCGAAAATGGGTGATCACTGTACATTTCTCTTCGGTTTCCTATTTATATTTATATTTTACCTACTCAATTTAGCATTATGGACAGGGAAAGACCTAATCTAAGATCTGCACAAAAATATTTTGCCTTCAAATTCATACCTTGATCGTAGCATGCATGGACTCGACTCATATGACTGGGATTTCCATGAAAAAGATTTTGGGCCGAAAATGGGTGATCACTGTACATTTCTCTTCTGTTTCCTATTTATATTTATATTTTACCTCCTGAATTTCGCTTTATGGACAGGGAAAGACCTAATCTAAGATCTGCACAAAAATATTTTGCCTTCAAATTCATACCTTGATCGTAGCATGCATGGACTCGACTCATATGACTGGGATTTCCATGAAAAAGATTGTGGGCAGAAAATGGGTGATCACTGTACATTTTTCTTCTTTTTCCTATTTATATTTATATTTTACCTCCTCAATTTAGCATTATGGACAAGGAAAGACCTAATCTAAGATCTGCACAAAAATATTTTGCCTTCAAATTTATACCGTGATCGAAGCATGCATGGACTCGACTCATATGACTGGGATTTCCATGAAAAAGATTGTGGGCCGAAAATGGGTGATCACTGTACATTTCTCTTCTGTTTCCTATTTATATTTCTATTTTACATCCTCAATTTAGCATTATGGACAGGGAAAGACCTAATCTAAGATCTGCACAAAAATATTTTGCCTTCACATTCATACCGTGATCGTAGCATGCATGGACTCGACTCATATGACTGTGATTTCCATGAAAAAGATTTTGGGCCGAAAATGGGTGATCACTATACATTTCTCTTCGGTTTCCTATTTATATTTATATTTTACCTACTCAATTTAGCATTATGGACAGGGAAAGACCTAATCTAAGATCTGCACAAAAATAATTTGCCTTCAAATTCATACCTTGATCGTAGCATGCATGGACTCGACTCATATGACTGGGATTTCCATGAAAAAGATTTTGGGCCGAAAATGGGTGATCACTGTACATTTCTCTTCTGTTTCCTATTTATATTTCTATTTTACATCCTCAATTTAGCATTATGGACAGGGAAAGACCTAATCTAAGATCTGCACAAAAATATTTTGCCTTCACATTCATACCGTGATTGTAGCATGCATGGACTCGACTCATATGACTGTGATTTCCATGAAAAAGATTGTGGGCCGAAAATGGGTGATCACTGTACATTTCTCTTCAGTTTCCTATTTATATTCATATTTTACATCCTCAATTTAGCATTATTGACAGGGAAAAACATAATCTAATATCTGCACAAAAATATTTTGCCTTCAAATTCATACCGTGATCGTAGCATGCATGGACTCGACTCATATGACTGTGATTTCCATGAAAAAGATTTTGGGCCGAAAATGGGTGATAACTGTACATTTTTCTTCGGTTCTCTATTTATATTTATATTTTACCTCCTCAATTTAGCATTATGGACAGGGAAAGACCTAATCTAAGATCTGCACGAAAATATTTTGCCTTCAAATTCATACCTTGATCGTAGCATGCATGGACTCGACTCATATGACTGGGATTTCCATGAAAAAGATTTTGGGCCGAAAATGGGTGATCACTGTACATTTCTCTTCGGTTTCCTATTTATATTTATATTTTACCTACTCAATTTAGCATTATGGACAGGGAAAGACCTAATCTAAGATCTGCACAAAAATATTTTGCCTTCAAATTCATACCTTGATCGTAGCATGCATGGACTCGACTCATATGACTGGGATTTCCATGAAAAAGATTTTGGGCCGAAAATGGGTGATCACTGTACATTTCTCTTCTGTTTCCTATTTATATTTATATTTTACCTCCTGAATTTCGCTTTATGGACAGGGAAAGACCTAATCTAAGATCTGCACAAAAATATTTTGCCTTCAAATTCATACCTTGATCGTAGCATGCATGGACTCGACTCATATGACTGGGATTTCCATGAAAAAGATTGTGGGCAGAAAATGGGTGATCACTGTACATTTTTCTTCTTTTTCCTATTTATATTTATATTTTACCTCCTCAATTTAGCATTATGGACAAGGAAAGACCTAATCTAAGATCTGCACAAAAATATTTTGCCTTCAAATTCATACCGTGATCGAAGCATGCATGGACTCGACTCATATGACTGGGATTTCCATGAAAAAGATTGTGGGCCGAAAATGGGTGATCACTGTACATTTCTCTTCTCTTTCCTATTTATATTTCTATTTTACATCCTCAATTTAGCATTATGGACAGGGAAAGACCTAATCTAAGATCTGCACAAAAATATTTTGCCTTCACATTCATACCGTGATCGTAGCATGCATGGACTCGACTCATATGACTGTGATTTCCATGAAAAAGATTTTGGGCCGAAAATGGGTGATCACTATACATTTCTCTTCGGTTTCCTATTTATATTTCTATTTTACCTACTCAATTTAGCATTATGGACAGGGAAAGACCTAATCTAAGATCTGCACAAAAATAATTTGCCTTCAAATTCATACCTTGATCGTAGCATGCATGGACTCGACTCATATGACTGGGATTTCCATGAAAAAGATTTTGGGCCGAAAATGGGTGATCACTGTACATTTCTCTTCTGTTTCCTATTTATATTTATATTTTACCTCCTCAATTTAGCATTATGGACAGGGAAAGACCTAATCTAAGATCTGCACAAAAATAATTTGCCTTCAAATTCATACCTTGATCGTAGCATGCATGGACTCGACTCATATGACTGTGATTTCCATGAAAAAGATCGTGGGCCGAAAATGGGTGATCACGGCACATTTCTCTTCTGTTTCCTATTTATATTTCTATTTTACCTACTCAATTTAGCATTATGGCCAGGGAAAGACCTAATCTAAGCTCTGCACAAAAATATTTTGTCTTCAAATTCATACCTTGATCGTAGCATGCATGGACTCGACTCATATGACTGTGATTTCCATGAAAAACGTTGTGGGCCGAAAGTGGGTGATCACTGTACATTTCTCTTCTATTTCCTATTTATATTTATATTTTACCTCCCCAATTTAGCATTATGGACAGGGAAAGACCTAATCTAATATCTGCAAAAAAAAATTTGCCTTCAAATTCATACCGTGATCGTAGCATGCATGGACTCGACTCATATGACTGGGATTTCCATGAAAAAGATTGTGGGCCGAAAATGGGTGATCACTGTACATTTTTCTTCTTTTTCCTATTTATATTTATATTTTACCTCCTCAATTTAGCATTATGGACAGGGAAAGACCTAATCTAAGATCTGCACAAAAATATTTTGCCTTCACATTCATACCGTGATCGTAGCATGCATGGACTCGACTCATATGACTGGGATTTCCATGAAAAAGTTAGTGGGCCGAAAATGGGTGATCACTGTACATTTCTCTTCTGTTTCCTATTTATATTTCTATTGTACCTCCTCAATTTAGCATTATGGACAGGGAAAGACCTAATCTAAGCTCTGCACAAAAATATTTTGTCTTCAAATTCATACCGTGATCGTAGCATGTATGGACTCGACTCATATGACTGGGATTTCCTTGAAAAACGTTGTGGGCCGAAAGTGGGTGATCACTGTACATTTCTCTTCTGTTTCCTATTTATATTTCTATTTTACATCCTCAATTTAGCATTATGGACAGGGAAAGACCTAATCTAATATCTGCACAAAAATATTTTGCCTTCAAATTCTTACCGTGATCGTAGCATGCATGGACTCGACTCATATGACTGTGATTTCCATGAAAAAGATTTTGGCCGAAAATGGGTGATCACTGTACATTTCTCTTCTGTTTCCTATTTATATTTATATTTTGCATCCTCAATTTAGCATTATGGACAGGGAAAGACCTAATCTAATATCTGCACAAAAATATTTTGCCTTCAAATTCATACCGTGATCGTAGCATGCATGGACTCGACTCATATGACTGGGATTTCCATGAAAAAGATAGTGGGCCGAAAATGGGTGATCACTGTACATTTCTCTTCTGTTTCCTATTTATATTTCTATTGTACCTCGTCAATTTAGCATTATGGACAGGGAAAGACCTAATCTAAGCTCTGCACAAAAATATTATGTCTTCAAATTCATACCGTGATCGTAGCATGTATGGACTCGACTCATATGACTGGGATTTCCTTGAAAAACGTTGTGGGCCGAAAGTGGGTGATCACTGTACATTTCTCTCCTGTTTCCTATTTATATTTCTATTTTATCTCCTCAATTTAGCATTATGGACAGGGAAAGAACTAATCTAATATCTGCACAAAAATATTTTGCCTTCAAATACATACCGTGATTGTAGCATGCATGGACTCGATTCATATGACGGGGATTTCCATGAAAAAGATTGTGGGCCGAAAATGGGTGATCACTGTACATTTCTCTTCTGTTTCCTATTTATATTTATATTTTACATCCTTAATTTAGTATTATGGACAGGGAAAGACATAATCTAAGATCTGCACAAAAATATTTTGCCTTCAAATTCATACCATGATCGTAGCATGCATGGACTCGACTCATATGACTGGGATTTCCATGAAAAAGATTGTGGGCCGAAAATGGGTGATCACTGTACATTTCTCTTCTGTTTCCTATTTATATTTATATTTTACCTCCTCAATTTAGCATTATGTACAGGGAAAGGCCTAATCTAAGATCTGCACAAAAATATTTTGCCTTCAAATTCATACCGTGATCGTAGCATGCATGGACTCGACTCAAATGACTGGGATTTCCATGAAAAAGATTGTGGGCAGAAAATGGGTGATCACTGTGTATTTCTCTTCTATTTCCTATTTATATTTCTATTTTACATCCTCAATTTAGCATTATGGACAGGGAAAGACCTAATCTAAGATCTGCACAAAAATATTTTGCCTTCAAATTCATACCGTGATCGTAGCATGCATGGACTCGACTCATATGACTGGGATTTCCATGAAAAAGATTGTGGGCAGAAAATGGGTGATCACTGTATATTTCTCTTCTGTTTCCTATTTATATTTATATTTTACATCCTCAATTTAGCATTATGGACAGGGATAGAGCTAATCTAAGATCTGCACAAAAATATTTTGCCTTCAAATTCATACCGTGATCGTAGCATGCATGGACTCGACTCATATGACTGGGATTTCCATGAAAAAGATTGTGGGCAGAAAATGGGTGATCACTGTATATTTCTCTTCTGTTTCCTATTTATATTTATATTTTACATCCTCAATTTAGCATTATGGACAGGGAAAGACCTAATCTAAGATCTGCACAAAAATATTTTGCCTTCAAATTCATACCTTGATCGTAGCATGCATGGACTCGACTCATATGACTGGGATTTCCATGAAAAAGATAGTGGGCCGAAAATGGGGGATCACTGTACATTTCTCTTCTGTTTCCTATTTATATTTCTATTGTACCTCCTCAATTTAGCATTATGGACAGGGAAAGACCTAATCTAAGCTCTGCACAAAAATATTTTGTCTTCAAATTCATACCGTGATCGTAGCATGTATGGACTCGACTCATATGACTGGGATTTCCTTGAAAAACGTTGTGGGCGGAAAGTGGGTGATCACTGTACATTTCTCTTCTGTTTCCTATTTATATTTCTATTTTACTTCCTTCATTTAGCATTATGGACAGGGAAAGACCTAATCTAAGCTCTGCAAAAAAATATTTTGCCTTCAAATTCATACCGTGATCGTAGCATGCATGGACTCGACTCAGATGACTGGGATTTCCATGAAAAAGATTGTGGGCAGAAAATGGGTGATCACTGTATATTTCTCTTCTATTTCCTATTTATATTTCTATTTTACATCCTCAATTTAGCATTATGGACAGGGAAAGACCTAATCTAAGATCTGCACAAAAATATTTTGCCTTCACATTCATACCGTGATCGTAGCATGCAGGGACTTGACTCATATGACTGGGATTTCCATGAAAAAGATTGTGGGCCGAAAATGGGTGATCACTGTACATTTCTCTTCTGTTTCCTATTAATATTTATATTTTACCTCCTCAATTTAGCATTATGGACAGGGAAAGACCTAATCAAAGATCTGCACAAAAATATTTTGCCTTCAAATTCATACCGTGATCGTAGCATGCATGGACTCGACTCATATGACTGGGATTTCCATGAAAAAGATTGTGGGCAGAAAATGGGTGATCACTGTACATTTCTCTTCTGTTTCCTATTTATATTTCTATTTTACCTCCCCAATTTAGCATTATGGACAGGGAAAGACCTAATCTAAGATCTGCAAAAAAATATTTTGCCTTCAAATTCATACCCTGATCGTAGCATGCATGGACTCGACTCAGATGACTGGGATTTCCATGAAAAAGATTGTGGGCAGAAAATGGGTGATCACTGTAAATTTCTTTTCTGTTTCCTATTTATATTTCTATTTTACATCCTCAATTTAGCATTATGGACAGGGAAAGACCTAATCTAAGCTCTGCACAAAAATATTGTGCCTTCAAATTCATACCGTGATCGTAGCATGCATGGACTCGACTCATATGATTGGGATTTCCATGAAAAAGATTGTGGGCCGAAAATGGGTGATCACTGTACATTTCTCTTCTGTTTCCTATTTATATTTATATTTTACCTCCTCAATTTAGCATTATGGACAGGGAAAGACCTAATCTAAGATCTGCACAAAAATATTTTGCCTTCAAATTCATACCGTGATCGTAGCATGCATGGACTCGACTCAGATGACTGGGATTTCCATGAAAAAGATTGTGGGCAGAAAATGGGTGATCACTGTATATTTCTCTTCTGTTTCCTATTTATATTTCTATTTTACCTCCTCACTTTAGCATTATGGACAGGGAAAGACCTAATCTAAGATCTGCACAAAAATATTTTGCCTTCAAATTCATACCTAGATCGTAGCATGCATGGACTCGACTCATATGACTGGGATTTCCATGAAAAAGATAGTGGGCCGAAAATGGGGGATCACTGTACATTTCTCTTCTGTTTCCTATTTATATTTCTATTGTACCTCCTCAATTTAGCATTATGGACAGGGAAAGACCTAATCTAAGCTCTGCACAAAAATATTTTGTCTTCAAATTCATACCGTGATCGTAGCATGTATGGACTCGACTCATATGACTGGGATTTCCTTGAAAAACGTTGTGGGCGGAAAGTGGGTGATCACTGTACATTTCTCTTCTGTTTCCTATTTATATTTCTATTTTACTTCCTTCATTTAGCATTATGGACAGGGAAGGCCTAATCTAAGCTCTGCAAAAAAATATTTTGCCTTCAAATTCATACCGTGATCGTAGCATGCATGGACTCGACTCATATGATTGGGATTTCCATGAAAAAGATTGTGGGCAGAAAATGCGCGATCACTGTACATTTCTCTTCTGTTTCCTATTTATATTTCTATTTTACCTTCTCAATTTAGCATTATGGACAGGGAAAGACCTAATCTAAGATCTGCAAAAAAATATTTTGCCTTCAAATTCATACCGTGATCGTAGCATGCATGGACTCGACTCATATGACTGGGATTTCCATGAAAAAGATTGTGGGCCGAAAATGGGTGATCACTGTACATTTCTCTTCTGTTTCCTATTTATATTTCTATTTTACCTCCTCAATTTATCATTATGGACAGGGAAAGACCTAATCTAAGCTCTGCACAAAAATATTGTGCCTTCAAATTCATACCGTGATCATAGCATGCGTGGACTCGGCTCATATGACTGGGATTTCCATGAAAAAGATTGTGGGCCGAAAATGAGTGATCACTGTACATTTCTCTTCTAATTCCTATTTATATTTCTATTTTACCTCCTCAATTTAGCATTATGGACAGGGAAAGACCTAATCTAAGCTCTGCACAAAAATATTGTGCCTTCAAATTCATACCGTGATCATAGCATGCATGGACTCGGCTCATATGACTGGGATTTCCATGAAAAAGATTGTGGGCCGAAAATGGCTGATCACTGTACATTTCTTTTCTGTTTCCTATTTATATTTCTATTTTACCTCCTCAATTTAGCATTATGGACAGGGAAAGACCTAATCTAAGCTTTGCACAAAAATATTGTGCCTTCAAATTCATACCGTGATCATAGCATCCATGGACTCGGCTCATATGACTGGGATTTCCATGAAAAAGATTGTGGACCGAAAATGGGTGATCACTGTACATTTCTCTTCTGTTTCCTATTTATATTTCTATTTTACCTCCTCAATTTAGCATTATGGACAGGGAAAGACCTAATCTAAGATCTGCACAAAAATATTTTGCCTTCAAATTCATACCGTGATCGTAGCATGCATGGACTCGACTCAGATGACTGGGATTTCCATGAAAAAGATTGTGGGCAGAAAATGGGTGATCACTGTATATTTCTCTTCTGTTTCCTATTTATATTTCTATTTTTCATCCTCAATTTAGCATTATGGACAGGGAAAGACCTAATCTAATATCTGCACAAAAATATTTTGCCTTCAATTTCATACCGTGATCGTAGCATGCATGGACTCGACTCATATGACTGGGATTTCCATGAAAAGATTGTGGGCCGAAAATGGGCGATCACTGTACATTTCTCTTCTGTTTCTTATTTATATTTATATTTTACATCCTCAATTTAGCATTATGGACAGAGAAAGACCTAATCTAATATCTGCACAAAAATATTTTGCCTTCAAATTCATACCGTGATCGTAGCATGCATGGACTCGACTCATATGACTGGGATTTCCATGAAAAAGATTGTGGGCCGAAAATGGGTGATCACTGTACATTTCTCTTCTGTTTCCTATTTATATTTCTATTTTACCTCCTCAATTTAGCATTATGGACAGGGAAAGACCTAATCTAATATCTGCACAAAAATATTTTGCTTTCAAATTCATACCATGATCGTAGCATGCATGGACTCGACTCATATGACTGGGATTTCCATGAAAAAGATTGTGGGCCGAAAATGGGTGATCACTGTACATTTCTCTTCTGTTTCCTATTTATATTTATATTTTACCTCCTCAATTTAGCATTATGGACAGGGAAAGACCTAATCTAAGATCTGCAAAAAAATATTTTGCCTTCAAATTCATACCGTGATCGTAGCATGCATGGACTCGACTCATATGACTGGGATTTCCATGAAAAAGATTGTTGGCCGAAAATGGGTGATCACTGTACATTTCTCTTCTGTTTCCTATTTATATTTATATTTTACCTCCTCAATTTAGCATTATGGACAGGGAAAGACCTAATCTAAGATCTGCACAAAAATATTTTGCCTTCAAATTCATACCGTGATCGTAGCATGCATGGACTCGACTCATATGACTGGGATTTCCCTGAAAAAGATTGTGGGCCGAAAATGGGTGATCACTGTACATTTCTCTTCTGTTTCCTATTTATATTTATATTTTACCTCCTCAATTTAGCATTATGGACAGGGAAAGACCTAATCTAAGATCTGCACAAAAATATTTTGCCTTCAATTTCATACCGTGATCGTAGCATGCATGGACTCGACTCATATGACTGGGATTTCCATGAAAAAGATTGTGGGCCGAAAATGGGTGATCACTGTACATTTCTCTTCTGTTTCCTATTTATATTTCTATTTTATCTCCTCAATTTAGCATTATGGACAGGGAAAGACCTAATCTAAGCTCTGCACAAAAATATTTTGCCTTCAAATTCATACCGTGATCGTAGCATGTATGGACTCGACTCATATGACTGGGATTTCCATGAAAAAGATTGTGGGCCGAAAATGGGTGATCACTGTACATTTCTCTTCTGTTTCCTATTTATATTCATATTTTACATCCTCAATTCAGCATTATGCACAGGGAAAGACCTAATCTAATATCTGCACAAAAATATTTTGCCTTCAAATTCATTCCGTGATCGTAGCATGCATGGACTCGACTCATATGACTGTGATTTCCATGAAAAAGATTTTGGGCCGAAAATGGGTGATCACTGTACATTTTTCTTCGGTTCCCTATTTATATTTCTATTTTACCTCCTCAATTTAGCATTATGGACAGGGAAAGACCTAATCTAAGATCTGCACAAAAATATTTTGCCTTCAAATTCATACCGTGATCGTAGCATGCATCGACTCGACTCATATGACTGGGATTTCCATGAAAAAGATTGTGGGCCGAAAATGGGTGATCACTGTACATTTCTCTTCTGTTTCCTATTTATATTTATATTTTACCTCCTCAATTTCGCATTATGGACAGGGAAAGACCTAATCTAAGCTCTGCACAAAAATATTTTGCCTTCAAATTCATACCGTGATCGTAGCATGCATCGACTCGACTCATATGACTGGGATTTCCATGAAAAAGATTGTGGGCCTAAAATGGGTGATCACTGTACATTTCTCTTCTGTTTCCTATTTATATTTCTATTTTACCTACTCAATTTAGCATTATGGCCAGGGAAAGACCTAATCTAAGCTCTGCACACAAATATTTTGTCTTCAAATTCATACCGTGATCGTAGCATGCATGGACTCGACTCATATGACTGGGATTTCCATGAAAAAGATTGTGGGCCGAAAATGGGTGATCACTGTACATTTCTCTTCTGTTTCCTATTTATATTTATATTTTATCTCCTCAATTTAGCATTATGGACAGGCAAAGACCTAATCTAAAATCTGCACAAAAATATTTTGCCTTCAAATTCATACCGTGATCGTAGCATGCATGGACTCAACTCACATGACTGGGATTTCCATGAAAAAGATTGTGGCTCGAAAATGGGTGATCACTGTACATTTCTCTTCTGTTTCCTATTTATATTTATATTTTACCTCCTCAATTTAGCATTATGGACAGGGAAAGACCTAATGTAAAATCTGCACAAAACTATTTTGCCTTCAAATTCATACCGTGATCGTAGCATGCATGGACTCGACTCATATGACTGGGATTTCCATGAAAAAGATTGTGGCCCGAAAATGGGTGATCACTGTACATTTCTCTTCTGTTTCCTATTTATATTTATATTTTACCTCCTCAATTTAGCATTATGGACAGGGAAAGACATAATCTAAGATCTGCACAAAACTATTTTGCCTTTAAATTCATACCGTCATCGTAGCATGCATGGACTCGACTTATATGACTGGGATTTCCATAAAAAAGATTGTGGGCCGAAAATGGGTGATCACTGTACATTTCTCTTCTGTTTCCTATTTATATTTATATTTTACCTCCTCAATTTAGCATTATGGACAGGGAAAGACCTAATCTAAAATCTGCACAAAAATATTTTGCCTTCAAATTCATACCGTGATCGTAGCATGCATGGACTCAACTCACATGACTGGGATTTCCATGAAAAAGATTGTGGCCCGAAAATGGGTGATCACTGTACATTTCTCTTCTGTTTCCTATTTATATTTATATTTTACCTCCTCAATTTAGCATTATGGACAGGGAAAGACCTAATCTAAAATCTGCACAAAAATATTTTGCCTTCAAATTCATACCGTGATCGTAGCTTGCATGGACTCAACTCACATGACTGGGATTTCCATGAAAAACATTGTGGCCCGAAAATGGGTGATCACTGTACATTTCTTTCTGTTTCCTATTTATATTTATATTTTACCTTCTCAATTTAGCATTATGGACAGGGAAAGACCTAATCTAAAATCTGCACAAAAATATTTTGCCTTCAAATTCATACCGTGATCGTAGCTTGCATGGACTCAACTCACATGACTGGGATTTCCATGAAAAACATTGTGGCCCGAAAATGGGTGATCACTGTACATTTCTTTCTGTTTCCTATTTATATTTATATTTTACCTCCTCAATTTAGCATTATGGACAGGGAAAGACCTAATCTAAAATCTGCACAAAAATATTTTGCCTTCAAATTCATACCGTGATCGTAGCATGCATGGACTCAACTCACATGACTGGGATTTCCATGAAAAACATTGTGGGCCGAAAATGGGTGATCACTGTACATTTCTTTCTGTTTCCTATTTATATTTATATTTTCCCTCCTCAATTTAGCATTATGGACAGGGAAAGACCTAATCTAAAATCTGCACAAAAATATTTTGCCTTCAAATTCATACCGTCATCGTAGCATGCATGGACTCGACTCACATGACTGGGATTTCCATGAAAACATTGTGGCCCGAAAATGGGTGATCACTGTACATTTCTTTTCTGTTTCCTATTTATATTTCTATTTTACCTCCTCAATTTAACATTATGGACAGGGAAAGACCTAATCTAAAATCTGCACAAAACTATTTTGCCTTCAAATTCATACCTTGATCGTAGCATGCATGGACTCGACTCATATGACTGGGATTTCCATGAAAAAGATTGTGGGCCAAAAATGGGTGATCACTGTACATTTCTCTTCTGTTTCCTATTTATATTTTACCTCCTCAATTTAGCATTATGGACAGGGAAAGACCTAATCTAAAATCTGCACAAAAATATTTTGCCTTCAAATTCATACCGTGATCGTAGCTTGCATGGACTCAACTCACATGACTGGGATTTCCATGAAAAACATTGTGGCCCGAAAATGGGTGATCACTGTACATTTCTTTCCTGTTTCCTATTTATATTTATATTTTACCTCCTCAATTTAGCATTATGGACAGGGAAAGACCTAATCTAAAATCTGCACAAAAATATTTTGCCTTCAAATTCATACCGTGATCGTAGCATGCATGGACTCAACTCACATGACTGGGATTTCCATGAAAAACATTGTGGGCCGAAAATGGGTGATCACTGTACATTTCTTTCTGTTTCCTATTTATATTTATATTTTACCTTCTCAATTTAGCATTATGGACAGGGAAAGACCTAATCTAAGATCTGCACAAAAATATTTTGCCTTCAAATTCATACCGTGATCGTAGCATGCATGGACTCGACTCATATGACTGGGATTTCCATGAAAAAGATTCTGGGCCGAAAATTGGTGATCACTGTACATTTCTCTTCTGTTTCCTATTTATATTTTTATTTTACCTCCTCAATTTAGCATTATGGACAGGAAAAGATATAATCTAAAATCTGCAGAAAAATATTTTGCCTTCTAATTCATACCGTGATCGTAGCATGCATTGAATCGACTCATATGACTGGGATGTCCATGAAAAAGTTTGTGGGCCGAAAATAGGTGATCACTGTACATTTCTTTTCTGTTTCCTATTTATATTTATATTTTACCTCCTCAATTTAGCATTATGGACAGGCAAAGACCTAATCTAAGCTCTGCACAAAAATATTTTGCCTTCAAATTCATACCGTGATTGTAGTATGCATGGAATCGACTCATATGACTGGGATTTCCATGAAAAAGATTGTGTGCCGAAAATGGGTGATCACTGTACATTTCTGTTCTGTATTCTATTTATATTTCTATTTTACCTCCTCAATTTAGCATTATGGACAGCGAAAGACCTAATCTAAGCTCTGCACAAAAATATTTTGCCTTCAAATTCATACCGGGATCGTAGCATGCATGGACTCGACTCATATGACTTGGATTTCAATGAAAAAGATTGTGGGCAGAAAATGGGTGATCACTGTACATTTCTCTTCTGTTTCCTATTTATATTTCTATTTTACCTCCTCAATTTATCATTATGGACAGGGAAAGACCTAATCTAAAATCTGCACAAAAATATTTTGCCTTCAAATTCATACCGTGATCGTAGCATGCATGGAGACGACTCATATGACTGGGATTTCCATGAAAAAGATTGTGGGCCGAAAATGGGTGATCACTGTACATTTCTCTTCTGTTTCCTATTTATATTTATATTTTACCTCCTCAATTTAGCATTATGGACAGGGAAAGACATAATCTAAAATCTGGACAAAAATATGTTGCCTTCAAATTCATACCGTGATCGTAGCATGCATTGAATCGACTCATATGACTGGGTTTTCCATGAAAAAGATTGTTGGCCGAAAATGGGTGATCACTGTACATTTCTCTTCTGTTTTCTATTTATATTTCTATTTTACCTCCTCAATTTAGCATTATGGACATTGAAAGTCCTAATCTAAAATCTTCACAAAAATATTTTGCTTTCAAATTCATACCGTGAACGTAGCATGCATGGACTCGACTCATATGACTGGGATTTCCATGAAAAAGATTGTAGGGCGAAAATGGGTGACCACTGTACATTTCTCTTCTGTTTCCTATTTATATTTTACCTCCTTAATTTAGCATTATGGACAGGGAAACATATTATCTAAGGTCTGCACACAAATATTTTGCCTTCAAATTCATACCGTGATCGTAGCATGCATGGACTCGACTCATATGACTGGGATTTCCATGAAAAAGATTCTGGGTCGAAAATGGGTGATCACTGTACATTTCTCTTCTGTTTCCTATTTATATTTATATTTTACCTCCTCAATTTAGCATTATGGCCTGGGAAAGACCTAATCTAAGCTCTGCACGAAAATATTTTGCCTTCAAATTCATACCGTGATTGTAGCATGCATGGCATCGACTCATATGACTGGGATTTCCATGAAAAAGATTGTGTGCCGAAAATGGGTGATCACTGTACATTTCTCTTCTGTTTCGTATTTATATTTCTATTTTACCTCCTCAATTTAGCATTATGTCCAGGGAAAGACCTAATGTAAGCTCTGCACAAAAATATTTTGCCTTCAAATTCATACCGTGATCGTAGCATGCATGGACTCGACTCATATGACTGGGATTTCCATGAAAAAGATTGTGGGCTGAAAATGGGTGATCACTGTACATTTCTCTTCTGTTTCCTATTTATATTTATATTTACCTCCTCAATTTAGCATTATGGACAGTGAAAGACCTAATCTAAGATCTACACAAAAATATTTTGCTTTCAAATTCATACCGTGATCGTAGCATGCATGGACTCATATGACTGGGATTTCCATGAAAAAGATTGTGGGCCGAAAATGGGTGATCACTGTACATTTCTCTTCTGTTTCCTATTTATATTTATATTTTACCTCCTCAATTTAGCATTATGGACAGTGAAAGACCTAATCTAATCTCTGCACAAAAATATTTTGCCTTCAAATTCATACCGTGATCGTAGCATGCATGGACTCGACTCATATGACTGGGATTTCCATGAAAAAGATTGTGGGCAGAAAATGGCTGATCACTAAACATTTCTCTTCGGTTTCCTATTTATATTTATATTATACTTCCTCAATTTAGCATTATGGACAGGGAACAACCTAATCTAAGCTCTGCACAAAAATATTTTGCCTTCAAATTCATACCGGGATCGTAGCATGCATGGACTCGACTCATATGACTTGGATTTCAATGAAAAAGATTGTGGGCAGAAAATGGGTGATCACTGTACATTTCTCTTCTGTTTCCTATTTATATTTATATTTTACCTCCTCAATTTAGCATTATGGACAGGGAAAGACCAAATCTGAGATCTGCACAAAAATATTTTGCCTTCAAATTCATACCGTGATCGTAGCATGTATGGACTCGACTGATATGTCTGGGATTTCCATGAAAAAGATTGTGGGCCGAAAATGCGTGATCACTGTATATTTCTCTTTTGTTTCCTATTTATATTTATATTTTACCTCCTCAATTTAGCATTATGGACAGGGAAAGACCTAATCTAAGATCTGCACAAAAATATTTTGCCTTCAAATTCATACCGTGATCGTAGCATGCATGGACTCTACACATATGACTGGGATTTCCATGAAAAAGATTGTGGGCCAAAAATGGGTGATCACTGTACATTTCTCTTCTGTTTCCTATTTATATTTCTATTTTACCTCCTCTATTTAGCATTATGCACAGGGAAAGACCTAATCTAAAATCTGCACAAAAATATTTTGCCTTCAAATTCATACCGTGATCGTAGCATGCATGGACTCGACTCATATGACTGAGATTTCCATGAAAAAGATTGTGGGCCGAAAGCAGGTGATCACTGTACATTTCTCTCCCGTTTCCTATTTATATTTATATTTTACTTCCTTCATTTAGCATTATGGACAGGAAAAGACCTAATCTAAGGTCTGCACAAAAATATTTTGCCTTCAAATTCATACCGTGATCGTAGCATGCATGAACTCTACACATATGACTGGGATTTCCATGAAAAAGATTGTGGGCCGAAAATGGGTGATCACTGTACATTTCTCTTCTGTTTCTTATTTATATTTATATTTTACCTCCTCAATTTAGCATTATGGACAGGGAAAGACCTAATCTAAGCTCTGCACAAAAATATTTTGCCTTCAAATTCATACCGTGATCGTAGCATGCATGAACTCTACTCATATGACTGGGATTTCCATGAAAAAGATTGTGGGCAGCAAATGGGTGATCACTGTACATTTCTATTCTGTTTTCTATTTATATTTCTATTGTACCTCCTCAATTTAGCATTATGGCCAGTGAAAACCTAATCAAAGATCTGCACAAAAATATTTTGCCTTCAAATTCATACCGTGATCGTAGCATGCATGGACTCGACTCATATGACTGGGATTTCCCTGAAAATGATTGTGGGCAGAAAATGGGTGATCACTGTACATTTCTCTTCTGTTTCCTATTTATATTTATATTTTACCTCCTCAATTTAGCATTATGGACAGGGAAAGACCTAATCTAAGCTCTGCACAAAAATATTTTGACTTCAAATTCATACCGTGATCGTAGCATACATGAACACTACACATATGACTGGGATTTCCATGAAAAAGATTGTGGGCCGACAATGGGTGATCACTGTACCTTTCTCTTCTGTTTCCTATTTATATTTATATTTTAGCTCCTCAATTTAGCATTATGGCCAGGGAAAGACCTAATCTAAGCTCTGCACAAAAATATTTTGCTTTCAAATTCATAACGTGATCGTAGCATGCATGAACTCTACTCATATGACTGGGATTTCCATGAAAAAGATTGTGGGCCGAAAATGGGTGATCACGGTACATTTCTCTTCTGTTTCCTATTTATATTTTTATTTTATCTCCTCAATTTAGCAATATGGCCAGGGAAAGACCTAATCTAAGCTCTGCACAAAAATATTTTGCTTTCAAATTCATACCGTGATCGTAGCATGCATGGACTCGACTCATATGACTGGGATTTCCATGAAAAAGATTGTGGGCCGAAAATGGGTGATCACTGTACATTTCTCTTCTGTTTCCTATTTATATTTCTATTTTACCTCCTCAATTTAGCATTATGGACAGGGAAAGACCTAATCTAAGCTCTGCACAAAAATATTTTGCCTTCAAATTCATACCGTGATCGTAGCATGCATGGACTCGACTCATATGACTGGGATTTCCATGAAAAAGATTGTGGGCCGAAAATGGGTGATCACTGTACATTTCTCTTCTGTTTCCTATTTATATTTATATTTTACCTCCTCAATTTAGCATTATGGACAGGGAAAGACCTAATCTAAGCTCTGCACAAAAATATTTTGACTTCAAATTCATACCGTGATCGTAGCATGCATGAACACTACACATATGACTGGGATTTCCATGAAAAAGATTGTGGGCCGACAATGGGTGATCACTGTACATTTCTCTTCTGTTTCCTATTTATATTTATATTTTAGCTCCTCAATTTAGCATTATGGCCAGGGAAAGACCTAATCTAAGATCTGCACAAAAATATTTTGCCTTCAAATTCATACCGTGATCGTAGCATGCATGGACTCGACTCATATGACTGGGATTTCCATGAAAAAGATTGTGGGCTGAAAATGGGTGATCACTGTACATTTCTCTTCTGTTTCCTATTTATATTTATATTTTACCTCCTCAATTTAGCATTATGGACAGGGAAAGACCTAATCGAAGAT
The DNA here is from genome assembly GCA_963932145.1 of Acanthosepion lycidas. Classification (NCBI taxonomy): domain Eukaryota; kingdom Metazoa; phylum Mollusca; class Cephalopoda; order Sepiida; family Sepiidae; genus Acanthosepion; species Acanthosepion lycidas. The sequence goes on along the minus strand of OZ010589.1, from coordinate 1,283,764 downwards.
CTGCACAAAAATATTTTGCCTTCAAATTCATACCGTGATCGTAGCATGCATGGACTCGACTCATATGACTGGGATTTCCATGAAAAAGATTGTGGGCCGAAAATGGGTGATCACTGTACATTTCTCTTCTGTTTCCTATTTGTATTTCTATTTTACCTCCTCAATTTAGCATTATGAACAGGGAAAGACCAAATCTAAAATCTGCACAAAAATATTTTGCCTTCAAATTCATAACGTGAACGTAGCATGCATGAACTCTACTCATATGACTGGGATTTCCATGAAAAAGATTGTGGGCCGAAAATGGGTGATCACTGTACATTTCTCTTCTGTTTCCTATTTATATTTTTATTTTACCTCCTCAATTTAGCAATATGGCCAGGGAAAGACCTAATCTAAGAACTGCACAAAAATATTTTGCCTTCAAATTCATGCCGTGATCGTAGCATGCATGGACTCGACTCATATGACTGGGATTTCCATGAAAAAGATTGTGGTCCGAAAATGGGTGATCACTGTACATTTCTCTTCTGTTTCCTATTTATATTTATATTTTACCTCCTCAATTTAGCATTATGGACAGGGAAAGACCTAATCTAAAATCTGCACAAAAATATTTTGCCTTCAAATTCATAACGTGACCGTAGCATGCATGGACTCGACTCATATGACTGGGATTTCCCTGAAAAAGATTGTGGGCAGAAAATGGGTGATCACTGTACATTTCTCTTCTGTTTCCTATTTATATTTGTATTTTACCTCCTCAATTTAGCATTATGGACAGGGAAAAACCTAATCTAAGATCTGCATAAAAATATTTTGCCTTCAAATTCATACCGTGATCGTAGCATGCATGGACTCGACTCATATGACTGGAATTTCCATGAAAAAGATTGTGGGCCAAAAATTGGTGATCACTGTACATTTCTCTTCTGTTTCCTATTCATATTTATATTTTACCTCCTCAATTTAGCATTATGGACAGGGAAAGACCTAATCTAAGATCTGCACAAAAATATTTTGCCTTCAAATTCATACCGTGATCGTAGCATGCATGGACTCGACTCATATGACTGGGATTTCCATGAAAAAGATTGTGGGCAGAAAATGGGTGATCACTGTACATTTCTCTTCTTTTTCCTATTTATATTTCTATTTTACCTCCTCAATTTAGCATTATGGACAGGGAAAGACCTAATTTAAGATCTGCACAAAAATATTTTGCCTTCAAATTCAGACCGTGATCGTAGCATGCATGGACACGATTCACATGACTGGGATTTCCATGAAAAAGATTGTGGGCCGAAAATGGGTGATCACTGTACATTTCTCTTCTGTTTCCTATTTATATTTCTATTTTACCTCCTCAATTTTGCATTATGATCAGTTAAAGACCTAATCTAAAATCTGCACAAAATTATTTTGCCTTCAACTTCATACCGTGATCGTAGCATACATGAACTCTACTCATATGACTGGGATTTCCATGAAAAAGATTGTGGTCCGAAAATGGGTGATCACTGTACATTTCTCTTCTGTTTCCTATTTATATTTATATTTTACCTCCTCAATTTAGCATTATGGACAGGGAAAGACCTAATCTAAAATCTGCACAAAAATATTTTGCCTTCAAATTCATAACGTGACCGTAGCATGCATGGACTTGACTCATATGACTGGGATTTCCCTGAAAAAGATTGTGGGCAGAAAATGGGTGATCACTGTACATTTCTCTTCTGTTTCCTATTTATATTTGTATTTTACCTCCTCAATTTAGCATTATGGACAGGGAAAAACCTAATCTAAGATCTGCATAAAAATATTTTACCTTCAAATTCATACCGTGATCGTAGCATGCATGGACTCGACTCATATGACTGGGATTTCCATGAAAAAGATTGTGGGCCGAAAATGGGTGATCACTGTACATTTCTCTTCTGTTTCCTATTTATATTTATATTTTACCTCCTCAATTCAGCATTATGGACAGGGAAAGACCTAATCGAAGATCTGCACAAAAATATTTTGCCTTCAAATTCATACCGTGATCGTAGCATGCATGGACTCGACTCATATGACTGGGATTTCCATGAAAAAGATTGTGGGCCGAAAATGGGTGATCACTGTACATTTCTCTTCTGTTTCCTATTTATATTTCTATTTTACCTCCTCAATTTTGCATTATGGCCAGGGAAAGACCTAATCTAAGCTCTGCACAAAAATATTTTGCCTTCAAATTCATAACGTGATCGTAGCATGCATGGACTCGACTCATATGACTGGGATTTCCATGAAAAAGATTGTGGGCCAAAAATGGGTGATCACTGTACATTTCTCTTCTGTTTCCTATTCATATTTATATTTTACCTCCTCAATTTAGCATTATGGACAGGGAAAGACCTAATCTAAGATCTGCACAAAAATATTTTGCCTTCAAATTCATACCGTGATCGTAGCATGCATGGACTCGACTCATATGACTGGGATTTCCATGAAAAAGATTGTGGGCAGAAAATGGGTGATCACTGTACATTTCTCTTCTTTTTCCTATTTATATTTCTATTTTACCTCCTCAATTTAGCATTATGGACAGGGAAAGACCTAATCTAAAATCTGCAAAAAAATATGTTGCCTTCAAATTCATACCGTGATCGTAGCATGCATTGACTCGACTGATATGACTGGGATTTCCATGAAAAAGATTGTTGGCCAAAAATGGGTGATCACTGTACATTTCTCTTCTGTTTCCTATTTATATTTATATTTTACCTCCTCAATTTAGCATTATGGACAGGGAAAGACCTAATCTAAGATCTGCACAAAAATATTTTGCCTTCAAATTCATACCGTGATCGTAGCATGCATGGACTCGACTCATATGACTGGGATTTCCATGAAAAAGATTGTGGGCCGAAAATGGGTGATCACTGTACATTTCTCTTCTGTTTCCTATTTATATTTCTATTTTACCTCCTCAATTTAGCATTATGAACAGGGAAAGACCTAATCTAAAATCTGCACAAAAATATGTTGCCTTCAAATTCATACCGTGATCGTAGCATGCATTGACTCGACTGATATGACTGGGATTTCCATGAAAAAGATTGTTGGCCAAAAATAGGTGATCACTGTATATTTCTCTTCTGTTTCCTATTTATATTTATATTTTACCTCCTCAATTTAGCATTATGGCCAGAGAAAGACCTAATCTAAGATCTGCACAAAAATATTTTGCCTTCAAATTTATACCGTGATCGTAGAGTGCATGGACTCGACTCATATACTGGGATTTCAATGAAAAAGAATAAGGGCCGAAAATGGGTGATCACTGTACATTTCTCTTCTGTTTCCTATTTATATTTATATTTTACTTCCTTCATTTAGCCTTATTGAGAAGGAAAGACCTAATCTAAGATCTGCAACAAAATATTTTGCCTTCAAATTCATACCGTGATCGTAGCATGCATGGACTCGACTCATATGACTGGGATTTCCATGAAAAAGATTGTGGGCCGAAAATGGGTTATCACTGTACATTTCTCTTCTGTTTCCTATTTACATTTATGTGTTACCTCCTCAATTTAGCATTATGGACAGGGAAAAACCTCATCTAAGCTCTGCACAAAAATATTTTGCCTTCAAATTCATACCGTGATCGTAGCATGCATGGACACGACTCATATGACTGGGATTTCCATGAAAAAGATTGTGGGCCGAAAATGGGTGATCACTGTACATTTCTCTTCTATTTCCTATTTATATTTATATTTTACCACCTAAATTTAGCATTATGGACAGGGAAAGACCTAATCTAAGATCTGCACGAAAATATTTTGCTTTCAAATTCATACCGTGATCGTAGCATGCATGGACTCGACTCATATGACTGGGATTTCCTTGAAAAAGTTTGTGGGCCGTAAATGGGTGATCACTGTATATTTCTCTTCTGTTTCCTATTTATATTTATATTTTACTTCCTCAATTTAGCATTATGGACAGGGAAAGACCTAATCTAAGCTCTGCACAAAAATATTTTGCCTTCAAATTCATACCGTGATCGTAGCATTCATGGACTTGACACATATGACTGGCATTTTCATGAAAAAGATAGTGGGCAGAAAATGGTTGATCACTGTATATTTCTCTTCTGTTTTCTATTTATATTTCTATTTTACCTCCTCAATTTAGCATTATGGACAAGGAAAACCTAATCTAAAATCTGTACAAAAATATTTTGCCTTCAAATTCATACCGTGATCGTAGCATGCATGGACTCGACTCATATGACTGGGATTTCCATGAAAAAGATTGTGGGCCGAAAATGGGTGATCACTGTACAGTTCTCTTCGGTTTCCTATTTATATTTATATTTTACCTCCTCAATTTAGCAATATGGACAGGGAAAAATCTATTCTAAAATCTTAACAAAAATATTTTACCTTCAAATTCATACCGTGATCGTAGCATGCATGGACTCGACTCATATGACTGGGATTTCCATGAAAAAGATTGTGGGGAGAAAATGGGTGATCACGGTACATTTCTCTTCTGTTTCCTATTTATATTTCTATTTTACCTCCTCAATTTAGCATTATGGACAGGGAAAGACCAAATCTAAGATCTGCAAAAAAATATTTTCCCTTCAAATTGATACTGTGATCGTAGCATGCATGGACTCGACTCATATGACTGGGATTTCCATGAAAAAGATTGTGGGACGAAAATTGGTGATCACGGTACTTTTCTCTTCTGTTTCCTTTTGATATTTCTATTTTACCTCCTCAATTTAGCATTACGGACAGTGAAAGACCTAATCTACAATATGCAAAACAATATTTTTCCTTCAATTTCATACCGTGATCGTAGCATGCATGGACTCGACTCATATGACTGGGATTTCCATGAAAAAGATCGTGGGCAGAAAATGGGTGATCACTGTAACTTTCTCTTCTGTTTCCAATTTATATTTATATTTTACATCCTTCATTTAGCATTATGGACAGGGAAAGACCTAATCTAAGATCTGCAAAAAATTTCTTGCCTTCAAATTCATACCGTGATCGTAGCATGCATGGACTCGACTCATATGACTGGGATTTCAATGAAAATGATTGTGGGGAGAAAATGTGTGATCACTGTACATTTCTATTCTGTTTCCTATTTATATTTCTATATTACCTCCTCAATTTAGCATTATGGACAGGGAAAGACCTAATCTAAGATCTGCAAAATATATTTTGCCTTCAAATTCATACCGTGATCGTAGCATGCATGGACTCGACTCATATGACTGGGATTTCCATGAAAAAGATTGTGGGCAGAAAATGGGTGATCACTGTACATTTCTCTTCTGTTTCCAATTTATATTTATATTTTACTTCTTCAATTTAGCATTATGGACAGGGAAAGACCTAATCTAAGCTCTGCAAATAAATATTTTGCCTTCAAATTCATACCGTGATCTTAGCATGCATGGACTCGACTCATATGCCTGGGATTTCCATGAAAAAAGATTGTGGGCAGAAATTGGGGGATCACTGTACACTTCACTTCTGTTTCCTATTTATATTTATATTTTACCTCCTCAATTTAGCATTATGGACAGGGAAAGACCAAATCTATGATCTGCAAAAAAATATTTTGCCTTCAAATTCATACTGTGATCGTAGCATGCATGGACTCGGCTCATATGACTGTGATTTCCATGAAAATGATTGTGGGCCGAAAATGGGTGATCACTGTACATTTCTCTTCTGGTTCCTATTTATATTTCTATTTTACCTTCTCAATTTAGAATTTTGGACCGCGAAAAACCTAATCTAAAATCTAGACAAAAATATTTTGCCTTCAAATTCATACCGTGATCGTAGCATGCATGAACTCGACTCATATGACTGGGATTTCCATGAAAAAGGTTGGGGGCCGAAAATGGGTGATCACTGTACATTTCTTTTCTGTTTCCTATTTATATTTATATTTTACCTCCTTAGTTTAGCAATATGGACAGGGAAAGACCTAATCTAAAATCTGCACAAAAATATTTTGCCTTCAAATTCATACCGCGATCGTAGCATGCATGTACTCGACTCATATGACTGGGATTTTCATGAAAAAGATTGTGGGCCGAAAATGAGTGATCACTGTACATTTCTCTTCTGTTTCCTATTTATATTTTTATTTTACCTCCTCAATTTAGCATTATGGCCAGGGAAAGATTTGATCTAAGCTCTGCGCAAAAATATTTTGCCTTCAAATTCATACCGTGATCGTAGCATGAATGGACTCGTCTCATATGACTGGGATTTCCATGAAAAAGATTGTGGGCCGAAAATGGGTGATCACTGTACATTTCTCTTCTGTTTCTTATTTATATTTATATTTTACCTCCTCAATTTAGCATTATGGACAGGGAAAGACCTAATCTAAGATCTGCACAAAAATATTTTGCCTTCAAATTCATACCGTGATCGTAGCATGCATGGACTCGACTCATATGACTGGGATTTCCATGAAAAAGATTGTGGGCCGAAAATGTGTGATCACTGTACATTTCTCTTCTGTTTCCTATTTATATTTCTATTTTACCTCCTGAATTTAGCATTATGGATAGGGAAAGACCTAATCTAAGCTCTGCACAAAAATATTTTGCCTTCAAATTCATACCGTGAACGTAGCATGCAAGGACTCGAATCATATGACTGGGATTTCCATGAAAAAGATTGTGGGCCGAAAATGGGTGATCACTGTACATTTATCTTCTGTTTCCTATTTATATTTATATTTTACCTCCTTAATTTAGCATTATGGACAGGGAAAGACCTAATCTAAGCTCTGCACAAAAATATTTTGCCTTCAAATTCATACCGTGATCGTAGCATGCATGGACTCGAATCATATGACTGGGATTTCCAGGAAAAAGATTATGGGCCGAAAATGGGTGATCACTGTACATTTCTCTTCTGTTTCCTATTTATATTTCTATTTTGCTTTTCAATTTAGCATTATGGACAGGGGAATACCTTATCTAAAATCTGCACAAAAATATTTTGCCTTCAAATTCATACCATGAACGTAGCATGCATGAACTCGACTCATATGACCGGGATTTCCATGAAAAAGATTGTTGGCCGAAAATGGGTGATCAGTGTACATTTCTCTTCTGTATTCTATTTATATTTATATTTTCCCTTCTCAATTTAGCATTATGGCCAGGGAAAGACCTAATCTAAGCTCTGCACAAAAATATTTTGTCTTCAAATTCATACCGTGATCGTAGCATGCATGGACTCGACTCATATGACTGGGATTTCCATGAAAAAGATTGTGGGCCGAAAATGGGTGATCACTGTACATTTCTCTTCTGTTTCTTATTTATATTTCTATTGTACCTCCTCAATTTAGCATTATGGACAGGGAAAGACCTAATCTAAGATCTGCACAAAAATATTTTGCCTTCAAATTCATACCGTGATCGTAGCATGCATGGACTCGACTCATATGACTGGGATTTCCATGAAAAAGATTGTGGGCAGAAAATGGGTGATCTCTGTACATTTCTCTTCTGTTTCCTATTTATATTTCTATTTTACCTCCTCAATTTAGCATTATGGACAGGGAAAGACATAATCTAAGATCTGCACAAAAATATTTTGCCTTCAAATACATGCCGTGAGCGTAGCATGCATGGACTTGACTCATATGACTGGGATTTCCATGAAAAAGATTGTGGGCCGAAAATGGGTGATCACTGTACATTTCTCTTCTGTTTCCTATTTATATTTATATTTTACCTCCTCAATTTAGCATTATGGACAGGGAAAGACCTAATCTAAAATCTGCACAAAAATATTTTGCCTTCAATTTAGTACCGTGATCGTAGCATGCATGGACTCGAATCATATGACTTGGATTTCCAAGAAAAAGATTTTGGGCCGAAAATGGGTGATCACTGTACATTTCTCTTCTGTTTCCTATTTATATTTATATTTTACCTCCTCAATTTAGCATTATGGACAGGGAAAGACCTAATCTAAAATCTGCACAAAAATATTTTGCCTTCAAATTCATACCGTGATCGTACCATGCATCGACTCGACTCATATGACTGGGATTTCCATGAAAAAGATTGTGGGCCGAAAGTGGGTGATCACTGTACATTTCTCTTCTGTTTCCTATTTATATTTCTATTTTATCTCCTCAATTTAGCATTATGGACAGGGAAAGACCTAATCTAAGCTCTGCACAAAAATATTTTGCCTTCAAATACATACCGTGATCGTAGCATGCATGAACTCTACTCATATGACTGGGATTTCCATGAAAAAGATTGTGGGCCGAAGATGGGTGATCACTGTACATTTCTCTTCTGTTTCCTATTTATATTTATATTTTACCTCCTCAATTTAGCATTATGGACAGGGAAAGACCTAATCTAAGATCTGCACAAAAATATTTTGCCTTCAAATTCATACCGTGATCGTAGCATGCATGGACTCGACTCATATGACTTGGATTTCCATGTAAAAGATTGTGGGCAACAAATGGGTGATCACTGTACATTTCTCTTCTGTTTCCTATTTATATTTCTATTTTATCTCCTCAATTTAGCATTATGGACAGGGAAAGACCTAATCTAAGGTCTGCACAAAAATATTGTGCCTTCAAATTCATACCGTGATCATAGCATGCATGGACTCGGCTCATATGACTGGGATTTCCATGAAAAAGATTGTGGGCCGAAAATGGGTGATCGCTGTACATTTCTCTTCTTTTTCCTATTTATATTTCTATTTTACCTCCTCAATTTAGCATTATGGACAGGGAAAGACCTAATCTAAGATCTGCACAAAAATAATTTGCCTTCAAATTCATACCGTGATCGTAGCATGCATGGACTCGACTCATATGACTGGGATTTCCATGAAAAAATTGTGGGCCTAAAATGGGTGATCACTGTACATTTCTCTTCTGTTTCCTATTTATATTTCTATTTTACCTCCTCAATTTAGCATTATGGACAGGGAAAGACCTCATCTAAAATCTGCACAAAAATATTTTGCCTTCAAATTCATACCGTGATCGTAGCATGCATGGACTCGACTCATATGACTGGGATTTCCATGAAAAAATTGTGGGCCTAAAATGGGTGATCACTGTACATTTCTCTTATGTTTCCTATTTATATTTCTATTTTACCTCCTCAATTTAGCATTATGGACAGGGAAAGACCTAATCTAAGCTCTGCACAAAAATATTTTGCCTTCAAATTCATTCTGTGATCATAGCATGCATGGACTCGGCTCATATGACTGGGATTTCCATGAAAAAGATTGGGGGCCGAAAATGGGTGATCACTGTACATTTCTCGTCTGTTTCCTATTTATATTTCTATTTTACCTCCTCAATTTAGCATTATGGACAGGGAAAGACCTCATCTAAGATCTGCACAAAAATATTTTGCCTTCAAATTCATACCGTGATCGTAGCATGCATGGACTCGACTCATATGACTGGGATTTCCATGAAAAAGATTGTGGGCCGAAAATGGGTGATCACTGTACATTTCTCTTCTTTTTCCTATTTATATTTCTATTTTACCTCCTCAATTTAGCATTATGGACAGGGAAAGACCTAATCTAAGATCTGCACAAAAATATTTTGCCTTCAAATTCATACCGTGATCGTAGCATGCATGGACTCGACTCATATGACTGGGATTTCCATGAAAAAATTGTGGGCCTAAAATGGGTGATCACTGTACATTTCTCTTCTGTTTCCTATTTATATTTCTATTTTACCTCCTCAATTTAGCATTATGGACAGGGAAAGACCTCATCTAAAATCTGCACAAAAATATTTTGCCTTCAAATTCATACCGTGATCGTAGCATGCATGGACTCGACTCATATGACTGGGATTTCCATGAAAAAATTGTGGGCCTAAAATGGGTGATCACTGTACATTTCTCTTCTGTTTCCTATTTATATTTCTATTTTACCTCCTCAATTTAGCATTATGGACAGGGAAAGACCTAATCTAAGCTCTGCACAAAAATATTTTGCCTTCAAATTCATTCTGTGATCATAGCATGCATGGACTCGGCTCATATGACTGGGATTTCCATGAAAAAGATTGGGGGCCGAAAATGGGTGATCACTGTACATTTCTCTTCTGTTTCCTATTTATATTTCTATTTTACCTCCTCAATTTAGCATTATGGACAGGGAAAGACCTCATCTAAGATCTGCACAAAAATATTTTGCCTTCAAATTCATACCGTGATCGTAGCATGCATGGACTCGACTCATATGACTGGGATTTCCATGAAAAAATTGTGGGCCGAAAATGGGTGATCACTGTACATTTCTCTTCTGTTTCCTATTTATATTTCTATTTTACCTCCTCAATTTAGCATTATGGACAGGGAAAGACCTAATCTAAGCTCTGCACAAAAATATTTTGCCTTCAAATTCATTCTGTGATCATAGCATGCATGGACTCGGCTCATATGACTGGGATTTCCATGAAAAAGATTGGGGGCCGAAAATGGGTGATCACTGTACATTTCTCTTCTGTTTCCTATTTATATTTCTATTTTACCTCCTCAATTTAGCATTATGGACAGGGAAAGACCTCATCTAAGATCTGCACAAAAATATTTTGCCTTCAAATTCATACCGTGATCGTAGCATGCATGGACTCGACTCATATGACTGGGATTTCCATGAAAAAGATTGTGGGCCGAAAATGGGTGATCACTGTACATTTCTCTTCTTTTTCCTATTTATATTTCTATTTTACCTCCTCAATTTAGCATTATGGACAGGGAAAGACCTAATCTAAGATCTGCACAAAAATATTTTGCCTTCAAATTCATACCGTGATCGTAGCATGCATGGACTCGACTCATATGACTGGGATTTCCATGAAAAAATTATGGGCCTAAAATGGGTGATCACTGTACATTTCTCTTCTGTTTACTATTTATATTTCTATTTTACCTCCTCAATTTAGCATTATGGACAGGGAAAGACCTCATCTAAAATCTGCACAAAAATATTTTGCCTTCAAATTCATACCGTGATCGTAGCATGCATGGACTCGACTCATATGACTGGAATTTCCATGAAAAAATTGTGGGCCTAAAATGGGTGATCACTGTACATTTCTCTTCTGTTTCCTATTTATATTTCTATTTTATCTCCTCAATTTAGCATTATGGACAGGGAAAGACCTAATCTAAGTTCTGCACAAAAATATTTTGCCTTCAAATACATACCGTGATCGTAGCATGCATGGACTCGACTCATATGACTGGGATTTCCATGAAAAAGATTGTGGGCCGAAAATGGGTGATCACTGTACATTTCTCTTCTGTTTCCTATTTATATTTATATTTTACCTCCTCAATTTAGCATTATGGACAGGGAAAGACCTAATCTAAGCTCTGCACAAAAATATTTTGGCTTCAAATTCATTCTGTGACCATAGCATGCATGGACTCGGCTCATATGACTGGGATTTCCATGAAAAAGATTGTGGGCCGGAAATGGGTGATCACTGTACATTTCTCTTCTGTTTCCTATTTATATTTCTATTTTACCTCCTCAATTTAGCATTATGGACAGGGAAAGACCTAATCTAAGATCTGCACAAAAATATTTTGCCTTCAATTTCATACCGTGATCGTAGCATGCATGGACTCGACTCATATGACTGGGATTTCCACGAAAAAGATTGTGGGCCGAAAATGGGTGATCACTGTACATTGCTCTTCTGTTTCCTATTTATATTTATATTTTACCTCCTCAATTTAGCATTATGGACAGGGAAAGACCTAATCTAAGATCTGCAAAAAAATATTTTGCCTTCAAATTCATACCGTGATCGTAGCATGCATGGACTCGACTCATATGACTGGGATTTCCATGAAAAAGATTGTGGGCCAAAAATGGGTGATCACTGTACATTTCTCTTCTGTTTCCTATTTATATTTCTATTTTACCTCCTCAATTTAGCATTATGGACAGGGAAAGACCTAATCTAAGCTCTGCACAAAAATATTTTGCCTTCAAATTCTTACCGTGATCGTAGCATGCATGGGCTCGACTCATATGACTGTGATTTCCATGAAAAAGATTTTGGGCCGAAAATGGGTGATCACTGTACATTTCTCTTCGGTTTCCTATTTATATTTATATTTTACCTACTCAATTTTGCATTATGGACAGGGAAAGACCTAATCTAAGATCTGCACAAAAATATTTTGCCTTCAAATTCATACCTTGATCGTAGCATGCATGGACTCGACTCATATGACTGTGATTTCCATGAAAAAGATCGTGGGCCGAAAATGGGTGATCACGGTACATTTCTCTTCTGTTTCCTATTTATATTTCTATTTTACCTACTCAATTTAGCATTATGGCCAGGGAAAGACCTAATCTAAGCTCTGCACAAAAATATTTTGTCTTCAAATTCATACCGTGATCGTAGCATGTATGGACTCGACTCATATGACTGGGATTTCCTTGAAAAACGTTGTGGGCCGAAAGTGGGTGATCACTGTACATTTCTCTTCTATTTCCTATTTATATTTATATTTTACCTCCCCAATTTAGCATTATGGACAGGGAAAGACCTAATCTAAGATCTGCAAAAAAAAATTTGCTTTCAAATTCATACCGTGATCGTAGCATGCATGGACTCGACTCATATGACTGGGATTTCCATGAAAAAGATTGTGGGCAGAAAATGGGTGATCACTGTACATTTTTCTTCTTTTTCCTATTTATATTTATATTTTACCTCCTCAATTTAGCATTATGGACAAGGAAAGACCTAATCTAAGATCTGCACAAAAATATTTTGCCTTCAAATTCATACCGTGATCGAAGCATGCATGGACTCGACTCATATGACTGGGATTTCCATGAAAAAGATTGTGGGCCGAAAATGGGTGATCACTGTACATTTCTCTTCTGTTTTCTATTTATATTTCTATTTTACCTCCTCAATTTAGCATTATGGACAGGGAAAGACCTCATCTAAAATCTGCACAAAAATAATTTGCCTTCAAATTCATACCGTGATCGAAGCATGCATGGACTCGACTCATATGACTGGGATTTCCATGAAAAAATTGTGGGCCTAAAATGGGTGATCACTGTACATTTCTCTTCTGTTTTTTATTTATATTTCTATTTTACCTCCTCAATTTAGCATTATGGACAGGGAAAGACCTAATCTAAGCTCTGCACAAAAATATTTTGCCTTCAAATTCATTCTGTGATCATAGCATGCATGGACTCGGCTCATATGACTGGGATTTCCATGAAAAAGATTGGGGGCCGAAAATGGGTGATCACTGTACATTTCTCTTCTGTTTCCTATTTATATTTCTATTTTACCTCCTCAATTTAGCATTATGGACAGGGAAAGACCTCATCTAAGATCTGCACAAAAATATTTTGCCTTCAAATTCATACCGTGATCGTAGCATGCATGGACTCGACTCATATGACTGGGATTTCCATGAAAAAGATTGTGGGCCGAAAATGGGTGATCACTGTACATTTCTCTTCTTTTTCCTATTTATATTTCTATTTTACCTCCTCAATTTAGCATTATGGACAGGGAAAGACCTAATCTAAGATCTGCACAAAAATATTTTGCCTTCAAATTCATACCGTGATCGTAGCATGCATGGACTCGACTCATATGACTGGGATTTCCATGAAAAAATTGTGGGCCTAAAATGGGTGATCACTGTACATTTCTCTTCTGTTTCCTATTTATATTTCTATTTTACCTCCTCAATTTAGCATTATGGACAGGGAAAGACCTCATCTAAAATCTGCACAAAAATATTTTGCCTTCAAATTCATACCGTGATCGTAGCATGCATGGACTCGACTCATATGACTGGGATTTCCATGAAAAAATTGTGGGCCTAAAATGGGTGATCACTGTACATTTCTCTTCTGTTTCCTATTTATATTTCTATTTTACCTCCTCAATTTAGCATTATGGACAGGGAAAGACCTAATCTAAGCTCTGCACAAAAATATTTTGCCTTCAAATTCATTCTGTGATCATAGCATGCATGGACTCGGCTCATATGACTGGGATTTCCATGAAAAAGATTGGGGGCCGAAAATGGGTGATCACTGTACATTTCTCTTCTGTTTCCTATTTATATTTCTATTTTACCTCCTCAATTTAGCATTATGGACAGGGAAAGACCTCATCTAAGATCTGCACAAAAATATTTTGCCTTCAAATTCATACCGTGATCGTAGCATGCATGGACTCGACTCATATGACTGGGATTTCCATGAAAAAATTGTGGGCCGAAAATGGGTGATCACTGTACATTTCTCTTCTGTTTCCTATTTATATTTCTATTTTACCTCCTCAATTTAGCATTATGGACAGGGAAAGACCTAATCTAAGCTCTGCACAAAAATATTTTGCCTTCAAATTCATTCTGTGATCATAGCATGCATGGACTCGGCTCATATGACTGGGATTTCCATGAAAAAGATTGGGGGCCGAAAATGGGTGATCACTGTACATTTCTCTTCTGTTTCCTATTTATATTTCTATTTTACCTCCTCAATTTAGCATTATGGACAGGGAAAGACCTCATCTAAGATCTGCACAAAAATATTTTGCCTTCAAATTCATACCGTGATCGTAGCATGCATGGACTCGACTCATATGACTGGGATTTCCATGAAAAAGATTGTGGGCCGAAAATGGGTGATCACTGTACATTTCTCTTCTGTTTCCTATTTATATTTCTATTTTACCTCCTCAATTTAGCATTATGGACAGGGAAAGACCTAATCTAAGCTCTGCACAAAAATATTTTGCCTTCAAATTCTTACCGTGATCGTAGCATGCATGGGCTCGACTCATATGACTGTGATTTCCATGAAAAAGATTTTGGGCCGAAAATGGGTGATCACTGTACATTTCTCTTCGGTTTCCTATTTATATTTATATTTTACCTACTCAATTTTGCATTATGGACAGGGAAAGACCTAATCTAAGATCTGCACAAAAATATTTTGCCTTCAAATTCATACCTTGATCGTAGCATGCATGGACTCGACTCATATGACTGTGATTTCCATGAAAAAGATCGTGGGCCGAAAATGGGTGATCACGGTACATTTCTCTTCTGTTTCCTATTTATATTTCTATTTTACCTACTCAATTTAGCATTATGGCCAGGGAAAGACCTAATCTAAGCTCTGCACAAAAATATTTTGTCTTCAAATTCATACCGTGATCGTAGCATGTATGGACTCGACTCATATGACTGGGATTTCCTTGAAAAACGTTGTGGGCCGAAAGTGGGTGATCACTGTACATTTCTCTTCTATTTCCTATTTATATTTATATTTTACCTCCCCAATTTAGCATTATGGACAGGGAAAGACCTAATCTAAGATCTGCAAAAAAAAATTTGCTTTCAAATTCATACCGTGATCGTAGCATGCATGGACTCGACTCATATGACTGGGATTTCCATGAAAAAGATTGTGGGCAGAAAATGGGTGATCACTGTACATTTTTCTTCTTTTTCCTATTTATATTTATATTTTACCTCCTCAATTTAGCATTATGGACAAGGAAAGACCTAATCTAAGATCTGCACAAAAATATTTTGCCTTCAAATTCATACCGTGATCGAAGCATGCATGGACTCGACTCATATGACTGGGATTTCCATGAAAAAGATTGTGGGCCGAAAATGGGTGATCACTGTACATTTCTCTTCTGTTTTCTATTTATATTTCTATTTTACCTCCTCAATTTAGCATTATGGACAGGGAAAGACCTCATCTAAAATCTGCACAAAAATAATTTGCCTTCAAATTCATACCGTGATCGAAGCATGCATGGACTCGACTCATATGACTGGGATTTCCATGAAAAAATTGTGGGCCTAAAATGGGTGATCACTGTACATTTCTCTTCTGTTTCCTATTTATATTTCTATTTTACCTCCTCAATTTAGCATTATGGACAGGGAAAGACCTAATCTAAGCTCTGCACAAAAATATTTTGCCTTCAAATTCATTCTGTGATCATAGCATGCATGGACTCGGCTCATATGACTGGGATTTCCATGAAAAAGATTGGGGGCCGAAAATGGGTGATCACTGTACATTTCTCTTCTGTTTCCTATTTATATTTCTATTTTACCTCCTCAATTTAGCATTATGGACAGGGAAAGACCTCATCTAAGATCTGCACAAAAATATTTTGCCTTCAAATTCATACCGTGATCGTAGCATGCATGGACTCGACTCATATGACTGGGATTTCCATGAAAAAGATTGTGGGCCGAAAATGGGTGATCACTGTACATTTCTCTTCTTTTTCCTATTTATATTTCTATTTTACCTCCTCAATTTAGCATTATGGACAGGGAAAGACCTAATCTAAGATCTGCACAAAAATATTTTGCCTTCAAATTCATACCGTGATCGTAGCATGCATGGACTCGACTCATATGACTGGGATTTCCATGAAAAAATTGTGGGCCTAAAATGGGTGATCACTGTACATTTCTCTTCTGTTTCCTATTTATATTTCTATTTTACCTCCTCAATTTAGCATTATGGACAGGGAAAGACCTCATCTAAAATCTGCACAAAAATATTTTGCCTTCAAATTCATACCGTGATCGTAGCATGCATGGACTCGACTCATATGACTGGGATTTCCATGAAAAAATTGTGGGCCTAAAATGGGTGATCACTGTACATTTCTCTTCTGTTTCCTATTTATATTTCTATTTTACCTCCTCAATTTAGCATTATGGACAGGGAAAGACCTAATCTAAGCTCTGCACAAAAATATTTTGCCTTCAAATTCATTCTGTGATCATAGCATGCATGGACTCGGCTCATATGACTGGGATTTCCATGAAAAAGATTGGGGGCCGAAAATGGGTGATCACTGTACATTTCTCTTCTGTTTCCTATTTATATTTCTATTTTACCTCCTCAATTTAGCATTATGGACAGGGAAAGACCTCATCTAAGATCTGCACAAAAATATTTTGCCTTCAAATTCATACCGTGATCGTAGCATGCATGGACTCGACTCATATGACTGGGATTTCCATGAAAAAATTGTGGGCCGAAAATGGGTGATCACTGTACATTTCTCTTCTGTTTCCTATTTATATTTCTATTTTACCTCCTCAATTTAGCATTATGGACAGGGAAAGACCTAATCTAAGCTCTGCACAAAAATATTTTGCCTTCAAATTCATTCTGTGATCATAGCATGCATGGACTCGGCTCATATGACTGGGATTTCCATGAAAAAGATTGGGGGCCGAAAATGGGTGATCACTGTACATTTCTCTTCTGTTTCCTATTTATATTTCTATTTTACCTCCTCAATTTAGCATTATGGACAGGGAAAGACCTCATCTAAGATCTGCACAAAAATATTTTGCCTTCAAATTCATACCGTGATCGTAGCATGCATGGACTCGACTCATATGACTGGGATTTCCATGAAAAAGATTGTGGGCCGAAAATGGGTGATCACTGTACATTTCTCTTCTTTTTCCTATTTATATTTCTATTTTACCTCCTCAATTTAGCATTATGGACAGGGAAAGACCTAATCTAAGATCTGCACAAAAATATTTTGCCTTCAAATTCATACCGTGATCGTAGCATGCATGGACTCGACTCATATGACTGGGATTTCCATGAAAAAATTATGGGCCTAAAATGGGTGATCACTGTACATTTCTCTTCTGTTTACTATTTATATTTCTATTTTACCTCCTCAATTTAGCATTATGGACAGGGAAAGACCTCATCTAAAATCTGCACAAAAATATTTTGCCTTCAAATTCATACCGTGATCGTAGCATGCATGGACTCGACTCATATGACTGGAATTTCCATGAAAAAATTGTGGGCCTAAAATGGGTGATCACTGTACATTTCTCTTCTGTTTCCTATTTATATTTCTATTTTATCTCCTCAATTTAGCATTATGGACAGGGAAAGACCTAATCTAAGTTCTGCACAAAAATATTTTGCCTTCAAATACATACCGTGATCGTAGCATGCATGGACTCGACTCATATGACTGGGATTTCCATGAAAAAGATTGTGGGCCGAAAATGGGTGATCACTGTACATTTCTCTTCTGTTTCCTATTTATATTTATATTTTACCTCCTCAATTTAGCATTATGGACAGGGAAAGACCTAATCTAAGCTCTGCACAAAAATATTTTGGCTTCAAATTCATTCTGTGACCATAGCATGCATGGACTCGGCTCATATGACTGGGATTTCCATGAAAAAGATTGTGGGCCGGAAATGGGTGATCACTGTACATTTCTCTTCTGTTTCCTATTTATATTTCTATTTTACCTCCTCAATTTAGCATTATGGACAGTGAAAGACCTAATCTAAGATCTGCACAAAAATATTTTGCCTTCAAAATCATACCGTGATCGTAGCATGCATGGACTCGGCTCATATGACTGGGATTTCCATGAAAAAGATTGTGGGCCGAAAATGGGTGATGACTGTACATTTCTCTTCTGTTTCCTCTTTATATTTCTATTTTACCTCCTCAATTTAGCATTATGGACAGGGAAAGACCTAATCTAAGATCTGCAAAAAAATATTTTGCCTTCAAATTCATACCGTGATCGTAGCATGCATGGACTCGACTCATATGACTGGGATTTCCATGAAAAAGATTGTGGGCCAAAAATGGGTGATCACTGTACATTTCTCTTCTGTTTCCTATTTATATTTCTATTTTACCTCCTCAATTTAGCATTATGGACAGGGAAAGACCTAATCTAAGCTCTGCACAAAAATATTTTGCCTTCAAATTCTTACCGTGATCGTAGCATGCATGGGCTCGACTCATATGACTGTGATTTCCATGAAAAAGATTTTGGGCCGAAAATGGGTGATCACTGTACATTTCTCTTCGGTTTCCTATTTATATTTATATTTTACCTACTCAATTTTGCATTATGGACAGGGAAAGACCTAATCTAAGATCTGCACAAAAATATTTTGCCTTCAAATTCATACCTTGATCGTAGCATGCATGGACTCGACTCATATGACTGTGATTTCCATGAAAAAGATCGTGGGCCGAAAATGGGTGATCACGGTACATTTCTCTTCTGTTTCCTATTTATATTTCTATTTTACCTACTCAATTTAGCATTATGGCCAGGGAAAGACCTAATCTAAGCTCTGCACAAAAATATTTTGTCTTCAAATTCATACCGTGATCGTAGCATGTATGGACTCGACTCACATGACTGGGATTTCCTTGAAAAACGTTGTGGGCCGAAAGTGGGTGATCACTGTACATTTCTCTTCTATTTCCTATTTATATTTATATTTTACCTCCCCAATTTAGCATTATGGACAGGGAAAGACCTAATCTAAGATCTGCAAAAAAAAATTTGCTTTCAAATTCATACCGTGATCGTAGCATGCATGGACTCGACTCATATGACTGGGATTTCCATGAAAAAGATTGTGGGCAGAAAATGGGTGATCACTGTACATTTTTCTTCTTTTTCCTATTTATATTTATATTTTACCTCCTCAATTTAGCATTATGGACAAGGAAAGACCTAATCTAAGATCTGCACAAAAATATTTTGCCTTCAAATTCATACCGTGATCGAAGCATGCATGGACTCGACTCATATGACTGGGATTTCCATGAAAAAGATTGTGGGCCGAAAATGGGTGATCACTGTACATTTCTCTTCTGTTTTCTATTTATATTTCTATTTTACCTCCTCAATTTAGGATTATGGACAGGGAAAGACCTAATCTAATATCTGCACAAAAATATTTTGCCTTCAAATTCATACCGTGATCGTAGCATGCATGGACTCGACTCATATGATTGGGATTTCCATGAAAAAGATAGTGGGCCGAAAATGGGTGATCACTGTACATTTCTCTTCTGTTTCCTATTTATATTTATATTTTACATCCTCAATTTAGCATTATGGACAGGGAAAGACCTAATCTAAGATCTGCACAAAAATATTTTGCCTTCACATTCATACCGTGATCGTAGCATGCATGGACTCGACTCATATGACTGTGATTTCCATGAAAAAGATTTTGGGCCGAAAATGGGTGATCACGGTACATTTCTCTTCTGTTTCCTATTTATATTTATATTTTAGCTACTCAATTTAGCATTATGGACAGGGAAAGACCTAATCTAAGACCTGCACAAAAATATTTTGCCTTCAAATTCATACCTTGATCGTAGCATGCATGGACTCGATTCATATGACTGGGATTTCCATGAAAAAAGTTGTAGGCCGAAAATGGGTGATCACTGTACATTTCTCTTCTGTTTCCTATTTATATTTCTATTTTACCTCCTCAATTTAGCATTATGGACAGGGAAAGACCTAATCTAAGCTCTGCACAAAAATATTTTGCCTTCAAATTCATACCGTGATCGTAGCATGCATCGACTCGACTCATATGACTGGGATTTCCATGAAAAAGATTGTGGGCCTAAAATGGGTGATCACTGTACATTTCTCTTCTGTTTCCTATTTATATTTCTATTTTACCTACTCAATTTAGCATTATGGCCAGGGAAAGACCTAATCTAAGCTCTGCACACAAATATTTTGTCTTCAAATTCATACCGTGATCGTAGCATGCATGGACTCGACTCATATGACTGGGATTTCCATGAAAAAGATTGTGGGCCGAAAATGGGTGATCACTGTACATTTCTCTTCTGTTTCCTATTTATATTTATATTTTATCTCCTCAATTTAGCATTATGGACAGGGAAAGACCTAATCTAAAATCTGCACAAAAATATTTTGCCTTCAAATTCATACCGTGATCGTAGCATGCATGGACTCAACTCACATGACTGGGATTTCCATGAAAAAGATTGTGGCTCGAAAATGGGTGATCACTGTACATTTCTCTTCTGTTTCCTATTTATATTTATATTTTACCTCCTCAATTTAGCATTATGGACAGGGAAAGACCTAATGTAAAATCTGCACAAAACTATTTTGCCTTCAAATTCATACCGTGATCGTAGCATGCATGGACTCGACTCATATGACTGGGATTTCCATGAAAAAGATTGTGGCCCGAAAATGGGTGATCACTGTACATTTCTCTTCTGTTTCCTATTTATATTTATATTTTACCTCCTCAATTTAGCATTATGGACAGGGAAAGACATAATCTAAGATCTGCACAAAACTATTTTGCCTTTAAATTCATACCGTCATCGTAGCATGCATGGACTCGACTTATATGACTGGGATTTCCATAAAAAAGATTGTGGGCCGAAAATGGGTGATCACTGTACATTTCTCTTCTGTTTCCTATTTATATTTATATTTTACCTCCTCAATTTAGCATTATGGACAGGGAAAGACCTAATCTAAAATCTGCACAAAAATATTTTGCCTTCAAATTCATACCGTGATCGTAGCATGCATGGACTCAACTCACATGACTGGGATTTCCATGAAAAAGATTGTGGCCCGAAAATGGGTGATCACTGTACATTTCTCTTCTGTTTCCTATTTATATTTATATTTTACCTCCTCAATTTAGCATTATGGACAGGGAAAGACCTAATCTAAAATCTGCACAAAAATATTTTGCCTTCAAATTCATACCGTGATCGTAGCTTGCATGGACTCAACTCACATGACTGGGATTTCCATGAAAAACATTGTGGCCCGAAAATGGGTGATCACTGTACATTTCTTTCTGTTTCCTATTTATATTTATATTTTACCTCCTCAATTTAGCATTATGGACAGGGAAAGACCTAATCTAAAATCTGCACAAAAATATTTTGCCTTCAAATTCATACCGTGATCGTAGCATGCATGGACTCAACTCACATGACTGGGATTTCCATGAAAAACATTGTGGGCCGAAAATGGGTGATCACTGTACATTTCTTTCTGTTTCCTATTTATATTTATATTTTCCCTCCTCAATTTAGCATTATGGACAGGGAAAGACCTAATCTAAAATCTGCACAAAAATATTTTGCCTTCAAATTCATACCGTCATCGTAGCATGCATGGACTCGACTCACATGACTGGGATTTCCATGAAAACATTGTGGCCCGAAAATGGGTGATCACTGTACATTTCTTTTCTGTTTCCTATTTATATTTCTATTTTACCTCCTCAATTTAACATTATGGACAGGGAAAGACCTAATCTAAAATCTGCACAAAACTATTTTGCCTTCAAATTCATACCTTGATCGTAGCATGCATGGACTCGACTCATATGACTGGGATTTCCATGAAAAAGATTGTGGGCCAAAAATGGGTGATCACTGTACATTTCTCTTCTGTTTCCTATTTATATTTTACCTCCTCAATTTAGCATTATGGACAGGGAAAGACCTAATCTAAAATCTGCACAAAAATATTTTGCCTTCAAATTCATACCGTGATCGTAGCTTGCATGGACTCAACTCACATGACTGGGATTTCCATGAAAAACATTGTGGCCCGAAAATGGGTGATCACTGTACATTTCTTTCCTGTTTCCTATTTATATTTATATTTTACCTCCTCAATTTAGCATTATGGACAGGGAAAGACCTAATCTAAAATCTGCACAAAAATATTTTGCCTTCAAATTCATACCGTGATCGTAGCATGCATGGACTCAACTCACATGACTGGGATTTCCATGAAAAACATTGTGGGCCGAAAATGGGTGATCACTGTACATTTCTTTCTGTTTCCTATTTATATTTATATTTTACCTTCTCAATTTAGCATTATGGACAGGGAAAGACCTAATCTAAGATCTGCACAAAAATATTTTGCCTTCAAATTCATACCGTGATCGTAGCATGCATGGACTCGACTCATATGACTGGGATGTCCATGAAAAAGTTTGTGGGCCGAAAATAGGTGATCACTGTACATTTCTTTTCTGTTTCCTATTTATATTTATATTTTACCTCCTCAATTTAGCATTATGGACAGGCAAAGACCTAATCTAAGCTCTGCACAAAAATATTTTGCCTTCAAATTCATACCGTGATTGTAGTATGCATGGAATCGACTCATATGACTGGGATTTCCATGAAAAAGATTGTGTGCCGAAAATGGGTGATCACTGTACATTTCTGTTCTGTATTCTATTTATATTTCTATTTTACCTCCTCAATTTAGCATTATGGACAGCGAAAGACCTAATCTAAGATCTGCACAAAAATATTTTGCCTTCAAATTCATACCGTGATCGTAGCATGCATGGACTCGACTCATATGACTGGGATTTCCATGAAAAAGATTGTGGGCAGAAAATGGCTGATCACTAAACATTTCTCTTCGGTTTCCTATTTATATTTATATTATACTTCCTCAATTTAGCATTATGGACAGGGAACAACCTAATCTAAGCTCTGCACAAAAATATTTTGCCTTCAAATTCATACCGGGATCGTAGCATGCATGGACTCGACTCATATGACTTGGATTTCAATGAAAAAGATTGTGGGCAGAAAATGGGTGATCACTGTACATTTCTCTTCTGTTTCCTATTTATATTTCTATTTTACCTCCTCAATTTATCATTATGGACAGGGAAAGACCTAATCTAAAATCTGCACAAAAATATTTTGCCTTCAAATTCATACCGTGATCGTAGCATGCATGGAGACGACTCATATGACTGGGATTTCCATGAAAAAGATTGTGGGCCGAAAATGATAGATCACTGTACATTTCTCTTCTGTTTCCTATTTATATTTATATTTTACCTCCTCAATTTAGCATTATGGACAGGGAAAGACATAATCTAAAATCTGGACAAAAATATGTTGCCTTCAAATTCATACCGTGATCGTAGCATGCATTGAATCGACTCATATGACTGGGTTTTCCATGAAAAAGATTGTTGGCCGAAAATGGGTGATCACTGTACATTTCTCTTCTGTTTTCTATTTATATTTCTATTTTACCTCCTCAATTTAGCATTATGGACATTGAAAGTCCTAATCTAAAATCTTCACAAAAATATTTTGCTTTCAAATTCATACCGTGATCGTAGCATGCATGGACTCGACTCATATGACTGGGATTTCCATGAAAAAGATTGTAGGGCGAAAATGGGTGACCACTGTACATTTCTCTTCTGTTTCCTATTTATATTTTACCTCCTTAATTTAGCATTATGGACAGGGAAACATATTATCTAAGGTCTGCACACAAATATTTTGCCTTCAAATTCATACCGTGATCGTAGCATGCATGGACTCGACTCATATGACTGGGATTTCCATGAAAAAGATTCTGGGTCGAAAATGGGTGATCACTGTACATTTCTCTTCTGTTTCCTATTTATATTTATATTTTACCTCCTCAATTTAGCATTATGGCCTGGGAAAGACCTAATCTAAGCTCTGCACGAAAATATTTTGCCTTCAAATTCATACCGTGATTGTAGCATGCATGGCATCGACTCATATGACTGGGATTTCCATGAAAAAGATTGTGTGCCGAAAATGGGTGATCACTGTACATTTCTCTTCTGTTTCGTATTTATATTTCTATTTTACCTCCTCAATTTAGCATTATGTCCAGGGAAAGACCTAATGTAAGCTCTGCACAAAAATATTTTGCCTTCAAATTCATACCGTGATCGTAGCATGCATGGACTCGACTCATATGACTGGGATTTCCATGAAAAAGATTGTGGGCTGAAAATGGGTGATCACTGTACATTTCTCTTCTGTTTCCTATTTATATTTATATTTACCTCCTCAATTTAGCATTATGGACAGTGAAAGACCTAATCTAAGATCTACACAAAAATATTTTGCTTTCAAATTCATACCGTGATCGTAGCATGCATGGACTCATATGACTGGGATTTCCATGAAAAAGATTGTGGGCCGAAAATGGGTGATCACTGTACATTTCTCTTCTGTTTCCTATTTATATTTATATTTTACCTCCTCAATTTAGCATTATGGACAGTGAAAGACCTAATCTAATCTCTGCACAAAAATATTTTGCCTTCAAATTCATACCGTGATCGTAGCATGCATGGACTCGACTCATATGACTAGGATTTCCATGAAAAAGATTGTGGGCAGAAAATGGGTGATCACTGTACATTTCTCTTCTGTTTCCTATTTATATTTATATTTTACCTCCTCAATTTAGCATTATGGACAGGGAATGACCTAATCGAAGATCTGCACAAAAATATTTTGCCTTCAAATTCATACCATGAACGTAGCATGCATGGACTCGACTCATATGACTGGGATTTCCATGAAAAAGATTGTGGGCCGAAAATGTGTGGTCACTGTACATTTCTCTTCTGTTTCCTATTTATATTTATATTTTACCTCCTCAATTTAGCATTATGGACAGGGAAAGACCAAATCTGAGATCTGCACAAAAATATTTTGCCTTCAAATTCATACCGTGATCGTAGCATGTATGGACTCGACTGATATGTCTGGGATTTCCATGAAAAAGATTGTGGGCCGAAAATGCTTGATCACTGTATATTTCTCTTTTGTTTCCTATTTATATTTATATTTTACCTCCTCAATTTAGCATTATGGACAGGGAAAGACCTAATCTAAGATCTGCACAAAAATATTTTGCCTTCAAATTCATACCCTGATCGTAGCATGCATGGACTCGACTCATATGACTGGGATTTCCATGAAAAAGATTGTGGGCTGAAAATGGGTGATCACTGTACATTTCTCTTCTGTTTCCTATTTATATTTCTAATTTACCTCCTCAATTTAGCATTATGGACAGGGAAAAACCTTATCTAAAATCTGCACAAAAATATTTTGCCTTCAAATACATACCGTGATCGTAGCATGCATGGACTTGACTCATATGACTGGGATTTCCATGAAAAAGATTGTTGGCCGAAAATGGGTGATCACTGTACATTTCTGTTCTGTTTCCTATTTATATTTATATTTTACCTCCTCAATTTAGCATTATGGACAGTGAAAGACCTAATCTAAGATCTGCAAAAAAATATTTTGCTTTCAAATTCATACCGTGATCGTAGCATGCATGGACTCATATGACTGGGATTTCCATGAAAAAGATTGTGGGCCGAAAATTGGTGATCACTGTACATTTCTCTTCTGTTTCCTATTTATATTTATATTTTACCTCCTAAATTTAGCATTATGGACAGGGAAAGAACTAATCTAAAATCTGCACAAAAATATTTTGCTTTCAAATTCATACCGTGATCGTAGCCTGCATGGACTCGACTCATATGACTGGGATTTCCATGAAAAAGATTGTAGGGCGAAAATTGGTGATCACTGTACATTTCTCTTCTGTTTCCTATTTATATTTCTATTTTACCTCCTCAATTTAGCATTATGGACAGGGAAAGACCTAATGTAAGCTCTGTACATAAATATTTTGCCTTCAAATTCATACCGTGATCGTAGCATGCATGGACTCGACTCATATGATTGGGATTTCCATGAAAAAGATTGTGGACCGAAAATGGGTGATCACTGTACATTTCTCTACTGTTTCCTATGTATATTTATATTTTACCTCCTCAATTTAGCATTATGGACAGGGAAAGACCTAATCTAAGATCAGCACAAAAATATTTTGCCTTCAAAACCTTAGCGTGATCGTAGCATGCATGTACTCGACTCATATGACTGGGATTTCCATGAAAAAGATTGTGGGCCGAAAATAGGTGATCACTGTACATTTCTCTTCTGTTTCCTATTCATATTTCTATTTTACCTCCTCAATTTAGCATTATGGACAGGGAAAGATCTAATCTAAAATCTGCACAAAAATATTTTGCCTTCAAATTCATACCGTGATCGTAGCATGCATGGACTCGACTCATATGACTGGGATTTCCATGAAAAAGATTGTGTGCGGAAAATGGGTGATCAGTGTATATTTCTCTTCTGTTTCGTATTTATATTTCTATTTTACCTCCTCAATTTAGCATTATGGACAGGGAAAGACCTAATCTAAGATCTGCACAAAAATATTTTGCCTTCAAATTCATACCGTGATCGTAGCATGCGTGTACTCGACACATATGACTGGGATTTCCATGAAGAAGATTGTGGGCCGAAAATGGGTGATCACTGAACATTTCTCTTCTGTTTCCTATTCATATTTCTATTTTACCTCCTCAATTTAGAATTATGGCCAGGGAAAGAGCTAATCTAAGCTCTGCACAAAAATATTTTGCCTTCAAATTCATACCGTGATCGTAGCATGCATGGACTCGACTCATATGACTGGGATTTCCATGAAAAAGATTCTGGGCCGAAAATGGGTGATCACTGTACATTTCTCTCCTGTTTCCTATTTATATTTATATTTTACCTCCTAAATTTAGCATTATGGACAGGGAAAGACCTAATCTAAGATCAGCACAAAAATATTTTGTCTTCAAATTCATACCCTGATCGTAGCATGCATGGACTCGACTCATATGATTGGGATTTCCATGAAAAAGATTGTGGGCCGAAAATGGGTGATCACTGTACATTTCTCTACTGTTTCCTATTTATATTTCTATTTTACCTCCTCAATTTAACATTATGGCCATGGAAAGACCTAATCTAAGCTCTGCACAAAAATATTTTACCTTCAAATTCATACCGTGATCGTAGCATGCATGGACTCGACTCATATGACTGTGATTTCCATGAAAAAGATTGTGGGCCGAAAATGGGTGATCACTGTACATTTCTCTTCTGTTTCCTATTTATATTTCTATTTTACCTCCTCAATTTTGCATTATGGACAGGGAAAGACCTAATCTAAGATCAGCACAAAAATATTTTGCCTTCAAAATCTTTGCGTGATCGTAGCATGTATGGACTCGACTCATATGACTGGGATTTCCATGAAAAAGATAGTGGGCCGAAAATAGGTGATCACTGTACATTTCTCTTCTGTTTCCTATTTATATTTCTATTTTACCTCCTTAATTTAGCATTATGGACAGGGAGAGACCTAATCTAAGATCTGCACAAAAATATTTTGCCCTCAAATTCATACCGTGATCGTAGCATGCATGGACTTGACTCATATGACTGGGATTTCCATGAAAAAGATTGTGGGCCGAAAATGGGTGATCACTGAACATTTCTCTTCTGTTTCCTATTTATATTTCTATTTTACTTTCTCAATTTAGCATTATGGACAGGGAAAGACCTAATCTAAAATCTGCACAAAAATATTTTGCCTTCAAATTCATACCGTGATCGTAGCATGCATGGACTCGACTCATATGACTGGGATTTCCATGAAAAAGATTGTGGGCCGAAAATGGGTGATCACTGTACATTTCTCTTCTGTTTCCTATTTATATTTATATTTTACCTCCTCAATTTAGCATTATGGCCAGGGAAAGAACTAATCTAAGCTCTGCACAAAAATATTTTGCCTTCAAATTCATACCGTGATCGTAGCATGCATGGACTCGACTCATATGATTGGGATTTCCATGAAAAAGATTGTGGGCCGAAAATGGGTGATCACTGTACATTTCTCTTCTGTTTCCTATTTATATTTCTATTTTACCTCCTCAATTTAGCATTATGGACAGGGAAAGACCTAATCTAAGATCTGCACAAAAATATTTTGCCTTCAAATTCATACCGTGATCGTAGCATGCATGGACTCGACTCATATGACTGGGATTTCCAGGAAAAAGATTCTGGGCCGAAAATGGGTGATCACTGTACATTTCTCTTCTGTTTCCTATTTATATTTCTATTTTACATCCTCAATTTAGCATTATGGACAGGGAAAGACCTAATCTAAGCTCTGCACAAAAATATTTTGCCTTCAAATTCATACCGTGATCGTAGCATGCATGGACTCGACTCATATGATTGGGATTTCCATGAAAAAGATTGTGGGCCGAAAATGGGTGATCACTGTACATTTCTCTTCTGTTTCCTATTTATATTTCTATTTTACCTCCTCAATTTAGCATTATGGCCAGGGAAAGACCTAATGTAAGCTCTGTACAAAAATATTTTGCCTTCAAATTCATACCGTGATCGTAGCATGCATGGACTCGACTCATATGACTGGGATTTCCATGAAAAAGATTGTGGGCCGAAAATGGGTAATCACTGTACATTTCTCTTCTGTTTCCTATTTCTATTTCTATTTTACTTTCTCAATTTAGCATTATGGACAGGGAAAGACCTAATCTAAAATCTGCACAAAAATATTTTGCCTTCAAATTCATACCGTGATCGTAGCATGCATGGACTCGACTCATATGACTGGGATTTCCACGAAAAAGATTGTGGGCCGAAAATGGGTGATCACTGTACATTTCTCTTCTGTTTCCTATTTATATTTATATTTACCTCCTCAATTTAGCATTATGGCCAGGGAAAGACCTAATCTAAGCTCTGCACAAAAATATTTTGCCTTCAAATTCATACCGTGATCGTAGCATGCATGGACTCGACTCATATGATTGGGATTTCCATGAAAAAGATTGTGGGCCGAAAATGGGTGATCACTATACATTTCTCTACTGTTTCCTATTTATATTTCTATTTTACCTCCTCAATTTAGCATTATGGCCAGGGAAAGACCTAATCTAAGATCTGCACAAAAATATTTAGCCTTCAAATTCATATCGTGATCGTAGCATGAATGGACTCGACTCATATGACTGGGATTTCCATGAAAAAGATTGTGGGCCGAAAATGGGTGATCACTGTACATTTCTCTTCTGTTTCCTATTTATATTTATATTTTACTTCCTCAATTTAGCATTATGGACAGGGAAAGACCTAATCTAAGATCTGCCCAAAAATATTTTGCCTTCAAATTCATACCGTGATCGTAGCATGCATGGACTCGACTCATATGACTGGGATTTCCATGAAAAAGATAGTGGGCCGAAAATGGGTGATGACTGTACATTTCTCTACTGTTTCCTATTTATATTTCAATTTTACCTCCTCAAATTAGCATTATGGACAGGGAATGACCTAATCTAAGATCTGCACAAAAATATTTTGCCCTCAAATTCATACCGTGATCGTAGCATGCAAGGACACGAATCATATGCCTGGGATTTCCATGAAAAACTTTGTGGACCGAAAACGGGTTATCACTGTACATTTCTCTTCTGTTTCCTATTTATATTTATATTTTACCTCCTCAATTTAGCATTATGGACAGGGAAAGACCTAATCTAAGATCTGCACAAAAATATTTTGCCTTCAAATTCATACCATGATCGTAGCATGCATGTACTCGACTCATATGACTGGGATTTCCATGAAAAAGATTGTGGGCCGAAAATGGGTGATCACTGTACATTTCTCTACTGTTTCCTATTTATATTTCTATTTTACCTCCTCAATTTAGCATTATGGACAGGGAAAGACATAATCGAAGATCAGCACAAAAATATTTTGCCCTCAAATTCATACCGTGATCGTAGCATGCATGGACACGACTCATATGCCTGGGATTTCCATGAAAAACTTTGTGGGCCGAAAACGGGTTATCACTGTACATTTCTCTTCTGTTTCCTATTTATATTTATATTTTACCTCCTCAATTTAGCATTATGGACAGGGAAAGACCTAATCTAAGATCTGCACAAAAATATTTTGCCTTCAAATTCATACCGTGATCGTAGCATGCATGTACTCGATTCATATGACTGGGATTTCCATGAAAAAGTTTGTGGCCCGAAAATGGGTGATCACTGTACATTTCTCTTCTGTTTCCTATTTATATTTATATTTTACCTCCTCAATTTAGCATTATGGACAGGGAAAGGCGTAATCTAAGATCTGCAAAAAAATATTTTGCCTTCAAATTCATACCGTGATCGTAGCATGCATGGACTCGACTCATGTGACTGGGATTTCCATGAAAAAGATTGTGGGCACAAAATGGGTGATCACTGTACATTTCTCTTCTGTTTCCTATTTATATTTATATTTTACATCACCAATTTAGCATTATGGACAGGGAAAGACCTAATCTAAAATCTGCACAAAAATATTTTGCCTTCAAATTCATACCGTGATCGTAGCATGCATGGACTCGACTCATATGACTGGGATTTCCATGAAAAAGATTGTGGGCCGAAAATGGGTGATAACTGTACATTTTTCTTCTGTTTCCTATTTATATTTATATTTTACCTCCTCAATTTAGCATTATGGACAGGGAAAGACCTAATCTAAGATCTGCACAAAAATATTTAGCCTTCAAATTCATACCGTGATCGTAGCATGCATGGACTCGACTCATATGACTGGGATTTCCATGAAAAAGATTGCGGGCCGAAAATGGGTGATCATTGTACATTTCTCTTCTGTTTCCTATTTATATTTCTATTTTACCTCCTCAATTTAGCATTATGGCCAGGGAAAGACCTAATCTAAGCTCTGCACAAAAATATTTTGCCTTCAAATTCATACCTTGATCGTAGCATGCATGGACTCGACTCATATGACTGGGATTTCCATGAAAAAGATTGTGGCCCGAAAATAGGTGATCACTGTACATTTCTCTTCTGTTTCCTATTTATATTTCTTTTTTACCTCCTCAATTTAGGATTATGGCCAAAGAAAGACCTAATCTAAGATCTGCACAAAAATATTTTGCCCTCAAATTCATACCGTGATCGTAGCATGCATGGACACGACTCATATGCCTGGGATTTCCATGAAAAACTTTGTGGGCCGAAAACGGGTTATCACTGTACATTTCTCTTCTGTTTCCTATTTATATTTATATTTTACCTCCTCAATTTAGCATTATGGACAGGGAAAGACCTAATCTAAGATCTGCACAAAAATATTTTGCCATCAAATTCATACCGTGATCGTAGCATGCATGTACTCGATTCATATGACTGGGATTTCCATGAAAAAGTTTGTGGCCTGAAAATGGGTGATCACTGTACATTTCTCTTCTGTTTCTTATTTATATTTATATTTTACCTCCTCAATTTAGCATTATGGACAGGGAAAGACGTAATCTAAGATCTGCAAAAAAATATTTTGCCTTCAAATGCATACCGTGATCGTAGCATGCATGGAGTCGCCTCATGTGACTGGGATTTCCATGAAAAAGATTGTGGGCACAAAATGGGTGATCACTGTACATTTCTCTTCTGTTTCCTATTTATATTTATATTTTACCTCCTCAATTTAGCATTATGGACAGGGAAAGACCTACTCTAATATCTGCACAAAAATATTTTGCCCACAAATTCATACCGTGATCGTAGCATGCATGGACTCGACTCATATGACTGGGATTTCAATGAAAAAGATTGTGGGCAGAAAATGGGTGATCACTGTACATTTCTCTTCTGTTTCCTATTCATATTTCTATTTTACCTCCTCAATTTACCATTATGAACAGGGAAAGACCTAATCTAAGATCTGCACAAAAATATTTTGCCTTCAAATTCATACCATAATCGTAGCATGCATGGACACGACTCATATGACTGGGATTTCCATGAAAAAGATTGTGGGCCGAAAATGGGTGATCACTGTACATTTCTCTTCTGTTTCCTATTTATATTTCTATTTTACCTCCTCAATTTAGTATTATGGCCAGGGAAAGACCTAATCTAAGATCTGCACAAAAATATTTTGCCTTCAAATTCATACCGTGATCGAAGCATGCATGGACTCGACTCATATGACTGGGATTATCATGAAAAAGATTGTGGGCCGAAAATGGGTGATCACTGTACATTTCTCTTCTGTTTCCTATTTATATTAATATTTTACCTCCTCAATTTAGCATTATGGACAGGGAAAGACCTAATCAAGATCTGCACAAAAATATTTTGCCTTCAAATTCATACCGTGATCGTAGCATGCATGGGCTTGACTCATATGACTGGGATTTCCATGAAATATATTGTGGGCCGACAATAGGTGATCACTGTACATTTCACTTCTGTTTCCTATTTATATTTCTATTTTACCTCCTCAATTTAGCATTATGGACAGGGAAAGACCTAATCTAAAATCTGCACAAAAATATTATGCCTTCAAATTCATACTGTGATTGTAGCATGCATGGACTCGACTCTTATGACTGGGATTTCCATGAAAAAGATTGTGCGCCGAAAATGGGTGATCACTGTACATTTCTCTTCTGTTTCCTATTTATATTTATATTTTACCTCCTCAATTTAGCATTATGGACAGAGAAAGACCTAATCTAAGCTCTGCACAAACATATTTTGCCTTCAAATTCATACCGTGATCGTAGCATGCATGGACTCGACTCATATGACTGGGATTTCCATGAAAAAGATTGAGGGCCGAAAATGGGTGATCACTGTACATTTCTCTTCTGTTTCCTATTTATATTTCTATTTTACATCCTCAATTTAGCATTATGGACAGGGAAAGACATAATCTAAAATCTGCACAAAAATATTTTGCCTTCAAATTCATACCGTGATCGTAGCATGAATTGACTCGACTCATATGACTGGGATTTCCATGAAAAAGATTGTGGGCCGAAAATGGGTGATCACTGTACATTTCTCTTCTGTTTCCTATTTATATTTATATTTTACCTCCTCAATTTAGCATTATGGACAGGGAAAGACCTAATCTAAAATCTGCACAAAAATATTTTGCCTTCAAATTCATACCGTGATCGTAGCATGCATGGACTCGATTCATATGACGGGGATTTCCATTAAAAAGATTGTGGGCCGAAAATGGGTGATCACTGTACATTTCTCTTCTGTTACCTATTTATATTTCTATTTTACCTCCTCAATTTAGCATTATGGACAGGGAAAGATATAATCTAATATCAGCACAAAAATATTTTGCCTTCAAATTCATACCGTGATCGTAGCATGCATGGACTCGACTCATATGACTGGGATTTCCAGGAAAAAGATTGTGGGCCGAAAATAGGTGATCACTGTACATTTCTCTTCTGTTTCCGATTTATATTTCTATTTTACCTCCTCAATTTAGCATTATGGACAGTGAATGACCTAATCTAAGATCTGCACAAAAATATTTTGCCTTCAAATTCATACCGTGAACGTAGCATGCATGGACTCGACTCATATGACTGGGATTTCCATTAAAAAGATTGTGGGCCGAAAATGGGTGATCACTGTACATTTCTCTTCTGTTTCCTATTTATATTTATATTTTACCTCTTCAATTTAGCATTATAGACAGGGAAAGACCAAAACTAAGATCTGCACAAAAATATTTTGTCTTCAAATTAATACTGTGATCGTAGCATGCATTGAATCGTGTCATATGACTGGGATTTCCATGAAAAAGTTTGTGGGGCGAAAATGGTTGATCACTGTACATTTCTCTTCTGTTTCCTATTTATATTTATATTTTACCTCCTCAATTTAGCATTATGGGCAGGGAAAGTAATTATCTAAGTTCTGCACACAAATATTTTGCATTCAAATTCATAACGTGATCGTAGCATGCATGGACTCGACTCATATGACTGGGATTTCCATGAAAAATTTTGTGGGGCGAAAATTGGTGATCACTGTACATTTCTCTTCTGTTTCCTATTTATATTTATATTTTCCCTCCTCAATTTAGCATTATGGACAGGGAAAGACCTAATCTAAAATCTGCACAAAAATATTTTGCCTTCAAATTCATACCGTGATCGTAGCATGCATGGACTCGATTCATATGACTGGGATTTCCATTAAAAAGATTGTGGGCCGAAAATGGGTGATCACTGTACATTTCTCTTCTGTTACCTATTTATATTTCTATTTTACCTCCTCAATTTAGCATTATGGACAGGGAAAGATATAATCTAAAATCAGCGCAAAAATATTTTGCCTTCAAATTCATACCGTGATCGTAGCATGCATGGACTCGACTCATATGACTGGGATTTCCAGGAAAAAGATTGTGGGCCGAAAATAGGTGATCACTGTACATTTCTCTTCTGTTTCCGATTTATATTTCTATTTTACCTCCTCAATTTAGCATTATGGACAGTGAATGACCTAATCTAAGATCTGCACAAAAATATTTTGCCTTCAAATTCATACCGTGAACGTAGCATGCATGGACTCGACTCATATGACTGGGATTTCCATGAAAAAGATTGTGGGCCGAAAATGGTTGATCACTGTACATTTCTCTTCTGTTTCCTATTTATATTTATATTTTACCTCTTCAATTTAGCATTATAGACAGGGAAAGACCAAATCTAAGATCTGCACAAAAATATTTTGTCTTCAAATTAATACCGTGATCGTAGCATGCATTGAATCGTGTCATATGACTGGGATTTCCATGAAAAAGTTTGTGGGGCGAAAATGGTTGATCACTG
Source organism: Acanthosepion lycidas (assembly GCA_963932145.1). Classification (NCBI taxonomy): domain Eukaryota; kingdom Metazoa; phylum Mollusca; class Cephalopoda; order Sepiida; family Sepiidae; genus Acanthosepion; species Acanthosepion lycidas. The sequence continues at coordinate 1,248,325 of OZ010589.1, read as the reverse complement.
TACATTTCTCTTCTGTTTCCTATTTATATTTATATTTTACCTCCTCAATTTAGCATTATGGGCAGGGAAAGTAATTATCTAAGTTCTGCACACAAATATTTTGCATTCAAATTCATAACGTGATCGTAGCATGCATGGACTCGACTCAAATGACTGGGATTTCCAAGAAAAAGATTGTCAGCACAAAATGGGTGATCACTGTACATTTCTCTTCTGTTTCCCATTACTATTTCTATTTTACTTCCTCAATTTGCCTTCAAATTCATATCGTGATAGTAGCATGCATGGATTCGTTCATATGACTGGGATTTCCATGAAAAAGATTGTGGGCAAAAAATGGGTGATCACTGTACATTTCTCTTCTGTTTCTTATTTATATTTCTATTTTACTTCCTTCATTTAGCATTATGGACAGAGAAAGACCTAATCTAAGATCTGCAAAAAAATATTTTGCCTTCAAATTCATACCGTGATCGTAGCATGTATGGACTTGACTCATATGACTGGGATTTCCATGAAAAAGATTGTGGGCAGAAAATGGGTGATCACTGTACATTTCTCTTCTGTTTCCCATTACTATTTCTATTTAACTTCCTCAATTTAGCATTATGGACTGGGAAAGACCAAATCTAAGATCTGCAAAAAAATATTATGCCGTCAAATTCATACCGTGATCGTAGTATGCAAGGCCTCGACTCATATGACTGGGATTTCCATGAAAAAGATTGTGGGCACAAAATGGGTGATCACTGTACATTTCTCTTCTGTTTCCCATTACTATTTCTATTTTACCTCCTCAATTTAGCATTATGGACAGGGAAAGACCTAATCTAAGATCTGCAAATGAATATTTTGCCTTCAAATTCATACCGTGATCGTAGCATGCATGGACTCGACTCATATGACTGGGATTTCCATGAAAAAGATTGTGGGCACAAAATGATTGATCACTGTACATTTCTCTTCTATTTCCTATTTATATTTATATTTTACCTCCTCAATTTAGCATTATGGACAGGGAAAGAACTAATCTAAGATCTGCACAAAAATATTTTGCCTTCAAATTCATACCGTGATCGTAGCATGCATTGACTCGATTCATATGACTGGGATTTCCATGAAAAAGATTGTGGGCAGAAAATGGGTGATCTTTGTACATTTCTCTTCCTTTTCCCATTACTATTTCTATTTTACTTCCTAAATTTAGCATTATGGACAGGGAAAGACCTAATTTAAGATCTGCAAATAAATATTTTGCCTTCAAATTCATACCGTGATCGTAGCATGCATGGACTCGACTCATATGACTGGGATTTCCATGAAAAATTTTGTGGGCACAAAATGGGTGATCACTGTACATTTCTGTTCTGTTTCCCATTACTATTTCTATTTTACTTCCTCAATTTAGCATTATGGACAGGGAAAGACCTAATCTAAGATCTGCAAAAAAATATTTTGCCTTCAAATTCATACCGTGATCGTAGCATGCATGGACTTGACTCATAAGACTGGGATTTCCATGAAAAAGATTGTGGGCCGAAAATGGGTGATCATTGTACATTTAACATCTGTTTCCTATTTATATTTCTATTTTACCTCCTCAATTTAGCATTATGGCCAGCGAAAAACCTAATCTAAGCTCTGCACAAAAATATTTTGCCTTCAAATTCATACCGTGATCGTAGCATGCATGAACTCGACTCATATGACTGAGATTTCCATGAAAAAGATTGTGAGCAGAAAACGGGTGATAACTGTACATTTCTCTTCTGTTTCCTATTTATATTTATATTTTAACTCCTCAATTTAGCATTATGGACAGGGAAAGACCTAATCTAAGCTCTGCACAAAAATATTTTGTCTTCAAATTCATACCGTGATCGTAGCATGCATGGACTCAACTCATATGACAGGGATTTCCATGAAAAAGTTTGTGGGCCGAAAATGGGTGATCACTGTACATTTCTCTTCTGTTTCCTATTTATATTTATATTTTACCTCCTCAATTTAGCATTATGGCCACCGAAAGACCTAATCTAAGCTCTGCACAAAAATATTTTGCCTTCAAATTCATACCGTGATCGTAGCATGCATGAACTCGACTCATATGACTGGGATTTCCATGAAAAAGATTGTGTTCCGAAAATGGGTGATCACTGTACATTTCTCTTCTGTTTCCTATTTATATTTCTATTTTACCTCCTCAATTTAGCATTATGGACAGAGAAAGTCCTAATCTAAAATCTGCACAAAAATATTTTGCCTTCAAATTCATAACGTGATCGTAGCATGCATGGACTCGATTCATATGACTGGGATTTCCATGAAAAAGATTGTGGGCCGAAAACGGGTGATCACTGTACATTTCTCCTCTGTTTCCTATTTATATTTCTATTTTACCTCCTCAATTTAGCATTATGGACAGGGAAAGACCTAATCTAAAATCTGCACAAAAATATTTTGCCTTCACATTCTTACCGTGATCGTAGCATGCATGGACTCGACTCATATGACTGGGATTTCCATGAAAAAGATTGTGGGCCGAAATTGGGTGATCACTGTACATTTCTCTTCTGTTTCCTATTTATATTTATATTTTACCTCCTCAATTTAGCATTATGGACAGGGAAAGACCTTATCTAAGATCTGCACAAAAATATTTTGCCTTCAAATTCATACCGTGATCGTAGCATGCATGGACTCGACTCATATGACTGGGATTTCCATGAAAAAGATTGTGGGCCAAAAATGGGTGATCACTGTACATTTCACTTCTTTTTCCTATTTATATTTATATTTTACCTCCTCAATTTAGCATTATGGCCAGTGAAAACCTAATCAAAGCACTGCACAAAAATATTTTGCCTTCAAATTCATAACGTGATCGTAGCATGCATGGACTCGATTCATATGACTGGGATTTCCATGAAAAAGATTGTGGGCCGAAAATGGGTGATCACTGTACATTTCTCCTCTGTTTCCTATTTATATTTCTATTTTACCTCCTCAATTTAGCATTATGGACAGGGAAAGACCTAATCTAAAATCTGCACAAAAATATTTTGCCTTCACATTCATACCGTGATCGTAGCATGCATGGACTCGACTCATATGACTGGGATTTCCATGAAAAAGATTGTGGGCCGAAATTGGGTGATCACTGTACATTTCTCTTCTGTTTCCTATTTATATTTATATTTTACCTCCTCAATTTAGCATTATGGACAGGGAAAGACCTTATCTAAGATCTGCACAAAAATATTTTGCCTTCAAATTCATACCGTGATCGTAGCATGCATGGACTCGACTCATATGACTGGGATTTCCATGAAAAAGTTTGTGGGGCGAAAATGGGTGATCACTGTACATTTCTCTTCTGTTTCCTTTTTATATTTATATTTTACCTCCTCAATTTAGCATTATCGGCAGGGAAAGTAATTATCTAAACTCTGCACACAAATATTTTGCCTTCAAATTCATACCGTGATCGTAGCATGCATGAACTCGACTCATATCACTGGGATTTCCATGAAAAAGATAGTGGGCCGAAAATGGGTGATCACTGTACATTTCTCTTCTGTATTCTATTTATATTTATATTTTACCTCCTCACTTCAGCATTATGGACAGTGAAAGACCTAATCTAAAATCTGCACAAAAATATTTTGCCTTCAAATTCATACCGTGATCGTAGCATGCATGACTTGACTCATATGACAGGGATTTCCAGGAAAAAGATTGTGGGCCGCAAATGGGTGATCACTGTACATTTCTCTTCTGTTTCCTATTTATATTTATATTTTACCTCCTCAATTTAGCATTATGGACAGGGAAAGAGCTAATCTAAAATCTGCACAAAAATATTTTGCCTTCAAATTCATACCGTGATCGTAGCATGCATGGACTCGACTCATATGACTGTGATTTCCATGAAAAAGTTTGTGGGCAGAAAATAGGTGATCACTGTACATTTCTCTTCTGTTTACTATTTATATTTCTATTTTACCTCCTCAATTTAGCATTATGGACAGAGAAAGATATAATCTAAAATCTGCACAAAAATATTTTGCCTTCAAATTCATACCGTGATAGTAGCATGCATTGAATCGACTAATATGACTGGGATTTCCATGAAAAAGTTTGTGGGCCGAAAATGGGTGATCACTGTACATTTCTCTTCTGTTTCCTATTTATAATTATATTTTATCTCCTCAATTTACCATTATGGACAGGGAAAGACCTAATCTAAAATCTGCACAAAATATTTTGCCTTCAAATTCATACCGTGATCGTAGCATGCATGGAAGCGACTCATATGACTGGGATTTCCATGTAAAAGATTGTGGGCCGGAAATGGGTGATCACTGTACATTTGTCTTCTATTTCCTATTTATATTTCTATTTTAGCTTCTCAATTTTGTATTATGGAAAAGGAAAGTCCTAATCTAAAATCTTCACAAAAATATTTTGCTTTCAAATTCATACCATGATCGTAGCATGCATAGACTCGACTCATATGACTGGGATTTCCAGGAAAAAGATTGTGGGCCGCAAATGGGTGATCACTGTACATTTCTCTTCTGTATTCTATTTATATTTATATTTTACCTCCTCACTTCAGCATTATGGACAGTGAAAGACCTAATCTAAAATCTGCACAAAAATATTTTGCCTTCAAATTCATACCGTGATCGTAGCATGCATGGACTCGACTCATATGACTGTGATTTCCATGAAAAAGTTTGTGGGCAGAAAATGGGTGATCACTGTACATTTCTCTTCTGTTTACTATTTATATTTCTATTTTACCTCCTCAATTTAGCATTATGGACAGAGAAAGATATAATCTAAAATCTGCACAAAAATATTTTGCCTTCAAATTCATACCGTGATCGTAGCATGCATTGAATCGACTAATATGACTGGGATTTCCATGAAAAAGTTTGTGGGCCGAAAATGGGTTATCACTGTACATTTCTCTTCTGTTTCCTAGTTATATTTATATTTTACCTCCTCAATTTAGCATTATGGACAGGGAAAGACCTAATCTAAAATCTGCACAAAAATATTTTGCCTTCAAATTCATACCGTGATCGTAGCATGCATAGACTCGACTCATATGACTGGGATTTCCATGAAAAAGATTGTGGGCACAAAATGCGTGATCACTGTACATTTCTCTTCTATTTCCCATTAGTATTTCTATTTTACTTCCTCAATTTAGCATTATGGACAGGGAAAGAACTAATCTATGATCTGCAAAAAAATATTTTGCCTTCAAATTCATACCGTGATCGTAGCATGCATTGACTCGATTCATATGACTGGGATTTCCATGAAAAAGATTGTGGGCAGAAAATGGGTGATCTTTGTACATTTCTCTTCCGTTTCCCATTACTATTTCTATTTTACTTCCTAAATTTAGCATTATGGACAGGGAAAGACCTAATTTAAGATCTGCAAATAAATATTTTGCCTTCAAATTCATACCGTGATCGTAGCATGCATGGACTCGACTCATATGACTGGGATTTCCATGAAAAATTTTGTGGGCACAAAATGGGTGATCACTGTACATTTCTGTTCTGTTTCCCATTACTATTTCTATTTTACTTCCTCAATTTAGCATTATGGACAGGGAAAGACCTAATCTAAGATCTGCACAAAAATATTTTGCCTTCAAATTCATACCGTGATCGTAGCATGCATGGACTTGACTCATAAGACTGGGATTTCCATGAAAAAGATTGTGGGCCGAAAATGGGTGATCATTGTACATTTAACATCTGTTTCCTATTTATATTTCTATTTTACCTCCTCAATTTAGCATTATGGCCAGTGAAAAACCTAATCTAAGCTCTGCACAAAAATATTTTGCCTTCAAATTCATACCGTGATCGTAGCATGCATGAACTCGACTCATATGACTGAGATTTCCATGAAAAAGATTGTGAGCAGAAAACGGGTGATAACTGTACATTTCTCTTCTGTTTCCTATTTATATTTATATTTTAACTCCTCAATTTAGCATTATGGACAGGGAAAGACCTAATCTAAGCTCTGCACAAAAATATTTTGTCTTCAAATTCATACCGTGAACGTAGCATGCATGGACTCAACTCATATGACAGGGATTTCCATGAAAAAGTTTGTGGGCCGAAAATGGGTGATCACTGTACATTTCTCTTCTGTTTCCTATTTATATTTATATTTTACCTCCTCAATTTAGCATTATGGCCACCGAAAGACCTAATCTAAGCTCTGCACAAAAATATTTTGCCTTCAAATTCATACCGTGATCGTAGCATGCATGAACTCGACTCATATGACTGGGATTTCCATGAAAAAGATTGTGTTCCGAAAATGGGTGATCACTGTACATTTCTCTTCTGTTTCCTATTTATATTTCTATTTTACCTCCTCAATTTAGCATTATGGACAGGGAAAGTCCTAATCTAAAATCTGCACAAAAATATTTTGCCTTCAAATTCATACCGTGATCGTAGCATGCATGAACCCGAATCATATGACTGGGATTTCCATGAAAAATATTGTGGGCTGAAAATGGGTGATCACTGTACATTTCTCTTCTGTTTCCTATTTATATTTCTATTTTACCTCCTCAATTTAGCATTATGGACAGGGAAAGACCTAATCTAAAATCTGCAAAAGAATATGTTGCCTTCACATTCACACCGTGATCGTAGCATGCATGGACTCGACTCATATGACTGGGATTTCCATGAAAAAGTTTGTGGGCCGAAAATGGGTGATCACTGTACATTTCTCTTCTGTTTCCTATTTATATTTCTATTTTACCTCCTCTATTTAGCATTATGGCCTGGGAAAGACCTAATCTAAGCTCTGCACAAAAATATTTTGCCTTCAAATTCATACCGTGATCGTAGCATGCATGGACTCGACTCATATGACTGGGATTTCCATGAAAAAGATTGTGGGCCAAAAATGGGTGATCACTGTACATTTCACTTCTTTTTCCTATTTATATTTATATTTTACCTCCTCAATTTAGCATTATGGCCAGTGAAAACCTAATCAAAGCACTGCACAAAAATATTTTGCCTTCAAATTCATAACGTGATCGTAGCATGCATGGACTCGATTCATATGACTGGGATTTCCATGAAAAAGATTGTGGGCCGAAAATGGGTGATCACTGTACATTTCTCCTCTGTTTCCTATTTATATTTCTATTTTACCTCCTCAATTTAGCATTATGGACAGGGAAAGACCTAATCTAAAATCTGCACAAAAATATTTTGCCTTCAAATTCATAACGTGATCGTAGCATGCATGAACTCTACTCATATGACTGGGATTTCTATGAAAAAGATTGTGGGCCGAAAATGGGTCATCACTGTACATTTCTCTTCTGTTTCCTATTTATATTTATATTTTACCTCCTCAATTTAGCATTATGGACAGGGAAAGAACGAATCTAAGATCTGCACAAAAATATTTTGCCTTCAAATTCATACCGTGATCGTAGCATGCATTGACTCGATTCATATGACTGGGATTTCCATGAAAAAGATTGTGGGCAGAAAATGGGTGATCTTTGTACATTTCTCTTCCTTTTCCCATTACTATTTCTATTTTACTTCCTAAATTTAGCATTATGGCCAGTGAAAACCTAATCAAAGCACTGCACAAAAATATTTTGCCTTCAAATTCATAACGTGATCGTAGCATGCATGGACTCGATTCATATGACTGGGATTTCCATGAAAAAGATTGTGGGCCGAAAATGGGTGATCACTGTACATTTCTCCTCTGTTTCCTATTTATATTTCTATTTCACCTCCTCAATTTAGCATTATGGACAGGGAAAGACCTAATCTAAATTCTGCACAAAAATATTTTGCCTTCAAATTCATAACGTGATCGTAGCATGCATGAACTCTACTCATATGACTGGGATTTCCATGAAAAAGATTGTGGGCCGAAAATGGGTCATCACTGTACATTTCTCTTCTGTTTCCTATTTATATTTATATTTTACCTCCTCAATTTAGCATTATGGACAGGGAAAGAACTAATCTAAGATCTGCACAAAAATATTTTGCCTTCAAATTCATACCGTGATCGTAGCATGCATTGACTCGATTCATATGACTGGGATTTCCATGAAAAAGATTGTGGGCAGAAAATGGGTGATCTTTGTACATTTCTCTTCCTTTTCCCATTACTATTTCTATTTTACTTCCTAAATTTAGCATTATGGACAGGGAAAGACCTAATTTAAGATCTGCAAATAAATATTTTGCCTTCAAATTCATACCGTGATCGTAGCATGCATGGACTCGACTCATATGACTGGGATTTCCATGAAAAATTTTGTGGGCACAAAATGGGTGATCACTGTACATTTCTGTTCTGTTTCCCATTACTATTTCTATTTTACTTCCTCAATTTAGCATTATGGACAGGGAAAGACCTAATCTAAGATCTGCAAAAAAATATTTTGCCTTCAAATTCATACCGTGATCGTAGTATGCAAGGCCTCGACTCATATGACTGGGATTTCCATGAAAAAGATTGTGGGCACAAAATGGGTGATCACTGTACATTTCTCTTCTGTTTCCCATTACTATTTCTATTTTACTTCCTAAATTTAGCATTATGGACAGGGAAAGACCTAATCTAAGATCTGCAAATAAATATTTTGCCTTCAAATTCATACCCTGATCGTAGCATGCATGGACTCGACTCATATGACTGGGATTTCAATGAAAAAGATTGTGGGCACAAAATGGTTGATCACTGTACATTTCTCTTCTATTTCCCATTAGTATTTCTATTTTACTTCCTCAATTTAGCATTATGGACAGGGAAAGACCTAATCTAAGCTCTGCACAAAAATATTTTGCCTTCAAATTCATACCGTGATCGTAGCATGCATGAACTCGACTCATATGACTGAGATTTCCATGAAAAAGATTGTGAGCAGAAAACGGGTGATAACTGTACATTTCTCTTCTGTTTCCTATTTATATTTATATTTTAACTCCTCAATTTAGCATTATGGACAGGGAAAGACCTAATCTAAGCTCTGCACAAAAATATTTTGTCTTCAAATTCATACCGTGATCGTAGCATGCATGGACTCAACTCATATGACAGGGATTTCCATGAAAAAGTTTGTGGGCCGAAAATGGGTGATCACTGTACATTTCTCTTCTGTTTCCTATTTATATTTATATTTTACCTCCTCAATTTAGCATTATGGCCACCGAAAGACCTAATCTAAGCTCTGCACAAAAATATTTTGCCTTCAAATTCATACCGTGATCGTAGCATGCATGAACTCGACTCATATGACTGGGATTTCCATGAAAAAGATTGTGTTCCGAAAATGGGTGATCACTGTACATTTCTCTTCTGTTTCCTATTTATATTTCTATTTTACCTCCTCAATTTAGCATTATGGACAGGGAAAGTCCTAATCTAAAATCTGCACAAAAATATTTTGCCTTCAAATTCATACCGTGATCGTAGCATGCATGAACCCGACTCATATGACTGGGATTTCCATGAAAAAGATTGTGGGCCGAAAATGGGTGATCACTGTACATTTCTCTTCTGTTTCCTATTTTTATTTCTATTTTACCTCCTCAATTTAGCATTATGGACAGGGAAAGACCTAATCTAAAATCTGCAAAAAAATATGTTGCCTTCACATTCACACCGTGATCGTAGCATGCATGGACTCGACTCATATGACTGGGATTTCCATGAAAAAGTTTGTGGGCCGAAAATGGGTGATCACTGTACATTTCTCTTCTGTTTCCTATTTATATTTCTATTTTACCTCCTCTATTTAGCATTATGGCCTGGGAAAGAACTAATCTAAGCTCTGCACAAAAATATTTTGCCTTCAAATTCATACCGTGATCGTAGCATGCATGGACTCGACTCATATGACTGGGATTTCCATGAAAAAGATTGTGGGCCAAAAATGGGTGATCACTGTACATTTCACTTCTTTTTCCTATTTATATTTATATTTTACCTCCTCAATTTAGCATTATGGCCAGTGAAAACCTAATCAAAGCACTGCACAAAAATATTTTGCCTTCAAATTCATAACGTGATCGTAGCATGCATGGACTCGACTCATATGACTGGGATTTCCATGAAAAAGATTGTGGGCCGAAAATGGTTGATCACTGTACATTTCTCCTCTGTTTCCTATTTATATTTCTATTTTACCTCCTCAATTTAGCATTATGGACAGGGAAAGACCTAATCTAAAATCTGCACAAAAATATTTTGCCTTCAAATTCATAACGTGATCGTAGCATGCATGAACTCTACTCATATGACTGGGATTTCCATGAAAAAGATTGTGGGCCGAAAATGGGTCATCACTGTACATTTCTCTTCTGTTTCCTATTTATATTTTTATTTTACCTCCTCAATTTAGCAATATGGCCAGGGAAAGACCTAATCTAAGCTCTGCACAAAAATATTTTGCCTTCAAATTCATAACGTGATCGTAGCATGCATGGACTCGACTCATATGACTGGGATTTCCATGAAAAAGATTGTGGGCCGAAAATGGGTGATCACTGTACATTTCACTTCTTTTTCCTATTTATATTTATATTTTACCTCCTCAATTTAGCATTATGGACAGGGAAAGACCTAATCTAAGATCTGCACACAAATATTTTGCTTTCAAATTCATACCGTGATCGTAGCATGCATGGACTCGACTCATATGACTGGGATATCCATGAAAAAGATTGTGGGCCGAAAATGGGTGATCACTGTACATTTCTCTTCTGTTTCCTATTTATATTTATATTTTACCTCCTCAATTTAGCATTATGGACAGGGAAAGTCCTAATCTAAGCTCTGCACAAAAATATTTTGCCTTCAAATTCATACCGTGATCGTAGCATGCATGGACTCGACTCATATGACTGGGATTTCCATGAAAAAGATTGTGAGCCGAAAATGGCTGATCACTGTACATTTCTCTTCTGTTTCCTATTTATATTTATATTTTACCTCATCAATTTAGCATTATGGACAGGGAAAGACCTAATCTAAAATCTGCACAAAATTATTTTGCCTTCAACTTCATACCGTGATCGTATCATGCATGAACTCTACTCATATGACTGGGATTTCCATGAAAAAGATTGTGGGCCGCAAATGGGTGATCACTGTACATTTCTCTTCTGTTTCCTATTTATATTTATATTTTAACTCCTCAATTTAGCATTATGGACAGGGAAAGACCTAATCTAAGCTCTGCACAAAAATATTTTGTCTTCAAATTCATACCGTGATCGTAGCATGCATGGACTCAACTCATATGACAGGGATTTCCATGAAAAAGTTTGTGCTCCGAAAATGGGTGATCACTGTACATTTCTCTTCTGTTTCCTATTTATATTTATATTTTACCTCCTCAATTTAGCATTATGGCCACCGAAAGACCTAATCTAAGCTCTGCACAAAAATATTTTGCCTTCAAATTCATACCGTGATCGTAGCATGCATGAACTCGACTCATATGACTGGGATTTCCATGAAAAAGATTGTGTTCCGAAAATGGGTGATCACTGTACATTTCTCTTCTGTTTCCTATTTATATTTATATTTTACCTCCTCAATTTAGCATTATGGACAGGGAAAGTCCTAATCTAAAATCTGCACAAAAATATTTTGCCTTCAAATTCATACCGTGATCGTAGCATGCATGAACCCGACTCATATGACTGGGATTTCCATGAAAAAGATTGTGGGCCGAAAATGGGTGTTCACTGTACATTTCTCTTCTGTTTCCTATTTATATTTCTATTTTACCTCCTCAATTTAGCATTATGGACAGGGAAAGACCTAATCTAAAATCTGCAAAAAAATATGTTGCCTTCACATTCACACCGTGATCGTAGCATGCATGGACTCGACTCATATGACTGGGATTTCCCTGAAAAAGTTTGTGGGCCGAAAATGGGTGATCACTGTACATTTCTCTTCTGTTTCCTATTTATATTACTATTTTACCTCCTCTATTTAGCATTATGGCCTGGGAAAGACCTAATCTAAGCTCTGCACAAAAATATTTTGCCTTCAAATTCATACCGTGATCGTAGCATGCATGGACTCGACTCATATGACTGGGATTTCCATGAAAAAGATTGTGGGCCGAAAATGGGTGATCACTGTACATTTCACTTCTTTTTCCTATTTATATTTATATTTTACCTCCTCAATTTAGCATTATGGACAGGGAAAGACCTAATCTAAGATCTGCACAAAAATATTTTGCTTTCAAATTCATACCGTGATCGTAGCATGCATGGACTCGACTCATATGACTGGGATTTCCATGAAAAAGATTGTGGGCCGAAAATGGCTGATCACTGTACATTTCTCTTCTGTTTCCTATTTATATTTCTATTTTACCTCCTCAATTTAGCATTATGGACAGGGAAAGACCTAATCTAAGATCTGCACAAAAATATTTTGCTTTCAAATTCATACCGTGATCGTAGCATGCATGGACTCGACTCATATGACTGGGATTTCCATGAAAAAGATTGTGGGCCGAAAATGGGTGATCACTGTACATTTCTCTTCTGTTTCCTATTTATATTTCTATTTTACCTCCTCAATTTAGCATTATGGACAGGGAAAGACCTAATCTAAGCTCTGCACAAAAATATTTTGCCTTCAAATTCATACCGTGATCGTAGCATGCATGGACTCGACTCATATGACTGGGATTTCCATGAAAAAGATTGTGAGCCGAAAATGGCTGATCACTGTACATTTCTCTTCTGTTTCCTATTTATATTTATATTTTACTTCCTTCATTTAGCTTTATGGACAGGGAAAGACCTAATCTAAGAACTGCACAAAAATATTTTGCCTTCAAATTCATACCGTGATCGTAGCATGCATGGACTCGACTCATATGACTGGGATTTCCATGAAAAAGATTGTGGGCCGAAAATGGGTGATCACTATACATTTCTCTTCTGTTTCCTATTTAAATTTATATTTTACCTCCTCAATTTAGCATTATGGACAGGGAAAGACCTAATTTAAAATCTGCAAAAAAATATGTTGCCTTCAAATTCATACCGTGATCGTAGCATGCATTGACTCGACTCATATGACTGGGATTTCCATGAAAAAGATTGTGGGCCGAAAATGGGTGATCACTGTACATTTCTCTTCTGTTTCCTATTTATATTTATATTTTAGCTCCTCAATTTAGCATTATGGCCAGGGAAAGACCTAATCTAAGAACTGCACAAAAATATTTTGCCTTCAAATTCATACCGTGATCGTAGCATGCATGGACTCGACTCATATGACTGGGATTTCCATGAAAAAGTTTGTGGGCCGAAAATGGGTGATCACTGTACATTTCTCTTCTGTTTCCTATTTATATTTCAATTTTACCTCCTCAATTTAGCATTATGGACAGGGAAAGACCTCATCTAAGATCTGCACAAAAATATTTTGCCTTCAAATTCATACCGTGATCGTAGCATGCATGGACTCGACTCATATGACTGGGATTTCCATGAAAAAGAATGTGGGCCGAAAATGGGAGATCACTGTACATTTCTCTTCTGTTTCCTATTTAAATTTTATTTTACCTCCTCAATTTAGCAATATGCCCAGGGAAAGACCTAATCTAAGAACTGCACAAAAATATTTTGCCTTCAAATTCATACCGTGATCGTAGCATGCATGGACTCGACTCATATGACTGGGATTTCCATGAAAAAGATTGTGGGCCGAAAATGGTTGATCACTGTACATTTCTCTTCTGTTTCCTATTTATATTTATATTTTAGCTCCTCAATTTAGCATTATGGCCAGGGAAAGACTTAATCTAAGAACTGCACAAAAATATTTTGCCTTCAAATTCATACCGTGATCGTAGCATGCATGGACTCGACTCATATGACTGGGATTTCCCTGAAAACGATTGTGGGCCGAAAATGGGTGATCACTGTACATTTCTCTTCTGTTTCTTATTTATATTTCTATTTTACCTCCTCAATTTAGCATTATGGACAGGGAAAGACCTAATCTAAGATCTGCACAAAAATATTTTGCCTTCAAATTCATACCGTGATCGTAGCATGCATGGACTTCACTCATATGACTGGGATTTCCATGAAAAAGATTGTGGACCGAAAATGGGTGATCACTGTACATTTCTCTTCTGTTTCCTATTTATATTTCTATTTTACCTCCTCAATTTAGCATTATGGCCAGGGAAAGACCTAATCTAAGAACTGCACAAAAATATTTTGCCTTCAAATTCATACCGTGATCGTAGCATGCATGGTCTCGACTCATATGACTGGGATTTCCATGAAAAAGATAGTGGGCCGAAAATGGGTGATCACTGTACATTTCTCTTCTGTTTCCTATTTATATTTCAATTTTACCTCCTCAATTTAGCATTATGGCCAGGGAAAGACCTAATCTAAGATCTGCAAAAAAATATTTTGCCTTCAAATTCATACCGTGATCGTAGCATGCATGGACTCGTCTCATATGACTGGGATTTCTATGAAAAAGATTGTGGGCCGAAAATGGGTGATCACTGTACATTTCTCTTCTGTTTCCTATTTATATATTTATTTACCTCCTCAATTTAGCATTATGGACAGGGAAAGACCTAATCTAAAATCTGCACAAAAATATTTTGCCTTCAAATTCATACCGTGATCGTAGCATGCATGGACTCGACTAATATGACTGGGATTTCCATGAAAAAGATTGTGGGCCGAAAATGGGTGATCACTGTACATTTCTCTTCTGTTTCCTATTTATATTTTTATTTTACCTCCTCAATTTAGAATTATGGACAGGGAAAGACCTAATCTAACATCTGCACTAAAATATTTTGCTTTCAAATTCATACCGTGATCGTAGCATGCATGGACTCGACTCATATGACTGGGATTTCCATGAAAAAGATTGTGGGCCTAAAATGGGTGATCACTGTACATTTCTCTTCTTTTTCCTATTTATATTTCTATTTTACCTCCTCAATTTAGCATTATGGACAGGGAAAGACCTAATCTAAAATCTGCACAAAAATATTTTGCCTTCAAATTCATACCGTGATCGTAGCATGCATGGACTCGACTCATATGACTGGGATTTCCATGAAAAAGATTTTGGGTCGAAAATGGGTGATCACTGTACATTTCTCTTCTGTTTCCTATTTATATTTCTATTTTACCTTCTCAGAATAGCATTATAGAAGGGAAAGACCTAATTTAAAATCTGCACAAAAATATTTTGCCTTCAAATTCATACCGTGATCGTAGCATGCATGGACTCGACTCATATGACTGGGATTTCCATGAAAAAGATTGTGTGCCGAAAACGGGTGATCACTGTACATTTCTCTTCTGTTTCCTATTTATATTTTACCTCCTCAATTTAGCATTATGGACAGGGAAAGACCTAATCTAAAATCTGCACAAAAATATTTTGCCTTCAAATTCATACCGTGATCGTAGCATGTATAGACTCAACTCATATGACTGGGATTTCCATGAAAAAGATTGTGGTCAGAAAATGGGTGATCACTGTACATTTCTCCTCTGTTTCCTATTTATATTTCTATTTTACCTCCTCAATTTAGCATTATGGACAGGGAAAGACCTAATCTAAAATGTGCACAAAAATATTTTGCCTTCAATTTCATACCGTGATCGTAGCATACATGGACTCGACTCATATGACTGGGATTTCCATGAAAAAGTTTGTGGGCCGAAAATCGGTGATCACTGTACATTTCTCTTCTGTTTACTATTTATATTTCTATTTTGCCTCCTCAATTTAACATTATGGACAGGGAAAGACCTAATCTAAAATCTGCACAAAAATATTTTGCCTTCAAATTCATACCGTGATCGTAGCATGCATGGACTCGACTCATATGACTGGGATTTCCATGAAAAAGATTGTGGGCCAAAAACGGGTGATCACTGTACATTTCTCTTCTGTTTCCTATTTATATTTATATTTTACCTCCTCAATTTAGCATTATTGACAGGGAAAAACCTAATCTAAAATCTGCTCAAAAATATTTTGCTTTCAAATTCATACCGTGATCGTAGCATGCATGGACTCGTCTCATATGACTGGGATTTCCATGAAAAAGATTGTGGGCCGAAAATGGTTGATCACTGTACATTTCTCTTCTGTTTCCTATTTATATTCATATTTTACCTCCTCAATTTAGCATTATGGACAGGGAAAGACCTAATCTAAAATCTGCACAAAAATATTTTGCTTTCAAATTCATACCGTGATTGTAGCATGCATGGACTCAACTCATATGACTGGGATTTCCATAAAAAAGATTGTGGGCCGAGAATGGGTGATCACTGTACATTTCTCTTCTATTTCCTATTTATATTTCTATTTTACCTCCTCAATTTAGCATTATGGACAGGGAAAGACCTAATCTTAAATGTGCACAAAAATATTTTGCCTTCAATTTCATACCGTGATCGTAGCATGCATGGACTCGACTCATATGACTGGGATTCCCATGAAAAAGTTTGTGGGCCGAAAATCGGTGATCCCTGTACATTTCTCTTCTGTTTCCTATTTATATTTCTATTTTACCTCCTCAATTTAACATTATGGACAGGGAAAGACCTAATCTAAAATCTGCACAAAAATATTTTGCCTTCAAATTCATACCGTGATCGTAGCATGCATGGACTCGACTCATATGACTGGGATTTCCATGAAAAAGATTGTGGGCCAAAAACGGGTGATCACTGTACATTTCTATTCTGTTTCCTATTGATATTTATATTTTACCTCCTCAATTTAGCATTATGGACAGGGACAAACCTAATCTAAAATCTGCTCAAAAATATTTTGCTTTCAAATTCATACCGTGATCGTAGCATGCATGGTCTCGACTCATATGACTGGGATTTCCATGAAAAAGATTGTGGGCCAAAAACGGGTGATCACTGTACATTTCTATTCTGTTTCCTATTTATATATATATTTTACCTCCTCAAGTTAGCATTATGGACAGGGAAAGACCTAATCTAAAATCTGCACAAAAATATTTTGCTTTCAAATTCATACCGTGATCGTAGCATGCATGGACTCGACTCACATGACTGGGATTTCCATGAAAAAGATTGTGGGCTGAAAATGGCTGATCACTGTACATTTCTCTTCTGTTTCCTATTTATATTTATATTTTACCTCGTCAATTTAGCATTATGGACAGGGAAAAACCTAATCTAAAATCTGCTCAAAAATATTTTGCTTTCAAATTCATACCGTGATCGTAGCATGCATGGACTCGACTCATATGACTGGGATTTCCATGAAAAAGATTGTGGGCCAAAAACGGGTGATCACTGTACATTTCTCTTCTGTTTCCTATTTCTATTTCTATTTTACCTTCTCAAAATAGCATTATGGACAGGGAAAGACCTAATCTAAAATCTGGACGAAAATATTTTGACTTCAAATTCATGCCGTGATTGTAGCATGCATGGACTCGACTCATATGACTGGGATTTCCATGAAAAAGATTGTGGGCCGAAAATGGGTGATCACTGTACATTTCTTTTCTGTTTCCTATTTATATTTATATTTTACCTCCTCAATTTAGCATTATGGACAGGGAAAGACCTAATCTAAAATCTGCACAAAAATATTTTGCCTTCAAATTCATACCGTGATCGTAGCATGCATGGACTCGACTCATATGACTGGGATTTCCATGAAAAAGCTTGTGGGCCGAAAATGGGTGGTCACTGTACATTTCTCTTCTGTTTCCTATTTATCTTTATATTTTACCTCCTCAATTTAGCATTATGGACAGGGAAAGGCCTAATCTAAGATGTGCACAAAAATATTTTGCTTTCAAATTCATACCGTGATCGTGGCATGCATGGACTCGATTCATATGACTGGGATTTCCATGAAAAGATTGTGGGCCGAAAATGGGTGATCAGTGTACATTTCTCTTCTGTTTTCTATTTATATTTATATTTTACCTCCTCTATTTATCATTATGGACAGGGAAAGACCTAATCTTAAATGTGCACAAAAATCTTTTGCCTTCAAATTCATACCGTGATCGTAGGATGCATGGACTCGATTCATATGACTGGGATTTCCATGAAAAAGATTGTGGGCCGAAAATGGGTGATCAGTGTACATTTCTCTTCTGTTTTCTATTTATATTTCTATTTTACCTTCTCAATTTAGCATTATGGACAGGGAAAGACCTAATCTATGATCTGCAAAAAAATATTTTGCCTTCAAATTCATACCGTGATCGTAGCAGGCATTACTCGACTCATATGACTGGGATTTCCATGACAAAGAATGTGGGCCGAAAATGGGTGATCACTGTACATTTCTCTTCTGTTTCCTATTTATATTTATATTTTACCTCCTCAATTTAGCATTATGGACAGGTAAAGACCTAATCTAAGCTCTGCACAAAAATATTTTGCCTTCAAATGCATACCGTGATCGTAGCATGCATGACACGATTCATATGACTGGGATTTCCATGAAAAAGATTGTGGGCCTAAAATGGGTGATCACTGTACATTTCTCTTCTGTTTCCTATTTATATTTATATTTTACCTCCTCAATTTAGCATTATGGACGGGGAAAGGCCTAATCTAAGATGTGCACAAAAATATTTTGCTTTCAAATTTATACCGTGATCATGGCATGCATGGACTCGATTCATATGACTGGGATTTCCATGAAAAAGATTGTGGGCCGAAAATGGGTGATCAGTGTAAGTTTCTCTTCTGTTTTCTATTTATATTTCTATTTTACCTCCTCAATTTAGCATTATGGACAGGGAAAGACCTAATCTAAAATCTGCACAAAAATATTTTGCTTTCAAATTCATACCGTGATCGTAGCATGCATGGACTCGACTCATATGACTGGGATTTCCATGAAAAAGATTGTGGGCCGAAAATGGGTGATCACTGTACATTTCTCTTCTGTTTCCTATTTATATTTATATTTTACCTCCTCAATTTAGCATTATGGACAGGGAAAGGCCTAATCTAAGATGTGCACAAAAATATTTTGCTTTCAAATTTATACCGTGATCGTGGCATGCATGGACTCGATTCATATGACTGGGATTTCCATGAAAAAGATTGTGGGCCGAAAATGGGTGATCAGTGTAAGTTTCTCTTCTGTTTTCTATTTATATTTCTATTTTACCTCCTCAATTTAGCATTATGTACAGGGAAAGACCTAATCTAAAATCTGCACAAAAATATTTTGCCTTCAAATTCATACCGTGAACGTAGCATGCATGGACTCGACTCATATGACTGGGATTTCCATGAAAAAGATTGTGGGCCTAAAATGAATGATCACTGTACATTTCTCTTCTGTTTCCTATTTATATTTCAATTTTACCTTCTCAAAGTAGCATTATGGCCAGGGAAAGACCTAATCTAAAATCTGCACAAAAATATTTTGCCTTCAAATTCATACCGTGATCGTAGCATGAATGGACTCGACTCATATGACTGGGATTTCCATGAAAAAGTTTCTGGGCCGAAAATGGGTGATCACTGTACATTTCTCTTCTGTTTCCTATTTATATTTATATTTTACCTCCTCAATTTAGCATTATGGACAGGGAAAGACTTAATCTTAAATCTGCACAAAAATATTTTGCCTTCAAATTCATACCGTGATCGTAGCGTGCATGGACTCGACTCATATGACTGGGATTTCCATGAAAAAGTTTGTGGGCCGAAAATGGGTGATCACTGTACATTTCTCTTCTGTTTCCTATTTATATTTATATTTTACCTCGTCAATTTAGCATTATTGACAGGGAAAGACCTAATCTAAAATCTGCAGAAAAATATTTTGCTTTCAAATTCATACCGTGATCGTAGCATGCATGGACTCGACTCATATGACTGGGATTTCCATGAAAAAATTTGTGGGCCGCAAATGGGTGATCACTGTACATTTATCTTCTGTTTCCTATTTATATTTTTTTTTACCTCCTCAATTTAGCATTATGGGCAGGGAAAGACCTAATCTAAAATCTGCACAAAAATATTTTGCCTTCAAATTCATACCGTGATCGTAGCATGCATGGACTCGACACATATGACTGGGATTTCCATGAAAAAGATTGTGGGCCGAAAATGGGTGATCACTGTACATTTCTCTTCTATTTCATATTTATATTTCTATTTTACGTCGTCAATTTAGCATTATGGACAGGGAAAGACCTAATCTAAAATCTGCACAAAAATATTTTGCTTTCAAATTCATACCGTGATCGTAGCATGCATGACTCGAGTCATATGACTGGGATTTCCATGAAAAAGATTGTGGGCCGAAAATGGGTGATCACTGTACATTTCTCTTCTGTTTCCTATTAATATTTATATTTTACCTCCTCAATTTAGCATTATGGACAGGGAAAGAACTAATCTAATCTCTACACAAAAATATTTTGCCTTCAAATCATACCGTGATCGTAGCATGCATGGACTCGACTCATATGACTAGGATTTCCATGAAAAAGATTGTAGGCCGAAAATGGGTGATCACTGTACATTTCTCTTCTGTTTCCTATTTATATTTCTATTTTACCTCCTCAATTTAGCATTATGGACAATGAAAGACCTAATCTAAGCTCTGCACAAAAATATTTTGCCTTCAAATTCATACCGTGATCGTAGCATGCATGGAATCGACTTATATGACTGGGATTTCCATGAAAAAGATTGTTCGCCGAAAATGGGTGACCTCTGTACATTTCTCTTCTGTTTCCTATTTATATTTATATTTTACCTCCTCAATTTAGCATTATGGACAGGGAAAGACCTAATCTAAGCTCTGCACAAAAATATTCTGCCTTCAAATTCATGCCGTGATCGTAGCATGCATGGACTCGACTCATATGACTGGCATTTCCATGAAAAAGATTGTGGGATGAAAATGGGTGATCACTGTACATTTCTCTTCGGTTTCCTATTTATATTTATATTTTACCTCCTCAATTTAGCATTATGGACAGGGAAAGACCTAATCTAAAATCTGCACAAAAATATTTTGCCTTCAAATCATACCGTGATCGTAGCATGCATGGACTCGACTCATATGACTGGGATTTCCATGAAAAAGATTGTGGGCCAAAAATGGGTGATCACTGTACATTTCTCTTCTGTTTCCTATTTATATTTCTATTTTACCTCCTCAATTTAGCATTATGGACAGGGAAAGACCTAATCTAATCTCTGCACAAAAATATTTTGCCTTTAAATTCATACCGTGATCGTAGCATGCATGGACTCGACTCATATGACTTGCATTTCCATGAAAAAGATTGTGGGACGAAAATGGGTGATCACTGTACATTTCTCTTCTGTTTCCTATTTATATTTCTATTTTACGTCATCAATTTAGCATTATGGAGAGGGAAAGACCTAATCTAAAATCTGCACAAAAATATTTTGCTTTCAAATTCCTACCGTGATCGTAGCATGCATGACTCGACTCATATGACTGGGATTTCCATGAAAAAGATTGTGGGCTGAAAATGGGTGATCACTGTACATTTCTCTTCTGTATTCTATTTATATTTCTATTTTACCTCCTCAATTTAGCATTATGGCCAGGGAAAGACCTAATCTAAGCTCTGCACAAAAATATTTTGCCTTCAAATTCATAACGTGATCGTAGCATGCATGGACTCGACTCATATGACTGGGATTTCCATGAAAAAGTTTGTGGGCCGAAAATGGGTGATCACTGAACATTTCTCTTCTATTTCCTATTTACATTTATATTTTACCTCCTCAATTTAGCATTATGGACAGTGAAAGACCTAATCTAAGATCTGCACAAAAATATTTTGCCTTCAAATTCATTCCGTGGTCGTAGCATGCATGGACTCGACTCATATGACTGGGATTTCCATGAAAAAGATTGTCGGCTGAAAATGGGTGATCACTGTACATTTCTCTTCGGTTTCCTGTTTATATTTCTTTTTTACCTCCTCAATTTAGCATTATGGCCAGGGAAAGACCTAATCAAAGCTCTGCACAAAAATATTTTGCCTTCAAATTCATACCGTGATCATAGCATGCATGTACTCGACTCATATGACTGGGATTTCCATGAAAAAGATTGTGGGCCGAAAATGGGTGATCACTGTACATTTCTCTTCTGTTTCCTATTTATATTTATATTTTACTTCCTCAATTTAGCATTAAGGACAGGGAAAGACCTAATGTAAGCTCTGCACAAAAATATTTTGCCTTCAAATTCATACCGTGATCGTAGCATGCATGGACTCGACTCATATGACTGGGATTTCCATGAAAAAGATTTGGGGCCGAAAATGGGTGATCACTGTACATTTCTCTTCTGTTTCCTATTTATATTTATATCTTACCTCCTCAATTTAGCATTATGGACAGGGAAAGACCTAATCTAAGCTCTGCACAAAAATATTTTGCCTTCAAATTCATACCGTGATCGTAGCATGCATGGACTCGACTCATATGACTGGGATTTCCAAGAAAAAGATTGTAGGCCGAAAATGGGTGATCACTGTACATTTTTCTTCTGTTTCCTGTTTATATTTCTATTTTACCTCCTCAATTTAGCATTATGAACAGGGAAAGACCTAATCTAAAATCTGCACAAAAATATTTTGCCTTCAAATTAACACTGTGATCGTAGCATGCATGGACTCGATTCATATGACCGGGATTTCCATGAAAAAGATTCTGGGCCGAAAATGGGTGATCACTGTACATTTCTCTTCTGTTTCCTATTTATCTTTCTATTTTACCTCCTCAATTTAACATTATGGCCAGGGAAAACCTAATGTAAGCTCTGCACAAAAATATTTTGCCTTCAAATTCATACCGTGATCGTAGCATGCATGGACTCGACTCATATGACTGGGATTTCCATGAAAAAGATTGTCTGCCGAAAATGGGTGATCACTGTACATTTCTCTTCTGTTTCCTATTTATATTTCTATTTTACCTCCTCAATTTAGCATTATGGCCAGGGAAAGACCTAATCTCAGCTCTGCCCAAAAATATTTTGCTTTCAAATTCATACTGTGATTGTGGCATGCATGGACTCGATTCATATGCCTGGGATTTCCATGGAAAAGATTGTGGGCCGAAAATGGGTGATCACTGTACATTTCTCTCTGTTTCCTATTTATATTTCTATTTTACCTCCTCAATTTAACATTATGGACAGGGAAAGACCTAATCTAAAATCTGCACAAAAATATTTTGCCTTCAAATTCATACCGTGATCGTAACATGCATGGACTCGATTCATATGACTGGGATTTCCATGAAAAAGATTGCGGGCCGAAAATGGGTGGTCACTGTACGTTTCTCTTCTGTTTCCTATTTATATTTATATATTACCTCCTCAATTTAGCATTTTGGACCGGGAAAGACCTAATCTAAGGTCTGCACAAAAATATTTTGCCTTCAAATTCATACCGTGATCGTAACATGCATGGACTTGACTCATATGACTGGGATTTCCATGAAAAAGATTGTGGGCCGAAAATGGGTGGTCACTGTACGTTTCTCTTCTGTTTCCTATTTATATTTATATTTTACCTCCTCAATTTAGCATTATAGACAGGGAAAGACCTAATCTAAAATCTGCACAAAAATATTTTGCCTTCAAATTCATACCGTGATCGTAGCATGCGTGGACTCAACTCACATGACTGGGATTTCCATGAAAAAGATTGTGGCCCGAAAATGGGTGATCACTATACATTTCTCTCTGTTTCCTATTTATATTTATATTTTACCTCCTCAATTTAGTATTATGGACAGGGAAAGACCTAATCTAAGATCTGCACAAAAATATTTTGCTTTCAAATTCATACCGTGATCGTGGCATGCATGGACTCGACTCATATGACTGTGATTTCCATGAAAAAGATTGTGGGCCGAAAATTGGTGGTCACTGTACGTTTCTCTCTGTTTCCTATTTATATTTATATTTTACCTCCTGAATTTATCATTATGGACAGGGAAAGACCTAATCTAAAATCTGCTCAAAAATATTTTGCCTTCAAATTCATACCGTGATCGTAGCATGCATGGACTCGACTCATATGACTGGGATTTCCATGAAAAAGATTGTGGGCCGAAAATGGGTGATCACTGTACATTTCTCTCTGTTTCCTATTTATATTTATATTTTACCTCCTGAATTTAGCATTATGGACAGGGAAAGACCTAATCTAAAATCTGCTCAAAAATATTTTGCCTTCAAATTCATACCGTGATCGTAGCATGCATGTACTCAACTCACAGGACTGGGATTTCCATGAAAAACATTGTGGGCCGAAAATGGGTGATCACTGTACATTTCTTTTCTGTTTCCTATTTATATTTAGATTTTACCTCCACATTTTAGCATTATGGACAGGGAAAGGCCTAATCTAAGATCTGCTCAAAAATATTATGCTTTCAAATTCATACCGTGATTGTGGCATGCATGGACTCGATTCAAATGACTGGGATTTCCATGAAAAAGATTGTGGGCCGAAAATGGGTGATCACTGTACATTTCTCTTCTGTTTCCTGTTTATATTTATATTTTAGCTCCTTAATTTAGCATTATGGACAGGGAAAGACATAATCTAAGATCTGCACAAAAATATTTTGCTTTCAAATTCATACCGTGATCGTGGCATGCATGGACTCGATTCATATGACTGGGATTTCCATGAAAAAGATTGTGCGCCGAAAATGGGTGATCACTGTACATTTCTCTCTGTTTCCTATTTATATTTATATTTTACCTCCTCAATTTAACATTATGGACAGGGAAAGACCTAATCTAAAATCTGCACAAAAATATTTTGCCCTCAAATTCATACCGTGATCGTAGCATGCATGGACTTGACTCATATGACTGGGATTTCCATGAAAAAGATTGTGGGCCGAAAATGGGTGGTCACTGTACGTTTCTCTTCTGTTTCCTATTTATATTTATATTTTACCTCCTCAATTTAGCATTATAGACAGGGAAAGACCTAATCTAAAATCTGCACAAAAATATTTTGCCTTCAAATTCATACCGTGATCGTAGCATGCGTGGACTCAACTCACATGACTGGGATTTCCATGAAAAAGATTGTGGCCCGAAAATGGGTGATCACTATACATTTCTCTCTGTTTCCTATTTATATTTATATTTTACCTCCTCAATTTAGTATTATGGACAGGGAAAGACCTAATCTAAGATCTGCACAAAAATATTTTGCTTTCAAATTCATACCGTGATCGTGGCATGCATGGACTCGACTCATATGACTGTGATTTCCATGAAAAAGATTGTGGGCCGAAAATTGGTGGTCACTGTACGTTTCTCTCTGTTTCCTATTTATATTTATATTTTACCTCCTGAATTTATCATTATGGACAGGGAAAGACCTAATCTAAAATCTGCTCAAAAATATTTTGCCTTCAAATTCATACCGTGATCGTAGCATGCATGGACTCGACTCATATGACTGGGATTTCCATGAAAAAGATTGTGGGCCGAAAATGGGTGATCACTGTACATTTCTCTCTGTTTCCTATTTATATTTATATTTTACCTCCTGAATTTAGCATTATGGACAGGGAAAGACCTAATCTAAAATCTGCACAAAAATATTTTGCCTTCAAATTCATACCGTGATCGTAGCATGCATGGACTCGACTCATATGACTGTGATTTCCATGAAAAAGATTGTGGGCCGAAAATTGGTGGTCACTGTACGTTTCTCTCTGTTTCCTATTTATATTTATATTTTACCTCCTGAATTTATCATTATGGACAGGGAAAGACCTAATCTAAAATCTGCTCAAAAATATTTTGCCTTCAAATTCATACCGTGATCGTAGCATGCATGGACTCGACTCACATGACTGGGATTTCCATGAAAAAGATTGTGGCCCGACAATGGGTGATCACTGTACATTTCTTTTCTGTTTCCTATTTATATTTATATTTTACCTCCTCAATTTAGCATTATGGACAGGGAAAGACCTAATCTAAGATCTGCATAAAAATATTTTGCTTTCAAATTCATACCGTGATCGTAGCATGCATGGACTCGACTCATATGACTGGGATTTCCATGAAAAAGATTGTGGGCCGAAAATGGGTGATCACTGTACATTTCTCTTCTGTTTCCCATTTATATTTATATTTTACCTCCTCAATTTAGCATTATGGACAGGGAAAGACCTAATCTAAGATCTGCACTAAAATATTTTTCTTTCAAATTCATAACATGATCGTAGCATGCATGGACTCGTCTCATATGAGTGGGATTTCCATGAAAAAGGTTGTGGGCCGAAAATGGTTGGTCACTGTACGTTTCTCTTCTGTTTCCTATTTATATTCATATTTTACCTCCTCAATTTAGCATTATGGACAGGGAAAGACCTAATCTAAGCTCTGCACAAAAATATTTTGCCTTCAAATTCATACCAGGATCGTAGTATGCATGGACTCGACTCATATGACTTGGATTTCAATGAAAAAGATTGTGGGCCGAAAATGGGTGATCACTGTACATTTCTTTCTGTTTCCTATTTATATTTCTATTTTACCTTCTCAATTTAGCATTATGGACAGGGAAAGAACTAATCTAAAATCTGCACAAAAATATTTTGCCTTCAAATTCATACCGTCATCGTAGCATGCATGGACTCAACTCACATGACTGGGATTTCCATGAAAAACATTGTGGCCCGAAAATGGGTGATCACTGTACATTTCTTTTCTGTTTCCTATTTATATTTCTATTTTACCTCCTCAATTTAACATTATGGACAGGGAAAGACCTAATCTAAAATCTGCACAAAAATATTTTGCCTTCAAATTCATACCGTGATCGTAGCATGCATGGACTTGACTCATATGACTGTGATTTTCATGAAAAAGATTGTGGGCCGAAAATGGGTGGTCACAGTACGTTTCTCTCTGTTTCCTATTTATATTTATATTTTACCTCCTGAATTTAGCATTATGGACAGGGAAAGACCTAATCTTAAATCTGCAGAAAAATATTTTGCCTTCAAATTCATACCGTGATCGTAGCATGCATGGACTCAACTCACATGACTGGGATTTCCATGAAAAAGATTGTGGCCCGAAAATGGGTGATCACTGTACATTTCTCTTCTGTTTCCTATTTATATTTATATTTTACCTCCTCAATTTAGCATTATGGACAGGGAAAGACCTAATCTAAAATCTGCACAAATCTATTTTGCCTTCAAATTCATACCGTGATCGTAGCATGCATGGACTCAACTCATATGACTGGGATTTCCATGAAAAAGATTGTGGCCCGAAAATGGGTGATCACTGTACATTTCTCTTCTGTTTCCTATTTATATTTCTATTTTACCTCCTCAATTTAGCATTATGGACAGGGAATGACCTAATCTAATCTCTGCACAAAAATAGTTTGCCTTCAAATTTATACCGTGATCGTAGCATGCATGGACTCGACTCATATGACTAGGATTTCCATGAAAAAGATTGTGGGCCGAAAATGGGTGATCACTGTACATTTCTCTTCTGTTTCCTATTTATATTTCTATTTTACCTCCTCAATTTAGCATTATGGACAGGGAAAGACCTAATCTAAGATCTGCACAAAAATATTTTGCCTTCAAATTCATACCGTGATCGTAGCATGAATGGACTCGACTCATATGACTGGGATTTCCATGAAAAAGATTGTGGGCCGAAAATGGGTGATCACTGTACATTTCTCTTCTGTTTCCTATTTATATTTATATTTTACCTCCTAAATTTAGCATTATGGACAGGGAAAGACCTAATCTAAGATCTGCACAAAAATATTTTGCCTTCAAATTCATACCGTGATCGTAGCATGCATGGACTCGACTCATATGACTGGGATTTCCATGAAAAAGATTCTGGGCCGAAAATGGGTGATCACTGTACATTTCTCTTCTGTTTCCTATTTATATTTCTATTTTACCTCCTCAATTTAGCATTATGGACAGGGAAAGACCTAATGTAAGCTCTGTACAAAAATATTTTGCCTTCAAATTCATACCGTGATCGTAGCATGCATGGACTCGACTCATATGATTGGGATTTCCATGAAAAAGATTGTGGGCCGAAAATGGGTGATCACTGTACATTTCTCTACTGTTTCCTATTTATATTTCTATTTTACCTCCTCAGTTTAGCATTATGGCCAGGGAAAGACCTAATCTAAGCTCTGCACAAAAATATTTTGCCTTCAAATTCATACCGTGATCGTAGCATGCATGGACTCGACTCATATGACTGGGATTTCCATGAAAAAGATTGTGGGCCGAAAATGGGTGATCACTGTACATTTCTCTTCTGTTTCCTATTTATATTTCTATTTTACCTCCTCAATTTAGCATTATGGACATGGAAAGACCTAATCTAAGATCAGCACAAAAATATTTTGCCTTCAAAATCTTAGCGTGATCGTAGCATGCATGGACTCGACTCATATGACTGGGATTTCCATGAAAAAGATTGTGGGCCGAAAATAGGTGATCACTGTACATTTCTCTTCTGTTTCCTATTTATATTTCTATTTAACCTCCTCAATTTAGCATTATGGACAGGGAAAGACCTAATCTAAAATCTGCACAAAAATATTTTGCCTTCAAATTCATACCGTGATCGTGGCATGCATGGACTCGATTCATATGACTGGGATTTCAATGAAAAAGATTGTGGGCCGAAAATGGGTGATCACTGTACATTTCTCTACTGTTTTCTATTTATATTTATATTGTACCTCCTCAATTTAGCATTATGGCCAGGGAAAGACCTAATCTAATCTCTGCACAAAAATATTTTGCCTTCAAATTCATACCGTGATCGTAGCATGCATGGACTCGACTCATATGACTGGGATTTCCATGAAAAAGATTGTGGGCAGAAAATGGGTGATCACTGTACATTTCTCTTCTGTTTCCTATTTATATTTATATTTTACCTCCTCAATTTAGCATTATGGACAGTGAAAGACCTAATCTAATCTCTGCACAAAAATAGTTTGCCTTCAAATTCATACCGTGATCGTAGCATGCATGGACTCGACTCATATGACTAGGATTTCCATGAAAAAGATTGTGGGCCGAAAATGGGTGATCA
This sequence comes from Acanthosepion lycidas, assembly GCA_963932145.1. Classification (NCBI taxonomy): domain Eukaryota; kingdom Metazoa; phylum Mollusca; class Cephalopoda; order Sepiida; family Sepiidae; genus Acanthosepion; species Acanthosepion lycidas. Next base: position 1,219,069 of record OZ010589.1, on the reverse strand, counting down.
CTGTACATTTCTCTTCTGTTTCCTATTTATATTTCTATTTTACCTCCTCAATTTAGCATTATGGACAGGGAAAGACCTAATCTAAGATCTGCACAAAAATATTTTGCCTTCAAATTCATACCGTGATCGTAGCATGAATGGACTCGACTCATATGACTGGGATTTCCATGAAAAAGATTGTGGGCCGAAAATGGGTGAACACTGTACATTTCTCTTCTGTTTCCTATTTATATTTATATTTTACCTCCTAAATTTAGCATTATGGACAGGGACAGACCTAATCTAAGATCTGCACAAAAATATTTTGCCTTCAAATTCATACCGTGATCGTAGCATGCATGGACTCGACTCATATGACTGGGATTTCCATGAAAAAGATTCTGGGCCGAAAATGGGTGATCACTGTACATTTCACTTCTGTTTCCTATTTATATTTCTATTTTACCTCCTCAATTTAGCATTATGGCCAGGGAAAGACCTAATGTAAGCTCTGTACAAAAATATTTTGCCTTCAAATTCATACCGTGATCGTAGCATACATGGACCCGACTCATATGATTGGGATTTCCATGAAAAAGATTGTGGGCCGAAAATGGGTGATCACTGTACATTTCTCTACTGTTTCCTATTTATATTTCTATTTTACCTCCTCAGTTTAGCATTATGGACAGTGAAAGACCTAATCTAATCTCTGCACAAAAATAGTTTGCCTTCAAATTTATACCGTGATCGTAGCATGCATGGACTCGACTCATATGACTGGGATTTCCATGAAAAAGATTGTGGGCCGAAAATAGGTGATCACTGTACATTTCTCTTCTGTTTCCTATTTATATTTATATTTTACCTCCTCAATTTAGCATTATGGACAGTGAAAGACCTAATCTAATCTCTGCACAAAAATAGTTTGCCTTCAAATTTATACCGTGATCGTAGCATGCATGGACTCGACTCATATGACTAGGATTTCCATGAAAAAGATTGTGGGCCGAAAATGGGTGATCCCTGTACATTTCTCTTCTGTTTCCTATTTATATTTCTATTTTACCTCCTCAATTTAGCATTATGGACAGGGAAAGACCTAATCTAAAATCTGCACAAAAATATTTTGCCTTCAAATTCATACCGAGATCGTAGAATGCATGGACTCGAATCATATGACTGGGATTTCCATGAAAAAGATTGTGGGCCGAAAATGGGTGATCACTGTACATTTCTCTTCTGTTTCCTATTTATATTTCTAATTTACCTCCTCAATTTAGCATTATGGACAGGGAAAAACCTAATCTAAAATCTGCACAAAAATATTTTGCCTTCAAATACATACCGTGATCGTAGCATGCATGGACTCGACTCATATGACTGGGATTTCCATGAAAAAGATTGTGGGCCGAAAATAGGTGATCACTGTACATTTCTCTTCTGTTTCCTATTTATATTTCTATTTAACCTCCTCAATTTAGCATTATGGCCAGGGAAAGACCTAATCTAAAATCTGCACAAAAATATTTTGCCTTCAAATACATACCGTGATCGTAGCATGCATGGACTCGACTCATATGACTGGGATTTACATGAAAAAGATTGTTGTCCGAAAATGGGTGATCACTGTACATTTCTCTTCTGTTTCCTGTTTATATTAATATTTTACCTCCTCAATTTAGCATTATGGACAGTGAAAGACCTAATCTAATCTCTGCACAAAAATATTTTGCCTTCAAATTTATACCGTGATCGTAGCATGCATGGACTCGACTCATATGACTAGGATTTCCATGAAAAAGATTGTGGGCCGAAAATGGGTGATCACTGTACATTTCTCTTCTGTTTCCTATTTATATTTCTATTTTACCTCCTCAATTTAGCATTATGGAAGGGAAAGACCTAATCTAAAATCTGCACAAAAATATTTTGCCTTCAAATTCATACTGAGATCGTAGAATGCATGGACTCGAATCATATGACTGGGATTTCCATGAAAAAGATTGTTGGCCGAAAATGGGTGATCACTGTACATTTCTCTTCTGTTTCCTGTTTATATTTATATTTTACCTCCTCAATTTAGCATTATGGACAGTGAAAGACCTAATCTAAGATCTGCAAAAAAATATTTTGCTTTCAAATTCATACCGTGATCGTAGCATGCATGGACTCATATGACTGTGATTTCCATGAAAAAGATTGTGGGCCGAAAATGGGTGATCACTGTACATTTCTCTTCTGTTTCCTATTTATATTTATATTTTACCTCCTCAATTTAGCATTATGAACAGGGAAAGACCTAATCAAGATCTGCACAAAAATATTTTGCCTTCAAATTCATACCGTGATCGTAGCATGCATGGACTCGACTCATATGACTGGGATTTTCATGAAAAAGATTGTCGGCCGAAAATTGGTGATCACTGTACATTTCTCTGCTGTTTCCTATTTATATTTATATTTTACCTCCTCAATTTAGCATTATGGACAGGGAAAGACCTAATCTAAAATCTGCACAAAAATATTTTGCCTTCAAATTCATACCGTGATCGTAGCATGCATGGACACAACTCACATGACTGGGATTTCCATGAAAAAGATTGTGGTCAGAAAATGCGTGATCACTGTACATTTCTCTTCTGTTTTCTATTTATATTTATATTTTACCTCCTCAATTTAGCATTATGGACAGGGAAAGTCCTAATCTAAAATATTCACAAAAATATTTTGCTTTCAAATTCTTACCGTGATCGTAGCATGCATGGACTCGACTCATATGACTGGGATTTCCATGAAAAAGATTGTAGGGCGAAAATTGGTGATCACTGTACATTTCTCTTCTGTTTCCTTTTTATATTTATATTTTACCTCCTCAATTTAGCATTATGGACAGGGAAAGATATTATCTAAGCTCTGCACACAAATATTTTGCCGTCAAATTCATACCGTGATCGTAGCATGCATGGACTTTGACTCATATGACTGGGATTTCCATGAAAAAGATTGTGGGCCGAAAATGGGTGATCAGTGTACATTTCTCTTCTGTTTCCTCTTTATATTTCTATTTTACCTCCTCAATTTAGCATTATGGACAGGGAAAGACCTAATCTAAGATCTGCACAAAAATATTTTGCCTTCAAATTCATACCGTGATCGTAGCATGCATGGACTCGACTCATATGACTGGGATTTCCATGAAAAAGATTGTGTGCGGAAAATGGGTGATCAGTGTATATTTCTCTTCTGTTTCCTATTTATATTTATATTTTACCTCCTCAATTTAGCATTATGGACAGGGAAAGACCTAATCTAAGATCTGCACAAAAATATTTTGCCTTCAAATTCATACCGTGATCGTAGCATGCATGGACTCGACTCATATGACTGGGATTTCCATGAAAAAGTTTCTGGGCCGAAAATGGGTGATCACTGTACATTTCTCTCCTGTTTCCTATTTATATTTCTATTTTACCTCCTCAATTTAGCATTATGGCCAGGGAAAGACCTAATGTAAGCTCTGTACAAAAATATTTTGCCTTCAAATTCATACCGTGATCGTAGCATGCATGGACTCGACTCATATGATTGGGATTTCCATGAAAAAGATTGTGGGCCGAAAATGGGTGATGACTGTACATTTCTCTACTGTTTCCTATTCATATTTATATTTTACCTCCTCAATTTAGCATTATGGCCAGGGAAAGACCTAATCTAAGCTCTGCACAAAAATATTTTGCCTTCAAATTCATACCGTGATCGTAGCATGCATCGACTCGACTCATATGACTGGGATTTCCATGAAAAAGATTGTGAGCCGAAAATGGGTGATCACTGTACATTTCTCTTCTGTTTCCTATTTATATTTATATTTTACCTCCTCAATTTAGCATTATGGACAGGGAAAGACCTAATCTAAGATCTGCACAAAAATATTTTGCCTTCAAATTCATACCGTGATCGTAGCATGAATGGACTCGACTCATATGACTGGGATTTCCTTGAAAAAGATTGTGGGCCGAAAATGGGTGATCACTGTACATTTCTCTTCTGTTTCCTATTTATTTTTCTATTTTACCTCCTCAATTTAGCATTATGGCCAGGGAAAGACCTAATGTAAGCTCTGTACATAAATATTTTGCCTTCAAATTCATACCGTGATCGTAGCATGCATGGACTCGACTCATATGATTGGGATTTCCATGAAAAAGATTGTGGGCCGAAAATGGGTGATCACTGTACATTTCTCTTCTGTTTCCTATTTATATTTCTATTTTACCTCCTCAATTTAGCATTATGGACAGGGAAAGACCTAATCTAAGATCAGCACAAAAATATTTTGCCTTCAAAATCTTAGCGTGATCGTAGCATGCATGGACTCGACTCATATGACTGGGATTTCCATGAAAAAGATTGTGGGCCGAAAATAGGTGATCACTGTACATTTCTCTTCTGTTTCCTATTCATATTTCTATTTTACCTCCTCAATTTAGCATTATGGACAGGGAAAGATCTAATCTATAATCTGCACAAAAATATTTTGCCTTCAAATTCATACCGTGATCGTAGCATGCATGGACTCGACTCATATGACTGGGATTTCTATGAAAAAGATTGTGTGCGGAAAATGGGTGATCAGTGTATATTTCTCTTCTGTTTCCTATTTATATTTCTATTTTACCTCCTCAATTTAGCATTATGGACAGGGAAAGACCTAATCTAAGATCTGCACAAAAATATTTTGCCTTCAAATTCATACCGTGATCGTAGCATGCATGGACTCGACTCATATGACTTGGATTTCCATGAAAAAAATTGTGGGGCGAAAATCGGTGATCACTGTACATTTCTCTACTGTTTCCTATTTATATTTATATTTTACCTCCTCAATTTAGCATTATGGCCAGGGAAAGACCTAATCTAAGCTCTGCACAAAAATATTTTGCCTTCAAATTCATACCGTGATCGTAGCATGCATCGACTCGACTCATATGACTGGGATTTCCATGAAAAAGATTGTGAGCCGAAAATGGGTGATCACTGTACATTTCTCTTCTGTTTCCTATTTATATTTATATTTTACCTCCTCAATTTAGCATTATGGACAGAGAAAGACCTAATCTAAGATCTGCACAAAAATATTTTGCCTTCAAATTCATACCGTGATCGTAGCATGCATGGACTCGACTCATATGACTTGGATTTCCATGAAAAAAATTGTGGGGCGAAAATCGGTGATCACTGTACATTTCTCTACTGTTTCCTATTTATATTTATATTTTACCTCCTCAATTTAGCATTATGGCCTGGGAAAGACCTAATCTAAGATCAGCACAAAAATATTTTGCCTTCAAAATCTTAGCGTGATCGTAGCATGTATGGACTCGACTCATATGACTGGGATTTCCATGAAAAAGATTGTGGGCCGAAAATAGGTGATCACTGTACATTTCTCTTCTGTTTCCAATTTATATTTCTATTTTATCTCCTTAATTTAGCATTATGGACAGGGAGAGACCTAATCTAAGATCTGCACAAAAATATTTTGCCCTCAAATTCATACCGTGATCGTAGTATGCATGGACTCGACTCATATGACTGGGATTTCCATGAAAAAGATTGTGGGCTGAAAATGGGTGATCACTGTACATTTCTCTTCTGTTTTCTATTTATATTTCTATATTACCTCCTCAATTTAGCATTATGGCCAGGGAAAGACCTAATCTAACCTCTGCACAAAAATATTTTGCATTCAAATTCATACCGTGATCGTAGCATGCATGGACTCGAGTCATATGACTGGGATTTCCATGAAATAGATTGTGGGCCGAAAATGGGTGATCACTGTACTTTTCTCTTCTGTTTCCTATTTATATTTATATTTTTTCCTCCTCAATTTAGCATTATGGACAGGGAAAGACCTAATCTAAGATCAGCACAAAAATATTTTGTCTTCAAATTCATACCCTGATCGTAGCATGCATGGACTCGACTCATATGACTTGGATTTCCATGAAAAAGATTGTGGGCCGAAAATGGGTGATCAGTGTACATTTCTCTTCTGTTTCCTATTTATATTTCTATTTTACCTCCTCAATTTAGCATTATGGACAGGGAAAGACCTAATCTAAAATCTGCACAAAAATATTTTGCCTTCAAATTCATACCGTGATCGTAGCATGCATGGACTCGACTCATATGACTGGGATTTCCATGAAAAAGATTGTGGGCCGAAAATGGGTGATCGCTGTACATTTCTCTTCTGTTTCCTATTTATATTTATATTTTACCTCCTCAATTTAGCATTATGGCCTGGGAAAGACCTAATCTAAGCTCTGCACGAAAATATTTTGCCTTCAAATTCATACCGTGATCGTAGCATGCATGGACTCGACTCATATGACTGGGATTTCCATGAAAAAGATTGTGGGCCGAAAATGGGTGATCACTGTACATTTCTCTTCTGTTTCCTATTTATATTTCTATTTTACCTCCTCAATTTAGCATTATGGACAGGGAAAGACCTAATCTAAGATCAGCACAAAAATATTTTGCCTTCAAAATCTTAGCGTGATCGTAGCATGTATGGACTCGACTCATATGACTGGGATTTCCATGAAAAAGATTGTGGGCCGAAAATATGTGATCACTGTACATTTCTCTTCTGTTTCCTATTTATATTTCTATTTTACCTCCTTAATTTAGCATTATTGTCAGGGAGAGACCTAATCTAAGATCTGCATAAAAATATTTCGCCCTCAAATTCATACCGTGATCGTAGTATGCATGGACTCGACTCATATGACTGGGATTTCCATGAAAAAGATTGTGGGCTGAAAATGGGTGATCACTGTACATTTCTCTTCTGTTTCCTATTTATATTTCTATTTTTTCCTCCTCAATTTAGCATTATGGACAGGGAAAGACCTAATCTAAGATCAGCACAAAAATATTTTGTCTTCAAATTCATACCCTGATCGTAGCATGCATGGACTCGACTCATATGACTGGGATTTCCATGAAAAAGATTGTGGGCCGAAAATGGGTGATAAGTGTACATTTCTCTTCTGTTTCCTATTTATATTTCTATTTTACCTCCTCAATTTAGCATTATGGACAGGGAAAGACCTAATCTAAGATCTGCACAAAAATATTTTGCCTTCAAATTCATACCGTGATCGTAGCATGCGTGTACTCGACTCATATGACTGGGATATCCATGAAAAAGATTGTGGGCCGAAAATGGGTGATCACTGAACATTTCTCTTCTGTTTCCAATTTATATTTCTATTTTACTTTCTCAATTTAGCATTATGGACAGGGAAAGACCTAATCTAAAATCTGCACAAAAATATTTTGCCTTCAAATTCATACCGTGATCGTAGCATGCATGGACTCGACTCATATGACTGGGATTTCCATGAAAAAGATTGTGGGCCGAAAATAGGTGATCACTGTACATTTCTCTTCTGTTTCCAATTTATATTTCTATTTTACCTCCTTAATTTAGCATTATGGACAGGGAGAGACCTAATCTAAGATCTGCACAAAAATATTTTGCACTCAAATTCATACCGTGATCGTAGTATGCATGGACTCGACTCATATGACTGGGATTTCCATGAAAAAGATTGTGGGCTGAAAATGGGTGATCACTGTACATTTCTCTTCTGTTTTCTATTTATATTTCTATATTACCTCCTCAATTTAGCATTATGGCCAGGGAAAGACCTAATCTAACCTCTGCACAAAAATATTTTGCCTTCAAATTCATACCGTGATCGTAGCATGCATGGACTCGAGTCATATGACTGGGATTTCCATGAAATAGATTGTGGGCCGAAAATGGGTGATCACTGTACATTTCTCTTCTGTTTCCTATTTATATTTCTATTTTTTCCTCCTCAATTTAGCATTATGGACAGGGAAAGACCTAATCTAAGATCAGCACAAAAATATTTTGTCTTCAAATTCATACCCTGATCGTAGCATGCATGGACTCGACTCATATGAGTGGGATTTCCATGAAAAAGATTGTGGGCCGAAAATGGGTGATCAGTGTACATTTCTCTTCTGTTTCCTATTTATATTTCTATTTTACCTCCTCAATTTAGCATTATGGACAGGGAAAGACCTAATCTAAAATCTGCACAAAAATATTTTGCCTTCAAATTCATACCGTGATCGTAGCATGCATGGACTCGACTCATATGACTGGGATTTCCATGAAAAAGATTGTGGGCCGAAAATGGGTGATCGCTGTACATTTCTCTTCTGTTTCCTATTTATATTTATATTTTACCTCCTCAATTTAGCATTATGGCCTGGGAAAGACCTAATCTAAGCTCTGCACGAAAATATTTTGCCTTCAAATTCATACTGTGATCGTAGCATGCATGGACTCGACTCATATGACTGGGATTTCCATGAAAAAGATTGTGGGCCGAAAATGGGTGATCACTGTACATTTCTCTTCTGTTTCCTATTTATATTTCTATTTTACCTCCTCAATTTAGCATTATGGACAGGGAAAGACCTAATCTAAGATCAGCACAAAAATATTTTGCCTTCAAAATCTTAGCCTGATCGTAGCATGTATGGACTCGACTCATATGACTGGGATTTCCATGAAAAAGATTGTGGGCCGAAAATAGGTGATCACTGTACATTTCTCTTCTGTTTCCTATTTATATTTCTATTTTACCTCCTTAATTTAGCATTATGGACAGGGAGAGACCTAATCTAAGATCTGCACAAAAATATTTTGCCCTCAAATTCATACCGTGATCGTAGTATGCATGGACTCGACTCATATGACTGGGATTTCCATGAAAAAGATTGTGGGCACAAAATGGGTGATCACTGTACATTTCTCTTCTGTTTCCTATTTATATTTCTATTTTTTCCTCCTCAATTTAGCATTATGGACAGGGAAAGACCTAATCTAAGATCAGCACAAAAATATTTTGTCTTCAAATTCATACCCTGATCGTAGCATGCATGGACTCGACTCATATGACTGGGATTTCCATGAAAAAGATTGTGGGCCGAAAATGGGTGATAAGTGTACATTTCTCTTCTGTTTCCTATTTATATTTCTATTTTACCTCCTCAATTTAGCATTATGGACAGGGAAAGACCTAATCTAAGATCTGCACAAAAATATTTTGCCTTCAAATTCATACCGTGATCGTAGCATGCGTGTACTCGACTCATATGACTGGGATATCCATGAAAAAGATTGTGGGCCGAAAATGGGTGATCACTGAACATTTCTCTTCTGTTTCCTATTTATATTTCTATTTTACTTTCTCAATTTAGCATTATGGACAGGGAAAGACCTAATCTAAAATCTGCACAAAAATATTTTGCCTTCAAATTCATACCGTGATCGTAGCATGCATGGACTCGACTCATATGACTGGGATTTCCATGAAAAAGATAGTGGGCCAAAAACGGGTGATCACTGTACATTTCTTTTCTGTTTCCTATTTATATTTATATTTTACCTCCTCAATTTAGCATTATGGACAGGGAAAGACGTAATCTAAGATCTGCAAAAAAATATTTTGCCTTCAAATTCATACCGTGATCGTAGCATGCATGGACTCGACTCATGTGACTGGGATTTCCATGAAAAAGATTGTGGGCACAAAATGGGTGATCACTGTACATTTCTCTTCCGTTTCCTATTTATATTTATATTTTACATCGTCAATTTAGCATTATGGACAGGGAAAGACCTAATCTAAAATCTGCACAAAAATATTTTGCCTTCAAATTCATAACCGTGATCGTAGCATGCATGGACTCGACTCATATCACTGGGATTTCCATGAAAAAGATTGTGGGCCGAAAATGGGTGATCACTGTACATTTCTCTTCTGTTTCCTATTTATATTTATATTTTACCTCCTCAATTTAGCATTATGGACAGGGAAAGACCTAATCTAAGCTCTGCACAAATATATTTTGCCTTCAAATTCATACCTTGATCGTAGCATGCATGGACTCGACTCATATGACTGGGATTTCCATGAAAAAGATTGTGGGCCGAAAATAGGTGATCACTGTACATTTCTCTTCTGTTTCCGATTTATATTTCTTTTTTACCTCCCCAATTTAGCATTATGGCCAAAGAAAGACCTAATCTAAGATCTGCACAAAAATATTTTGCCCTCAAATTCATACCGTGATCGTAGCATGCATGGACACAACTCATATGCCTGGGATTTCCATGAAAAACTTTGTGGGCCAAAAACGGGTTATCACTGTACATTTCTCTTCTGTTTCCTATTTATATTTATATTTTACCTCCTCAATTTAGCATTATGGACAGGGAAAGACGTAATCTAAGATCTGCAAAAAAATATTTTGCCTTCAAATTCATACCGTGATCGTAGCATCCATGGACTCGACTCATGTGACTGGGATTTCCATGAAAAAGATTGTGGGCCGAAAATGGGTGATCACTGTACATTTCTCTTCTGTTTCCTATTTATATTTATATTTTACCTCCTCAATTTAGCATTTTGGACAGGGAAAGACCTAATCTAATATCTGCAAAAAAATATATTGCCTTCAAATTCATACCGTGATCGTAGCATGTATGGACTCGACTCATATAACTGGGATTTCCAGGAAAAAGATTGTGGGCACAAAATGGGTGATCACTGTACATTTCTCTTCTGTTTCCTATTTATCTTTCTATTTTACCTCCTCAATTTAGCATTATGGACAGGGAAAGACCAAATCTAAGATCTGCAAAAAAATATTTTGCCTTCAAATTCATACTGTGATCATAGCATGCATGGACTCGACTCATATGACTGGGATTTGCATGAAAAAGATTGTGGGCCGAAAATGGGTGATCACTGTACATTTCTTTTCTGTTTCCTATTTATATTTATATTTTACCTCCTCAATTTAGCATTATGGACAGGGAAAGACCAAATCGAATTTCTGCAAAAAAATATTTTGCCTTCAAATTCATACCGTGAACGTAGCATGCATGGACTCGACTGATATGACTGGGATTTCCATGAAAAAGATTGTGGGCCGAAAATGGGTGATCACTGTACATTTCTCTTCTGTTTCCTATTTATATTTCTATTTTACCTCCTCAATTTAGCATTTTGGACAGGGAAAGACCTAATCTAATATCTGCAAAAAAATATATTGCCTTTAAATTCATACCGTGATCGTAGCATGTATGGACTCGACTCATATGACTGGGATTTCCATGAAAAAGATTGTGGGCACAAAATGGGTGATCACTGTACATTTCTCTTCTGTTTCCTATTTATCTTTCTATTTTACCTCCTCAATTTAGCATTATGGACAGGGAAAGACCAAATCTAAGATCTGCAAAAAAATATTTTGCCTTCAGATTCATACCGTGATCGTAGCATGCATGGACTCGACTCATATGACTGGGATTTCGAAGAAAAAGATTGTGGGCAGAAAATGGGTGATCACTGTACATTTCTCTTCTGTTTCCTATTTATATTTCTATTTTACCTCCTCAATTTAGCATTATAGACAGTGAAAGACCTAATCTAAGATCTGCAAAAAAAATATTGTGCCTTCAAATTCATACCGTGATCGTAGGATGCATTGACTCAACTCATATGACTGGGATTTTCATGAAAAAGATTGTGGGCAGAAAATGGATGATCACTGTACTTTTCTCTTCTGTTTCCTATTTATATTTCTCTTTTACTTCCTTAATTTAGCATTATGGACAGGGAAAGACCAAATCTAGGATCTGCAAAAAAATATTTTGCCTTCAAATTCATACCGTGATCGTAACATGCATTGACTCAACTCATATGACTGGGATTTCCATGAAAAAGATTGTGGGCAGAAAATGGGTGATCACTGTACATTTCTCTTCTGTTTCCTATTTATATTTATATTTTGCTTCCTTAACTTAGCATTATGGACAGGGAAAGACCAAATCTAAGATCTGCAAAAAATATGTTGCCTTCAAATTCATACCGTGATCGTAGCATGCATGGACTCGACTCATATGACTGGGATTTCCATGAAAAAGATTGTGGGCAGAAAATGGGTGGTCACTGTACATTTCTTTTCTGTTTCCTATTTATATTTATATTTTACTTCCTTCATTTAGCATTATGGACAGGGAAAGACCTGATCTAAGCTCTGCACAAAAATATTTTGCCTTCAAATTCATACCGTGAACGTAGCATGCATGGACTCGACTCATATGAATTGGATTTCTATGAAAAAGATTGTGGGCAGAAAATGGGTGATCACTGTACATTTCTCTTCTGTTTCCTATTTATATTTATATTTTACCTCCTGAATTTAACATTATGGACAGGGAAAGACCTAATCTAAGCTCTGCACAAAAATATTTTGCCTTCAAATTCATACCGTGATCATAGCATGCATGGACACGACTCATATGACTGGGATTTCCATGAAAAAGATTGTGGGCTGAAAATGGGTGATCACTGTACATTTCTCTTCTGTTTCCTATTTATATTCCTATTTTACCTCCTCAATTTAGCATTATGCACAGGGAAAGACCTAATCTAAGCTCTGCACAAAAATATTTTGCCTTCAAATTCATACCGTGATCGTAGCATGCATGGACACGACTCATATGACTGGGATTTCCATGAAAAAGATTGTGGGCTGAAAATGGGTGATCACTGTACATTTCTCTTCTGTTTCCTATTCATATTTCTATATAACTTCCTAAATTTAGCATTATGGAAAGGGAAAGACCAAATCTAAGCTCCGCAAAAAAATATTTTGCCTTCAAATTCATACTGTGAGCGTAGCATGTATAAACTCGGCTCATATGACTGGGATTTCCATGAAAAAGATTGTGGGCAGAAAATGGGTGATCACTCTAAATTTCTCTTCTGTTTACTATTTATATTTCTATTTTAATTTCTCAATTTAGCATTATGGACAGGGAAAGATCTAATCTAAGATCTGCAAAAAAATATTTTGCCTTGAAATTCATACTGTGATCGTAGCATGCATGGACTCGACACATATGACTGGGATTTCCATGAAAAAGAATGTAGGCAGAAAATGGGTGATCACTGTACATTTCTCTTCTGTTTCCTATTTATATTTCTATTTTACCTCCTCAATTTAGCATTATGGACATGGAAAGACCTAATCTAAAATTTGCATGAAAATATTTTGCCTTCAAATTCATACCGTGATCGTAGCATGCGTGGACTCGACTCATATGACTGGGATTTCTATGAAAAAGATAATGGGCCGAAAATGGTGATCACTGTACATTTCTCTTATGTTTCCTATTTCTATTTCTATTTTAACTCCTCAATTTAGCATTATGGACAGGGAAAGACCTAATCTAAGCTCTGCACAAAAATATTTTGCCTTCAAATTCATACCGTGATCGTAGCATGCATGGACTCGACTCATATGACTTGGATTTCCATGAAAAAGATTGTGGGCCGAAAATGTGTGATCACTGTACATTTCTCTTCTGTTTCCTATTTATATTTATATTTTACCTCCTCAATTTAGCATTATGGACAGGGAAAGACCTAATCTAAAATCTGCACAAAAATATTTTGCCTTCAAATTCATACCGTGATCGTAGCATGCATGGACTCGACTCATATGACTGGGATTTTCTTGAAAAAGATTGTGGGCCGAAAATGTGTGATCACTGTACATTTCTCTTCTGTTTCCTATTTATATTTATATTTACCTCGTCAATTTAGCATTATGGACAGGGAAAGACCTAAACTAAGCTCTGCACAAAAATATTTTGCCTTCAAATTCATACCGTGTTCGTAGCATGCATGGACTCGACTCATATGACTGGGATTTCCATGAAAAAGATTGTGGGCAGAAAATGGTTGATCACTGTACATTTCTCTTCGGTTTCCTATTTATATTTATATTTTACCTCCTCAATTTAGCATTATGAACAGGGAATGACCTAATCTAAGCACTGCAAAAAAATATTTTGCCTTCAAATTCATACCGTGATCGTAGCATGCATGGACTCGACTCATATGACTGGGATTTCCATGAAAAAGTTTGTCAGCAGAAAATGGGTGATCACTGTACATTTCTCTTCTGTTTCCTATTTATATTTATATTTTACCTCGTCAATTTAGCATTATGGACAGGGAAAGACCTAATCTAAAATCTGCTCAAAAATATTTTGCCTTCAAATTCATACCGTGATCGTAGCATGCATGGACTCGACTCATATGACTTGGATTTCCATGAAAAAGATTGTGGGCCGAAAATGGGTGATCACTGTACATTTCTCTTCTGTTTCCTATTTATATTTATATTTTACCTCCCCAATATAGCATTATTGACAGGGAAAGACCTAATCTAAAATCTGCACAAAAATATTTTGCCTTCAAATTCATACCCTGGCCGAAAATGGGTGATCACTGTACATTTCTCTTCTGTTTCCTATTTATATTTCTATTTTACTGCGTCAATTTATCATTATGGACAGGAAAGACCAAATTTAAGATCTGCAAAAAAATATTTTGCCTTCAAATTCATGCGGTGATCGTAGCATGCATGGACTCGACTCATATGACTGGGATTTCCATGAAAAAGATTGTGGGCCGAAAAGGGGTGATCACTGTACATTTCTCATATGTTTCCTATTTATATTTATATTTTACTTCTTCAATTTAGCATTATGAACAGGGATAGACCAAATCTAAGATCTGCAAAAAAATATTTTGCCTTCAAATTCATACCATGACCGTAGCATGCATGGACTCGACTCATATGACTCGGATTTCCATGAAAAAGATTGTGTGCAGAAAATGGGGATCACTGTACATTTCTCTTCTGTTCTCTTTCCTATTTATATTTTACCTCCTCAATTTAGCTTTATGGACAGGGAAAAACCTAATCTAAGCTCTGCACAAAAATATTTTGCCTTCAAATTCATAACGTGATCGTAGCATGCATGGACTCGACTCATATGACTGGGATTTCCATGAAAAAGATTGTGGGCCGAAAATGGGTGATCACTGTACATTTCTCTTCTGTTTCCTATGTATATTTCTATTTTACCTCCTCAATTTAGCATTATGGACAGGAAAAGACCTAATCTAAGCTCTGCACAAAAATATTTTGCCTTCAAATACATACCGTGATCGTAGCATGCATGGACACGACTCATATGACTGGGATTTCCATGAAAAAGATTGTGGGCCGAAAATGGGTGATCACAGTACATTTCTCTTCTGTTTCCTATTTATATTTATATTTTACCTCCTCAATTTAGCATTATGGACAGGGAAAGACCTAATCTAAGCTCTGCACAAAAATATTTTGGCTTCAAATTCATACCGTGATCGTAGCATGCATGGACTCGACTCATATGACTGGGATTTCCATGAAAAAGATTGTGGGCCGAAAATAGGTGCTCACTGTACATTTCTCTTCTGTTTCCTATTTATATTTCTATTTTACCTCCTCAATTTAGCATTATGGACAGGGAATGACGTAATCTAAGATCTGCACAAAAATATTTTGCATCCAAATTCAAACCGTGAACGTAGCATGCATGGACTCGACTCATATGACTGGGATTTCCATGAAAAGGTTTCTGGGCTGAAAATGGGTTATCACTGTACATTTCTCTTCTGTTTCCTATTTATATTTATATTTTACCTCCTCAATTTAGCATTAAGGCCAGGGAAAGACCTAATCTAAGATCTGCACAAAAATATTTTGCCTTCAAATTCATACCGTGATCGTAGCATGCATGGACTCGACTCATATGACTTGGATTTCCATGAAAAAGATTGTGGGCCGAAACTGAGTGATCACTGTACATTTCTCTTCTGTTTCCTATTTATATTTCTATTGTACCTCCTCAATTTAGCATTATGGACAGGGAAAGACCAAATCTAAGATCTGCACAAAAATATTTTGCCTTCAAATTCATACCGTGATCGTAGCATGCATGGACTCGACTCATATGACTTGGATTTCCATGAAAAAGATTGTGGGCCGAAAATGGGTGATCACTGTACATTTCTGTTCTGTTTCGTATTCATATTTATATTTTACCTCCTTAATTTAGCATTATGGACAGGGAAAGACCTAATCTAATTTCTGCACAAAAATATTTTGCCTTCAAATTCATACCGTGATCGTAGCATGCATGGACTCGACTCATATGACTGGGATTTCCACGAAAAAGATTGTGGGCGGAAAATGGTGATGACTGTACATTTCTCTTCTGTTTCCTATTTATATTTATATTTTACCTCCTCAATTTAGCATTATGGACAGGGAATGACCTAAACTAAGATCTGCACAAAAATATTTTGCCTTCAAATTCATACCGTGAACGTAGCATGCATGGACTCGACTCATATGACTGGGATTTCCATGAAAAAGATTGTGGGCCGAAAATGCGTGATCACTGTATATTTCTCTTTTGTTTCCTATTTATATTTATATTTTACCTCCTCAATTTAGCATTATGGACAGGGAAAGACCTAATCTAAGATCTGCACAAAAATATTTTGCCTTCAAATTCATACCGTGATCGTAGCATGCATGGACTCAACTCATATGACTGGGATTTCCATGAAAAAGATTGTGGGCCGAAAATGAGTGATCACTGTACATTTCTCTTCTGTTTCCGATTTATATTTCTATTTTACCTCCTCAATTTAGCATTATGGACTGGGAAAGACCTAATCTAAAATCTGCACAAAAATATTTTGCCTTCAAATTCATACCGTGATCGTAGCATGCATGGACTCGACTCATATGACTGGGATTTCCATGAAAAAGATTGTGGGCCGAAAATAGGTGATCACTGTACATTTCTCTTCTGTTTCCTTTTTATATTTATATTTTACCTCCT
This sequence comes from Acanthosepion lycidas, assembly GCA_963932145.1. NCBI lineage: Eukaryota > Metazoa > Mollusca > Cephalopoda > Sepiida > Sepiidae > Acanthosepion > Acanthosepion lycidas. Next base: position 1,202,202 of record OZ010589.1, on the reverse strand, counting down.
CAATTTAGCATTATGCACAAGGAAAGACCAAATCTAAGATCTGCACAAAAATATTTTGCCTTCAAATTCATACCGTGATCGTAGCATGCATGGACTCGACTCATATGACTGGGATTTCCATGAAAAAGATTGTGGGCCGAAAATGCGTGATCACTGTATATTTCTCTTCTGTTTCCTATTTATATTTCTATTTTACCTCCTCAATTTAGCATTATGGACAGGGAAAGACCTAATCTAAGATCTGCACAAAAATATTTTGCCTTCAAATTCATACCGTGATCGTAGCATGCATGGACTCGACTCATATGACTGGGATTTCCATGAAAAAGATTGTGGGCCGAAAATGGGTGGACACTGTACATTTCTCTTCTGTTTCCTATTTATATTTCTATTTAACCTCCTCAATTTAGCATTATGGACAGGGAAAGACCTAATCTAAAATCTGCACAAAAATATTTTGCCTTCAAATTCATACCGTGATCGTAGCATGCATGGACTCGACTCATATGACTGGGATTTCCATGAAAAAGTTTGTGGGCCGAAAATGGGTGATCACTGTACATTTCTTTTCTGTTTATTATTTATATTTATATTTTACCTCCTCAATTTAGCATTATGGACAGGGAAAGACCTAATCTAAGCTCTGCACAAAAATATTTTGTCTTCAAATTCATATTATATTTCTAATTTATTTCTGTTTATATTTCTATTTTACCTCCTCAATTTAGCATTATGGACAGGGAAAGACCTAATCTAAGCTCTGCACAAAAATATTTTGTCTTCAAATTCATATTATATTTCTAATTTATTTCTGTTTATATTTCTATTTTACCTCCTCAATTTAGCATTATGATCAGGGAAAGACCTAATCTAAGCTCTGCAAATAAATATTTTGCCTTCAAATTCATACCGTGATCGTAGCATGCATGGACTCGACTCATATGACTGGGATTTCCATGAAAAATATTGTGGCCAGAAAATGGGTGATCACTGTACATTTCTCTTCTGTTTTCATATTTATATTTATATTTTACTTCCTCAATTTAGCATTATGGACAGGGAAAGACCTAATCTAAGCTCTGCACAAAAATATTTTGTCTTCAAATTCATACCGTGATCGTAGCATGCATGGACTCGACTCATATGACTGGGATTTCCATGAAAAAGATTGCGGGCCGAAAATGGGTGATCACGGTACATTTCTCTTCTGTTTACTATTTATATTTCTATTTTACCTGCTCAATTTAGCATTATGGACAGGGAAAGACCAAATCTAAGATGTGCAAAAAAATATTTTGCCTTCAATTTGATACTGTGATCGTAGCATGCATGGACTCGACTCATATGACTGGGATTTCCATGAAAAAGATTGTGGGACGAAAATTGGTGATCACGGTACATTTCTCTTCTGTTTCCTATTGATATTTCTATTTTACCTCCTCAATTTAGCATTACGGACAGTGAAAGACCTAATCTACGATCTGCAAAAAAATATTTTCCCTTCAAATTCATACCGTGATCGTAGCATGCATGGACTCGACTCATATGACTGGGATTTCCATGAAAATGATTGTGGGCAGAAAATGGGTGATCACTGTACATTTCTATTCTGTTTCCTATTTATATTTCTATATTACCTCCTCAATTTAGCATTATGGACAGGGAAAGACCTAATCTAAGATCTGCAAAATATATTTTGCCTTCAAATTCATACCGTGATCGTAGCATGCATGGACTCGACTCATATGACTGGGATTTCCATGAAAATGATTGTGGGCAAAAAATGTGTGATCACTGTACATTTCTCTTCTGTTTCCTATTTATATTTCTATTTTACTTCCTCAATTTAGCATTATGGACAGGGAAAGACCTAATCTAAGCTCTGCACAAAAATATTTTGTCTTCAAATTCATACCGTGATCGTAGCATGCATGGACTCGACTCATATGACTGGGATTTCCATGAAAAAGATTGTGGGCAGAAAATGGGTGATCACGGTACATTTCTCTTCTGTTTCCTATTTATATTTCTATTTTACCTCCTCAATTTAGCATTATGGACAGGGAAAGACCAAATCTAACATCTGCAAAAAAATATTTTCCCTTCAAATTGATACTGTGATCGTAGCATGCATGGACTCGACTCATATGACTGGGATTTCCATGAAAAAGATTGTGGGACGAAAATTGGTGATCACGGTACTTTTCTCTTCTGTTTCCTTTTGATATTTCTATTTTACCTCCTCAATTTAGCATTACGGACAGTGAAAGACCTAATCTACGATATGCAAAAAAATATTTTTCCTTCAATTTCATACCGTGATCGTAGCATGCATGGACTCGACTCATATGACTGGGATTTCCATGAAAAAGATCGTGGGCAGAAAATGGGTGATCACTGTAAATTTCTCTTCTGTTTCCAATTTATATTTATATTTTACATCCTTCATTTAGCATTATGGACAGGGAAAGACCTAATCTAAGATCTGCAAAAAATTTCTTGCCTTCAAATTCATACCGTGATCGTAGCATGCATGGACTCGACTCATATGACTGGGATTTCAATGAAAATGATTGTGGGCAAAAAATGTGTGATCACTGTACATTTCTATTCTGTTTCCTATTTATATTTCTATATTACCTCCTCAATTTAGCATTATGGACAGGGAAAGACCTAATCTAAGATCTGCAAAATATATTTTGCCTTCAAATTCATACCGTGATCGTAGCATGCATGGACTCGACTCATATGACTGGGATTTCCATGAAAAAGATTGTGGGCAGAAAATGGGTGATCACTGTACATTTCTCTTCTGTTTCCAATATATATTTATATTTTACTTCTTCAATTTAGCATTATGGACAGGGAAAGACCTAATCTAAGCTCTGCAAATAAATATTTTGCCTTCAAATTCATACCGTGATCTTAGCATGCATGGACTCGACTCATATGCCTGGGATTTCCATGAAAAAAGATTGTGGGCAGAAATTGGGATATCACTGTACATTTCACTTCTGTTTCCTATTTATATTTATATTTTACCTCCTCAATTTAGCATTATGGACAGGGAAAGACCAAATCTATGATCTGCAAAAAAATATTTTGCCTTCAAATTCATACTGTGATCGTAGCATGCATGGACTCGGCTCATATGACTGGGATTTCCATGAAAAAGATTGTGGGCAGAAAATGGGTGATCACTGTACATTTCTCTTCTGTTTCCTATTTATATTTCTATTTTACTTCCTAAATTTAGCATTATGGACAGGGAAAGACCTAATCTAAGCTCTGCACAAAAATATTTTGCCTTCAAATTCATAACGTGATCGTAGCATGCATGGACTCGACTCATATGACTGGGATTTCCATGAAAAAGATTGTGGGCAGAAAATGGGTGATCACGGTACATTTCTCTTCTGTTTCCTATTTATATTTCTATTTTACCTCCTCAATTTAGCATTATGGACAGGGAAAGACCAAATCTAAGATCTACAAAAAAATATTTTGCCTTCAAATTGATACTGTGATCGTAGCATGCATGGACTCGACTCATATGACTGGGATTTCCATGAAAAAGATTGTGGGACGAAAATTGGTGATCACGGTACATTTCTCTTCTGTTTCCTATTGATATTACTATTTTACCTCCTCAATTTAGCATTACGGACAGTGAAAGACCTAATCTACGATCTGCAAAAAAATATTTTCCCTTCAAATTCATACCGTGATCGTAGCATGCATGGACTCGACTCATATGACTGGGATTTCCATGAAAAAGATTGTGGGCAGAAAATGGGTGATCACTTTAAATTTCTCTTCTGTTTCCAATTTATATTTTACATCCTACATTTAGCATTATGGACAGGGAAAGACCTAATCTAAGATCTGTACAAAATTTCTTGCCTTCAAATTCATACCGTGATCGTAGCATGCATGGACTCGACTCATATGACTGGGATTTCCATGAAAAAGATTGTGGGCCGAAAATGGGTGATCACTGTACATTTCACTTCTGTTTCCTATTTATATTTATATTTTACCTCCTCAATTTAGCATTATGGACAGGGAAAGACCAAATCTATGATCTGCAAAAAAAAAAATGCCTTCAAATTCATACTGTGATCGTAGCATGCATGGACTCGGCTCATATGACTGGGATTTCCATGAAAAAGATTGTGGGCAGAAAATGGGTGATCACTGTTCATTTCTGTTCTGTTTCCTATTTATATTTCTATTTTACCTCCTCAATTTAGCATTATGGACAGAGAAAGACCTCATCTAAGATCTGCACAAAAATATCTTCCTTCAAATTCATACCGTGATCGTAGCATGCATGTACTCGACTCATATGACTCGGATTTCAATGAAAAACTTTGTGGGCAGAAAATGGGTGATCACTGAACATTTCTCTTCTGTTTCCTATTTATATTTCTATTTTACCTCCTCAATTTAGCATTATGGACAGAGAAAGACCTAATCTAATATCTGCAAAAAAATATTTTGCCTTCAAATTCATGCTCTGATCGTAGCATGCATGGACTCAACTTATATGACTGAGATTTCCAAGAAAAAGATTGTGGGCAGAAAATGGGTGATCACTGTACATTTCTCTTCTGTTTCCTATTTATATTTATATTTTACTACCTTCATTTAGCATTATTGACAGGGGAAGACCTCATCTAAGATCTGCAAAAAAATATTTTGCCTTCAAATTCATACCGTGATCGTAGCATGCATGGACTCGACTCATATGACTGGGATTTCCATGAAAAGATTGTGGGCAGAATATGGGTGATCACTGTACATTTCTCTTCTGTTCCCTATTTATATTTATATTTTACCTCCTCAATTTAGCATTATGGACAGGGAAAGACCTAATCTAAGCTCTGCAAAAAAATATTTTGCCTTCAAATTCATTCCGTGATCGTAGCATGCATGGACTCGACTCATATGATTGGGATTTCCATGAAAAAGATTGTGGGCAGAAAATGGGTGATCACTGTAACTTTCTCTTCTGTTTTCTATTCATATTTCTATTTTACCTCCTTAATTTAGCATTATGGACAGGGAAAGACCTAATCTAAGATCTGCAAAAAAATATTTTGCCTTCAAATTCATACCGTGATCGTAGCATGTATGGACTCGACACATATGACTGGGATTTCAATGAAAATGATTGTGGGCAAAAAATGTGTGATCACTGTACATTTCTATTCTGTTTCCTATTTATATTTCTATATTACCTCCTCAATTTAGCATTATGGACAGGGAAAGACCTAATCTAAGATCTGCAAAATATATTTTGCCTTCAAATTCATACCGTGATCGTAGCATGCATGGACTCGACTCATATGACTGGGATTTCCATGAAAAAGATTGTGGGCAGAAAATGGGTGATCACTGTACATTTCTCTTCTGTTTCCAATTTATATTTATATTTTACTTCTTCAATTTAGCATTATGGACAGGGAAAGACCTAATCTAAGCTCTGCAAATAAATATTTTGCCTTCAAATTCATACCGTGATCTTAGCATGCATGGACTCGACTCATATGCCTGGGATTTCCATGAAAAAAGATTGTGGGCAGAAATTGGGATATCACTGTACATTTCACTTCTGTTTCCTATTTATATTTATATTTTACCTCCTCAATTTAGCATTATGGACAGGGAAAGACCAAATCTATGATCTGCAAAAAAATATTTTGCCTTCAAATTCATACTGTGATCGTAGCATGCATGGACTCGGCTCATATGACTGGGATTTCCATGAAAAAGATTGTGGGCAGAAAATGGGTGATCACTGTACATTTCTCTTCTGTTTCCTATTTATATTTCTATTTTACTTCCTAAATTTAGCATTATGGACAGGGAAAGACCTAATCTAAGCTCTGCACAAAAATATTTTGCCTTCAAATTCATAACGTGATCGTAGCATGCATGGACTCGACTCATATGACTGGGATTTCCATGAAAAAGATTGTGGGCAGAAAATGGGTGATCACGGTACATTTCTCTTCTGTTTCCTATTTATATTTCTATTTTACCTCCTCAATTTAGCATTATGGACAGGGAAAGACCAAATCTAAGATCTACAAAAAAATATTTTGCCTTCAAATTGATACTGTGATCGTAGCATGCATGGACTCGACTCATATGACTGGGATTTCCATGAAAAAGATTGTGGGACGAAAATTGGTGATCACGGTACATTTCTCTTCTGTTTCCTATTGATATTACTATTTTACCTCCTCAATTTAGCATTACGGACAGTGAAAGACCTAATCTACGATCTGCAAAAAAATATTTTCCCTTCAAATTCATACCGTGATCGTAGCATGCATGGACTCGACTCATATGACTGGGATTTCCATGAAAAAGATTGTGGGCAGAAAATGGGTGATCACTTTAAATTTCTCTTCTGTTTCCAATTTATATTTTACATCCTACATTTAGCATTATGGACAGGGAAAGACCTAATCTAAGATCTGTACAAAATTTCTTGCCTTCAAATTCATACCGTGATCGTAGCATGCATGGACTCGACTCATATGACTGGGATTTCCATGAAAAAGATTGTGGGCCGAAAATGGGTGATCACTGTACATTTCACTTCTGTTTCCTATTTATATTTATATTTTACCTCCTCAATTTAGCATTATGGACAGGGAAAGACCAAATCTATGATCTGCAAAAAAAAAAATGCCTTCAAATTCATACTGTGATCGTAGCATGCATGGACTCGGCTCATATGACTGGGATTTCCATGAAAAAGATTGTGGGCAGAAAATGGGTGATCACTGTTCATTTCTGTTCTGTTTCCTATTTATATTTCTATTTTACCTCCTCAATTTAGCATTATGGACAGAGAAAGACCTCATCTAAGATCTGCACAAAAATATCTTCCTTCAAATTCATACCGTGATCGTAGCATGCATGTACTCGACTCATATGACTCGGATTTCAATGAAAAACTTTGTGGGCAGAAAATGGGTGATCACTGAACATTTCTCTTCTGTTTCCTATTTATATTTCTATTTTACCTCCTCAATTTAGCATTATGGACAGAGAAAGACCTAATCTAATATCTGCAAAAAAATATTTTGCCTTCAAATTCATGCTCTGATCGTAGCATGCATGGACTCAACTTATATGACTGAGATTTCCAAGAAAAAGATTGTGGGCAGAAAATGGGTGATCACTGTACATTTCTCTTCTGTTTCCTATTTATATTTATATTTTACTACCTTCATTTAGCATTATTGACAGGGGAAGACCTCATCTAAGATCTGCAAAAAAATATTTTGCCTTCAAATTCATACCGTGATCGTAGCATGCATGGACTCGACTCATATGACTGGGATTTCCATGAAAAGATTGTGGGCAGAATATGGGTGATCACTGTACATTTCTCTTCTGTTCCCTATTTATATTTATATTTTACCTCCTCAATTTAGCATTATGGACAGGGAAAGACCTAATCTAAGCTCTGCAAAAAAATATTTTGCCTTCAAATTCATTCCGTGATCGTAGCATGCATGGACTCGACTCATATGATTGGGATTTCCATGAAAAAGATTGTGGGCAGAAAATGGGTGATCACTGTAACTTTCTCTTCTGTTTTCTATTCATATTTCTATTTTACCTCCTTAATTTAGCATTATGGACAGGGAAAGACCTAATCTAAGATCTGCAAAAAAATATTTTGCCTTCAAATTCATACCGTGATCGTAGCATGTATGGACTCGACACATATGACTGGGATTTCCATGAAAATATTATGGGCAGAAAATGGGTGATCACTGTACATTTCTCTTCTGTTTCCTATTTATATTTATATTTTACTTCCTTCATTTAGCATTATGGAGAGGGAAAACCTAATCTAAGATCTGCAAAGAAATATTTTTCCTTCAAATTCATACCGTGATTGTAGCATGCATGGACTCGACTCATATGACTGGGATTTCCATGAAAAAGATTGTGGGCCGAACATGGGTGATCACTGAAAATTTCTCTTCCGTTTCCTATTTATATTTATATTTTACTTCCTTCATTTAGCATTATGGACAGGGAAAGACCTAATCTAAGTTCTGCAAAAAAATATTTTGCCTTCAAATTCATACCGTGATCGTAGCATGTATGGATTCGACTCATATGACTGGGATTTCCATGACAAAGATTGTGGGCACAAAATAGGTGATCACTGTACATTTCTCTTCTGTTTCCTATTTATATTTATATTTTACCTCCTCAATTTAGCATTATGGACAGGGAAAGACCTAATCTAAAATCTGCACAAAAATATTTTGCCTTCAAATTCATACCGTGAGCGTAGCATGCATGGACTCGACTCGTATGACTGGGATTTCCAAGAAAAAGATTGTGGGCAGAAAATGGGTGATCACTGTACATTTCTCTTCTGTTTCCTATTTATATTTCTATTTTACTTCCTCAATTTAGCATTATGGACATGGAAAGACCTAATCTAAGATCTGCAAAGAAATATTTTGCCTTCAAATTCGTACCGTGATCGTAGCATGCATGGACTCGACTCATATGACTGGGATTTCCATGAAAAAGTTTGTGGGCAGAAAATGGGTGATCACTGTATATTTTTCTTCTGTTTCCTATTTATATTTCTATTTAACTTCCTTAATTTAGCATTATGGACAGGGAAAGCCATAATCTAAGCTCTGCAAAAAAATATTTTGCCTTCAAATTCATACCGTGATCGTAGCATGCATGGACTCGACTCATATGACTAGGATTTCCATGAAAAAGATTGTGGGCAGAAAATGGGTGATCACTGTATATTTCTTTTCTGTTTCCTATTTATATTTATATTTTACATCCTCAATTTAGCATTATGGACAGGGAAAGACCTAACCTTAAATCTGCACAAAAATATTTTGCCTTCAAATTCATACCGTGATCGTAGCATGCATGGACTCGACTCATATGACTTCGATTTCCATGAAAAAGATTGTGGGCCGAAAATGGGTGATCACTGTACATTTCTTTTCTGTTTCCTATTTATATTTATATTTTACCTCCTCAATTTAGCATTATGGAAAGTGAAAAACCTAATCTAAGCTCTGCACAAAAATATTTTGCCTTCAAATTCATAACGTGATCGTAGAAGGCATGGACTCGACTCATATGACTGGGATTTCCATGAAAAAGATTGTGGGCCGAAAATGGGTGATCACTGTACATTTCTCTTCTGTTTCCTATTTATATTTATATTTTACCTCCTCAATTTAGCATTATGGACAGGGAAAGACCTAATCTAAGATGTGCAAAAAAATATTTTGCCTTCAAATTCATACCGTGATCGTAGCATGCATGGACTCGACTCATATGACTGGGATTTCCATGAAAAAGATTGTTGTCAGAAAATGGGTGATCACTGTACGTTTCTCTTCTGTTTCCTATTTATATTTATATTTTACTTCCTTCATTTAGCATTATGGACAGGGAAAGACCTAATCTAAGCTCTGCAAAAAAATATTTTGCCTTCAAATTCATACCGTGATCGTAGCATGCATGGACACGACTCATATGACTGGGATTTCAATGAAAAAGATTCTGGGCTGAAAATGGGTGATCACGGTACATTTCTCTTCTGTTTCCGATTTATATTTATATTTTACTTCCTCAATTTAGCATTATGGACAGGGAAAGACATAATCTAAGATGTGCAAAAAAATATTTTGCCTTCAAATTCATACCGTGATCGTAGCATGCATGGACTCGACTCATATGACTGGGATTTCCATGAAAAAGATTGTTGTCAGAAAATGGGTGATCACTGTACGTTTCTCTTCTGTTTCCTATTTATATTTATATTTTACTTCCTTCATTTAGCATTATGGACAGGGAAAGACCTAATCTAAGCTCTGCAAAAAAATATTTTGCCTTCAAATTCATACCGTGATCGTAGCATGCATGGACTCGACTCATATGACTGGGATTTCAATGAAAAAGATTCTGGGCTGAAAATGGGTGATCACGGTACATTTCTCTTCTGTTTCCGATTTATATTTATATTTTACTTCCTCAATTTAGCATTATGGACAGGGAAAGACATAATCTAAGATCTGCAAAAAAATATTTCGCCTTCAAATTCATACCGTGATCATATCATGCATGGACTCGACCCATATGACTGGGATTTCCATGAAAAAGGTTATGGGCAGAAAATGGGTGATCACTGTACATTTCTCTTCTGTTTCCTATTTATATTTCTATTTTACCTCCTCAATTTAGCATTATGGACAGGGAAAGACCTAATGTATGCTCTGCAAAAAAATATTTTGCCTTCAAATTCATAACGTGATCGTAGCATGCATGGACAGAACTCATATGACTGGGATTTCCATGAAAAAGAATGTGGGCACAAATTGGTGATCACTGTACATTTCTCTTCTGTTTCCTATTCATATTTCTATTTTACTTCCTTCATTTAGCATTATGGACAGGGAAAGACATAATCTAAGATCTGCAAAAAAATATTTCGCCTTCAAATTCATACCGTGATCATATCATGCATGGACTTGACCCATATGACTGGGATTTCCATGAAAAAGATTATGGGCAGAAAATGGTGATCACTGTACCTTTGTCTTCTGTTTCCTATTGATATTTCTAATTTGCCTCCTCAATTTAGCATTATTGACTGGGAAAGAACCAATCTAAGATCTGCCAATAAATATTTTGCCTTCAAATTCATACCGTGATCGTAGCATGTATGGACTCGACTCATATGACTGGTATTTCCATGAAAAAAAATTGTGGGCAGAAAATGGGTGATCACTGTACATTTCTCTTCTGTTTCCTATTTATATTTATATTTTACTTCCTTCATTTAGCATTATGGAGAGGGAAAACCTAATCTAAGATCTGCAAAGAAATATTTTTCCTTCAAATTCATACCGTGATTGTAGCATGCATGGACTCGACTCATATGACTGGGATTTCCATGAAAAAGATTGTGGGCCGAACATGGGTGATCACTGAAAATTTCTCTTCCGTTTCCTATTTATATTTATATTTTACTTCCTTCATTTAGCATTATGGACAGGGAAAGACCTAATCTAAGCTCTGCAAAAAAATATTTTGCCTTCAAATTCATACCGTGATCGTAGCATGCATGGACTCGATTCATATGACTGGGATCTCCATGAAAAAGATTGTGGGCCGAAAATGGGTGATCACTGTACATTTCTCTTCTGTTTCCTATTTATATTCATATTTTACCTCCTCAATTTAGCATTATGGACAAGGAAAGACCTAATCTAAGCTCTGCAAAAAAATATTTTGCTTTCAAATTCATACCGTGATCGTAGCATGCATGGACTCGACTCATATGACTGGGATTTCCATGAAAAAGATTGTGGGCCGAAAATGGGTGGTCACTGTACATTTCTCTTCTCTTTCCTATTTATATTTCTATTTTACCTCCTCAATTTAGCATTATGGACAGGGAATAACCTAATCTAAGCTCTGCACAAAAATATTTTGCCTTCAAATTCGTACCGTGATCGTAGCATGCATAGACTCGACTCATATTACTGGGATTTCCATGAAAAAGATTGTGGGCCGAAAATGGGTGATCACGGTACATTTCTCTTCTGTTTCCTATTTATATTTATATTTTACCTCCTCAATTTAGCATTATGGACAGGGAAAGATATAATGCAAGCTCTGCAAAAAATATTTTGTCTTCAAATTCATACCGTGATCGTAGCATGCATGGACTCGACTCATATGACTGGGATTTCCATGAAAAAGATTGTGGGCAGAAAATGGGTGATCACTGTACATTTCTCTTCTGTTTCCTATTTATATTTATATTTTACCTCCTCAATTTAGCATTATGGACAGGGAAAGACCTTATGCAAGCTCTGCAAAAAATATTTTGCCTTCAAATTCATACCGTGATCGTAGCATTCATGGACTCGACTCATATGACTGGGATTTCCATGAAAAAGATTGTGTGCCGAAAATGCGTGATCACTGTACATTTCTCTTCTGTTTCCTATTTATATTTATATTTTACCTCCTCAATTTAGCATTATGGACAGGGAAAGACCTAATGCAAGCTCTGCACAAAAATATTTTGCCTTCAAATTCATACCGTGATCGTAGCATGCATGGACTCGACTCATATGACTGGGATTTCCATGAAAAAGAAGGTGGGCAGAAAATGGGTGATCACTGTACATTTCTCTTCTGTTTCCTATTTATATTTATATTTTACTTCCTTCATTTAGCATTATGGACAGGGAAAGACCTAATCTAAGATCTGCAAAAAAATATTTCGCCATCAAATTCATACCGTGATCGTAGCATGCATGGACTCGACTCATATGACTGGGATTTCCATGATAAAGATTGTCGGCAGAAAATGGGTGATCACTGTACATTTCTCTTCTGTTTCCTATTTATATTTCTATTTTACCTTCTCAATTTAGCATTATGGACAGGGAAAGACCTAATCTAAGATCTGCAAAAAAATATTTTGCCTTCAAATTCATACCGTGATCGTAGCATGTATGGACTCGACTCATATGACTGGGATTTCCATGAAAAAGATTGTGGGGAGAAAATGGGTGATCACTGTACATTTCTCTTCTGTTTCCTATTTATATTTCTATTTTACTTCCTTCATTGAGCATTATGAACAGGGTAAGACCTACTCTATGCTCTGCACAAAAATATTTTGCCTTCAAATTCATACCGTGATCGTAGCATACATGGACTCGTCTCATATGACTGGGATTTCCATGAAAAAGATTGTGGGCGGAAAATGCGTGAACACTGTACATTTCTCTTCTGTTTCCTATTTATATTTCTATTTTACCTCCTCAATTTAGCATTATGGACAGGGAAAGACCTAATGTATGCTCTGCAAAAAAATATTTTGCCTTCAAATTCATAACGTGATCGTAGCATGCATGGACTGAACTCATATGACTGGGATTTCCATGAAAAAGAATGTGGGCACAAATTGGTGATCACTGTACATTTCTCTTCTGTTTCCTATTTATATTTCTATTTTACTTCCTTCATTTAGCATTATGGACAGGGAAAGACATAATCTAAGATCTGCAAAAAAATATTTCGCCTTCAAATTCATACCGTGATCATATCATGCATGGACTCGACCCATATGACTGGGATTTCCATGAAAAAGATTATGGGCAGAAAATGGTGATCACTGTACCTTTGTCTTCTGTTTCCTATTGATATTTCTAATTTGCCTCCTCAATTTAGCATTATTGACTGGGAAAGAACCAATCTAAGATCTGCCAAAAAATATTTTGCCTTCAAATTCATACCGTGATCGTAGCATGTATGGACTCGACTCATATGACTGGTATTTCCATGAAGAAAATTGCGGGCAGAAAATGGGTGATCACTGTACATTTCTCTTCTGTTTCCTATTTATATTTCTATTTTACGTCCTCAATTTAGCATTATGGACAGTGATAGACTTAATCTAAGATCTGCAAAAAAATATTTTCCCTTGAAATTCATACGGTGATCGTAGCATGCATGGACTCGACTCATATGACTGGGATTTCCATGAAAAAGATTGTTGTCAGAAAATGGGTGATCACTGTACGTTTCTCTTCTGTTTCCTATTTATATTTATATTTTACTTCCTTCATTTAGCATTATGGACAGGGAAAGGCCTAATCTAAGCTCTGCAAAAAAATATTTTGCCTTCAAATTCATACCGTGATCGTAGCATGCATGGACTCGATTCATATGACTGGGATTTCCATGAAAAAGATTGTGGGCCGAAAATGGGTGATCACTGTACATTTCTCTTCTGTTTCCTATTTATATTCATATTTTACCTCCTCAATTTAGCATTATGGACAAGGAAAGACCTAATCTAAGCTCTGCAAAAAAATATTTTGCTTTCAAATTCATACCGTGATCGTAGCATGCATGGACTCGACTCATATGACTGGGAATTCCATGAAAAAGATTGTGGGCAGAAAATGGGTGATCACTGTACATTTCTCTTCTGTTTCCTATTTATATTTATATTTTACCTCCTCAATTTAGCATTATGGACAGGGAAAGACCTTATGCAAGCTCTGCAAAAAATATTTTGCCTTCAAATTCATACCGTGATCGTAGCATTCATGGACTCGACTCATATGACTGGGATTTCCATGAAAAAGATTGTGTGCCGAAAATGCGTGATCACTGTACATTTCTCTTCTGTTTCCTATTTATATTTATATTTTACCTCCTCAATTTAGCATTATGGACAGGGAAAGACCTAATGCAAGCTCTGCACAAAAATATTTTGCCTTCAAATTCATACCGTGATCGTAGCATGCATGGACTCGACTCATATGACTGGGATTTCCATGAAAAAGAAGGTGGGCAGAAAATGGGTGATCACTGTACATTTCTCTTCTGTTTCCTATTTATATTTATATTTTACCTCCTCAATTTAGCATTATGGACAGGGAAAGACCTAATGCAAGCTCTGCACAAAAATATTTTGCCTTCAAATTCATACCGTGATCGTAGCATGCATGGACTCGACTCATATGACTGGGATTTCCATGAAAAAGAATGTGGGCACAAAATGGGTGATCACTGTACATTTCTCTTCTGTTTCCTATTTATATTTCTATTTTACTTCCTTCATTGAGCATTATGAACAGGGTAAGACCTACTCTATGCTCTGCACAAAAATATTTTGCCTTCAAATTCATACCGTGATCGTAGCATGCATGGACTCTACTCATATGACTGGGATTTCCATGAAAAAGATTGTGTGCACAAAATGGGTGATCACTGTACATTTCTCTTCTGTTTCCTATTTATATTTATATTTTCCTTCCTCAATTTAGCATTATGGTCAGTGAAAGACCTAATCTAAGATCTGCAAAAAAATATTTTGCTTTCAAATTCATACCGTGATCGTAGCATGCACGGACTTGACTCATATGACTGGGATTTCCATGAAAAAGATTGTGGGCAGAAAATGGGTGATCACTGTACATTTCTCTTCTGTTTCCTATTTATATTTATATTTTACTTCCTCAATTTTGCATTATGGACAGGGAAAGACCTAATCTAATATCTGCAAAAACATATATTGCCTTCAAATTCATACCGTGATCGTAGAATGCATGGACTCGGCTCATATGACTGGGATTTCCATGAAAAAGATTGTGGGCAGAAAATGGGTGATCACTGTATATTTTTCTTCTGTTTCCTATTTATATTTATATTTTACCTCCTCAATTTAGCATTATGGACAGGGAAAGACCTAATCTAAGATCTGCAAAAAATATTTTGCCTTCAAATTCATACCGTGATCGTAGCATGTATGGACTCGACTCATATGACTCGGATTTCCATGAAAATATTATCGGCAGAAAATGGGTGATCACTGTACATTTCTCTTCTGTTTCCTATTTATATTTCTATTTTACCTCCTCAATTTAGCATTATGGACAGGGAAAGACCTAATCTAAGATCTGCACAAAAATATTTTGCCTTCAAATTCATACCGTGATCGTAGCATGGATGGACTCGACTCACATGACTGGGATTTCCATGAAAAAGATTGTGGGCAGAAAATGGGAGATCACTGTAGATTTCTCTTCTGTTTCCTATGTATATTTATATTTTACTTCTTTAATTTAACATTATATACAGGGAAAGACCTAATCTAATATCAGCAAAAAAATATTTTGACTTCAAATTAATACCGTTATCGTAGCATGCATGGACTCGACATATATGACTGGGATTTCCATGAAAAAGATTGTGGGCAGAAAATGGGTGATCACTGTACTTATCTCTTCTGTTTCGTATTTATATTTCTATTTTACCTGCTTAATTTAGAATTATGGACAGGGAAAGATCTAATCTAAAATCTGCAAAAAAATATTTTGCCTTCAAATTCATACCGTGATCGTAGCATGCATGGACTCGACTCCTATGACTGGGATTTCCATGAAAAACATTGTGGACAGAAAATCGGTGATCACTGTACATTACTCATCTGTTTCCTATTCATATTACTATTTTACTTCCTTAATTTAGCATTATGGACAGGGAAAGAACCCATCTAAGATCTACAAAAAAATATTTAGCCTTCAACTTCATACCATGATTGTAGCATGCATGGACTCGACTCATATGACTGGGATTACCATGAAAAAGATTGTGGGCAGAAAATGGGTGATCACTGTAGATTTCTCTTCTGTTTCCTATTTATATTTATATTTTACTTCTTTAATTTAGCATTATAAACAGGAAAAGACCTAATCTAAGATCTGCAAAAAAATATTTAGCCTTCAAATTCATACCGTGATTGTAGCATGCATGGACTCGACTCATATGACTCGGATTTCCATGAAAAAGATTGTCGGCAGCAAATGGGTGATCACTGTAGATTTCTCTTCTGTTTCCTATTTATATTTATATTTTACTTCCTCAATTTAGCATTATGGATAGTGAAAGACCTAATCTAAGATCTGCAAAAAATATTTTACCTTCAAATTCATACCGTGATCGTAGCATGCATGGACTCGAAGCATATGACTGGGATTTCAATGAAAAAGATTGTGGGCAGAAAATGGGAGATCACTGTACATTTCTCTTCTGTTTCCTATTTATATTTCTATTTTACTTCCTCAATTTAGCATTATGGACAGGAAAAGACCTAATCTAAGATCTGCAAAAACATATTTTCCCTTCAAATTCATACCGTGATTGTAGCATGTATGGACTGGACTCATATGAATGGGATTTCCATGAAAAAGATTGTGGGCAGAAAATGGGTGATCACTGTACATTTCTCTTCTTTTTCCTATTTATATTTCTATTTTACTTCCTTCATTTAGCATTATGGATAGGGAAAGACCTAATCTAAGATCTGCAATAAAATATTTCGCCTTCAAATTCATACCGTGATCGTAGCATGTATGGACTGGACTCATCTGACAGGGATTTCCATGAAAAAGATTGTGGGCAGAAAATGGGTGATCACTGTACATTTCTCTTCTTTTTCCTATTTATATTTCTATTTTACTTCCTCAATTGACCATTATGGACAGGGAAAGACCTAATCTAAGATCTGCAAAAACATAATTTGCCTTCAAATTCATACCGAGATCGTAGCATGCATGGACTCGACTCATATGACTTGGATTTCCATGAAAAAGATTGTGGGCAGAAAATTGGTGATCACTGAATATTTTTCTTCTGTTTCCTATTCATATTTCTATTTTACTTCCTTCATTTAGGATTATGGACAGGGGAAGACCAATTCTAAGATCTGCAAAAAAATATTTTGCCTTCAAATTCATACCGTGATCGTAGCATGCATGGACTCGACTCATATGACTGGGATTTCCATGAAAAAGATTGTGGGAAGAAAATGGGTGATCACTGTACATTTCTTTTCTGTTTCCTATTTATATTTATATTTTACTTCCTTCATTTAGCATTATGGACAGTTAAAGACCTAATCTAAGATCTGCAAAAAAATATTTTGCCTTCAAATTGATACCGTGATCGTAGCATGCATGGACTCAACTCATATGACTGGGATTTCCATGAAAAAGATTGTGGGCAGAAAATGGGTGATCATTGTACATTTCTCTCCTGTTTCCTATTTAAATTTCTATTTTACCTCCTCAATTTAGCATTATGGACAGGGAAAGACCTAATCTAAGATCTGCAAAAAAATATTTTGCCTTCAAATTCGTACCGTGATCGTAGCATGCATGGACACGACTCATATGACTGGGATTTCCATGAAAAATATAGTGGGCCGAAAATGGGTGATCACTGTAACTTTCTCTTCTGTTTCCTATTGATATTTCTAATTTGCCTCTTCAATTTAGCATTATTGACAGGGAAAGACCTAATCTAAGATCTGCACAAAAATATTTTGCCTCCAAATTCATACCGTGAACGTAGCATGCATGGACTCGACTCCTATGACTGGGATTTCCATGAAAAACATTGTGGACAGAAAATCGGTGATCACTGTACATTACTCATCTGTTTCCTATTCATATTACTATTTTACTTCCTTAATTTAGCATTATGGACAGGGAAAGAACCCATCTAATATCTACAAAAAAATATTTAGCCTTCAACTTCATACCATGATTGTAGCATGCATGGACTCGACTCATATGACTGGGATTACCATGAAAAAGATTGTGGGCAGAAAATGGGTGATCACTGTAGATTTCTCTTCTGTTTCCTATTTATATTTATATTTTACTTCTTTAATTTAGCATTATAAACAGGAAAAGACCTAATCTAAGATCTGCAAAAAAATATTTAGCCTTCAAATTCATACCGTGATTGTAGCATGCATGGACTCGACTCATATGACTCGGATTTCCATGAAAAAGATTGTCGGCAGCAAATGGGTGATCACTGTAGATTTCTCTTCTGTTTCCTATTTATATTTATATTTTACTTCCTCAATTTAGCATTATGGATAGTGAAAGACCTAATCTAAGATCTGCAAAAAATATTTTACCTTCAAATTCATACCGTGATCGTAGCATGCATGGACTCGAAGCATATGACTGGGATTTCAATGAAAAAGATTGTGGGCAGAAAATGGGAGATCACTGTACATTTCTCTTCTGTTTCCTATTTATATTTCTATTTTACTTCCTCAATTTAGCATTATGGACAGGGAAAGACCTAATCTAAGATCTGCAAAAACATATTTTCCCTTCAAATTCATACCGTGATTGTAGCATGTATGGACTGGACTCATATGAATGGGATTTCCATGAAAAAGATTGTGGGCAGAAAATGGGTGATCACTGTACATTTCTCTTCTTTTTCCTATTTATATTTCTATTTTACTTCCTTCATTTAGCATTATGGATAGGGAAAGACCTAATCTAAGATCTGCAATAAAATATTTCGCCTTCAAATTCATACCGTGATCGTAGCATGTATGGACTGGACTCATCTGACAGGGATTTCCATGAAAAAGATTGTGGGCAGAAAATGGGTGATCACTGTACATTTCTCTTCTTTTTCCTATTTATATTTCTATTTTACTTCCTCAATTGACCATTATGGACAGGGAAAGACCTAATCTAAGATCTGCAAAAACATAATTTGCCTTCAAATTCATACCGAGATCGTAGCATGCATGGACTCGACTCATATGACTTGGATTTCCATGAAAAAGATTGTGGGCAGAAAATTGGTGATCACTGAATATTTTTCTTCTGTTTCCTATTCATATTTCTATTTTACTTCCTTCATTTAGGATTATGGACAGGGGAAGACCAATTCTAAGATCTGCAAAAAAATATTTTGCCTTCAAATTCATACCGTGATCGTAGCATGCATGGACTCGACTCATATGACTGGGATTTCCATGAAAAAGATTGTGGGAAGAAAATGGGTGATCACTGTACATTTCTTTTCTGTTTCCTATTTATATTTATATTTTACTTCCTTCATTTAGCATTATGGACAGTTAAAGACCTAATCTAAGATCTGCAAAAAAATATTTTGCCTTCAAATTGATACCGTGATCGTAGCATGCATGGACTCAACTCATATGACTGGGATTTCCATGAAAAAGATTGTGGGCAGAAAATGGGTGATCATTGTACATTTCTCTCCTGTTTCCTATTTAAATTTCTATTTTACCTCCTCAATTTAGCATTATGGACAGGGAAAGACCTAATCTAAGATCTGCAAAAAAATATTTTGCCTTCAAATTCGTACCGTGATCGTAGCATGCATGGACACGACTCATATGACTGGGATTTCCATGAAAAATATAGTGGGCCGAAAATGGGTGATCACTGTAACTTTCTCTTCTGTTTCCTATTGATATTTCTAATTTGCCTCTTCAATTTAGCATTATTGACAGGGAAAGACCTAATCTAAGATCTGCACAAAAATATTTTGCCTCCAAATTCATACCGTGAACGTAGCATGCATGGACTCGACTCCTATGACTGGGATTTCCATGAAAAACATTGTGGACAGAAAATCGGTGATCACTGTACATTACTCATCTGTTTCCTATTCATATTACTATTTTACTTCCTTAATTTAGCATTATGGACAGGGAAAGAACCCATCTAAGATCTACAAAAAAATATTTAGCCTTCAACTTCATACCATGATTGTAGCATGCATGGACTCGACTCATATGACTGGGATTACCATGAAAAAGATTGTGGGCAGAAAATGGGTGATCACTGTAGATTTCTCTTCTGTTTCCTATTTATATTTATATTTTACTTCTTTAATTTAGCATTATAAACAGGAAAAGACCTAATCTAAGATCTGCAAAAAAATATTTAGCCTTCAAATTCATACCGTGATTGTAGCATGCATGGACTCGACTCATATGACTCGGATTTCCATGAAAAAGATTGTCGGCAGCAAATGGGTGATCACTGTAGATTTCTCTTCTGTTTCCTATTTATATTTATATTTTACTTCCTCAATTTAGCATTATGGATAGTGAAAGACCTAATCTAAGATCTGCAAAAAATATTTTACCTTCAAATTCATACCGTGATCGTAGCATGCATGGACTCGAAGCATATGACTGGGATTTCAATGAAAAAGATTGTGGGCAGAAAATGGGAGATCACTGTACATTTCTCTTCTGTTTCCTATTTATATTTCTATTTTACTTCCTCAATTTAGCATTATGGACAGGGTAAGACCTAATCTAAGATCTGCAAAAACATATTTTCCCTTCAAATTCATACCGTGATTGTAGCATGTATGGACTGGACTCATATGAATGGGATTTCCATGAAAAAGATTGTGGGCAGAAAATGGGTGATCACTGTACATTTCTCTTCTTTTTCCTATTTATATTTCTATTTTACTTCCTTCATTTAGCATTATGGATAGGGAAAGACCTAATCTAAGATCTGCAATAAAATATTTCGCCTTCAAATTCATACCGTGATCGTAGCATGTATGGACTGGACTCATCTGACAGGGATTTCCATGAAAAAGATTGTGGGCAGAAAATGGGTGATCACTGTACATTTCTCTTCTTTTTCCTATTTATATTTCTATTTTACTTCCTCAATTGACCATTATGGACAGGGAAAGACCTAATCTAAGATCTGCAAAAACATAATTTGCCTTCAAATTCATACCGAGATCGTAGCATGCATGGACTCGACTCATATGACTTGGATTTCCATGAAAAAGATTGTGGGCAGAAAATTGGTGATCACTGAATATTTTTCTTCTGTTTCCTATTCATATTTCTATTTTACTTCCTTCATTTAGGATTATGGACAGGGGAAGACCAATTCTAAGATCTGCAAAAAAATATTTTGCCTTCAAATTCATACCGTGATCGTAGCATGCATGGACTCGACTCATATGACTGGGATTTCCATGAAAAAGATTGTGGGAAGAAAATGGGTGATCACTGTACATTTCTTTTCTGTTTCCTATTTATATTTATATTTTACTTCCTTCATTTAGCATTATGGACAGTTAAAGACCTAATCTAAGATCTGCAAAAAAATATTTTGCCTTCAAATTGATACCGTGATCGTAGCATGCATGGACTCAACTCATATGACTGGGATTTCCATGAAAAAGATTGTGGGCAGAAAATGGGTGATCATTGTACATTTCTCTCCTGTTTCCTATTTAAATTTCTATTTTACCTCCTCAATTTAGCATTATGGACAGGGAAAGACCTAATCTAAGATCTGCAAAAAAATATTTTGCCTTCAAATTCGTACCGTGATCGTAGCATGCATGGACACGACTCATATGACTGGGATTTCCATGAAAAATATAGTGGGCCGAAAATGGGTGATCACTGTAACTTTCTCTTCTGTTTCCTATTGATATTTCTAATTTGCCTCTTCAATTTAGCATTATTGACAGGGAAAGACCTAATCTAAGATCTGCACAAAAATATTTTGCCTCCAAATTCATACCGTGAACGTAGCATGCATGGACTCGACTCATATGACTGGGATTTCCATGAAAAAGATTGTGCGCCGAAAATGGGTGGTCACGGTACATTTCTCTTCTGTTTCCTATTTATATTTATATTTTACCTCCTCAATTTAGTATTATGGACAGGGAAAGACCAAATCTAAGATCTGCACAAAAATATTTTGCCTTCAAATTCATACCGTGATCGTAGCATGCATGGACTCGACTCATATGACTGGGATTTCCATGGAAAAGATTGTGGGCGGAAAATGGGTGATCACTTTACATTTCTTTTCTGTTTCCTATTGATATTTCTATTTTAACTCCTCAATTTAGCATTATGGACAGGGAAAGACCTAATCTAAGATCTGCACAAAAATATTTTGCCTTCAAAATCATACCGTGATCGTAGCATGCATGGACTCGACACATATGACTGGGATTTCCATGAAAAATATTGTGGTCCGAAAATCAGTGATCACTGTACATTTCTCTTCTGTTTCCTATTTATATTTATATTTTACCTCCTAAATTTAGAATTATGGACAGGGAAAGACCTAATCTAAGGTCTGCACAAAAATATTTTGCCTTCAAATTCATACCGTGATCGTAGCATGCATGGACACGACTCATATGACTGGGATTTCCACGAAAAAGATTGTGGGCCGAAAATGGATGATCACTGTACATTTCTCTTCTGTTTCCTATTTATATTTATATTTTACCTCCTCGATTTAGCATTATGGACAGGGAAAGAACTAATCTAAAATCTGCACAAAAATATTTTGCCTTCAAATTCATACCGTGATCGTAGCATGCATGGACTCGAATCATATGACTGGGATTTCCATGGAAAAGATTGTGGGCGGAAAATGGGTGATCACTGTACATTTCCTTCAGTTTCCTATTTATATTTCTATTTTACCTCCTTAAGTTAGAATTATGGACGGGGAAAGACCTATTCTAAAATCTGCACAAAAATATTTTGCCTTCAAATTCCTACCGTGATCGTAGCATGCATTGACTCGACTCATATGACTGGGATTTCCATGAAAAAGATTGTGGGCGGAAAATTGGTGATCACTGTACATTTCTCTTCTGTTTTCTATTTATATTTCTATTTTACCTCCACAATTTAGCATTATGGACAGGGAAAGACATAATCTAAAAACTGCACAAAAATATTTTGCCTTCAATTTCATACCGTGATCGTAGCATGCATGGACTCGACACATATGACTGGGATTTCCATGAAAAAGATTGTGGGCCGAAAATGGGTGGTCACTGTACATTTCTCTTCTGTTTCCTATTTATATTTATATTTTACCTCCTCAATTTAGCTTTATGGACAGGGAAAGACCTAATCTAAAATCTGCACAAAAATATTTTGCATTCAAATTCATACCGTGATCGTAGCATGCATGGACTCGACTCATATGACTGGGATTTCCATGAAAAAGATTGTGGGCCAAAAATGCGTGATCACTGTACATTTCTCTTCTGTTTCCTATTCATATTTCTATTTTACCTCCTCAATTTAGCATTATAGACAGGGAATGACCTAATCTAAGATCTGCACAAAAATATTTTGCCTTCAAATTCATACCGTGAACGTAGCATGCATGGACTCGACTCATATGACTGGGATTTCCATGAAAAAGATTGTGGGCCGAAAATGGGTGGTCACTGTACATTTCTCTTCTGTTTCCTATTTATATTTATATTTTACCTCGTCAATTTAACATTAAGGACATGGAAAGACAAAATCTAAGATCTGCACAAAAATATTTTGCCTTCAAATTCATACCGTGATCGTAGCATGCATGGACTCGACTCATATGACTGGGATTTCCATGAAAAAGATTGTGGGCCGAAAATGGGTGATCACTGTACATTTCTCTTCTGTTTTCTATTTGTATTTCTATTTTACCTCCTCAATTTAGCATTATGGACAGGGAAAGACATAATCTAAGATCTGCACAAAAATATTTTGCTTTCAAATTCATACCGTGTTCGTAGCAGGCATGACTCGATTCATATGACTGGGATTTCCAGGAAAAAGATTGTGGGCTGAAAATGGGTGATCACTCTACATTTCTCTTCTGTTTCCTATTTATATTTCTATTTTACCACCTCAATTTAGCATTATGGACAGGGAAAGACCTAATCTAAAATCTGCACAAAAATATTTTGTATGGGTGGTCATACCGTGATCGTAGCATGAATGGACTCGACTCATATGACTATCCCAGTCATATGAGTCGAGTCCATTCATGCTACGATCACGGTATGAATTTGAAGGCAAAATATTTTTGTGCAGATTCCATGAAAAAGATAGTGGGCGGAAAATGGGTGATCACTGTACATTTCTCTTCTGTTTTACTATTTATATTTCTATTTTACCTCCTCAATTTAGCAATATGTACAGGGAAAGATATAATCTAAAATCTGCACAAAAATATTTTGCCTTCAAATTCATACCGTGATCGTAGCATGCATTGAATCGACTAATATGACTGGGATTTCCATGAAAAAGTTTGTGGGCCGAAAATGGGTGATCACTGTACATTTCTTTTCTGTTTCCTATTTATATTTATATTTTACCTCCTCAATTTAGCATTATGGACAGGGAAAGACCTAATCTAAGCTCTGCACAAAAATATTTTGCCTTCAAATTCATACCGTGATCGTAGCATGCATGGACTCGACTCATATGACTGGGATTTCCATGAAAAAGATTGTGGGCCGAAAATGGGTGATCACTGTACATTTCTCTTCTGTGTCCTATTTATATTTCTATTTTAACTCCTCAATTTAGCATTATGGACAGGGAAAGATCTAATCTAAAATCTGCACAAAAATATTTTGCTTTCAAATTCATACCGTGTTCGTAGCATGCATGACTCGACTCATATGACTGGGATTTCCAGGAAAAAGATTGTGGGCCGAAAATGGGTGATCACTCTACATTTCTCTTCTGTTTCCTATTTATATTTCTATTGTACCTACTCAATTTATCATTATGGACAGGGAAAGACCTAATCTAAGATCTGCACGAAAATATTTTGCCCTCAAATTCATACTGTCATCGTAGCATGCATGGACTCGACTCATATGCCTGGGATTTCCATGAAAAAAATTGTGGGCCGAAAACGGGTGATCACTATACATTTCTCTTCTGTTTCCTATTTATATTTATATTTTACCTCCTCAATTTAGCATTATGGACAGGGAAAGACCTAATCTAAGATCTGCACAAAAATATTTTGCCTTCAAATTCATACCGTGATCGTAGCATGCATGTACTCGACTCATATGACTGGGATTTCCATGAAAAAGATTGTGGGCCGAAAATGGGTGATCACTGTACATTTCTCTTCTGTTTCCTATTCATATTTATATTTTATTTCATCAATTTAGCATTATGGACAGGGAAAGACCAAATCTAAGATCTGCACAAAAACATTTTGCCTTCAAATTCATACCGTGATCGTAGCATGCATGGACTCGACTCATATGACTGGGATTTCCATGAAAAAGATTTTGGTCCGAAAATAGGTGATCACTGTACATTTCTCTTCTGTTTCCTATTTATATTTATATTCTAACTCCTCAGTTTAGCATTATGGACAAGGAATGACCTAATCTAAGATCTGCACAAAAATATTTTGCCTTCAAATTCATACCGTGAACGTAGCATGCATGGACTCGACTCATATGACTGGGATTTCTATGAAAAAGATTGTGGGCCGAAAATGGGTGGTCACTGTACATTTCACTTCTGTTTCCTATTTATATTTATATTTTACCTCCTCAATTTAGCATTATGGACAGGGAAAGACCTAATCTAAAATCTGCACAAAAATATTATGCCTTCAAATTCATACCGTGATTGTAGCATGCATGGACTCGACTCATATGACTGGGATTTCCATGAAAAAGATTGTGGTCAGAAAATGGGTGATCACTGTACATTTCTCTTTTGTTTCCTATTTATATTTCTATTTTACTTCCTTCATTTAGCATTATGGACAAGGAAAGACCTAATCTAAGTTCTGCACAAAAATATTTTGCCTTCAAATTCATACCGTGATCGCAGCATGCATGGACTCGACTCATATGACTGGGATTTCCATGAAAAAGATTGTGGGCAGAAAATGGGCGATCACTGTATATTTCTCTTCTGTTTCCTATTTATATTTATATTTTACTTCCTCAATTTAGCATTATGGACAGGGAAAGACCTAATCTAAGTTCTGCAAAAAAATATTTTGCCTTCAAATTCATACCGTGATCGTAGCATGCATGGACTCGACTCATATATCAGGGATTTCCATGAAAAACATTGTGGGCAGAAAATGGGTGATCACTGTACATTTCTCTTCTGTTTCCTATTTATATTTATATTTTACTTCCTCAATTTAGCATTATGGACAGGGAAAGACCTAATCTAAGATCTGCAAAAAAGTATTTTGTCTTCAAATTCATACCGTGATCGCAGCATACATGGACTCGACTCATATGACTGGGATTTCCATGAAAATGATTGTGGGCAGAAAATGGGTGATCACTGTACATTTCTCTTCTGTTTCCTATTCATATTTCTATTTTACTTCCTACATTTAGCATTATGGACAGGGAAAGACCTAATCTAAGATCTGCAAAAAAATTATTTTACCTTCAAATTCATACCGTGATCGTAGCATGCATGGACTCGACTCATATGACTGGGATTTCCATGAAAAAGATTGTGGGCGGAAAATGCGTGATCACTGTACATTACTCTTCTGTTTCCTATTTATATTTATATTTTACCTCCTCAATTTAGCATTTTGGACCGGGAAAGACCTAATCTAAGATCGGCACAAAAATATTTTGCCTTCAAATTCATACCGTGATCGTAGCATGCATGGACTCGACTCATATGACTGGGATTTCCATGATAAAGATTGTGGGCCGAAAATGGATGATCACTGTACATTTTTTTTCTGTTTCTTATTTATATTTATATTTTACTTCCTCAATTTAGCATTATGGACAGGGAAAGACCTAATCTAAGATCTGCACAAAAATATTTTGCCTTCAAGTTCATACCGTGATCGTAGCATGCATGGACTCGACTCATATGACTGGGATTTCCATGAAAAAGATTGTGGGCAGAAAATGGGTTATCACTGTACATTTCTCTTCTGTATCTTATTTATATTTCTATTTTACTTCCTCAATTTAGCATTATGGACAGGGAAAGACCTAATCTAAGATCTGCAAAAAAATATTTTGCCTTCAAGTTCATACCGTGATCGTAGCATGCATGGACTCGACTCATATGACTGGGATTTCCATGAAAAAGATTGTGGTCAGAAAATGGGTGATGACTGTACATTTCTCTTTTGTTTCCTATTTATATTTCTATTTTACTTCCTTCATTTAGCATTATGGACAAGGAAAGACCTAATCTAAGTTCTGCACAAAAATATTTTGCCTTCAAATTCATACCGTGATCGCAGCATGCATGGACTCGACTCATATGACTGGGATTTCCATGAAAAAGATTGTGGGCAGAAAATGGGCGATCACTGTATATTTCTCTTCTGTTTCCTATTTATATTTATATTTTACTTCCTCAATTTAGCATTATGGACAGGGAAAGACCTAATCTAAGTTCTGCAAAAAAATATTTTGCCTTCAAATTCATACCGTGATCGTAGCATGCATGGACTCGACTCATATAACAGGGATTTCCATGAAAAACATTGTGGGCAGAAAATGGGTGATCACTGTACATTTCTCTTCTGTTTCCTATTTATATTTATATTTTACTTCCTCAATTTAGCATTATGGACAGGGAAAGACCTAATCTAAGATCTGCAAAAAAGTATTTTGTCTTCAAATTCATACCGTGATCGCAGCATACATGGACTCGACTCATATGACTGGGATTTCCATGAAAATGATTGTGGGCAGAAAATGGGTGATCACTGTACATTTCTCTTCTGTTTCCTATTCATATTTCTATTTTACTTCCTACATTTAGCATTATGGACAGGGAAAGACCTAATCTAAGATCTGCAAAAAAATTATTTTACCTTCAAATTCATACCGTGATCGTAGCATGCATGGACTTGACTCATATGACTGGGATTTCCATGAAAAAGGTTGTGGGCAGAAAATGGGTGATCACTGTACATTTCTCTTCTGTTTTCTATTTATATTTTTATTTTACTTCCTCAATTTAGCATTATGGACAGGGAATGACCTAATCTAAAATCTACAAAAGAATATTTTGCCTTCAAATTCATACCGTGATCGTAGCATGCATGGACTCGACTCATACGACTGGGATTTCCATGTAAAAGATTGTGGGCAGAAAATGGGCGATCACTGTATATTTCTCTTCTGTTTCCTATTTATATTTATATTTTACTTCCTCAATTTAGCATTATGGACAGGGAAAGACCTAATCTAAGCTCTGCAAATAAATATTTTGCCTTCAAATTCATACCGTGATCGTAGCATGCATGGACTCGACTCATATGACTGGGATTTCCATGAAAAAGATTGTGGGCAGAAAATGGGTGATCACTGTACATTTCTCTTCTGTTTCCTATTTATATTTATATTTTACATCCTCAATTTGCATTATGGACAGGGAAAGACATAAGCTAAGCTCTGCAAATAAATATTTTGCCTTCAAATTCATACCGTGATCGTAGCATGCATGGACTCGACTCATATGACTGGGATTTCCATGAAAAAGATTGTGGGCAGAAAATGGGTGATCACTGTACATTTCTCTTCTGTTTCCTATTCATATTTATATTTATCATCCTCAATTTAGCATCATAGACAGGGAAAGACCTAATCTAAGATCTGCACAAAAATATTTTGCCTTCAAATTCATACCGTGATAGTAGCATGCATGGACTCGACTCATATGACTGGGATTTCCATGAAAAAGATTGTGGGCCGAAAATGGGTGATCACTGTACATTTCTCTTCTGTATTCTATTGATATTTCTATTTTACCTCCTCAATTTAGCATTATGGACACGGAAAGACCTAATCTAAAATCTGCACAAAAATATTTTGCTTTCAAATTCATACCGTGATCGTAGCATTCATGGACTCGACTAATATGACTGGGATTTCCATGAAAAAGATTATGGGCCGAAAATGGGTAGTCACTGTACATTTCTCTTCTGTTTCCTATTGATATTTATATTTTACTTCCTCAATTTAGCATTATGGACAGGGAAAGACCTAATCTAAAATCTGCACAAAAATATTTTTCCTTCAAATTCATACCGTGATCGTAGGATGCATGGACTCGACTCATATGACTGGGATTTGCATGAAAAAGATTGTGGGCCGAAAATGGATGATCACTGTACATTTCTCTTCTGTTTTCTATTTATATTTATATTTTACCTCCTCACTTCAGCATTATGGACAGGGAAAGACCTAATCTAAGCTCTGCACAAAAATATTTTGCCTTCAAATTCATACCGTGATCGTAGCATGCATGGATTCGACTCATATGACTGGGATTTCCATGAAAAAGATTGTGGGCCGAAAATGGGTGATCACTGTACAATTCTCTTCTCTATTCTATTGATATTTCTATTTTACCTCCTCAATTTAGCATTATGGACACGGAAAGACCTAATCTAAAATCTGCACAAAAATATTTTGCTTTCAAATTCATACCGTGATCGTAGCATTCATGGACTCGACTCATATGACTGGGATTTCCATGAAAAAGATTGTGGGTCGAAAATGGATGATCACTGTACATTTCTCTTCTGTTTCCTATTTATATTTATATTTTACCTCCTCACTTCAGCTTTATGGCCAGTGAAAGACCTAATCTAAGCTCTGCACAAAAATATTTTGCCTTCAAATTCATACCGTGATCGTAGCATGCATGGACTCGACTCATATGACTGGGATATCCATGAAAAAGATTGTGGGCCGAAAATGGTTGATCACTGTACATTTCTCTTCTGTTTCCTATTTATATTTATATTTTACCTCCTCCATTTAGCATTATGGACAGGGAAAGACCTAATCTAAAATCTGCACAAAAATATTTTGCCTTCAAATTCATACCGTGATCGTAGCATGCATTAACTCGACTCATATGACTGGGATTTCCATGAAAAAGATTGTGGGCCGAAAATGGGTGATCACTGTACATTTCTCTTCTGTTTCCTATTTATATTTCTATTTTACCTCCTCAATTTAGCATTATGGACAGGGAAAGACCTAATCTAAAATCTGCACAAAAATATTTTGCAATCAAATTCATACCGTGATCGTAGCATGCATGGACTTGACTCATATTACAGGGATTTCCATGAAAAAGATTGTGGGCCAAAAATGGGTGATCACTGTACATTTCTCTTCTGTTTCCTATTTATATTTATATTTTACCTCCTTAATTTAGCATTATGGACAGGGAAAGACCTAATCTAAGATCTGCACAAAAATATTTTGCCTTCAAATTCATACCGTGATCGTAGCATGCATGGACTCGACTCATAGGACTGGGATTTCCATGAAAAAGATTGTGGGCCGAAAATGGGTGATCACTGTACATTTCTCTTCTGTTTCCTATTTATATTTATATTTTACCTCCTCAATTTAGCATTATCGCCAGTGAAAGACCTAATCTAAAATCTGCACAAAAATATTTTGCTTTTAAATTAATACCGTGAACGTAACATGCATGGACTCGACTCATATGACTGGGATTTCCATGAAAAAGTTTGTGGGCCGAAAATGGGTGGTCACTGTACAGTTTTGTTCTGTTTCGTATTCATATTTCTATTTTACCTCCTCAATTTAGCATTATGGACAGGGAAAGACCGAATCTAAAATCTGCACAAAAATATTTTGCCTTCAAATTCATACCGTGATCGTAGCATGCATGGACTCGACTCATATGACTGGGATTTGCATGAAAAAGATTGTGGCATGAAAATGGGTGATCACTGTACATTTCTCTTCTGTTTCCTATTTATATTTCTATTTTACCTCCTCAATTTAGCATTATGGACAGGGAAAGACCTAATCTAAAATCTGCACAAAAATATTTTGCCTTCATATTCATACCGTGATCGTAGCATGCATGGACTCGACTAATATCACTGGGACTTCCATGAAAAAGACTCTGGGCCGAAAATGGTTGGTCACTGTACATTTCTCTTCTGTTTCCTATTTATATTTATATTTTACCACCTCAATTTAGCATTATGGACGGGGAAAGACCAAATCTAAGATCT
This sequence comes from Acanthosepion lycidas, assembly GCA_963932145.1. Classification (NCBI taxonomy): domain Eukaryota; kingdom Metazoa; phylum Mollusca; class Cephalopoda; order Sepiida; family Sepiidae; genus Acanthosepion; species Acanthosepion lycidas. The sequence continues at coordinate 1,170,937 of OZ010589.1, read as the reverse complement.
GCACAAAAATATTTTGCCTTCAAATTCATACCGTGACCGTAGCATGCATTGACTCGACTCATATGACTGGGATTTCCATGAAAAAGATTGTGGGCCGAAAATGTGTGATCACTGTACATTTCTCTTTTGTTTCCTATTTATATTTCTATTTTACCTCCTCAATTTGGCATTATGGACAGGGAAAGACCTAATCTGAAATCTGCACAAAAATATTTTGCCTTCAAATTCATACCGTGATCGTAGCATGCATGGACTCGACTCATATGACTGGGATTTCCATGAAAAAGATTGTGGGCCGAAAATGGGTGATCACTGTACATTTCTCTTCTGTTTCCTATTTATATTTCTATTTTACCTCCTCAATTTAGCATTATGGACAGGGAAAGACCTATTGTAAAATCTGCACAAAAATATTTTGCCTTTAAATTCATACTGAGATCGTAGCATGCATGGACTCGACTCATATGACTGGGATTTCCATGAAAAAGATTGTGGGCCGAAAATGGGTGATCACTGTACATTTCTCTTCTGTTTCCTATTTATATTTATATTTTACCTCCTCAATTTAGCATTATGGTCAGTGAAAGACCTAATCTAAAATCTGCACAAAAATATTTTCCCTTCATATTCATACCGTGATCGTAGCATGAATGGACTCGACTCATATGACTGGGATTTCCATGAAAAAGATTGTTGGCCGAAAATGGGTGATCACTGTACATTTCTCTTCTGTTTTCTATTTATATTTATATTTTACCTCCTTAATTTAGCATTATGGAAAGGGAAAGACCTAATCTAAAATCTGCACAAAAATATTTTGCCTTCATATTCATACCGTGATCGTAGCATGCATGAACTCGACTAATATGACTGGGACTTCCATGAAAAAGATTGTGTGCCGAAAATGTGTGATCACTGTACATTTCTCTTTTGTTTCCTATTTATATTTCTATTTTACTTCCTCAATTTAGCATTATGGACAGGGAAAGACCTAATCTAAAATCTGCACAAAAATATTTTGCCTTCAAATTCATACCGTGATCGTAGCATGCATGGACTCGACTCATATGACTGGGATTTCCATGAAAAAGATTGTGGGCCGAAAATGGGTGATCACTGTACATTTCCCTTCTGTTTCCTATTTATATTTCTATTTTACCTCCTCAATTTAGCATTATGGACAGGGAAAGACCTAATCTAAAATCTGCACAAAAATATTTTCCCTTCATATTCATACCGTGATCGTAGCATGCATGGACTCGACTCATATGACTGGGATTTCCATGAAAAAGATTGTGGTCCGAAAATGCGTGATCACTGTCCATTTCTCTTTTGTTTCCTATTTATATTTCTATTTTACTTCCTCAATTTAGCATTATGGACAGGGAAAGACCTAATCTAAAATCTGCACAAAAATATTTTGCCTTCAAATTCATACCGTGATCATAGCATGCATGGACTCGACTCATATGACTGGGATTTCCATGAAAAAGATTGTGGGCTGAAAATGGGTGATCACTGTACATTTCTCTTCTGTTTCCTATTTATATTTATATTTTACCTCCTCAATTAAGCATTATGGACAGGGAAAGACCTAATCTAAAATCTGCAGAAAAATATTTTGCCTTCAAATTCATACCGTGATCGTAGCATGCATGGACTCGACTCATATGACTGGGATTTCCATGAAAAAGATTGTGGGCAGAAAATGGGTGATCAGTGTACATTTCTCTTCTGTTTCCTATTTATATTTATATTTTACCTCCTCAATTTAGCATTATGGACAGGGAAAGACCTAATCTAAAATCTGCACAAAAATATTTTGCCTTCAAATTCATACCGTGATCGTAGAATGCATTGACTCGACTCATATGACTGGGATTTCCATGAAAAAGATTGTGGGCCGAAAATGCGTGATCACTGTATATTTCTCTTTTGTTTCCTATTTATATTTATATTTTACCTCCTCAATTTAGCATTATGGACAGGGAAAGACCTATTCTAAGATCTGCACAAAATATTTTGCCTTCTAATTCATACCGTGATCGTAGCATGCATGGACTCGACTCATATGACTGGGATTTCCATGAAAAAGATTGTGGGCAGAAAATGGGTGATCAGTGTACATTTTTCTTCTGTTTCCTATTTATATTTATATTTTACCTCCTCAATTTAGCATTATGGACAGGGGAAGACCTAATCTAAAATCTGCACAAAAATATTTTGCCTTCAAATTCATACCGTGATCGTAGCATGCATGGACTCGACTCATATGACTGGGATTTCCATGAAAAAGATTGTGGGCAGAAAATGGGTGATCAGTGTACATTTCTCTTCTGTTTCCTATTTATATTTATATTTTACCTCCTCAATTTAGCATTATGGACAGGGAAAGACCTAATCTAAAATCTGCACAAAAATATTTTGCCTTCAAATTCATACCGTGATCGTAGAATGCATTGACTCGACTCATATGACTGGGATTTCCAGGAAAAAGATTGTGGGCAGAAAATGGGTGATCACTTTACATTTCTCTTCTGTTTCCTATTTATATTTATATTTTACCTCCTCAATTTAGCATTATGGACAGGGAAAGACCTAATCAAGATCTGCACAAAAATATTTTGCCTTCAAATTCATACCGTGATCGTAGCATGCATGGACTCGACTCATATGACTGGGATTTTCATGAAAAATATTGTGGGCAGAAAATGGGTGATCACTGTTCATTTCTCTTCTTTTTTCTATTTATATTTCTATTTTACCTCCTCAATTTAGCATTAAGGACAGGGAAAGTCCTAATCTAAAATCTTCAGAAAAATATTTTGCTTTCAAATTCATACCGTGATCGTAGCATGCATGGCCTCGACTCATATGACTGGGATTTCCATGAAAAAGATTGTGGGCCGAAAATGGGTGATCACTGAACATTCCTCTTCTGTTTCCTATTTATATTTATATTTTACCTCCTCAATTTAGCATTATGGACAGGGAAAGACCTAATCTAAGATCTGCACAAAAATATTTTGCCTTCAAATTCATACCGTGATCATAGCTTGCATGGACTCGACTCATATGACTGGGATTTCCATGAAAAAGATTGTGGGCCGAAAATGGGTGATCACTGTACATTTCTCTTCTGTTTCCTATTTATATTTTACCTCCTCAATTTAGCATTATGGACAGGGAAAGACCTAATCTGAAATCTGCACAAAAATATTTTGCCTTCAAATTCATACCGTGATCGTAGCATGCATGGACTCGACTCATATGACTGGGATTTCCATGAAAAAGATTGTGGGCCGAAAATGCGTGATCACTGTATATTTCTCTTTTGTTTCCTATTTATATTTATATTTTACCTCCTCAATTTAGCATTATGGACAGGGAAAGACCTAATCTAAGATCTGTACAAAAATATTTAGCCTTCAAATTCATACCGTGATCGTAGCATGCATGGACTCGACTCATATGACTGGGATTTCCATGAAAAAGATTGTGGGCCGAAAATGGGTGATCACTGAACATATCTATTCTGTTTCCTATTTATATTTATATTTTACCTCCTCAATTTAGCATTATGGACAGGGAAAGACCAAATCTAAGATCTGCACAAAAATAATTTTCCTTCAAATTCATACCGTGATCGTAGCATGCATTGACTCGACTGATATGACTGGGATTTCCATGAAAAAGATTGTGGGCCGAAAATGGGTGATCACTGTACATTTCTCTTCTGTTTCCTATTTATATTTATATTTTACCTCCTTAATTTAGCATTATGGACAGGGAAAGACCTAATCTAAAATCTGAACAAAAATATTTTGCCTTCAAATTCATACCGTGATCATAGCATGCATGGACTCCACTCATATGACTGGGATTTCCATGAAAAAGATTGTGGGCCGAAAATGGGTGATCACTGTACATTTCTCTTCACTTTCCTATTTATATTTCTCTTTCACCTCCTCAATTTAGCATTATGGACAGGGAAAGACCTAATCTAACATCTGCACAAAAATATTTTGCCTTCAAATTCATACCGTGATCTTAGCATGCATGGATTCGACTCATATGACTGGTATTTCCATGAAAAAGATTGTGGGCCGAAAATGGGTGATCACTGTACATTTCTCTTCTGTTTTCTATTTATATTTATATTTTACCTACTTAATTTAGCATTATAGACAGGAAAAGACCTAATCTAAGATCTGCACAAAAATATTTTGCCTTCAAATTCATACCGTGATCGTAGAATGCATGGACTCGACTCATATGACTGGGATTTCCATGAAAAAGATTGTGGGCCGAAAATGGGTGATCACTGTACATTTCTCTTCTGTTTCGTATTCATATTTCTATTTTAACTCCTCAATTTAGCATTATGGATAGGGAAAGACCCAATCTAAAATCTGCACAAAAATATTATGCCTTCAAATTCATACCGTGATGGTAGCATGCATGGACTCGACTCATATGACTGGGATTTCCATGAAAAAGATTGTAGGGCGAAAATGGGTGATCACTGTACATTTCTCTTCTGTTTCCTATTTATATTTATATTTTAGCTCCTCAATTTAGCATTATGGACAGGGAAAGACCTAATCTAAAATCTGAACAAAAATATTTTGCCTTCAAATTCATACCGGGATCATAGCATGCATGGACTCCACTCATATGACTGGGATTTCCATGAAAAAGATTGTGGGCCGAAAATGGGTGATCACTGTACATTTCTCTTCACTTTCCTATTTATATTTCTCTTTTACCTCCTCAATTTAGCATTATGGACAGGGAAAGATATTATCTAAGCTCTGCACACAAATATTTTGCCTTCAAATTCATACCGTGATCGTAGCATGCATGGACTCGACTCATATGACTGGGATTTCCATGAAAAAGATTGTAGGGCGAAAATGGGTGATCACTGTACATTTCTCTTCTGTTTCCTATTTATATTTATATTTTACCTCCTCATTTTAGCATTATGGACAGGGAAAGATATTATCTAAGCTCTGCACACAAATATTTTGCCTTCAAATTCATACCGTGATCGTAGCATGCATGCACTCGAATCATATGACTGGGATTTCCATGAAAAAGATTGTGGGCCGAAAATGGGAGATCACTGTACATTTCTCTTCTGTTTCCTATTTATATTTCTATTTTACCTCCTCAATTTAGCATTATGGACAGGGAAAGACCTAATCTAAAATCTGCACAAAAATATTTTGGCTTATATTTCATACCGTGATCGTAGCATGCATGGACTCGACTCATATGACTGGGATTTGAATGAAAAAGATTGTGGGCTGAAAATGGGTGATCACTGTACATTTCTCTTCTGTTTCCTTTTTATATTTATATTTAACTTCCTCAATTTAGCATTATGGCCAGGGAAAGACCTAATCTAATTTCTGCACAAAAATATTTTGCCTTCAAATTCATACCGTGATCGTAGCATGCATGGACTCGACTCATATGAATGGGATTTCCATGATAAAGATTGTGGGCCTAAAATTGGTGATCACTATACATTTCTCTTCTGTTTCCTATTTATATTTCTATTTTACCTCCTCAATTTAGCATTATGGACAGGGAAAGACCTAATCTAAGCTCTGCACAAAAATATTTTGCCTTCAAATTCATACCGTGATCGTAGCATGCATGGACTCATCTCATATGACTGGGATTTCCATGAAAAAGATTTTTGGCCGAAAATGGGTAATCACTGTACATTTCTCGTCAGTTTCCAGTTTATATTTCTATTTTACCTCCTCAATTTAGCATTATGGACAGGGATAGACCTAATCTAAGATCTGCACAAAAATATTTTGCCTTCAAATTCATACCGTGATAGTAGGATGCATGGACTCGACTCATATCATTGGGATTTCCATGAAAAAGATTGTGGGCCGAAAATGGGTGATCACTGTACATTCCTCTTCTGTTTCCTATTTATATTCATATTTTACCTCCTCAATTTAGCATTATGGACAGGGAAAGACCTAATCTAAGATCTACACGAAAATATTGTGCCTTCAAACTCATACCGTGATAGTAGCATGCATGGACTCGACTCATATGACTGGGATTTCCATGAAAAAGATTTTCGGCCGAAAATGGGTGATCACTGTACATTTCTCTTCTGTTTCCTATTTATATTTCTATTTTACTTCCTCAATTTAGCATTATGGCCAGGGAAAGAACCTATTCTAACCTCTGTACAAAAATATTTTGCCTTCAAGTTCATACCGTGATCATAGCATGCATGGACTCGACTCATATGACTGGGATTTCTATGAAAAACATTGTGGGCCGAAAATGGGTGATCACTGTACATTTCTCTTCTGTTTCCTATTTATATTTATATTTTACCTCCTCAATTTAGCATTATGGACAGGGAAAGACCTGTGTAAGCTCTGTACAAAAATATTTTGCCTTCAAATTCATACCGCGATCGTAGCATGCATGGACTCGACTCATATGACTGGGATTTCCATGACAAATTTGGTAAGCCAAAAATGGGTGATCACTGTACATTTCTCTTCTGTTTCCTATTTATATTTCTTTTTTACCTCCTCAATTTAGCATTATGGACAGGGAAAGACCTAATCTAAGATCTGCACAAAAATATTTTGCCTTCAAATTCATACCGTGATCGTAGCATGCATGGACTCGACTCATATGACTGGGATTTCCATGAAAAAGATTGTGGGCCGAAAATGGGTGATCACTGTACATATCTCTTCTGTTTCCTATTCATATTTCTATTTTACCTCCTCAATTTAGCATTATGGACAGGGAAAGACCTAATCTAAGATCTGCACAAAAATATTTTGCCTTCAAATTCATACCGTGATCGTAGCATGCATGGACTCGACTTATATGACTGGGATTTCCATGAAAAAGATTGTGGGCCGAAAATGGGTGATCACTGTACATTTCTCTTCTGTTTCCTATTTATATTTCTATTTTACCTCCTCAATTTAGCATTATGGACAGGGAAATACCTAATCTAAGATCTGCACAAAAATATTTTGCCCTCAAATTCATACTGTGATCGTAGGATGCATGGACTCGACTCATATGCCTGGGATTTCCATGAAAAAGATTGTGGGCCGAAAATGGGTGATCACTGTACATTTCTCTTCTGTTTCCTATTTATATTTCTATTGTACCTCTTCAATTTAGCATTATGGACAGGGAAAGACCTAATCTAAGTTCTGCAAAAAATATTTTCCCTTCAAATTCATACCGTGATCGTAGCATGCATGTACTCGACTCATATGACTGGGATTTCCATGAAAAAGATTGTGGGCCAAAAATGGGTAATCACTGAACATTTTTCTTCTCTTTCCTATTTATATTTATATTTTACCTCCTTAATTTAGCAGTATGCACAGGGAAAGACCTAATCAAGGTCTGCACAAAAATATTTTGCCTTCAAATTCATACCGTGATCGTAGCATGCATGGACTTGACTCATATGACTGGGATTACCATGAAAAAGATTGTAGGCCGAAAATGGATGATCACTGTACATTTCTCCTCTGTTTCCTATTTATATTTATATTTTACCTCCTCAATTTAGTATTATGGCCAGGGAAAGACCTAATCTAAGCTCTGCATAAAAATATTTTGCCTTCAAATTCATACCGTGATCGTAGCATGCATGGACTCGTCTCATATGACTGGGATTACTATGAAAAAGATTGTGGGCCGAAAATGTGTGATCACTGTACATTTCTCTTCTGTTTCCTATTTATATTTCTATTTTACCTCCTCAATTTAGCATTATGGACAGGGAAAGACCTAATCAAGATCTGCACAAAAATATTTTGCCTTCAAATTCATACCGTGATCGTAGCATGCATGGGCTCGACTCATATGACTGGGATTTCCATGAAAAATATTGTGGGCCGACAATGGAAGATCACTGTACATTTCTCTTCTGTTTCCTATTTATATTTCTATTTTACCTCCTCAATTTAGCATTATGGCCAGGGAAAGCCATAATCTAAGATCTGCACAAAAATATTTTGCCTTCAAATTCATACCGTGATCGTAGCATGCATGGACTCGACTCATATGACTGGGATTTCTATGAAAAAGATTGTGGGCCGAAAATGCGTGATCACTGTATATTTCTCTTTTGTTTCCTATTTATATTTCTATTTTACCTCCTCAATTTAGTATTATGGACAGGGAAAGACCTAATCTAAGATCTGCACAAAAATATTTTGCCTTCAAATTCATACCGTGATCGTAGCATGCATGGACTCGACTCATATGACTGGGATTTCCATGAAAAAGATTGTGGGCCGAAAATGTGTGATCACTGTATATTTCTCTTTTGTTTCCTATTTATATTTCTATTTTACCTCATCAATTTAGCATTATGGACAGGGAAAGACCTAATCTAAGATCTGCACAAAAATATTTTGCCTTCAAATTCACACCGTGATCGTAGCATGCATGGACTCGACTCATATGACTGGGATTTCCATGAAAAAGATTGTGGGCCGAAAATGGGTGATCACTGTAGATTTTTCTCGTTTCCTATTTATATTTCTATGTTACCTCCTCAATTTAGCATTATGGACAGGGAAAGACCTAATCTAAAATCTGGAGGAAAATATTTTGCATTCAAATTCATACCGTGATCGTAGCATGCATGGACTCGACTCATATGACTGGGATTTCCATGAAAAAGATTGTGGGCCGAAAATGGGTGATCACTGTAGATTTTTTTCGTTTCCCATTTATATTTCTATGTTACCTCTTCAATTTAGCTTTATGGACAGGGAAAGACCTAATCTAAGATCTGCACAATAATATTTTGCCTTCAAATTCATACCGTGATCGTAGCATGCATGGACTCGACTCATATGACTGGGATTTCCATGAAAAACATTGTGGTCCGAAAATGGGTGATCACTATACATTTCTCTACTGTTTCCTATTTATATTTCTATTTTACCTCCTCAATTTAGCATTATGGATAGGGAAAGACCTAATCTAAGGTCTGCACAAAAATATTTAGCCTTCAAATTCATACCGTGATCGTAGCATGCATGGACTCGACTCATATGACTGGGATTTCCATGAAAAAAATGGGTGATCACTGTACATTTCTCTTATTTTTCCGATTTATATTTATATTTTACTTCCTTCACTTAGCATTATGGACAGGGAAAGACCTAATCTAAGATCCGCAAAAAAATATTTTGCCTTCAAATTCATACCGTGATCGTAGCATGCATGGACTCGACTCATATGACTGGGATTTCCATGAAAAAGATTGTGGGCAGAAAATGGGTGATCACTGTACATTTCTATTCTGTTTCCTATTTATATTTATATTTACTTCCTTCATTTAGCATTATTGACAGGGAAAAACCTAATCTAAGATCTGCAAAAAAATATTTTGCTTTCAAATTCATACCGTGATCGTAGCATGAATGGACTCGACTCATATGATTTGGATTTTCATGAAAAAGATTGTCGGCAGAAAATGGGTGATCACTGAACCTTTCTCTTCTGTTTCCTATTTATATTTCTATTTTACTTCCTTCATTTAGCATTATGGAGAGGGAAAGACCTAATCTAAGATCTGCAAAAAAATATTTTGCCTTCAAATTCATACCCTGATCGTAGCATGCATGGACTCGACTCATATGACTGGGATTTCCATGAAAAAAATGGGTGATCACTGTACATTTCTCTTCTGTTTCCTATTTATATTTCTATTTTACTTCCTGCACTTAGCATTATGGACAGGGAAAGATCTAATCTAAGATCTGCACAAAAATATTTTGCCTTCAAATTCATACCGTGATCGTAGCATGTATGGACTCGACTCATATGACTGGGATTTCCATGAAAAAATTGTCAGCAGAAAATGGCTGATCACTGTACATTTCTCTTCTGTTTCCTATTTATATTTATATTTTAGTTCCTCAATTTAGCATAATCGAAAGGCAAAGACCTAATCTAAGATCTGCTAAAAAATATTTTACCTTCAAATTCATACCGTGATCGTAGCATGCATGGACTCGACTCATATGACTGGGATTTCCATGAAAAAGATTCTGGGCCAAAAATGGGTGATCACTGTACATTTCTCTTCTGTTTCCTATTGATATTTATATTTAACTCCTCAATTTAGCATTATGGACAGGGAAAGACCTAATCTAAGATCTGCACAAAAATATTTTGCCCTCAAATTCATACCGTGATCGTAGCATGCATGGACACGACTCATATGCCTGGGATTTCCATGAAAAACTTTGTGGGCCGAAAACGGGTTATCACTGTACATTTCTCTTCTGTTTCCTATTTATATTTATATTTTACCTCCTCAATTTAGCATTATGGACAGGGAAAGACGTAATCTAAGATCTGCAAAAAAATATTTTGCCTTCAAATTCATACCGTGATTGTAGCATGCATGGACTCGACTCATGTGACTGGGATTTCCATGAAAAAGATTGTGGGCCGAAAATGGGTGATCACTGTACATTTTTCTTCTGTTTCCTATTTATATTTAACCTCCTCAATTTAGCATTATGGACAGGGAAAGACCTAATCTAAGATCTGCAAAAAAATATTTTGCCTTCAAATTCATACCGTGATCGTAGCATGCATGGACTCGACTTATATGACTGGGATTTCCATGAAAAAGATTGTGGGCAGCAAATGGGTGATCACTGTACATTTCTCTTCTGTTTCCAATTTATATTTCTAATTTACCTCCTCAATTTAGCATTATGGACAGGGAAAGACCTAATCTAAGCCCTGCAAATAAATATTTTGCCTTCAAATTCATACCGTGATCATATCATGCATGGACTCGACTCATATGACTGGGATTTCCATGAAAAAGATTGTGGGCAGCAAATGGGTGATCACTGTACATTTCTCTTCTGTTTCCTATTTCTATTTCTATTTTACTTCCTCAATTTAGCATTATGGACACTGAAAGACCTAATCTAAGATCTGCAAAAAAATATTTTGCCTTCAAATTCATACCGTGATCGTAGCATGCATGGACTCGACTCATATGACTGGGATTTCCATGAAAAAGATTGTGGGCAGAAAACGGGTGATCACTGTACATTTCTCTTCTGTTTCTTATTTATATTTATATTTTACTTCCTCAATTTAGCATTATGGACAGGGAAAGACCTAATCTAAGTTCTGCACAAAAATATTTTGCCTTCAAATTCATACCGTGATCGTAGCATGCATGGACTCGACTCATATGACTGGGATTTCCATGATAAATTTTGTGGGCACAAAATGGGTGATCACTGTACATTTCTCTTCTTTTTCCTATTTATATTTATATTTTACTTCCTCAATTTAGCATTATGGACAGGGAAAGGCCTAATCTAAGATCTGCAAAAAAACATTTTGCCTTTAAATTCATACCGTGATCGTAGCATGCATGGACTCGACTCATATGACTGGGATTTCCATGATAAATTTTGTGGGCACAAAATGGGTGATCACTGTACATTTCTCTTCTTTTTCCTACTTATATTTATATTTTACTTCCTCAATTTAGCATTATGGACAGGGAAAGGCCTAATCTAAAATCTGCACAAAAATATTTTGCGTTCAAATTCATACCGTGATCGTAGCATGCATAGACTCGACTCATATTAGGGGGATTTCCATGAAAAAGATTGTGGGCCGAAAATGGGTGATCACTGTATATTTCTCTTCTGATTCCGATTTATATTTCTATTTTACCTCCTCAATTTAGCATTATGGACAGGGAAATACCTAATGCAAGCTCTGCAAAAAATATTTTGCCTTCAAATTCATACCGTGATCATAGCATGCATGGACTCGACTCATATGACTGGGATTTCCATGAAAAAGATTGTGGGCCGAAAATGGGTGATCACTGTACATTTCTCTTCTGTTTCCTTTTTATATTTATATTTTATCTCCTCAATTTAGCATTATGGACAGGGAAAGACCTAATCTAAAATCTGGACAAAAATATTTTGCCTTCAAATTCATACCGTGATCGTAGCATGCATGGACTCGACTCATATCACTGGGATTTCCATGAAAAAGATTGTGGGCCGAAAATGGGTGATCACTGTACATTTCTTTTCTGTTTCCTATTTATATTTCTATTTTACTTACTCAATTTAGCATTATGGACAGGAAAAGACCTAATCTAAAATCTGCACAAAAACATTTTATTTTGCCTTTAAATTCATACCGTGATTGTAGCATGCATGGACTCGACTCATATGACTGGGATTTCAATGAAAAAGATTGTGGGCCGAAAATGGGTGATCACTGTACATTTCTCTTCTGTTTCCTATTTATATTTCTATTTTAACTCCTCAATTTAGCATTATGGACAAGGAAAGACCTAATCTAAATCTGCACAAAAATATTTTGACTTCAAATTCATACCGTGATCGTAGCATGCATGAACTCGACTCATATGACTGGGATTTCCATGAAAAAGATTGTGGGCGGAAAATGCGTGATCACTGTACATTTCTCTTCTGTTTCCTATTTATATTTATATTTTACCTCCTCAATTTAGCATTATGGACAGGGAAAGACCTAATCTAAAATCTACAGAAAAATATTTTGCCTTCAAATTCATACCGTGATCGTAGCATGCATGGACTCGACTCATATGCCTGGGATTTGCATGAAAATGATTTTGGGCCGAAAATGGGTGATCACTATACATTTCTCTTCTGTTTCCTATTTATATTTATATTTTACCTCCTCAAGTTAGCATTATAGACAGGGAAAGACCTAATCTAAAATCTGCACAAAAATATTAATCTAAAATCTGCACAAAAATATTTTGCTTTAAAATTCATACCGTGATCGTAGCATGCATTGACTCGACTCATATGACTGCGATTTCCATGAAAAAGATTGTGGGCCGAAAATGGGTGATCACTGTACATTTCTCTTCTGTTTCCTATTTATATTTATATTTTACCTCCTCAATTTAGCATTATGGCCAGGGAAAGACCTAATCTAAGCTCTGCACAAAAATATTTTGCCTTCAAATTCATACCGTGATCGTAGCATGCATGAAATCGACTCATATGACTGGGATTTCCATGAAAAAGATTGTGGGCCGAAAATGGGTGATCACTGTACATTTCTCTTCTGTTTCCTATTTATATTTATATTTTCACCTCCTCAATTTAGCATTATGGAAAAGGAAAAAACTAATCTAAAATCTACACAAAAATATTTTACCCTCAAATTCATACCGTGATCGTAGCATGCATGGACTCGACTCATATGACTGGGATTTCCATGAAAAAGATAGTGGGCAGAAATGGGTGATCACTGTACATTTCTCTTCTGTTTCCTATTTATATTTCTATTTTACCTCCTCTATTTAGCATTATGCACAGGGAAAACCTAATCTAAAATCTGCACAAAAATATTTTTCCTTCAAATTCATACCGTGATCGTAGCATGCATGGACTCGACTCATATGACTTAGATTTCCATGAAAAAGATTGTGGGCCGAAAACGTGTGATAACTGTACATTTCTCTCCCGTTTCCTATTTATATTTCTATTTTACTTCCTTCATTTAGCATTATGGACAGGAAAAGACCTAATCTAAGCTCTGCACAAAAATATTTTGCCTTCAAATTCATACCGTGATCGTAGCCTGCATGGACTCGACTCATATGACTGGGATTTCCATGAAAAAGATTGTGGGCCGAATATGGGTTATCACTGTACATTTCTCTTCTGTATTCTATTTATATTTCTATTTAACTCCTCTATTTAGCATTATGCACAGGGAAAGACCTAATCTAAAATCTGCACAAAAATATTTTGCCTTCAAATTCATACCGTGATCGTAGCATGCATGGACTCGACTCATATGACTGGGATTTCCATGAAAAAGATTGTGGGCCGAAAATGGGTGATCACTGTACATTTCTCTTCTGTTTCCAATTTATATTTTTATTTTACCTCCTCAATTTAGCATTATGGACAAGGAAAGACCTAATCTAAATCTGCACAAAAATATTTTGACTTCAAATTCATACCGTGATCGTAGCATGCATGAACGACTCATATGACTGGGATTTCCATGAAAAAGAATGTGGGCCGAAAATGGGTGATCAATGTACATTTCTCTTCTGTTTCCTATTTATATTTATATTTTACCTCCTCAATTTAGCATTATAGACAGGGAAAGACCTAATCTAAAATCTGCACAAAAATATTTTGCCTTCAAATTCATAACGTGATCGTAGCATGCATGAACTCTACTCATATGACTGGGATTTCCATGAAAAAGATTGTGGGCCGAAAATGGGTGATCACTGTACATTTCTCTTCTGTTTCCTATTTATATTTATATTTTAGCTCCTCAATTTAGCATTATGGCCAGGGAAAGACCTAATCTAAGAACTGCACAAAAATATTTTGCCTTCAAATTCACACCGTGATCGTAGCATGCATGGACTCGACTCATATGACTGGGATTTCCATGAAAAAGATTGTGGGCCGAAAATGGGTGATCACTGTACATTTCTCTTCTGTTTGCTATTTATATTTATATTTTACCTCCTCAATTTAGCAACATGGCCAGGGAAAACCTAATCTAAGCTCTGCAAAAAAATATTTTGCTTTCAAATTCATACTGTGATCGTAGCATGCATGGACTCGACTCATATGACTGGGATTTCCCTGAAAAAGATTGTGGGCAGAAAATGGGTGATCACTGTACATTTCTCTTCTGTTTCCTATTTATATTTGTATTTTACCTCCTCAATTTAGCATTATGGACAGGGAAAGACCTAATCTAAGATCTGCACAAAAATATTTTGCCTTCAAATTCATACCGTGATCGTAGCATGCATGGACTCGACTCATATGACTGGGATATCCATGAAAAAGATTGTGGGCCGAAAATGGGTGATCACTGTACATTTCTCTTCTGTTTCTTATTTATATTTATATTTTACCTCCTCAATTTAGCATTATGGCCAGGGAAAGACCTAATCTAAGCTCTGCACAAAAATATTTTGCCTTCAAATTCATACCGTGATCGTAGCATGCATGGACTCGACTCATATGACTGGGATTTCCCTGAAAAAGATTGTGGGCAGAAAATGGGTGATCACTGTACATTTCTCTTCTGTTTCCAATTTATATTTCTATTTTACCTCCTCAATTTAGCATTATGGACAAGGAAAGACCTAATCTAAATCTGCACAAAAATATTTTGACTTCAAATTCATACCGTGATCGTAGCATGCATGAACTCGACTCATATGACTGGGATTTCCATGAAAAAGATTGTGGGCGGAAAATGGGTGATCACTGTACATTTCTCTTCTGTTTCCTATTTATATTTATATTTTACCTCCTCAATTTAGCATTATGGACAGGGAAAGACCTAATCTAAAATCTGGACAGAAATATTTTGCCTTCAAATTCATAACGTGACCGTAGCATGCATGAACTCGACTCATATGACTGGGATTTCCATGAAAAAGATTTTGGGCCGAAAATGGGTGATCACTGTACATTTCTCTTCTGTTTCCTATTTATATTTATATTTTACCTCCTCAATTTAACATTATGGCCAGGGAAAGACCTAATCTAAGCTCTGCACAAAAATATTTTGCCTTCAAATTCATAACGTGATCGTAGCATGCATGGACTCGACTCATATGACTGGGATTTCCATGAAAAAGATTGTGGGCCAAAAATTGGTGATCACTGTACATTTCTCTTCTGTTTCCTATTTATATTTATATTTTACCTCCTCAATTTAGCATTATGGACAGGGAAAGACCTAATCTAAGATCTGCACAAAAATATTTTGCCTTCAAATTCATACCGTGATCGTAGCATGCATGGACTCGACTCATATGACTGGGATTTCCATGAAAAAGATTGTGGGCCGAAAATAGGTGATCACTGTACATTTCTCTTCTGTTTCCTATTTATATTTCTATTTTACCTCCTCAATTTAGCATTATGGACAGGGAAAGACCTAATCTAAAATCTGCACAAAAATATTTTGCCTTCAAATTCATAACGTGATCGTAGCATGCATGAACTCGACTCATATGACTGCGATTTCCATGAAAAAGATTGTGGGCCGAAAATGGGTGATCACTGTACATTTCTCTTCTGTTTCCTATTTATATTTATATTTTAGCTCCTCAATTTAGCATTATGGCAAGGGAAAGACCTAATCTAAGAACTGCACAAAAATATTTTGCCTTCAAATTCATACCGTGATCGTAGCATGCATGGACTCGACTCATATGACTGGGATTTCCATGAAAAAGATTGTGGGCCGAAAATGGGTGATCACTGTACATTTCTCTTCTGTTTCCTATTTATATTTTTATTTTACCTCCACAATTTAGCAACATGGCCAGGGAAAACCTAATCTAAGCTCTGCAAAAAAATATTTTGCTTTCAAATTCATACCGTGATCGTAGCATGCATGGACTCGACTCATATGACTGGGATTTCCCTGAAAAAGATTGTGGGGAGAAAATGGGAGATCACTGTACATTTCTCTTCTGTTTCCTATTTATATTTGTATTTTACCTCCTCAATTTAGCATTATAGACAGGGAAAGACCTAATCTAAAATCTGCACAAAAATATTTTGCCTTCAAATTCATAACGTGATCGTAGCATGCATGAACTCTACTCATATGACTGGGATTTCCATGAAAAAGATTGTGGGCCGAAAATGGGTGATCACTGTACATTTCTCTTCTGTTTCCTATTTATATTTTTATTTTACCTCCTCAATTTAGCAATATGGCCAGTGAAAGACCTAATCTAAGCTCTGAAAAAAAATATTTTGCATTCAAATTCATACCGTGATCGTAGCATGCATGGACTCGACTCATATGACTGGTATTTCCCTGAAAAAGATTGTGGGCAGAGATTGGGTGATCACTGTACATTTCTCTTCTGTTTCTTATTTATATTTCTATTTTACCTCCTCAATTTAGCATTATGGACAAGGAAAGACCTAATCTAAATCTGCACAAAAATATTTTGACTTCAAATTCATACCGTGATCGTAGCATGCATGGACTCGACTCATATGACTGGGATTTCCATGAAAAAGATTGTGGGCCGAAAATGGGTGATCACTGTACATTTCTCTTCTGTTTCCTATTTATATTTCTATTTTACCTCCTCAATTTAGCATTATGAACAGGGAAAGACCTAATCTAAGCTCTGCACAAAAATATTTTGCCTTCAAATTCATAACGTGATCGTAGCATGCATGAACTCGACTCATATGACTGGGATTTCCATGAAAAAGATTGTGGGCCGAAAATGGGTGATCACTGTACATTTCTCTTCTGTTTCCTATTTATATTTTTATTTTACCTCCTCAATTTAGCATTATGGACAGGGAAAGACCTAATCTAAAATCTGCACAAAAATATTTTGCCTTCCAATTCATAACGTGACCGTAGCATGCATGTACTCGACTCATATGACTGGGATTTCCATGAAAAAGATTGTGGGCCGAAAATGGGTGATCACTGTACATTTCTCTTCTGTTTCCTATTTATATTTTTATTTAACTCCTCAATTTAGCAACATGGCCAGGGAAAAAATAATCTAAGCTCTGCAAAAAAATATTTTGCTTTCAAATTCATACCGTGATCGTAGCATGCATGGACTCGACTCATATGACTGGGATTTCCCTGAAAAAGATTGTGGGCAGAAAATGGGTGATCACTGTACATTTCTCTTCTGTTTCCAATTTATATTTCTATTTTACCTCCTCAATTTAGCATTATGGACAAGGAAAGACCTAATCTAAATCTGCACAAAAATATTTTGACTTCAAATTCATACCGTGATCGTAGCATGCATGAACTCTACTCATATGACTGGGATTTCCATGAAAAGGATTGTGGGCAGAAAATGGGTGATCACTGTACATTTCTCTTCTGTTTCCTATTTATATTTCTATTTTATCTCCTCTATTTAGCATTATGGACAGAGAAAGAACTAATCTAAGCTCTGCACATAAATATTTTGCCTTCAAATTCATACCGTGATCGTAGCATGCATGGACTCGACTCATATGACGGAGATTTCAATGAAAAAGATTGTGGGCCGAAAACGGGTAATCACTGTACATTTCCCTTCTATTTCCTATTTATATTTATATTTTACCTCCTCAATTTAGCATTATGGACAGGGAAAGAACTAATCTAAGCTCTGCACAAAAATATTTTGCCTTCAAATTCATACCGTGATCGTAGCATGCATGGACTCGACTCATATGACTGGGATTTCCATGAAAATATTGTCGGCCGAAAATGGGTGATCACTGTACATTTCTCTTCTGTTTCCTATTTATATTTATATTTTACCTCCTCAATTTAGCATTATGGACAGGGAAAGAACTAATCTAAAATCTGCACAAAATTATTTTGCCTTCAAATTCATAACGTGATCGTAGCATGCATGGACTCGACTCATATGACTGGGATTTCCATGAAAAAGATTGTGGGCCGAAAATGGGTGATCACTGTACATTTCTCTTCTGTTTCCTATTTATATTTCTATTTTACCTCCTCAATTTAGCATTATGGACAGGGAAAGATCTCATTTAAAATCTGCAAAAAAATATGTTGCCTTCAAATTCATACCGTGATCGTAGCATGCATGGACACGACTCATATGACTGGGATTTCCATGAAAAAGATAGTGGGCAGAAATTGGTGATCACTGTACATTTCTCTTCTGTTTCCTATTTATATTTATATTTTACCTCCTCAATTTAGCATTATGGACAGAGAAAGAACTAATCTAAGCTCTGCACAAAAATATGTTGCCTTCAAATTCATACTGTGATCGTAGCATGCATGGACTCGACTCATATGACTGGGATTTCCATGAAAAAGATTGTGGGCCGAAAATGGGTGATCACTGTACATTTCTCTTCTTTTCTTATTTATATTTCTATTTTACCTCCTCAATTTAGCATTATGGCCAGGGAAAGACCTAATCTAAGCTCTGCACAAAAATATTTTGCCTTCAAATTCATAACGTGATCGTAGCATGCATGGACTCGACTCATATGACTGGTATTTCCCTGAAAAAGATTGTGGGCAGAAAATGGGTGATCACTGTACATTTCTCTTCTGTTTCCTATTTATATTTCTATTTTATCTCCTCTATTTAGCATTATGGACAGAGAAAGAACTAATCTAAGCTCTGCACAAAAATATTTTGCCTTCAAATTCATACCGTGATCGTAGCATGCATGGACTCGACTCATATGACGGAGATTTCAATGAAAAAGATTGTGGGCCGAAAACGGGTAATCACTGTACATTTCCCTTCTATTTCCTATTTATATTTATATTTTACCTCCTCAATTTAGCATTATGGACAGGGAAAGAACTAATCTAAGCTCTGCACAAAAATATTTTGCCTTCAAATTCATACCGTGATCGTAGCATGCATGGACTCGACTCATATGACTGGGATTTCCATGAAAATATTGTCGGCCGAAAATGGGTGATCACTGTACATTTCTCTTCTGTTTCCTATTTATATTTATATTTTACCTCCTCAATTTAGCATTATGGACAGGGAAAGAACTAATCTAAAATCTGCACAAAATTATTTTGCCTTCAAATTCATAACGTGATCGTAGCATGCATGGACTCGACTCATATGACTGGGATTTCCATGAAAAAGATTGTGGGCCGAAAATGGGTGATCACTGTACATTTCTTTTCTGTTTCCTATTTATATTTCTATTTTACCTCCTCAATTTAGCATTATGGACAGGGAAAGATCTCATTTAAAATCTGCAAAAAAATATGTTGCCTTCAAATTCATACCGTGATCGTAGCATGCATGGACACGACTCATATGACTGGGATTTCCATGAAAAAGATAGTGGGCAGAAATTGGTGATCACTGTACATTTCTCTTCTGTTTCCTATTTATATTTATATTTTACCTCCTCAATTTAGCATTATGGAGAGAGAAAGAACTAATCTAAGCTCTGCACAAAAATATGTTGCCTTCAAATTCATACTGTGATCGTAGCATGCATGGACTCGACTCATATGACTGGGATTTCCATGAAAAAGATTGTGGGCCGAAAATGGGTGATCACTGTACATTTCTCTTCTTTTCTTATTTATATTTCTATTTTACCTCCTCAATTTAGCATTATGGCCAGGGAAAGACCTAATCTAAGCTCTGCACAAAAATATTTTGCCTTCAAATTCATAACGTGATCGTAGCATGCATGGACTCGACTCATATGACTGGGATTTCCATGAAAAAGAATGTGGGCCGAAAATGGGTGATCACTGTACATTTCACTTCTTTTTCCTATTTATATTTCTATTTTACCTCCTCAATTTATCATTATGGACAGGGAAAGACCTAATCTAAGATCTGCACAAAAATATTTTGCCTTCAAATTCATACCGTGATCGTAGCATGCATGGACTCGACTCATATGACTGGGATTTCCATGAAAAAGATTGTGGGCCAAAAATGGGTGATCACTGTACATTTCTCTTCTGTTTCCTATTTATATTTTTATTTTACATCCTCAATTTAGCATTATGGACAGGGAAAGACCTAATCTAAAATCTGCACAAAATTATTTTGCCTTCAAATTCATAACGTGATCGTAGCATGCATGGACTCGACTCATATGACTGGGATTTCCATGAAAAAGATTGTGGGCCGAAAATGGGTGATCACTGTACATTTCTCTTCTGTTTCCTATTTATATTTCTATTTTACCTCCTCAATTTAGCATTATGGACAGGGAAAGACCTAATTTAAAATCTGCAAAAAAATATGTTGCCTTCAAATTCATACCGTGATCGTAGCATGCATGGACTCCACTCATATGACTGGGATTACCATGAAAAAGATTGTGGGCCGAAAATGGGTGATCACTGTACATTTCTCTTCTGTTTCCTATTTATATTTATATTTTACCTCCTCAATTTAGCATTATGGCCAGGGAAAGACCCAATCTAAGATCTGTACAAAAATATTTTGCCTTCAAATTCATACCGTGATCGTAGCATGCATGGACTCGACTCATATGACTGGGATTTCCATGAAAAAGATAGTGGGGAGAAATGGGTGATCACTGTACATTTCTCTTCTGTTTCCTATTTATATTTCTATTTTACCTCCTCAATTTAGCATTATGGCCAGGGAAAGACCTAATCTAAGATCTGCACAAAAATATTTTGCCTTCAAATTCATACCGTGATCGTAGAGTGCATGGACTCGACTCATATGACTGGGATTTCCATGAAAAAGATTGTTGGCCGAAAATTGGTGATCACTGTACATTTCTCTTCTGTTTCCTATTTATATTTATATTTTACCTCCTCAATTTAGCATTATGGCCAGGGAAAGACCTAATCTAATATCTGCACAAAAATATTTGCCTTCAAATTCATACCGTGATCGTAGAGTGCATGGACTCGACTCATATGACTGGGATTTCCATGAAAAAGATTGTGGGCCAAAAACGGGGGATCACTGTACATTTCTCTTCTGTTTCCTATTTATATTTCTATTTTACCTCCTCAATTTAGCATTATGGACAGGGAAAGACCTAATCTAAGATCTGCACAAAAATATTTTGCCTTCAAATTCATTCCGTGATCGTAGCATGCATGGACTCGACTCATATGACTGGGATTTCCATGAAAAAAATTGTGGGCCGAAAATGGGTGATCACTGTACATTTCTCTTCTGTTTCCTATTCATATTTCTATTTTACCTCCTCAATTTAGCATTATGGACAGGGAAAGACCTAATCTAAAATCTGCACAAAAATATTTTGCCTTCAAATTCATAACGTGATCGTAGCATGCATGAACTCTACTCATATGACTGGGATTTCCATGAAAAAGATTGTGGGCCGAAAATGGGTGATCACTGTACATTTCCCTTCTGTTTCCTATTTATATTTATATTTTACCTCCTCAATTTAGCATTATGGACAGGGAAAGACCTAATCTAAGATCTGCACAAAAATATTTTGCCTTCAAATTCTTACCGTGATCGTAGCATGCATGAACTCGACACATATGACTGGGATTTCCCTGAAAAAGATTGTGGGCAGAAAATGGGTGATCACTGTACATTTCCCTTCTGTTTCCTATTTATATTTGTATTTTACCTCATAAATTTAGCATTATGGACAGGGAAAGACCTAATCTAAGATCTGCACAAAAATATTTTGCCTTCAAATTCATACCATGATCGTAGCATGCATGGACTCGACTCATATGACTGGGATTTCCATGAAAAATATTGTGGGCAGAAAATGGGTGATCGCTGTACATTTCTCTTCCGTTTCCTATTTATAATTCTATATTACTTCCTTCATTTACGATTATGGACAGGGAAAGACCTAATGTAAGCACTGCACAAAAATATTTTGCCTTCAAATTCATACTGTGATCGTAGCATGCATGGACTCGACTCATATGACTGGGATTTCCATGAAAAAGATTGTGTGCCGAAAATGGGTGATCACTGTACATTTCTCTCTGTTTACTATTTATATTTCTATTTTACCTCCTCAATTTAGCATTATGGACAGTGAAAGACCTAATCTAAAATCTGCACAAAAATATTTTGCCTTCAAATTCATACCGTGATCGTAGCATGCATGGACTCGACTCATATGACTGGGATTTCCATGAAAAAGATTGTGGGCCGAAAATGGGTAATCACTGTAGATTTCTCTTCTGTTTCCTATTTATATTTATATTTTACCACCTCAATTTAGTATTATGGACAGCGAAAAACCTAATCTAAGCTCTGCACATAAATATTTTGCCTTCAAATTCATACCGTGATCGTAGCATGCATGGACTCGACTCATATGACTGGGATTTCAATGAAAAAGTTTCTGGGCCGAAAATGGGTGATCACTGTACATTTCTCTTCTGTTTCCTATTTATATTTCTATTTTACCTCCTCAATTTAGCATTATGGCCAGGGAAAGACCTAATCTAAGCTCTGCACAAAAATATTTTGCCTTCAAATTCATAACGTGATCGTAGAATGCATGGACTCGACTCATATGACTGGGATTTCCATGAAAAAGATTGTGGGCCAAAAATGGTTGATCACTGTACATTTCTCTTCTGTTTCCTATTTATATTTATATTTTACCTCCTCAATTTAGCATTATGGACAGGGAATGACCTAATCTAAATTCTGCACAAAAATATTTTGCCTTCAAATGCATACCGTGATCATAGCATGCATGGACTCGACTCATATGACTGGGATTTCCATGAAAAAGATTGTGGTCCGAAAATGGGAGATCATTGTACATTTCTCTTCTGTTTCCTATTTATATTTATATTTTACCTACTCAATTTAGCATTATGGACAGGGAAAGACCTTATCTAAAATCTGCAAAAAAATATGTTGCCTTCAAATTCATACCGTGATCGTAGCATGCATGGACTCGACTCATATGACTGGGATTTCCATGAAAAAGATTGTGGACCGAAAATGGGTGATCACTGTACATTTCTCTTCTGTTTCCTATTCTTATTCGTACTTTACCTCCTCAATTTAGCATTATGGACAGGGAAATACCTAATCTAAAATCTGCACAAAAATATTTTGCTTTAAAATTCATACCGTGATCGTAGCATGCATTGACTCGACTCATATGACTGCGATTTCCATGAAAAAGATTGTGGGCCGAAAATGGGTGATCACTGTACATTTCTCTTCTGTTTCCTATTTATATTTCTATTTTACCTCCTCAATTTAGCATTATGGACAGGGAAAGACCTAATCTACAATCTGCACAAAAATATTGTGCCTTCAAATTCATACCGTGATCGTAGCATGCATGGACTCGACTCATATGACTGGGATTTCCATGAAAAAGATGATGGGCCGAAAATGGGTGATCACTGTACATTTCTCTTCTGTTTCCTATTTATATTTATATTTTACTTCCTCAATTTATCATTATGTACAGGGAAAGACCTAATCTAAGCTCTGCACAAAAATATTTCGCCTTCAAATTCATACCAGGATCGTAGCATGCATGAACTCGACTCATATGACTGGGATTTCCATGAAAAAGAGTGTGGGGACAAAATGGGTGATCACTGTACATTTCTCTTCTGTTTCCTATTACTATTTCTATTTTACCTCCTCAATTTAGCATTATGGACAGGTAAAGAACTAATCTAAGCTCTGAACAAAAATATTTTGCCTTCAAATTCATACCGTGATCGTGGCATGCATGGACTCGACTCATATGACTGGGAATTCCATGAAAAAGATTGTGGGCCGAAGATGGGTGATCACTGTACATTTCTCTTCTGTTTCCTATTTATATTTCTATTTTACCTCCTCAATTTAGCATTATGGACAGGGAAAGACCTAATGTAAAATCTGCACAAAAATATTTTGCCTTCAAATTCATACCGTGATCGTGGCATGGATGGACTCGACTCATATGACTTGGATTTCCATGAAAAAGATTGTGGGCAGAAAATGGGTGATCACTGTACATTTCTCTTCTGTTTCCGATTTATATTTCTATTTTACCTCCTCAATTTAGCATTATGGACAGCTAAAAACCTAAACTAAGCTCTGCAAAAAAATATTTTGCAGTCAAATTTATACCGTGATCGTAGCATGCATGGACTCGACTCATATGACTGGGATTTCCATGAAAAAGATTGTGGGCAGAAAATGGGTGATCACTGTAAATTTCTCTTCTGTTTCCTATTTATTTTTATATTTTACTTCCTTCATTTAGCATAATGGACAGGGAAAGACCTAATCTAAGCTCTGCAAAAAAATATTTTGCTTTCAAATTCATACCGTGATCGTAGCATGTATGGACTCGACTCATATGACTGGGATTTCCATGAAAAAGATTGTGGGCAGAAAATGGGTGATCACTGTACATTTCTCTTCTGTTTCCTATTTATATTTATATTTTACCTCCTCAATTTAGCATTATGGAGAGGGAAAGACATAATCTAAGCTCTGAACAAAAATATTTTGCCTTCAAATTCATACCGTGATCGTAGCATGCATGGACTCGACTCATATGACTTGGATTTCCATGAAAAAGATTGTAGGCAGAAAATGGGTCATCACTGTACATTTCTCTTCTGTTTCCGATTTATATTTCTATTTTACCTCCTCAATTTAGCATTATAGACAGGGAAAGACGTAATCTAAGGTCTGCACCAAAATATTTTGCCTTCAAATTCATACCGTGATCGTAGCATGCATGGACTCGACTCATATGACTGGGATTTCCATGAAAAAGATTGTGGGCCGAAAATGGGTGATCACTGTACATTTCTCTTCTGTTTCCTATTTTTATTTTTATTTTACCTCCTCAATTTAGCATTATGGACAGGGAAAGACCAAATCTAAGATCTGCACAAAAATATTTTGCCTTCAAATTCTTACCGTGATCGTAGCATGCATGGACACGTCTCATATGACTGGGATTTCCATGAAAAAGATTGTGGGCCGAAAATGGGTGATCACTGTACATTTCTCTTCTGTTTCCTATTTATATTTATATTTTACCTGCTCAATTTAGCAATATGGACAGGGAAAGACCTAATCTAAGATCTGCAAAAAAATATATTGCCTTCAAATTCTTACCGTGATCGTAGCATGCATGGACTCGACACATATGACTGGGATTTCCATGAAAAAGATTGTGGGCCGAAAATGGGTGCTAACTGTACATTTCTCTTCTGTTTCCTATTTATATTTATATTTTACTTCCTCCATTTAGCATCATGGACAGGGAAAGACCAAATCTAAGATCCGCAAAAAAATATTTTGCCTTCAAATTCATACCGTGATCGTAGCATGCATGGACTCGTCTCATATGACTGGGATTTCCATGAAAAAGATTGTGGGCCGAAAATGGGTGCTTACTGTACATTTCTCTTCTGTTTCCTATTTATATTTATATTTTACCTCCTCAATTTAGCATTATGGACAGGGAAAGACATAATCTAAGCTCTGCACAAAAATATTTTGCCTTCAAATTCATACTGTGATCGTAGCATGCATGTACTCGACTCATATGACTGGGATTTCCATGAAAAAGATTATGGGCTGAAAATGGGTGATCACTGTACATTTCTCTTCTGTTTCCTATTTTTATTTTTATTTTACCTCCTCAATTTAGCATTATGGACAGTGAAAGACCTAATCTAAGATCTGCACAAAAATATTTTGCCTTCAAATTCATACCGTGATCGTGGCATGGATGGACTCGACTCATATGACTGGGATTGCCATGAAAAAGATTGTGGGCCGAAAATGGGTGATCACTGTACATTTCTCTTCTGTTTCCAATTTATATTTCTATTTTACCTCCTCAATTTAGCTATATGGACAGGGAAAGACCTAATCTATGCTCTGCACAAAAATATTTTGCCTTCAAATTCATACCATGATCGTAGCATGCATGGACATGACTCATATGACTGGGATTTCCATGAAAAAGATTGTGGGCCGAAGATGGGTGATCACTGTACATTTCTCTTCTGTTTCCTATTTATATTTCTATTTTACCTCCTCAATTTAGCATTATGGACAGGGAAAGACCTAATCTAAAATCTGCACAAAAATATTTTGCCTTCAAATTCATACCGTGATCGTAGCATGCATGGACTCGACTCATATGACTTGGATTTCCATGAAAAAGATTGTGGGCAGAAAATGGGTCATCACTGTACATTTCTCTTCTGTTTCCTATTTATATTTCTATTTTACTTCCTCAATTTAGCAATATGGCCAGGGAAAGACCTAATCTAGCTCTGCACAAAAATATTTTGCCTTCAAATTTATACCCTGATCGTAGCATGTATGGACTCAACTCATATGACTCGGATTTCCATGAAAAAGATTGTGGGCCGAAAATGGGTGATCACTGTACATTTCTCTTTTGTTTCCTATTACTATTTCTATTTAACTCCTCATTTAGCATTATGGACTGGTAAAGACCTAATCTAAGATCTGCAAAAAAATATTTTGCGTTCAAATTCATACCATGATCGTAGCATGCATGGACTCGACTCATATGACTGGGATTTCCATGAAAATGATTGTGGTCAGAAAATGGGTGATCACTGTATAATTCACTTCTGTTTCCTATTTATATTTATATTTTACTTCCTTCATTTAGCATTAAGGACAGGGAAAGCCCTAATCTAAGATCTGCAAAAAAATATTTTGCCTTCAAATTCATACCGTGATCGTAGCATGCATGGACTCGACTCATAAGTCTGGGATTTCCATGAAAAAGATTTTGGGCAGAAAATGGGTGATACCTGTACATTTCTCTTCTGTTTCCGGTTACTATTTCTATTTTCCTTCCTTAATTCAGCATTATGGACTGGGAAAGACCTAATCTAATATTGCACAAAAATATTTTGCCTTCAAATTCATACCGTGAACGTAGCATGCATGGACTCGACTCTTATGACTGGGATTTCCATGAAAATGATTGTGGGCAGAAAATAGGTTATCACTGTACATTTCTTTTCTGTTTCCTATTTATATTTCTATTTTACCTCCTCAATTTAGCATTATGGACAGGGAAAGACCTAATCTAAGATCTGCACAAAAATATTTTGCCTTCAAATTCACACCGTGATCGTAGCATGTATGGACTCGACTCATATGACTGGGATTTCCATGAAAAAGATTGTGGGCAGAAAATGGGCGATCACTGTACATTTCTCTTCTGTTTCCTATTACTATTTCTATTTTACTTCCTTAATTCAGCATTATGGACTGGGAAAGACCTAATCTAAGATCTGCAAAAAAATATTTTGCCTTCAAATTCATACCGTGATCGCAGCATGCATGGACTCGACTCATGTGACTGGGATTCCCATGAAAAAGATTTTGGGCAGAAAATGGGTGATCACTGTACATTTCTCTTCTGTTTCCTATTAATATTTCTATTTTACTTCCTTAATTAAGCATTATGGACAATGAAAACCTAATCTAAGATCTGCAAAAAATATTTTGCCTTCAAATTCATTCCGTGATCGTAGCATGCATGGACTCGACTCATATGACAGGGATTTCCATGAAAAAGATTTTGGGCAGAAAATGGGTGATCACTGTACATTTCTCTTCTGTTTCCTATTAATATTTCTATTTTACTTCCTTAATTTAGCATTATGGACAGGGAAAGACCAAATATAAATTCAGCAAAAAATATTTTTCCTTCAAATTCATTCCGTGATCGTAGCATGCATGGACTCGACTCATATGAATGGGATTTCCATGAAAAAGATTGTGGGCAGAAAATGGGTGATCACTGAGAGTTCTCTTCTGTTTTCTATATATATTTCTATTTTACTTCCTTAATTTAGCATTGTGGACAGGGAAAGACCTAATCTAAGATCTGCGAAAAAATATTTTGCCTTCAAATACATACCGTGAACGTAGCATGCATGGACTCGACTCATATGACTGGGATTTCCATGAAAAAGATTGTGGGCAGAAAATGGGTGATCACTGTACATATCTCTTCTGTTTCCTATTTATATTTATATTGTAATTCCTTAACTTAGTATTGTGGACAGGGAAAGACCTAATCTAAAATCTGCAAACAAATATTTTGCCTTCAAATGCATAGCATGATCGTAGCATGCATGGACTTGTCTCATATGACTGGCATTTACATGAAAAAGATTGTGGGCAGAAAATGGGTGATCACTGTACATTTCTCTTCTGTTCCTTATTTAAATTTTTATTTTACTACCTTAATTTAGAATTATGGACAGGGAAAGACCTAATCTAAAATCTGCAAAAAAATATTTTTCCTTCAAATTCATACCGTGATCGTAGCATGCGTGATCACAACTCATGTGACTGGGATTTCCATGAAAAAGATTGTGGGCAGATAATGGGCAATCACAGTACATTTATCTTCTGTTTCCTATTTATATTTATATTTTAATTCCTTAATTTAGCATTGTGGACAGGGAAAGACCTAATCTAAAATCTGCAAAAAAATATTTTGCCTTCAAATTCATACCGTGAACGTAGGATGCATGGACTCTACTCATACGACTGGGATTTCCATGAAAAAGATTGTGGCCATATAATGGGTGATCTCTGTACATTTCTCTTCTGTTTCCTATTTACATTTCTATTTTAATTTCTTAATTTAGCATTGTGGACAGGGAAAGACCTAATCTAAAATCTGCAAAAAAATATTTTGCCTTCAAATTCATACCGTGATCGTAGCATGCATGGACTCGACTCATATGACTGGGATTTCCATGAAAAAGATTGTGGGCAGAAAATGGGTGATCACTGTACATTTCTCTTCTGTTTCCTATTTATATTTCTATTTTACTGCCTTAATTTAGCATTATGGACAGGGAAAGACCTAATCTAAAATCTGCAAACAAATATTTTGCCTTCACATTCATACCGTGATCGTAGCATGCATGGACTTGACACATAGGACTGGGATTTTCATGCAAAAGATTGTGGGCAGAAAATGGGTGATCACTGTGCATTTCTCTTTTGTTTCCTATGTATATTTCTATTTTACTTCCTTAATTTAGCATTATGGCCAGGGAAAGACATAATCTAATCTCTTCACAAAAATATTTTGCCTTCAAATTCATACCGTGATCGTAGCATGCATGTACTCGACTCATATGACTGGGTTTTTCATGAAAAAGATTGTGGGCCGAAAATGGGTGATCACTGTACATTTCTCTTCTGTTTCCTATTTATATTTCTGTTTTACCTCCTGAATTTAGAATTTTGGAACGGGAAAGACTTAATCTAAGATCTGCACAAAAATATTTTGCCTTCAAATTCATACCGTGATCTTAGCATGCATGAACTCGACTCATATGACTGGGATTTCCATGAAAAAGATAGTGGGCAGAAAATGGATGATCACTGTATATTTCTCTTCTGTTTCATATTTATATTTATATTTTATCTCCTCAATTTAGCATTATGGACAAGGAAAGAACTAATCTAAAATCTGTACAAAAATATTTTCCCTTCAAATTCATACCGTGATCGTAGCATGCATTGACTCGATTCATATGACTGGGATTTCCATGAAAAAGATTGTGGGACGAAAATGGGAGATCACTGTACATTTCTCTTCTGTTTCCTATTTATATTTCTATTTTACCTCCTCAATTCAGCATTATGGACAGGGAAAGACCTAATCTAAGATCTGCACAAAAATATTTTGCCTTCAAATTCATACCGTGATCGTAGGATGAATGGACTCGACTCATATGACTGGGATTTCCATGAAAAAGATTGTGGGCCGAAAATGGGAGATCACTGTACATTTCTCTTCTGTTTCCTATTTATATTTATATTTTACCTCCTCAATTCAGCATTATGGACAGGGAAAACCTAATCTAAGATCTGCACAAAAATATTTTGCCTTCAAATTCATACCGTGATCGTAGCATGCATGGACTCGACTCATATGACTGGGATTTCCATGAAAGAGATTGTGGGCCGAAAATGGGTGATCACTGTACAATTCTCTTCTGTTTCCTTTTTATATTTATATTTTACCTCCTCAATTTAGCATTTTGTACAGGGAAAACATTATCTAAGCTCTGCACAAAAATATTTTGCCTTCAAATTCATACCGTGACCGTAGCATGCACTGACTCAACTCATATGACTGGGATTTCCATGAATAAAATTGTGGGCCGAAAATGGGTGATCACTGTACATTTCTCTTCTGTTTCCTATTTATATTTCTATTTTACCTCCTCAATTTAGCATTATGGACATGGAAAGACCTAATCTAAGATCTGCACAAAAATATTTGGCCTTCAAATTCATACCGTGATCGTAGCATGCATGGACTCGACTCATATGACTGGGATTTCCATGAAAAGGATTGTGGGCCGAAAATGGGAGATCATTGTACATTTC
Source organism: Acanthosepion lycidas (assembly GCA_963932145.1). Classification (NCBI taxonomy): domain Eukaryota; kingdom Metazoa; phylum Mollusca; class Cephalopoda; order Sepiida; family Sepiidae; genus Acanthosepion; species Acanthosepion lycidas. Next base: position 1,139,916 of record OZ010589.1, on the reverse strand, counting down.
TCTTCTGTTTCCTATTTATATTTCTATTTTACCTCCTCAATTTAGCATTATGGACAGGGAAAGACCTAATCTAAGATCTGCACGAAAATATTTGTCCTTCAAATTCATACCATGATCGTAGCATGCGTGGACTCGACTCATATGACTGGGATTTCCATGAAAAATATTGTGGGCCGAAAATGGGAGATCACTGTACATTTCTCTTCTGTTTCCTATTTATATTTATATTTTACCTCCTCAATTTAGCATTATGGACAGGGAAAGACCTAATCTAAAATCTGCACAAAAATATTTTGCCTTCAAATTCATACCGTGATCGTAGCATGCATGGACTCGACTCATATGACTGGGATTTCCATGGAAAAGATTGTGGGCCGAAAATGGGTGATCACTGTACATTTCTCTTCTGTTTCCTATTTATATTTATATTTTACCTCCTCAATTTAGCATTTTGGACAGTGAAAACATTATCTAATCTCTGCACACAAATATTTTGCCTTCAAATTCATTCCGTGATCGTAGCATGCATGGACTCGACTCATATGACTGGGATTTCCCTGAAAAAGATTGTGGGCAGAAAATGGGTGATCACTGTACATTTCTCTTCTGTTTCCAATTTATATTTCTATTTTACCTCCTCAATTTAGCATTATGGACAAGGAAAGACCTAATCTAAATCTGCACAAAAATATTTTGACTTCAAATTCATACCGTGATCGTAGCATGCATGAACTCGACTCATATGACTGGGATTTCCATGAAAAAGATTGTGAGCTGAAAATGGGTGATCACTGTACATTTCTCTTCTGTTTCCTATTTATATTTCTATTATACCTCCTCAATTTAGCATTATGGACATGGAAAGACCTAATCTAAAATCTGCACAAAAATATTTTGCCTTCAAATTAATACCGTGATCGTAGCATGCATGAACTTGACTCATATGACTGGGATTTCCATGAAAAAGATTGTGGGCCGAAAATGGGTGATCACTGTACATTTCTCTTCTGTTTCCTATTTATATTTCTGTTTTACCTCCTCAATTTAGAATTTTGGACCGGGAAAGACTTAATCTAAGATCTGCACAAAAATATTTTGCCTTCAAATTCATACCGTGATCGTAGCATGCATGAACTCGACTCATATGACTGGGATTTCCATGAAAAAGATAGTGGGCAGAAAATGGATGATCACTGTATATTTCTCTTCTGTTTCCTATTTATATTTCTATTTTACCTCCTCAATTTAGCATTATGGACAAGGAAAGAACTAATCTAAAATCTGTACAAAAATATTTTCCCTTCAAATTCATACCGTGATCGTAGCATGCATGGAATCTACTCATATCACTGGGATTTCCATGAAAAAGATTGTGGGCCGAAAATGGGTGATAACTGTACATTTCTCTTCTGTTTCCTATTTATATTTATATTTTACCTCCTCAATTTAGCATTATGGACAGGGAAAGAACTAATCTAAAATCTGCACAAAAATATTTTGCCCTGAAATTCATACCGTGATCGTAGCATGCATGGACTCGACTCATATGACTGGGATTTCCATGAAAAAGATTGTGGGCCGAAAATGGGTGATCACTGTACATTTCTCTTCTGTTTCCTATTTATATTTATATTTTACATCCTCAATTTAGCATTATGGACAGGGAAAGAACTAATCTAAGATCTGCACAAAAATATTTTGCCTTCAAATTCATACCGTGATCGTAGCATGCATGGACTCGCCTCATATGACTGGGATTTCCATGAAAAAGGTTGTGGGCCGAAGATGGGTGATCACTGTACATTTCTCTTCTGTTTCCTATTTATATTTATATTTTACCTTCTCAATTTATCATTATGGACAGGGAAAGACCTAATCTAAAATCTGCACAAAAATATTTTGCCTTCAAATTCATACCGTGATCGTAGCATGCATGGACTCGACTCATATGACTGGGATTTCCATGGAAAAGATTGTGGGCCGAAAATGGGTGATCACTGTACATTTCTCTTCTGTTTCCTATTTATATTTATATTTTACCTCCTCAATTTAGCATTTTGGACAGTGAAAACATTATCTAATCTCTGCACACAAATATTTTGCCTTCAAATTCATTCCGTGATCGTAGCATGCATGGACTCGACTCATATGACTGGGATTTCCCTGAAAAAGATTGTGGGCAGAAAATGGGTGATCACTGTACATTTCTCTTCTGTTTCCAATTTATATTTCTATTTTACCTCCTCAATTTAGCATTATGGACAAGGAAAGACCTAATCTAAATCTGCACAAAAATATTTTGACTTCAAATTCATACCGTGATCGTAGCATGCATGAACTCGACTCATATGACTGGGATTTCCATGAAAAAGATTGTGAGCTGAAAATGGGTGATCACTGTACATTTCTCTTCTGTTTCCTATTTATATTTCTATTATACCTCCTCAATTTAGCATTATGGACATGGAAAGACCTAATCTAAAATCTGCACAAAAATATTTTGCCTTCAAATTAATACCGTGATCGTAGCATGCATGAACTTGACTCATATGACTGGGATTTCCATGAAAAAGATTGTGGGCCGAAAATGGGTGATCACTGTACATTTCTCTTCTGTTTCCTATTTATATTTCTGTTTTACCTCCTCAATTTAGAATTTTGGACCGGGAAAGACTTAATCTAAGATCTGCACAAAAATATTTTGCCTTCAAATTCATACCGTGATCGTAGCATGCATGAACTCGACTCATATGACTGGGATTTCCATGAAAAAGATAGTGGGCAGAAAATGGATGATCACTGTATATTTCTCTTCTGTTTCCTATTTATATTTCTATTTTACCTCCTCAATTTAGCATTATGGACAAGGAAAGAACTAATCTAAAATCTGTACAAAAATATTTTCCCTTCAAATACATACCGTGATCGTAGCATGCATGGAATCTACTCATATCACTGGGATTTCCATGAAAAAGATTGTGGGCCGAAAATGGGTGATAACTGTACATTTCTCTTCTGTTTCCTATTTATATTTATATTTTACCTCCTCAATTTAGCATTATGGACAGGGAAAGAACTAATCTAAAATCTGCACAAAAATATTTTGCCCTGAAATTCATACCGTGATCGTAGCATGCATGGACTCGACTCATATGACTGGGATTTCCATGAAAAAGATTGTGGGCCGAAAATGGGTGATCACTGTACATTTCTCTTCTGTTTCCTATTTATATTTATATTTTACATCCTCAATTTAGCATTATGGACAGGGAAAGAACTAATCTAAGATCTGCACAAAAATATTTTGCCTTCAAATTCATACCGTGATCGTAGCATGCATGGACTCGCCTCATATGACTGGGATTTCCATGAAAAAGGTTGTGGGCCGAAGATGGGTGATCACTGTACATTTCTCTTCTGTTTCCTATTTATATTTATATTTTACCTTCTCAATTTATCATTATGGACAGGGAAAGACCTAATCTAAAATCTGCACAAAAATATTTTGCCTTCAAATTCATACCGTGATCGTAGCATGCATGGACTCGACTCATATGACTGGGATATCCATGAAAAAGATTGTGGGCCGAAAATGGCTGATCACTGTACATTTCTCTTCTGTTTCCTATTTATATTTATATTTTACCTCCTCAATTTAGCATTATGGACAGTGAAAGAACTAATCTAAAATCTACACAAAAATATTTTGCCTTCAAATTCATACCGTGATCGTAGCATGCATGGACTCGACTCATATGACTGGGATTTCCATGAAAAAGATTGCGGGCAGAAAATGGGTGATCACTGTACATTTCTCTTCTGTTTCCTATTTATATTTATAATTTACCTCCTCAATTTAGCATTATGGACAGGGAAAGACCTAATCTAAGATCTGCACAAAAATATTTTGCCTTCAAATTCATACCGTGATCGTAGCATGCATGGACTCGACTCATATGACTGGGATTTCCATGAAAAAGATTGTGGGCCGAAAATGGGTGATCACTTTACATTTCTCTTCTGTTTCCTATTTATATTTCTATTTTACCTCCTCAATTTAGCATTATGGACAGGGAAAGAACTAATCTAAAATCTGCACAAAAATATTTTGCCCTCAAATTCATACCGTGATCGTAGCATGCATGAACTCGACTCATATGACTGGGATTTCCATGAAAAAGATTGTGGGCCGAAAATGGGTGATCACTGCACATTTCTCTTCTATTTCCTATTTATATTTCTATTATACCTCCTCAATTTAGCATTATGGCCAGGGAAAGACCTAATCTAAGCTCTGCACAAAAATATTTTGCCTTCAAATTCATACCGTGATCGTAGCATGCATGGACTCGACTCATATGACTGGGATTTCCATGAAAAAGATTGTGGGCCGAAAATGGGTGATCACTGTACATTTCTCTTCTGTTTCCTATTTATATTTCTATTTTACCTCCTTAATTTAGCATTATGGACAGGGAAAGACCTAATCTGAAATCCTCACAAAAATATTTTGCCTTCAAATTAATACCTTGATCGTAGCATGCATGAACTCTACTCATATGACTGGGATTTCCATGAAAAATATTGTGGGCCGCAAATGTAAGATCACTGTACATTTCTCTTCTGTTTCCTATTTATATTTCTATTTTACCTCCTCAATTTAGCATTATGGACAGGGAAAGACCTAATCTAAGCTCTGCACAAAAATATTTTGCCTTCAAATTCATACTGTGATCGTAGCATGTATGGACTCGACTCATATGACTGGGATTTCCATGAAAAAGATTGTGGGCAGAAAATGGTTGATCACTGTACATTTCTCTTCTGTTTTCTATTCATATTTCAATTTTACCTCCTCAATTTAGCATTATGGACAGGGAAAGACCTAATCTAAGATCTGCAAAAAAATATTTTGCCTTCAAATTCATAACGTGATCGTAGCATGCATGGACTCGAGACATATGACTGGGATTTCCATGAAAAAGATTGTGGGCAGAAAATGGGTGATCACTGTACATTTCTCTTCTGTTTCCTATTTATATTTATATTTTACTTCCTCAATTTAGCATTATGGACAGTGAAAGACCAAATATAAGATCTGCAAAAAAATATTTTGCCTTCAAATTCATTCCGTGATCGTAGCATGCATGGACTCGACTCATATGACTGTGATTTCCATGAAAAAGATTGTGGGCAGAAAATGGGTGATCACTGTACATTTCTCTTCTGTTTCCTATTTCTATTTTACCTCCTCAATATAGCATTATGGACAGGGAAAGACCTAATCTAAATTCTGCACAAAAATATTTTGCCTTCAAATTCATAACGTGATCGTAGCATGCATGGACTCGAGACATATGACTGGGATTTCCATGAAAAAGATTGTGGGCAGAAAATGGGTGATCACTGTACATTTCTCTTCTGTTTCCTATTTATATTTATATATTACTTCCTCAATTTAACATTATGGACAGTGAAAGACCAAATATAAGATCTGCAAAAAAATATTTTGCCTTCAAATTCATTCCGTGATCGTAGCATGCATGGACTCGACTCATATGACTGTGATTTCCATGAAAAAGATTGTGGGCAGAAAATAGGTGATCACTGGACATTTCTCTTCTGTTTCCTATTTCTATTTTACCTCCTCAATTTAGCATTATGGACAGGGAAAGACCTAATCTAAGATCTGCAAAAAAATATATTGCCTTCAAATTCATACCGTGAAGGTAGCATGCATGGACTCGACTTATATGACTGGGATTTCCATGAAAAAGACAGTGGGCACAAAATGGGTGATCACTGTACATTTCTCTTCTATTTCCCATTAGTATTTCTATTTTACTTCCTCAATTTAGCATTATGGACAGGGAAAGACCTAATGTATGTTCTGCTAATAAATATTTTGCCTTCAATTTCATACCGTGATCGTAGCATGCATGGACTCGACTCATATGACTGGGATTTCCATGAAAAAGTTTGTGGGCATAAAATGGGTGATCACTGTATATTTCTCTTCTGTTTCCTATTTATATTTCTATTTATCTCCTCAATTTAGGATTATGGACAGGGAAAGACCTAATCTAAGCTCTGCACAAAAATATTTTGCCTTCAAATTCATACCGTGATCGTAGCATGCATGGACATGACTCATATGACTGGGATTTCCATGAAAAAGATTGTGGGCCGAAAATGGGTGATAACTGTACATTTCTCTTCTGTTTCCTATTTATATTTCTATTTTACCTCCTCAATTTAGCATTATGGACAGGGAAAGACCTAATCTAAGATCTGCACAAAAATATTTTGCCTTCAAATTCATACGGTCATCGTAGCATGCATGGACTCGACTGATATGACTGGGATTTCCATGAAAAAGATGGTGGGCCGAAAATGGGTGAACACTGTACATTTCTCTTCTGTTTCCTATTTATATTTATATTTTACTTCAATTTATCATTATGGACAGGGAAATACCTAATCTAAGCTCTGCACAAAAATATTTCGCCTTCAAATTCATACCGTGATCGTAGCATGAATGAACTCGACTCATAAGGCTGGGATTTCCATGAAAAAGATTGTGGGCACAAAATGGGTGATCACTGTACATTTCTCTTCTGTTTCCTATTACTATTTCTATTTTACCTCCTCAATTTAACATAATGGACAAGGAAAGACCTAATCTAAAATCTGCACAAAAATATTTTGCCTTCAAATTCATACCGTGATCGTAGCATGCTTTGACTCGACTCATATGACTTGGATTTCCATGAAAAAGATTGTGAGCAGAAAATGGGTGATCACTGTACCTTTCTCTTCTGTTTCCTATTTATATTTATATTTTACCTCCTCAATTTAGCATTATGGCCAGGGAAAGATCTAATCTAAGCTCTGCACAAAAATATTTTGCCTTCAAATTCATACCGTGATCGTAGCATGCATGGACTCGACTCATATGACTGGGATTTCCATGAAAAATATTGTGAGCCGAAAATGGGTGATTACTGTACATTTCTCTTCTGTTTCCTATTTATATTTCTATTTTACCTCCTCAATTTAGCATTATGGAGAGGGAAAGACCTAATCTAAGATCTGCACAAAAATATTTTGCCTTCAAATTCATACCGTGATCGTACCGAGCATGGACTCGACTCATATGACAGGGATTTCCATGAAAAAGATTGTGGGCCGAAAATGGGTGATCACTGTACATTTCTCTTCTGTTTCCTATTACTATTTCTATTTTACCTCCTCAATTTAGCATTATGGCCAGGGAAAGACCTAATCTAAAATCTGCACAAAAATATTTTGCCTTCAAATTCATACCGTGATCGTAGCATGCATGAATTCGACTCATATGACTGGGATTTCCATGAAAAAGTTTGTGGGGCGAAAATTGGTGATCACTGTATATTTCTCTTCTGTTTCCTATTTATATTTCTATTTTACCTCCTCAATTTAGCATTATGGCCAGGGAAAGACCTAATGTAAGCTCTGCACAAAAATATTTTGCCTTCAAATTTATACCGTGATCGTAGCATGCATGGACTCGACTTATATGACTGTGATTTCCATGAAAAAGATTGTGGGCCGAAAATGGGTGATCACTGTACATTTCTCTTCTGTTACCTATTTATATTTCTATTTATCTCCTCAATTTAGCATTATGGACAGGGAAAGACCTAATCTAAGCTCTGCACAAAAATATTTTGCCTTCAAATTCATACCGTGATCGTACCATGCATGGACTCGACTCATATGACTGGGATTTCCATGAAAAAGATTATGGGCCGAAAATGGGTGATCACTGTACATTTCTCTTCTGTTTCCTATTTATATTTCTATTTTACCTCCTCAATTTAGCATTATGGACAGGGAAAGACATAATCTAAGATCTGCACAAAAATATGTTGCCTTCAAATTCATACCGTGATCATAGCATGCATGGACTCGACTCATATGACTGGGATTGCCAGGAAAAAGATTGTGGGCCGAAAATGGGTGATCACTGTACATTTCTCTTCTGTTTCCAATTTATATTTCTATTTTACCTCCTCAATTTAGCTATATGGACAGGGAAAGACCTAATCTAAGCTCTGCACAAAAATATTTTGCCTCCAAATTCATACCGTGATCGTAGCATGCATGGACATGACTCATATGACTGGGATTTCCATGAAAAAGATTGTGGGCCGAAAATGGGTGATCACTGTACATTTCTCTTCTGTTTCCTATTTATATTTATATTTAACCTCCTCAATTTAGCATTATGGAGAGGGAAAGACCTAATCTAAGATCTGCAAAAAAATATTTTGCCTTCAAATTCTTACCGTGATCGTAGCATGCATGTACTCGTCTCATATGACTGGGATTTCCATGAAAAAGATTGTGGGAAAAAATGGTTGATCACTGTACATTTCTCTTCTGTTTCCTATTTATATTTCTATTTTACCTCCTCAATTTAGCATTATTGACAGGGAAAGACCTAATCTAAGATCTGCACAAAAATATTTTGCCTTAAATTCATACCGTGATCGTAGCATGCATGGAATCGACTCATATGACTGGGATTTACATGAAAAAGATTGTGGACAGAAAATGGGTGATCACTGTACATTTCTCTTCTGTTTCCTATTTATATTTATATTTTACCTCCTCAATTTAGCATTATGGACAGGGAAAGACCACATCTAAGATCTGCACAAAAATATTTTGCCTTCAAATTCATACCGTCATCGTAGCATTCATGGACTCAACTCATATGACTGGGATTTCCATGAAAAAGATTGTGGGCCGAAAATGGGTGATCACTGTACATTTCTCTTCTGTTTCCTATTTCTATTTTACCTCCTCAATTTAGCATTATGGACAGTGAAAGACCTCATCTAAGATCTGCACAAAAATATTTTGCCTTCAAATTCATACCGTGATCGTAGCATTCATGGACTCAACTCATATGACTGGGATTTCCATGAAAAAGATTGTGGGCCGAAAATGAGTGATCACTGTACATTTCTCTTCTGTTTCCTATTTATATTTCTATTTAACTCCTCAATTTAGCATTATGGACAGGGAAAGACCTAATCTAAGATCTGCACAAAAATATTTTGCCTTCAAATTCATACCGTGATCGTAGCATGCATGGACTCGACTCATATGACTGGGATTTCCATGAAAAAGATTGTGGGCCGAAAATGGGTGATCACTGTACATTTCTCTTCTGTTTCCTATTTATATTTATATTTTACCTCCTCAATTTAGCATTATGGACAGGGACAGACCTAATCTAAGATCTGCACAAAAATATTTTGCCTTCAAATTCATACCGTGATCGTAGCATGCATTGACTCGACTCATATGACTGGGATTTCCATGAAAAAGATTGTGGGCCGAAAATGGGTGATCACTGTACATTTCTCTTCTGTTTCCTATTTATATTTCTATTTTACCTCCTCAATTTAGCATTATGGACAGGGAAAGACCTAATCTAAGTTCTGCACAAAAATATTTTGCCTTCAAATTTATACCCTGATCGTAGCATGTATGGACTCCACTCATATGACTCGGATTTCCATGAAAAAGATTGTGGGCCGAAAATGGGTGATCACTGTACATTTCTCTTCTGTTTCCTATTTATATTTCTATTTTACCTCCTCAATTTAGCATTATGGACAGGGAAAGACCTAATCTAAGATCTGCACAAAAATATTTTGCCTTCAAATTCATACCGTGATCGTAGCATGCATGGACTGGACTCATATGACTGGGATTTCCATGAAAAAGATTGTGGGCTTAAAATGGGTGATCACTGTACATTTCTCTTCTGTTTCCTATTTATATTTATATTTTACATCCTCAATTTAGCATTATGGACAGGGAAAGACCTAATCTAAGTTCTGCACAAAAATATTTTGCCTTTAAATTGATACCGTGATCGTAGCATGCATGGACTCGACTCATATGACTGGGATTTCCATGAAAAAGATTGTTGGCCGAAAATGGTTGATCACTGTACATTTCTCTTCTGTTTCCTATTTATATTTATATTTTACCTCCTCAATTTAGCATTATGGACAGGGAAAGACCTAATCTAAAATCTGCACAAAAATATTTTGCCTTCAAATACATACCGTGATTGTAGCATGCATGGACTCGACTCATATGACTGGGATTTCCATGAAAAAGATTGTTGGCCGAAAATGGTTGATCACTGTACATTTCTCTTCTGTTTCCTATTTATATTTATATTTTACTTCCTCAATTTAGCATTATGGACAGCGAAAGACCTAATCTAAGTTCTGCACAAAAATATTTTGCCTTCAAATTCATACCGTGATCGTAGCATGCATGGACTGAACTCATATGACTGGGATTTCCATGAAAAAGATTGTGGGCCGAAAATGGGTGATCACTGTACATTTCTCTTCTGTTTCCTATTTATATTTCTAATTTAACTCCTCAATTTAGCATTATTGACAGGGAAAGACCTAATCTAATATCTGCACAAAAATATTTTGCCTTCAAATTTATACCGTGATCATAGCATGCATGGACTCGACTCATATGACTGGGATTTCCATGAAAAAGGTTGTGTGCAAAAAATTGGGAGACCACTGTACATTTCTCTTCTGTTTCCTATTTATATTTATATTTTACATCCTCAATTTAGCATTATGGACAGGGAAAGACCTAATCTAAGTTCTGCACAAAAATATTTTGCCTTCAAATTCATACCGTGATCGTAGCATGCATGGACTCGTCTCATATGACTGGGATTTCCATGAAAAAGATAGTGGGCCAAAAATGGGTGATCACTGTACATTTCTCTTCTGTTTCCTATTTATATTTATATTTTACTTCCTTCATTTAGCATTATGGACAGGGAAAGACCTAATCTAAGCTCTGCAAAAAAATATTTTGCCTTCAAATTCATACCGTGATCGTAGCATATATTGACTCGACTCATATGACTGGGATTTCCATGAAAAAGATTGTGGGCCAAAAATGGTTGATCACTGTACAATATCTCTTCTGTTTCCTATTTATATTTCTATTTTACTTCCTCAATTTAGCATTATGGACAGAGAAAGACATAATCTAAGATCTGCACAAAAATATTTTGCCTTCAAATTCATACCGTGATCGTAGCATGCATGGACTGGAGTCATATGACTGGGATTTCCATGAAAAAGATTGTGGGCAAAAAATGGGTGATCACTGTACATTTCTCTTCAGTTTCCTATTTATATTTATATTTTACTTCCTTCATTTAGCATTATGGACAGGGAAAGACCTAATCTAAGCTCTGCAAAAAAATATTTTGCCTTCAAATTCATACCGGGATCGTAGCATGTATTGACTCGACTCATATGACTGGGATTTCCATGAAAAAGATTGTTGGCCAAAAATGGGTGATCACTGTACAATATCTCTTCTGTTTCCTATTTATATTTCTATTTTACCTCCTCAATTTAGCATTATGGCCAGGGAAAGACCTAATCTAAGATCTGCACTAAAATATTTAGCCTTCAAATTCATACCGTGATTGTAGCATGCATGGACTCGACTCATATGACTGGGATTTCCATGAAAAACATTGTGGGTCGAAAATGGGTGATCACTGTACATTTCTCTACTGTTTCCTATTTATATTTCTATTTTACCTCCTTAATTTAGCATTATGGACAGGGAAAGACCTAATCTAAGATCTGCACAAAAATATTTAGCCTTCAAATTCATACCGTTATCGTAGCATGTATGGACTCGACTCATATGACTGGGATTTCCATGAAAAAGAGTGTGGGCCGAAAATTCGTGATCACTGTACATTTCTCTTCTGTTTCCTATTTATATTTCTATTTTACCTCCTCAATTCAGCATTATGGCCAGGGAAAGACCTAATCTAATCTTTGCACAAAAATATTTTGCCTTCAAATTCATACCGTGATCGTAGCATGCATGGACTCGACTCATATGACTGGGATTTCCATGAAAAAGATTGTTGGCCGAAAATGGTTGATCACTGTACATTTCTCTTCTGTTTCCTATTTATATTTATATTTTACCTCCTAAATTTAGCATTATGGACAGAGAAAGACATAATCTAAGATCTGCACAAAAATATTTTGCCTTCAAATTCATACCGTGATCGTAGCATGCATGGACTCGACTCATATGACTGGGATTTCCATGAAAAAGATTGTTGGCCGAAAATGGTTGATCACTGTACATTTCTCTTCTGTTTCCTATTTATATTTATATTTTACTTCCTCAATTTAGCATTATGGACAGCGAAAGACCTAATCTAAGCTCTGCACAAAAATATTTTGCCTTCAAATTCATACCGTGATCGTAGCATGCATGGACTGAACTCATATGACTGGGATTTCCATGAAAAAGATTGTGGGCCGAAAATGGGTGATCACTGTACATTTCTCTTCTGTTTCCTATTTATATTTATATTTTACCTCCTAAATTTAGCATTATGGACAGAGAAAGACATAATCTAAGATCTGCACAAAAATATTTTGCCTTCAAATTCATACCGTGATCGTAGCATGCATGGACTCGACTCATATGACTGGGATTTCTATGAAAAAGATTGTGGGCCAAAAATGGGTGGTCACTGTACATTTCTCTTCTGTTTCCTATTTATATTTATATTTTAGCTCCTAAATTTAGCATTATGGACAGAGAAAGACATAATCTAAGATCTGCACAAAAATATTTTGCCTTCAAATTCATACCGTGATCGTAGCATGCATGGACTGGACTCATATGACTGGGATTTCCATGAAAAAGATTGTGGGCCGAAAATGGGTGATCACTGTACATTTCTCTTTTGTTTCCTATTTATATTTCTAATTTACCTCCTCAATTTAGCATTATTGACAGGGAAAGACCTAATCTAATATCTGCACAAAAATATTTTGCCTTCAAATTCATACCGTTATCATAGCATGCATGGACTCGACTCATATGACTGGGATTTCCATGAAAAAGGTTGTGTGCAAAAAATTGGGAGACCACTGTACATTTCTCTTCTGTTTCCTATTTATATTTATATTTTACTTCCTTCATTTAGCATTATGGACAGGGAAAGACCTAATCTAAGCTCTGCAAAAAAATATTTTGCCTTCAAATTCATACCGGGATCGTAGCATGTATTGACTCGACTCATATGACTGGGATTTCCATGAAAAACATTGTGGGTCGAAAATGGGTGATCACTGTACATTTCTCTACTGTTTCCTATTTATATTTCTATTTTACCTCCTCAATTCAGCATTATGGCCAGGGAAAGACATAATCTAATCTTTGCACAAAAATATTTTGCCTTCAAATTCATACCGTGATCGTAGCATGCATGGACTCGACTCATATGACTGGGATTTCCATGAAAAAGATTGTGGGCCGAAAATAGGTGATCACTGTACATTTCTCTTCAGTTTCCTATTTATATTTATATTTTACCTCCTCAATTTAGCATTATGGACAGGGATTGACCTAATCTAAGATCTGCACAAAAATATTTTGCCTTCAAATTCATACCGTGATCGTAGCATGCATGGACTCAACTCATATGACTGGGATTTCCATGAAAAAGATTGTGGGGGAAAATGGCTGATCACTGTACATTTCTTTTCTGTTTCCTATTTATATTTATATTTTACATCCTCAATTTAGCATTATGGACAGGGAAAGACCTAATCTAAGATCTGCACAAAAATATGTTGCCTTTAAAATCATACCGTGATCGTAGCATGCATGGACTCGACTCATATGACTGGGATTTCCATGAAAAATATTGTGGGCCGAAAATGGGTGATCACTGTACATTTCTCTACTGTTTCCTATTTATATTTATATTTTACTTCCTCAATTTAGCATTATGGACAGGGAAAGACCTAATCTAAGCTCTGCACAAAAATATTTTGCCTTCAAATTCATGCAGTGATTGTAGCATGCATGGACTCGACTCATATGACTGGGATTTCCATGAAAAAGGCTGTGGGCACAAAATGGGTCATCACTGTATATTTCTTTTCTGTTTCCTATTTATATTTATATTTTACCTCCTCAATTTAGCATTATGGACAGGGAAAGACCTAATCAAAGCTCAGCACAAAAATATTTTGCCTTCAAATTCATACCGTGATCGTAGCATGCATGGACTCGACTCATATCACTGGGATTTCCATGAAAAAGATTGTGGGCAAAAAATGGGTGATCACAGTACATTTCTCTTCTGTTTCCTATTTATATTTCTATTTTACCTCCTCAATTTAGCATTATGGACAGGGAAAGACCTAATCTAAATCTGCACAAAAATATTTTGCCTTCAAATTCATACCGTGATCGTAGCATGCATGGACTCGACACATATGACTGGGATTTCCATGAAAAAGATTGTGGGCCGAAAATGGGTGATCTCTGTACATTTCTTTTCTGTTTCCTATTTATATTTATATTTTACCTCCTCAATTTAGCATTATGGACACGGAAAGACCTAATCTAAGCTCTGCACAAAAATATTTGGCCTTCAAATTCATACAGTGATCGTAGCATGCATGGACTCGACTCATATGACTGGGATTTCCATGAAAAAGATTGTGGGCCGAAAATGGGTCATCAATGTAAATTTCTCTTCTGTTTCCTATTTATATTTCTATTTTACCTCCTCAATTTAGCATTATGGACAGGGACAGACCAAATCTAATATCTGCACAAAAATATTTTGCCTTCAAATTCATACCGTGATCGTAGCATGCATGGACTCGACTCATATGACTGGGATTTCCATGAAAAAGATTGTGGGCAGAAAATTGGGTGATCACTGTACATTTCCCTTCTGTTTCCTATTTATATTTGTATTTTACCTCCTCAGTTTAGCATTATGGAAAGGGAAAGACCAAATCTAAGATCTGCACAAAAATATTTTGCCTTCAAATTCATACCGTGATCGTAGCATGCATGGACTCGACACATATGACTGGGATTTCCATGAAAAAGATTGTGGGCCGAAAATGGGTGATCACTGTACATTTCTCTTCTGTTTCCTATTTATATTTCTATTTTACCTCCTCAATTTAGCATTATGGACAGGGAAAGAGCAAATCTAAGATCTGCACAAAAATATGTTGCCTTCAAATTCATACCGTGATCGTAGCATGCATGGACTCGACTCATCTGACTGGGATTTCCATGAAAAATATTGTGGGCTGAAAATGGGTGATCACTGTACATTTCTCTACAGTTTCCTATTTATATTTATATTTTACTTCCTCAATTTAGCATTATGGACAGGGAAAGACCTAATCTAAGCTCTGCACAAAAATATTTTGCCTTCAAATTCATGCAGTGATTGTAGCATGCATGGACTCGACTCATATGACTGGGATTTCCATGAAAAAGGCTGTGGGCACAAAATGGGTCATCACTGTATATTTCTTTTCTGTTTCCTATTTATATTTATATTTTACCTCCTCAATTTAGCATTATGGACAGGGAAAGACCTAATCAAAGCTCAGCACAAAAATATTTTGCCTTCAAATTCATACCGTGATCGTAGCATGCATGGACTCGACTCATATCACTGGGATTTCCATGAAAAAGATTGTGGGCAAAAAATGGGTGATCACAGTACATTTCTCTTCTGTTTCCTATTTATATTTCTATTTTACCTCCTCAATTTAGCATTATGGACAGGGAAAGACCTAATCTAAGATCTACAAAAATATATTTTGCCTTCAAATTCATACCGTGATCGTAGCATGCATGGACTCGACTCATATGACTGGGATTTCGATGAAATGATTGTGGTCCGAAAATGAGTGATCACTGTACATTTCTCTTCTGTTTCCTATTTATATTTATATTTTACCTCCTCAATTTAGCAATATGGACAAGGAAAGACCTAATCTAAGTTCTGCACAAAAATATTTTGCCTTCAAATTCATAGCGTGATCGTAGCATGCATGGACTCGACTCATATGACTGGGATTTCCATGAAAAAGGCTGTGGGCACAAAATGGGTCATCACTGTATATTTCTTTTCTGTTTCCTATTTATATTTATATTTTACCTCCTCAATTTAGCATTATGGACAGGGAAAGACCTAATCTAAGATCAGGAGAAAAATATTTTGCCTTCAAATTCATACCGTGATCGTAGCATGCATGGACTCGACTCGTATGACTGGGATTTCCATGAAAAAGATTGTGGGCCAAAAATGGGGGATCACTGTACATTTCTCTTCTGTTTCCTATTTATATTTCTATTTTACCTCCTCAATTTAGCATTATGGACAGGGAAAGACCTAATCTAAGATCTGCACAAAAATATTTTGCCTTCAAATTCATACCGTGATCGTAGCATGCATGGACTCGACTCATATGACTGGGATTTCCATGAAAACGATTGTGGGCCGAAAATGGGTGATCACTGTACATTTCTCTTCTGTTTCCTATTCATATTTCTATTTTACCTCCTCAATTTAGCATTATGGACAGGGAAAGACCTAATCTAAAATCTGCACAAAAATATTTTGCCTTCAAATTCATAACGTGATCGTAGCATGCATGAACTCTACTCATATGACTGGGATTTCCATGAAAAAGATTGTGGGCCGAAAATAGGTGATCACTGTACATTTCTCTTCTGTTTCCTATTTATATTTATATTTTACCTCCTCAATTTAGCATTATGGACAGGGAAAGATCTAATCTAAAATCTGCAAAAAAATATGTTGCCTTCAAATTCATACCGTGATCGATGCATGCATTGACTCGACTCATATGAGTGGGATTTCCATGAAAAAGATTGTTGGCCGAAAATGGGTGATCACTGTACATTTCTCTTCTGTTTCCTATTTATATTTCTATTTTACCTCCTCAATTTAGCATTATGGCCAGGGAAAGACCTAATCTAAGATCTGCACAAAAATATTTTGCCTTCAAATTCTTACCGTGATCGTAGCATGCATGAACTCGACTCATATGACTGGGATTTCCATGAATAAGATAGTGGGCAGAAATGGGTGATCACTGTACATTTCTTTTCTGTTTCCTATTTATATTTTACCTCCTCAATTTAGCATTATGGACAGGGAAAGACCTAATCTAAAATCTGCAAAAAAATATGTTGCCTTCAAATTCATACCGTGATCGTAGCATGCATTGACTCGACTCATATGACTGGGATTTCCATGAAAAAGATTGTTGGCCGATAATGGGTTATCACTGTACATTTCTCTTCTGTTTCCTATTTATATTTCTATTTTACCTCCTCAATTTAGCATTATGGACAGGGAAAGACCTAATCTAAGATCTGCACAAAAATATTTTGCCTTCAAATTCATACCGTGATCGTAGCATGCATGGACTCGACTCATATGACTGGGATTTCCATGAAAAAGTTTGTGGGCCGAAAATGGGTGATCACTGTACATTTCTCTTCTGTTTCCTATTCATATTTCTATTTTACCTCCTCAATTTAGCATTATGGACAGTGAAAGACCTAATCTAAAATCTGCACAAGAATATTTTGCCTTCAAATTCATAACGTGATCGTAGCATGCATGAACTCTACTCATATGACTGGGATTTCCATGAAAAAGATTGTGGGCCGAAAATAGGTGATCACTGTACATTTCTCTTCTGTTTCCTATTTATATTTATATTTTACCTCCTCAATTTAGCATTATAGCCAGGGAAAGACCCAATCTAAGATCTGTACAAAAATATTTTGCATTCAAATTCATACCGTGATCGTAGCATGCATGGACTCGACTCATATGACTGGGATTTCCATGAAAAAGATAGTGGGCAGAAATTGGTGATCACTGTACATTTCTCTTCTGTTTCCTATTTATATTTCTATTTTACCTCCTCAATTTAGCATTATGCACAGGTAAAGACCTAATCTAAGATCTGCACAAAGATATTTTGCCTTCAAATTCATACCGTGATCGTAGCACGCATGGACTCGACTCATATGACGGAGATTTCCATGAAAAAGATTGTGGGCCGAAAACGGGTAATCACTGTACATTTCCCTTCTGTTTCCTATTTATATTTATATTTTACCTCCTCAATTTAGCATTATGGACAGGGAAAGAACTAATCTAAGCTCTGCACAAAAATATTTTGCCTTCAAATTCATACCGTGATCGTAGCATGCATGGACTCGACTCATATGACGGAGATTTCCATGAAAAAGATTGTGGGCCGAAAATGGGTGATCACTGTACATTTCTCTTCTGTTACCTATTTATATTTATATTTATCTCCTCAATTTAGCATTATGGACAGGTAAAGACCTAATCTAAGCTCTGCACAAAAATATTTTGCCTTCAAATTCATACCGTGATTGTCGCATGCATGGACTCGACTCATATGACTGGAATTTCCATGAAAAAGATTGTGGGCCGAAAATGGGTGATCACTGTACATTTCTCTTCTGTTTCCTATTTATATTTCTATTTTACCTCCTCAATTTAGCATTATGGACAGGGAAAGACCTAATCTAAAATCTGCACAAAAATATTTTGCCTTCAAATTCATACCGTGATCGTAGCATGCATGGACACGACTCATATGACTGGGATTTCCATGAAAAAGATTGTGGGCCGAAAATGTGTGATCACTGTACATTTCTCTTCTGTTTCCTATTTATATTTGTATTTTACCTCCTCAATTTAGCATTATGGACAGGGAAAGACCTAATCTAAGATCTGCACAAAAATATTTTGTCTTCAAATTCATACCATGATTGTAGCATGCATGGACACGACTCATATGACTGGGATTTCCATGAAAAAGATTGTGGGCCGAAAATGGGTGATCACTGTATATTTCTCTTCTGTTTCCTATTTATATTTCTATTTTACCTCCTCAATTTAGCATTATGGGCAGGGAAAGAACTAATCTAAGCTGTGCACAAAAATATTTTGCCTTCAAATTCATACCGTGATCGTAGCAAGCATGGACTCGACTCATATGAATGGGATTACCATGAAAAAGTTTGTGGGCCGAAAATGGGTGATCACTGTACATTTCTCTTCTGTTTCCTCTTTATATTTATATTTTACCTCCTCAATTTAGAAATATGGCCAGGGAAAGACCTAATCTAAACTCTGCAAAAAAATATTTTGCTTTCAAATTCTTACCGTGATCGTAGCATGCATGGACTCGACTCATACGACTGGGATTTCCCTGAAAAAGATTATGGGCAGAAATGTGTGATCACTGTACATTTCTCTTCTGTTTCCCATTTATATTTCTATTTTACCTCCTCAATTTAGCATTATGCACAGGGAAAGACCTAATCTAAGATCTGCACAAAGATATTTTGCCTTCAAATTCATACCGTGATCGTAGCATGCATGGACTCGACTCATATGACTGGGATTTCCATGAAAAAGGTTGTGGGCCGAAAATGGGTGATCACTGTACATTTCTCTTCTGTTTCCTATTTATATTTCTATTTTACCTCCTCAATTTAGCATTATGGACAGGGAAATACCTAATCTAAGCTCTGCACAAAAATATTTTGCCTTCAAATTCATACCGTGATCGTAGCATGCATGGACTCGACTCATATGACTGGGATTTCCATGAAAAAGATTGTGGGCCGAAAATGGGTGATCACTGTACATTTCTCTTCTGTTTCCTATTTATATTTATATTTTACCTCCTCTATTTAGCATTATGCACAGGGAAAGACCTAATCTAAAATCTGCACAAAAATATTTTGCCTTCAAATTCATACCGTGATTGTAGCATGCATGGACACGACTCATATGACTGGGATTTCCATGAAAAAGATTGTGGGCCGAAAATGTGTGATCACTGTACATTTCTCTTCTGTTTCCTATTTATATTTGTATTTTACCTCCTCAATTTAGCATTATGGACAGGGAAAGACCTAATCTAAGATCTGCACAAAAATATTTTGTCTTCAAATTCATACCATGATTGTAGCATGCATGGACACGACTCATATGACTGGGATTTCCATGAAAAAGATTGTGGGCCGAAAATGGGTGATCACTGTATATTTCTCTTCTGTTTCCTATTTATATTTCTATTTTACCTCCTCAATTTAGCATTATGAACAGGGAAAGACCTAATCTAAGCTGTGCACAAAAATATTTTGCCTTCAAATTCATACCGTGATCGTAGCAAGCATGGACTCGACTCATATGACTGGGATTACCATGAAAAAGTTTGTGGGCCGAAAATGGGTGATCACTGTACATTTCTCTTCTGTTTCCTATTTATATTTATATTTTACCTCCTCAATTTAGCATTATGGCCAGGGAAAGACCTGATCTAAGATCTGCACAAAAATATTTTGCCTTCAAATTCATACCGTGATCGTAGCATGCATGGACTCAACTCATATGACTGGGATTTCCATGAAAAAGATAGTGGGCAGAAATGGGTGATCACTGTACATTTCTCTTCTGTTTCCTATTTATATTTATATTTTACCTCCTCAATTTAGCATTATGGACAGGGAAAGTCCTAATCTAAGCTGTGCTCAAAAATATTTTGCTTTCAAATTCATACCGTGATCGTAGCATGCATGGACTCGACTCATATGACTGGGATTTCCATGAAAAAGATTGTGGGCCGAAAATGGGTGATCACTGTACATTTCTCTTCTGTTTCCTATTTATATTTCTATTTTACCTCCTCTATTTAGCATTATGCACAGGGAAAGACCTAATCTAAAATCTACACAAAAATATTTTGCCTTCAAATTCATACCATGATCGTAGCATGCATGGACTCGACTCATATGACTGGGATTTCCATGAAAAAGATTGTGGGCCGAAAATGGGTGATCACTGTACATTTCTCTTCTGTTTCCTATTTATATTTATATTTTACCTCCTCTATTTAGCATTATGGACAGGGAAAGACCTAATCTAAGCTGTGCACAAAAATATTTTGCCTTCAAATTCATACCGTGATCGTAGCAAGCATGGACTCGACTCATATGACTGGGATTACCATGAAAAAGTTTGTGGGCCGAAAATGGGTGATCACTGTACATTTCTCTTCTGTTTCCTATTTATATTTATATTTTACCTCCTCAATTTAGCATTATGGCCAGGGAAAGACCTGATCTAAGATCTGCACAAAAATATTTTGCCTTCAAATTCATACCGTGATCGTAGCATGCATGGACTCCACTCATATGACTTGGATTTCCATGAAAAAGATAGTGGGCAGAAATGGGTGATCACTGTACATTTCTCTTCTGTTTCCTATTTATATTTATATTTTACCTCCTCAATTTAGCATTATGGACAGGGAAAGTCCTAATCTAAGCTGTGCTCAAAAATATTTTGCCTTCAAATTCATACCGTGATCGTAGCATGCATGGACTCGACTCATATGACTGGGATTTCCATGAAAAAGATTGTGGGCCGAAAATGGGTGATCACTGTACATTTCTCTTCTGTTTCCTATTTATATTTCTATTTTACCTCCTCTATTTAGCATTATGCACAGGGAAAGACCTAATCTAAAATCTACACAAAAATATTTTGCCTTCAAATTCATACCGTGATCGTAGCCTGCATGGACTCGACTCATATGACTGGGATTTCCATGAAAAAGATTGTGGGCCGAAAATGGGTGATCACTGTACATTTCTCTTCTGTTTCCTATTTATATTTCTATTTTACCTCCTCAATTTAGCATTATGGACAGGGAAAGACCTAATCTAAACTCTGCACAAAAATATTTTGCCTTAAAATTCATACCGTGATCGTAGCATGCATGGACTCGACTCATATGACTGGGATTTCCATGAAAAAGGTTGTGGGCCGAAAATGGGTGATCACTGTACATTTCTCTTCTGTTTCCTATTTATATTTCTATTTTACCTCCTCAATTTAGCATTATGGACAGGGAAAGACCTAATCTAAGATCTGCACAAAAATATTTTGTCTTCAAATTCATACCATGATTGTAGCATGCATGGACACGACTCATATGACTGGGATTTCCATGAAAAAGATTGTGGGCCGAAAATGGGTGATCACTGTATATTTCTCTTCTGTTTCCTATTTATATTTCTATTTTACCTCCTCAATTTAGCATTATGGACAGGGAAAGACCTAATCTAAGCTCTGTACAAAAATATTTTGCCTTCAAATTCATACCGTGATTGTCGCATGCATGGACTCGACTCATATGACTGGAATTTCCATGAAAAAGATTGTGGGCCGAAAATGGGTGATCACTGTACATTTCTCTTCTGTTTCCTATTTATATTTCTATTTTACCTCCTCAATTTAGCATTATGGACAGGGAAAGACCTAATCTAAAATCTGCACAAAAATATTTTGCCTTCAAATTCATACCGTGATCGTAGCATGCATGGACTCGACTCATATGACTGGGATTTCCATGAAAAAGATGATGGGCCGAAAATGGGTGATCACTGTACATTTCTCTTCTGTTTCCTATTTATATTTATATTTTACTTCCTCAATTTATCATTATGGACAGTGAAAGACCTAATCTAAACTCTGCACAAAAATATTTCGGCTTCAAATTCATACCAGGATCGTAGCATGCATGGACTCCACTCATATGACTGGGATTTCCATGAAAAAGATTGTCGGCCGAAAATCGGTGATCACTGTACATTTCTCTTCTGTTTCCTATTTATATTTGTATTTTACCTCCTCACTTTAGCATTATGGACAGGGAAAGACCTAATCTACGATCTGCACAAAAATATTTTGCCTTCAAATTCATACCGTGATCGTAGCATGCATGGACACGACTCATATGACTGGGATTTCCATGAAAAAGATTGTGGGCCGAAAATGGGTGATCACTGTATATTTCTCTTCTGTTTCCTATTTATATTTCTATTTTACCTCCTCAATTTAGCATTATGGACAGGGAAAGACCTAATCTAAGCTCTGTACAAAAATATTTTGCCTTCAAATTCATACCGTGATTGTCGCATGCATGGACTCGACTCATATGACTGGAATTTCCATGAAAAAGATTGTGGGCCGAAAATGGGTGATCACTGTACATTTCTCTTCTGTTTCCTATTTATATTTCTATTTTACCTCCTCAATTTAGCATTATGGACAGGGAAAGACCTAATCTAAAATCTGCACAAAAATATTTTGCCTTCAAATTCATACCGTGATCGTAGCATGCATGGACTCGACTCATATGACTGGGATTTCCATGAAAAAGATGATGGGCCGAAAATGGGTGATCACTGTACATTTCTCTTCTGTTTCCTATTTATATTTATATTTTACTTCCTCAATTTATCATTATGGACAGTGAAAGACCTAATCTAAACTCTGCACAAAAATATTTCGGCTTCAAATTCATACCAGGATCGTAGCATGCATGGACTCCACTCATATGACTGGGATTTCCATGAAAAAGATTGTCGGCCGAAAATCGGTGATCACTGTACATTTCTCTTCTGTTTCCTATTTATATTTGTATTTTACCTCCTCACTTTAGCATTATGGACAGGGAAAGACCTAATCTACGATCTGCACAAAAATATTTTGCCTTCAAATTCATACCGTGATCGTAGCATGCATGGACACGACTCATATGACTGGGATTTCCATGAAAAAGATTGTGGGCCGAAAATGGGTGATCACTGTATATTTCTCTTCTGTTTCCTATTTATATTTCTATTTTACCTCCTCAATTTAGCATTATGGACAGGGAAAGACCTAATCTAAGCTGTGCACAAAAATATTTTGCCTTCAAATTCATACCGTGATCGTAGCAAGCATGGACTCGACTCATATGACTGGGATTACCATGAAAAAGTTTGTGGGCCGAAAATGGGTGATCACTGTACATTTCTCTTCTGTTTCCTATTTATATTTATATTTTACCTCCTCAATTTAGCATTATGGCCAGGGAAAGACCTGATCTAAGATCTGCACAAAAATATTTTGCCTTCAAATTCATACCGTGATCGTAGCATGCATGGACTCCACTCATATGACTGGGATTTCCATGAAAAAGATAGTGGGCAGAAATGGGTGATCACTGTACTTTTCTCTTCTGTTTCCTATTTATATTTATATTTTACCTCCTCAATTTAGCATTATGGACAGGTAAAGTCCTAATCTAAGCTGTGCTCAAAAATATTTTGCTTTCAAATTCATACCGTGATCGTAGCATGCATGGACTCGACTCATATGACTGGGATTTCCATGAAAAAGATTGTGGGCCGAAAATGTGTGATCACTGTACATTTCTCTTCTGTTTCCTATTTATATTTCTATTTTACCTCCTCTATTTAGCATTATGCACAGGGAAAGACCTAATCTAAAATCTACACAAAAATATTTTGCCTTCAAATTCATACCGTGACCGTAGCATGCATGGACTCGACTCATATGACTGGGATTTCCATGAAAAAGATTGTGGGCCAAAAATGGGGGATCACTGTACATTTCTCTTCTGTTTCCTATTTATATTTATATTTTACCTCCTCAATTTAGCATTATGGACAGGGAAAGACCTAATCTAAGATCTGCACAAAAATATTTTGCCTTCAAATTCATACCGTGATCGTAGCATGCATGGACTCGACTCATATGACTGGGATTTCCATGAAAAAGATAGTGGGCAGAAATGGGTGATCACTGTACATTTCTCTTCTGTTTCCTATTTATATTTCTATTTTACCTCCTCAATTTAGCATTATTCACAGGGAAAGACCTAATCTAAGATCTGCACAAAGATATTTTGCCTTCAAATTCATACCGTGATCGTAGCACGCATGGACTCGACTCATATGACGGAGATTTCCATGAAAAAGATTGTGGGCCGAAAACGGGTAATCACTGTACATTTCCCTTCTGTTTCCTATTTATATTTATATTTTACCTCCTCAATTTAGCATTATGGACAGGGAAAGAACTAATCTAAACTCTGCAAAAGAATATTTTGCCTTCAAATTCATACCGTGATCGTAGCATGCATGGACTCGACTCATATGACTGGGATTTCCATGAAAATATTGTCGGCCGAAAATGGGTGATCACTGTACATTTCTCTTCTGTTTCCTATTTATATTTATATTTTACCTCCTCAATTTAGCATTATGGACAGGGAAAGACCTAATCTAAAATCTGCAAAAAAATATGTTGCCCTCAAATTCATACCGTGATCGTAGCATGCATTGACTCGACTCATATGACTGGGATTTCCATGAAAAAGATTGTTGGCCGAAAATGGGTGATCACTGTACATTTCTCTTCTGTTTCCTATTTATATTTCTATTTTACCTCCTCAATTTAGAATTATGGCCAGGGAATGACGTAATCTAAGATCTGCACAAAAATATTTTGCCTTCAAATTCATACCGTGATCGTAGAGAGCATGGACACGACTCATATGACTGGGATTTCAATGAAAAAGATTGTGGGCTGAAAATGGGTGATCACTGTACATTTCTCTTCTGTTTCCTATTTATATTTATATTTACCTCCTCAATTTAGCATTATGGACAGGGAAAGACCTAATCTAAGATCTGCAGAAAAATATTTTGCCATCAAATTCATACCGTGATCGTAGCATGCATGGACTCGACTCATATGACTGGGATTTCCATGAAAATGATTGTGGGCCAAAAATGAGTGATCACTGTACATTTCTCTTCTGTTTCCTATTTATATTTCTATTTTACCTCCTCAATTTAGCATTATGCACACGGAAAGACCTAATCTAAGATCTGCACAAAGATATTTTGCCTTCAAATTCATACCGTGATCATAGCACGCATGGACTCGACTCATATGACGGAGATTTCCATGAAAAACATTGTGGGCCGAAAACGGGTAATCACTGTACATTTCCCTTCTGTTTCCTATTTATATTTATATTTTACCTCCTCAATTTAGCATTATGGACAGGGAAAGACCTAATCTAAAATCTGCACAAAAATATTTTGCCTTCAAATTCATAACGTGATCGTAGCATGCATGAACTCTACTCATATGACTGGGATTTCCATGAAAAAGATTGTGGGCCGAAAATGGGTGATCACTGTACATTTCTCTTCTGTTTCCTATTTATATTTCTATTTTACCACCTCAATTTAACATTATGGCCAGGGAAAGACCTAATCTAAATCTGCACAAAAGTATTTTGACTTCAAATTCATACCGTGATCGTAGCATGCATGAACTCTACTCATATGACTGGGATTTCCATGAAAAAGATTGTGGGCCGAAAACGGGTGATCACTGTACATTTCTCTTCTGTTTCCTATTTATATTTCTATTTTACCTCCTCTTTTTAGCATTATGGACAGGGAAAGACCTAATCTAAGATCTGCACAAAAATATTTTGCCTTCAAATTCATACCGTGATCGTAGCATGCATGAACTCGACTCATATGACTGGGATTTCCATGAAAAAGATAGTGGGCAGAAATGGGTGATCACTGTACATTTCTTTTCTGTTTCCTATTTATATTTCTATTTTACGTCCTCAATTTAGCATTATGGACAGGGAAAGATCTAATCTAAGCTGTGCACAAAAATATTTTGCCTTCAAATTCATACCGTGATCGTAGCATGCTTGGACTCGACTCATATGACTGGGATTTCCATGAAAAAGATTGTTGGCCGAAAATGGGTGATCACTGTACATTTCTCTTCTGTTTCCTATTTATATTTCTATTTTACCTCCTCAATTTAGCATTATGGACAGGGAAAGGCCTAATCTAAGATCTGCACAAAAATATTTTGCCTTCAAATTCATACCGTGATCGTAGAGTGCATGGACTCGACTCATATGACTGGGATTTCAATGAAAAAGATTGTGGAACGAAAATGGGTGATCACTGTACATTTCTCTTCTGTT
Source organism: Acanthosepion lycidas (assembly GCA_963932145.1). Taxonomy (NCBI): domain Eukaryota; kingdom Metazoa; phylum Mollusca; class Cephalopoda; order Sepiida; family Sepiidae; genus Acanthosepion; species Acanthosepion lycidas. The sequence goes on along the minus strand of OZ010589.1, from coordinate 1,113,019 downwards.
TCCTATTTATATTTATATTTACCTCCTCAATTTAGCATTATGGACAGGGAAAGAACTAATCTAAGATCTGCACAAAAATATTTTGCCTTCAAATTCATACCGTGATCGTAGCATGCATGGACTCAACTCATATGACTGGGATTTCCATGAAAAAGATTGTGGGCAGAAAATGGGTGATCACTGTACATTTCCCTTCTGTTTCCTATTTATATTTGTATTTACCTCCTCAATTTAGCATTATGGACAGGGAAAGACCTAATCTAAGATCTGCAGAAAAATATTTTGCCTTCAAATTCATACCGTGATCGTAGCATGCATGGACTCGACTCATATGACTGGGATTTCCATGAAAAAGGTTGTGGGCCAAAAATGGGGGATCACTGTACATTTCTCTTCTGTTTCCTATTTATATTTCTATTTTACCTCCTCAATTTAGCATTATGGACAGGGAAATGCCTAATCTAAGATCTGCACAAAAATATTTTGCCTTCAAATTCATACCGTGATCGTAGCATGCATGGACTCGACTCATATGACTGGGATTTCCATGAAAAAGATTGTGGGCCGAAAATGGGTGATCACTGTACATTTCTCTCCTGTTTCCTATTCATATTTCTATTTTACCTCCTCAATTTAGCATTATGGACAGGGAAAGACCTAATCTAAGATCTGCAAAAAAATATTTTGCCTTCAAATTCATACCGTGATCGTAGCATGCATGGACACGACTCATATGACTGGGATTTCCATGAAAAAGATTGTGGGCCGAAAATGGGTGATCACTGTACATTTCTCTTCTGTTTCCTATTTATATTTCTATTTTACCTCCTCAATTTAGCATTATGGCCAGGGAAAGACCTAATGTAAGCTCTGCTAAAAAATATTTTGCCTTCAAATTTATACCGTGATCGTAGCATGCATGGACTCGATTTATATGACTGTGATTTCCATGAAAAATATTGTGGGCCGAAAATGGGTGATCACTGTACATTTCTCTTCTGTTTCCTATTTATATTTATATTTTACATCCTCAATTTAGCATTATGGACAGGGAAAGACCTAATCTAAGCTCTGCACAAAAATATTTTGCCTTCAAATTCATACCGTGATCGTAGCATGCATGGACATGACTCATATGACTGGGATTTCCATGAAAAAGATTGTGGGCCGAAAATGGGTGGTCACTGTACATTTCTCTTCTGTTTCCTATTTATATTTATAATTTACCTCCTCAATTTAGCATTATGAACAGGGAAAGACCAAATCTAAGATCTGCACAAAAATATTTTGCATTCAAATTCCTACCGTGATCGTAGCATGCATGGACTCGACTCATATGACTGGGATTTCCATGAAAAAGATTGTGGGCGGAAAATGGGTGATCACTGTACATTTCTCTTCTGTTTCCAATTTATATTTATATTTTACCTCCTCAATTTAGAATTATGGACAGGGAAACACCTCATCTAAGATCTGCACAAAAATATTTTGCCCTCAAATTCATACCGTGATCGTAGCATGCATGGACTCGACTCATATGCCTGGGATTTCCATGAAAAACTTTGTGGACCGAAAACGGGTGATCACTGTACATTTCTCTTCTGTTTCCAATTTATATTTATATTTTACCTCTTCAATTTAGCATTATGGACAGGCAAAGACATAATCTAAAATCTGCACAAAAATATTTTGCCTTCAAATTCCTACCGTCATCGTAGCATGCATTGACTCGACTCATATGACTGGGATTTCCATGAAAAAGATTGTGGGCAGAAAATGGGTGATCACTGTACATTTCTCTTCTGTTTCGTATTTATATTTATATTTTACCTCCTCAATTTAGCATTATGGACAGGGAAAGTCATAATCGAAAATCTGCACAAAAATATTTTGCCTTCAAATTCCTACCGTGATCGTAGCATGCATTGACTCGACTCATATGACTGGGATTTCCATGAAAAAGATTGTGGGCGGAAAATGGGTGATCACAGTACATTTCTCTTCTGTTTCCGATTTATATTTCTATTTTACCTCCTGAATTTAGAATTATGGACAGGGAAAGACCTATTCTAAAATCTGCACAAAAATATTTTGGATTCAAATTCATACCGTGATCGTAGCATGCATGGACTCGACTCATATGACTGGGATTTCCATGAAAAAGATTGTGGGCCGAAAATGGGTGTTCACTGTACATTTCTGTTCTGTTTACTATTTATATTTATATTTTACCTCCTCAATTTATCATTATGGACAGGGAAAGACTTAATCTAAAATCTGCACTAAAATATTTTGCCTTTAAATTCATACCGTGATCGTAGCATGCATGGACTCGACTCATATGACTGGGATTTCCATTAAAAAGATTGTGGGCCGAAAATGGGTTATCACTGTACTATTCTCTTCTGTTTCCTATTTATATTTATATTTTACCTCCTCAATTTAGCATTATGGACAGGGAAAGATCTAATCTAAAATCTGCACAAAAATATTTTACCTTCAAATTCATACCGAGATCGTAGCATGCATGGACTCGACTCATATGACTGGGATTTCCATGAAAAAGATTGTGGGCCGAAAATGGGTGGTCACTGTACATTTCTCTTCTGTTTCCTATTTATATTTATAATTTACCTCCTCAATTTAGCATTATGAACAGGGAAAGACCAAATCTAAGATCTGCACAAAAATATTTTGCCTTCAAATTCCTACCGTGATCGTAGTATGCATTGACTCGACTCATATGACTGGGATTTCTATGAAAAAGATTGTGGGCCGAAAATGGGTGATCACTGTACATTTCTCTTCTGTTTCCTATTTATATTTATATTTTACCTCCTCAATTTAGCATTATGGACAGGGAAAGACCTAATCTAAAATCAGCACAAAAATATTTTGCCTTCAAATTAATACCGTGATCGTAGCATGCATGGACTCGACTCATATGACTAGGATTTCCATGAAAAAGATTGTGGGCCGAAAATGGGTGATCACTGTACATTTCTCTTCTGTTTCCTATTTATATTTATATTTTACCTCCTGAATTTAGCATTATGGACCGGAAAAGACCTAATCTAAAATCTGCACAAAAATATTTTACCTTCAAATTCATTCCGTGATCGTAGCATGTATGGACTCGACTTATATGACTGGGATTTCCTAGAAAAAGATTGTGGGCAGAAAATGGGTGATCACTGTACATTTCTCTTCGGTTTCCTATTTATATTTATATTTTACTTCCTCAATTTAGCGTTATGGACAGTGAAAGACCTAATCTAAGCTCTGCACAAAAATATTTTGCCTTCAAATTCATACCGTGATCGTAGCATGCATGGACTCGACTAATATGACTGGGATTTCCATGAAAAAGATTGTGGGCCGAAAATGGGTGATCACTGCACATTTCTCTTCTGTTTCGTATTCATATTTCTATTTTACCTCCTCAATTTAGCATTATGGACAGGGAAAGACCTAATCTAAAATCTGCACAAAAATATTTTGCCTTGAAATTCATACCGTGAGCGTAGCATGCATGGTCTCAACTCATATGACTCGGATTTCCATGAAAAATATTGTGCGCCGAAAATGGGTGATCACTGTACATTTCTATTCAGTTTCCTAGTTATATTTATAATTTACCTCCTCAATTTAGCATTATGGACAGGGAAAGACAAAATCTAAGCTCTGCACAAAAATATTTTGCCTTCAAATTCATACCGTGATCGTAGCATGCATGGTCGCGACTCATATGACTGGGATTTCCATGTAAAAGATTGTGGGCCGAAAATGGGTGATCACTGTACATTTCTCTCCTTTTCCTATTTATATTTCTATTTTACCTTCTCAATTTAGCATTATGGACAAGGAAAGTCCTAATCTAAAATCTTCAGAAAAAAATTTTGCTTTCAAATTCATACCGTGATCGTAGCATGCATGGATTCGAATCATATGACTGGGATTTCCATGAAAAAGATTGTGGGCCGAAAATGGGTTATCACTGTACATTTCTCTTCTGTTTGCTATTTATATTTCTATTTTATCTCCTCAATTTAGCATTATGGCCAGGTAAAAACCTAATGTAAGTTCTGTACAAAAATATTTTGCCTTCAAATTCATACCGTGATCGTAGCATGCATGGACTCAACTCATATGACTGGGATTTCCATGAAAAAGATGGTGGGCACAAAATGGGTGATCACTGTACATTTCTCTTCTGTTTCCTATTTATATTTCTATTTTACCTCCTCAATTTAGCATTATCGCCAGTGAAAGACCTAATCTAAGCTCTGCACCAAAATGTTTTGCCTTCAAATTCATACCGCGATCGTAGCATGCATGGACTCGACTCATATGACTGGGATTTCCATGAAAAAGATTGTGGGCCGAAATTGGGTGATCACTGTACATTTCTCTTCTGTTTCCTATTTATATTTCTATTGTACCTCCTCAATTTAGCATTATGGACAGGGAAAGACCTAATCTAATATCTGCACAAAAATATTTTGCCTTCAAATTCATACCGTGATCGTAGCATGCATGGACTCCACTCATATGATTGGGATTTCCATGAAAAAGATTGTTGGCCGAAAATGGGTGATCACTGTACATTTCTCTTCTGTTTCCTATTTATATTTATATTTTACCTCCTCAATTTAGCATAATGGACAGGGAAAGACCAAATGTAAGATCTGCAAAAAAATATTTTGCCTTCAAATTCATACTGTGATCGTAGCATGCATGGACTTGACTCATATGACTGGGATTTCCATGAAAAGGTTTGTAGGCCGAAAATGGGTGATCACGGTACATTTCTCTTCTTTTTCCTATTTATATTTCTATTTTACCTCCTCAATTTAGCATTATGGACAGGGAAAGACCAAATCTAAGATCTGCAAAAAAATATTTTGCCTTCAAATTCATACCGTGATCGTAGCATGCATGGACTCGACACATATGACTGGGATTTCCATGAAATAGATTGTGGGCAGAAAAAGGGTGATCACTGTACATTTCTCTTCTGTTTCCTATTTATATTTCTATTTTACCTCCTCAATTTAGTATTATGGACAGGGAAAGACCTAATATAAGAGCTGCACAAAAACATTTTGCCTTCAAATTATACCGTGATCGTAGCATGCATGGACTAGACTCATATGACTAGGATTTCCATGAAAAAGATTGTGGGGAGAAAATGGGTGATCACTGTACATTTCTCTTCTTTTTCGTATTTATATTTCTATTTTACCTCCTCAATTTAGCATTATGGACAGGGAAAGACCTAATCTAAGATCTGCACAAAAATATCTGTCCTTCAATTTCATACCGTGATCGCAGCATGCATGGACTCGACTCCTATGACTGGGATTTCCATGAAAAAGATTGTGGGCAGAAAATGGGTGATCACTGTACATTTCTCTTCTGTTTCCTATTTATATTTCTATTTTACTACCTTCATTTAGCATTATGGACAGGGAAAGACCTAATCTGAGCTCTGCACAAAAATATTTTGCCTTCAATTTCATACTGTGAACGTAGCATGCATGGAATCGACTCGTATGACTGAGATTTCCATGAAATAGATTGTGGGATGAAAAAGGGTGATCACTGTACATTTCTCTTCTGTTTCCTATTTATATTTATATTTTAACTCCTCAATTTAGCATTATGGACAGGGGAAGACATAATCTAAGATCTGCACAAAAATATTTAGCCTTCAAATTCATACCATGATCGTAGCATGCATGGACTCGACTCATATGACTGGGATTTCCATGAAATAGATTGTGGGCAGAAAATGGGTGATCACTAAACATTTGTCTTCTGTTTCCTATTCATATTTCTATTTACTTTCTCAATTTAGCATTATGGACAGGGAAAGACCTAATCTAAGCTCTGCACAAAAATATTTTACCTTCAAATTCATACCATGATCGTAGCATGCTTGGACTCGACTCATATAACTGGGATTTCCATGAAAAAGATTGTAGGCCGAAAATGGGTGATCACGGTACATTTCTCTTCTGTTTCCTATTTATATTTCTATTTTACCTCCTCAATTTAGCATAATGGACAGGGAAAGACCAAATCTAAGATCTGCAAAAAAATATTTTGCCTTCAAATTCATACTGTGATCGTAGCATGCATGGACTCGACTCATATGACTGGGATTTCCATGAAAAAAATTGTGTGCAGAAAATGGGTGATCACTGTACATTTCTCTTCTGTTTCTTATTTATATTTATATTTTACTTCCTCAATTTAGCATTATGGACAGGGAAAGACCTAATCTAAGATCTGCAAAAAATATTTTGCCTTCAAATTCATACAGTGATCGTAGCATGCATGGTCTCGACTCATATGACTGGGATTTCCATGAAAAAGATTGTCGGCAGAAAATGGGTGATCACTGTACATTTCTCTTCTGTTTCCTATTTATATTTATATTTTACTTTCTTTCATTTAGCATTATGGACAGGGAAATACCTAATCTAAGATCTGCAAAAAAATATTTTGCCCTCAAATTCATATCGTGATCGTAGTATGCATGGACTCGACTCATATGACAGGGATTTCCATGAAAAAGATAGAGGGCAGAAAATGGGTGATCACTGTACATTTCTCTTCTGTTTCCTATTTATATTTCTATTTTACCTCCTCAATTTAGCATTATGGACAGGAAAAGATCTAATCTAAGTTCTGCAAAAAAATATTTTGCCTTCAAATTCATACCGTGATCGTAGCATGTATGGACTCGACTCATATGACTGGGATTTCCATGAAAAAGATTGTGGGCAGAAAATGGGTGATCACTGTACATTTCTCTTCTGTTTCCTATTTATATTTATATTTTACCTCCTTAATTTAGCATTATGGACAGGGAAAGACCTAATCTAAGATCTGCAAAAAATATTTTGCCTTCAAATTCATACCATGATCGTAGCATGCATGGTCTCGACTCATATGACTGGGATTTCCATGAAAAAGATTGTCGGCAGAAAATGGGTGATCACTGTACATTTCTCTTCTGTTTCCTATTTATATTTATATTTTAATTCCTTCATTTAGCATTATGGACAGGGAAAGACGTAATCTAAGATCTGCAAAAAAATATTTTCCCTTCAAATTCATACCGTGATCGTAGCATGCATCGACTCGACTCATATGACTGGGATTTCCATGAAAAAGATTGTGGGCAGAAAATGGGTGATCACTGTACATTTCTCTTCTGTTTCCTATTTATATTTATATTTTACTTCCTTCATTTAGCATTATTGACAGGGAAAGACCTAATCTAAAATCTGCAAAAAAATATTTTGACTTCAAATTCATATCGTGATCGTAGCATGCATGGACTCGACTCATATGACTGGGATTTCCATGAAAAAAATTCTGTGCAGAAAATGGGTGATCACTGTACATTTCTCTTCTGTTTCTTATTTATATTTATATTTTACTTCCTCAATTTAGCATTATGGACAACGAAAGACCTAATCTAAGATCTGCAAAAAATATTTTGCCTTCAAATTCATACCGTGATCGTAGCATGCATGGACTCGACTCATATGACTGGGATTTCCATGAAAAAAATTGACTGCAGAAAATGGGTGATCACTGTACATTTCTATTCTGTTTCCTATTTATATTTCTATTTTACCTCCTCAATTTAGCATTATGGACAGGGAAAGACCTAATCTAAGATCTGCAAAAAAATATTTTGCCTACAAATTCATACCATGATCGTAGTATGCATGGACTCGACTCATATGACAGTGATTTCCATGAAAAAGATAGAGGGCAGAAAATGGGTGATCACTGTACATTTCTCTTCTGTTTCCTATTTATATTTATATTATACTTCCTTAATTTAGCATTATGGACAGGGAAAGACCTAATCTAAAATCTGCAAAAAAATATTTTGATTTCAAACTCATATCGTGATCGTAGCATGCATGGACTCGACTCATATGACAGGGATTTCCATGAAAAAGATTGTGGGCAGAAAATGGGTGATCACTGTACATTTCTCTTCTGTTTCCTATTTATATTTCTATTTTACCTCCTCAATTTAGCATTATGGACAGGGAAAGACCTAATCTAAGATCTGCAAAAAATATTTTGCCTTCAAATTCATACCGTGATCGTAGCATGTATGGACTCGACTCATATGACTGGGATTTCCATGAAAAAGATTGTCGGCAGAAAATGGGTGATCACTGTACATTTCTCTTCTGTTTCCTATTTACATTTCTATTTTACTTCCTTCATTTAGCATTATGGACAGGGAAATACCTAATCTAAGACCTGCAAAAAAATATTTTGCCTTCAAATTCATACCGTGATCGTAGTATGCATGGACTCGACTCATATGACAGGGATTTCCATGAAAAAGATTGTTTGCAGAAAATGGGTGATCACTGTACATTTCTCTTCTGTTTCCTATTTATATTTATATTTTACTTCCTTAATTTAGCATTATTGACAGTGAAAGACCTAATCTAAAATCTGCAAAAAAATATTTTGATTTCAAACTCATATCGTGATCGTAGCATGCATGGACTCGACTCATATGACAGGGATTTCCATGAAAAAGATTGTGGGCAGAAAATGGGTGATCACTGTACATTTCTCTTCTGTTTCCTATTTATATTTCTATTTTACCTCCTCAATTTAGCATTATGGACAGGGAAAGACGTAATCCAAGATCTGCAAAAAAATATTTTCCCTTCAAATTCATACCGTGAGCGTAGCATGCATCGACTCGACTCATATGACTGGGATTTCCATGAAAAAGATTGTGGGCAGAAAATGGGTGATCACTGTACATTTCTCTTCTGTTTCCTATTTATATTTATATTTTACTTCCTTCATTTAGCAATATTGACAGGGAAAGACCGAATCTAAAATCTGCAAAAAAATATTTTGCCTTCAAATTCATACCGTGATCGTAGCATGCATGGACTCGACTCATATGACTGGGATTTCCATGAAAAAAATTGACTGCAGAAAATGGGTGATCACTGTACATTTCTATTCTTTTTCCTATTTATATTTATATTATACTTCATTAATTTAGCATCATGGACAGGAAAAGATCTAATCTAAGTTCTGCAAAAAAATATTTTGCCTTCAAATTCATACCGTGATCGTAGCAGGTATGGACATGACTCATATGACTGGGATTTCCATGAAAAAGATTGTCGGCAGAAAATTGGTGATCACTGTACATTTCTCTTGTTTCCTATTTATATTTCTATTTTCCATCCTCAATTTAGCATTATGGACAGGGAAAGACCTAATCTAAGATCTGCAAAAAAATATTTTGCCTTCAAATTCATACCGTGATCGTAGCATGCATGGACTCGACTCATATGACTGGGATTTCCTTGAAAAAGATTGTGGGCAGAAAATGGGTGATCACTGTACATTTCTCTTCTGTTTCCTATTTATATTTCTATTTTACCTCCTCAATTTAGCATTATGGACAGGAAAAGACCGAATCTAAGTTCTGCAAAAAAATATTTTGCCTTCAAATTCATACCGTGATCGTAGCATGCATGGACTTGACTCATATGACTGGGATTTCCATGAAAAAGATTGTGGGCAGAAAATGGGTGATCACTGTACATTTCTCTTCTGTTTCCTATTTATATTTCTATTTTACTTCCTTCATTTAGCATTATGGACAGGGAAAGACCTAATCTAAGATCTGCAAAAAAATATTTTGCCTTCAAATTCATACCGTGATCGTAGTATGCATGGACTCGACTCATATGACAGGGATTTCCATGAAAAAGATTGTGGGCAGAAAATGGGTGATCACTGTACATTTCTCTTTTGTTTCCTATTTATATTTCTATTTTACTTCCTTCATTTAGCATTATGGACAGGGAAAGACCTAATATAAGCTCTGCAAAAAAATATTTTGCCTTCAAATTCATACCGTGATCGTAGCATGCATGGACTCGACTCATATGACTGGGATTTCCATGAAAAAGATGTGGGCAGAAAATGGGTGATCACTGTACATTTCTCTACTGTTTCCTATTTATATTTATATTTTACTACCTCAATTTAGCATTATGGACAGGGAAAGACCTAATCTAAGCTCTGCAAAAACAAATTTTGCCTTCAAATTCATACCGTGATCGTAGCATGCATGGACTCGACTCATATGACTGGGATTTCCATGAAAAAGATTGTGGGCCGAAAATGGGTGATCACTGTACATTTCTCTTCTGTTTCCTATTTATATTTCTATTTTACCTCCTCAATTTAGCATTATGGACAGGGAAAGACCTAATCTAAGATCTGCATAAAAATATTTTCCCTTCAAATTCATACCGTGATCGTAGCATGCATGGACTCGACTCATATGACTGGGATTTCCATGAAAAAGATTGTGGGCCGAAAATGGGTGATCACTGTACATTTCTCTTCTGTTTCCTATTTATATTTCTATTTTACCTCCTCAATTTAGCATTATGGACAGGGAAAGACCTAATCTAATATCTGCACAAAAATATTTTGCATTCAAATTCATACCGTGATCGTAGCATGCATGGACTCAACTCATATGACTGGGATTTCCATGAAAAAGATTGTGGGCCGAAAATGGGTGATCAGTGTACATTTCTCTTCTCTTCCCTATTTATATTTCTATTTTACCTCCTCAATTTAGCATTATGGACAGGGAAAGACCTAATCTAAGATCTGCACAAAAATATTTTGCCTTCAAATTCATACCGTGATCGTAGCATGTATGGACTTGACTGATATGACTGGGATATCCATGAAAAAGATTGTGGGAAGAAAATGGGTGATCATTGTACATTTCTCTTCTGTTTCCTATTTATATTTCTATTTTACTTTCTTCATTTAGCATTATGGACAGGGAAAGACCTAATCTAAGCTCCGCAAAAAAATATTTTGCCTTCAAATTTGTACCGTGATCGTAGCATGTATGGACTCGACTCATATGACTGGGATATCCATGAAAAAGATTGAGGGCAGAAAATGGGTGATCACTGTACATTTCTCTTCTGTTTCCTATTTATATTTATATTTTACTTCCTTCATTTAGAATTATGGTCAGGGAAAGACCTAATCTAAGCTCTGCAAAAAAATATTTTGCCTTCAAATTCATACTGTGATCGTAGCATGCATGGACTCGACTCATATGACTGGGATTTCCATGAAAAAAATTGTGTGCAGAAAATGGGTGATCACTGTACATTTCTCTTCTGTTTCTTATTTATATTTATATTTTACTTCCTCAATTTAGCATTATGGACAGGGAAAGACCTAATCTAAGATCTGCAAAAAATATATTGCCTTCAAATTCATACAGTGATCATAGCATGCATGGTCTCGACTCATATGACTGGGATTTCCATGAAAAAAATTGACTGCAGAAAATGGGTGATCACTGTACATTTCTATTTTGTTTCCTATTTATATTTATATTATACTTCCTTAATTTAACATTATGGACAGGAAAAGATCTAATCTAAGTTCTGCAAAAAAATATTTTGCCTTCAAATTCATACCGTGATCGTAGCAGGTATGGACATGACTCATATGACTGGGATTTCCATGAAAAAGATTGTCGGCAGAAAATTGGTGATCACTGTACATTTCTCTTGTTTCCTATTTATATTTCTATTTTACTTCCTTCATTTAGCATTATGCACAGCGAAAGACCTAATCTAAGTTCTGCAAAAAAATATTTTGCCTTAAAATTCATACCGTGATCGTAGCATGCATGCACTCGACTCATATGACTGGGATTTCCATAAAAAGATTGTGGGCAGAAAATGGGTGATCACTGTATATTACTCTTCTGTTTTCTATTTATATTTCTATTTTACCTTCTCAATTTAGCATTATGGACAGGGAAAGACCTAATCTAAAATCTGCAAAAAAATATATTGCCTTCAAATTCATACCGTGATCGTAGCATGCATGGACTCGACTAATATCACTGGGATTTCCATGAAAAAGATTGTGGGCAGAAAATGGGTGATCACTGTACATTTCTCTTCTGTTTCCTATTTATATTTATATTTTACTACCTCAATTTAGCATTATGGACAAGGAAAGACCTCATCTAAGTTCTGCAAAAAAATATTTTGCCTTCAAATTCATACCGTGATCGTAGCATGCATGGACGCGACTCATATGACTGGGATTTCCATGAAAAAGATTGTGGGCAGAAAATGGTTGATAACTGTACATTTCTCTAATGTTTCCTATTTATATTTATATTTTACATCCTTCATTTAGCATTATGGAGAGGGAAAGACATAATCTAAGCTCTGCAAAAAAATATTGTGCCTTCAAATTTGTACCGTGATCGTAGCATGTATGGACTCGACTCATATGACTGGGATATCCATGAAAAAGATTGAGGGCAGAAAATGGGTGATCACTGTACATTTCTCTTCTGTTTCCTATTTATATTTATATTTTACTTCCTTCATTTAGAATTATGGACAGGGAAAGACCTAATCTAAGCTATGCAAAAAAATATTTTGCCTTCAAATTCCTACCGTGATTGTGGCATGTATGGACTCGACTCTTATGACTGGGATATCCATGAAAAAGATTGTGGGAAGAAAATGGGTGATCATTGTACATTTCTCTTCTGTTTCCTATTTATATTTCTATTTTACTTTCTTCATTTAGCATTATGGACAGGGAAAGACCTAATCTAAGCTCCGCAAAAAAATATTTTGCCTTCAAATTTGTACCGTGATCGTAGCATGTATGGACTCGACTCATATGACTGGGATATCCATGAAAAAGATTGAGGGCAGAAAATGGGTGATCACTGTACATTTCTCTTCTGTTTCCTATTTCTATTTCTATTTTACTTCCTTCATTTAGCATTATGGACAGGGAAAGACCTAATCTAAGCTCTGCAAAAAAATATTTTGCCTTCAAATTCATACCGTGATCATAGCATGCATCGACTCGACTCACATGACTCGGATTTCCATGAAAATGATTGTGGGAAGAAAATGGGTGATCACTGTACATTTCTCTTCTGTTTCTTATTTATATTTATATTTTACTTCCTTAATTTAGCATTATGGAGAGGGAAGTCATAATCTAACATCTGCAAAAAAATATTTTGCCTTCAAATTCATACCGTGATCGTAGCATGCATGGAATCGACTCATATGACTGGGATTTCCATGAAAAAGATTCTGGGCCGAAAATGGGTGATCACTGTACATTTCTCTTCTGTTTCCTATTTATATTTATATTTTACCTCCTCAATTTAGCATTATGGACAGGGAAAGGTATAATCTAAAATCTGCACAAAAATACTTTGCCTTCTAATTCATACCGTGATCGTAGCATGCATTGAATCGTCTCATATGACTGGGATTTCCATGAAAAAGTTTGTGGGCTGAAAATGGGTGATCACTGTACATTTCTTTTCTGTTTCCTATTTATATTTATATTTTACCTCCTCAATTTAGCATTATGGACAAGGAAAATCCTAATCTAAAATCTGCACAAAAATATTTTGCTTACAAATTCATACCGTGATCGTAGCATGCATGGACTCGACTCATATGACTGGGATTTCCATGAAAAAGATTGTGAGCCGAAAATGGGTGATCACAGTACATTACTCTTCTCTTTCCTATTTATATTTCTTTTTTACATCGTCATTTCAGCATTATGGCCAGGGAAAGTCATAATCTAAGCTCTGCACAAAAATACTTTGCCTTCAAATTCATACCGTGATCGTAGCATGCATGGACTCGACTCATATGACTGGGATTTCCATGAAAAAGATTGTGGGCCGAAAATGGGTTATCACTGTACATTTCTCTTCTGTATTCTATTGATATTTCTATTTTACCTCCTCAATTTAGCATTATGGACACGGAAAGAGCTAATCTAAAATCTGCACAAAAATATTTTGGTTTCAAATTCATACCGTGATGGTAGCATTCATGGACTCGACTCATATGACTGGGATTTGCATGAAAAAGATTGTGGGCCGAAAATGGGTGATCACTGTACATTTCTCTTCTGTTTTCTATTTGTATTTCTATTTTACCTCCTCAATTTAGCATTATGGACAGGGAAAGACCTAATCTAAAATCTGCACAAATATATTTTGCTTTCAAATTCATACCGTGTTCGTAGCATGCATGGACTCGATTCATATTTCTGGGATTTCCAGGAAAAAGATTGTGGGCCGAAAATGGGTGATCACTCTACATTTCTCTTCTATTTCCTATTTATATTTCTATTTTACCTTCTCAATTTAGCATTATGGACAGGGAAAGACCTAATCTAATCTCTGCACAAAAATATTTTGCTTTCAAATTCATACTCTGATCGTAGCATGCATAGACGCGACTCATATGACTGGGATTTCCATGTAAAAGATTGTGGGCCGAAAATGGTTGATCACTGTACATTTCTCTTCTATTTCCTATTTATATTTCTATTTTACCTTCTCAATTTAGCATTATTGACAGGGAAAGACCTAATCTAATCTCTGCACAAAAATATTTTGCCTTCAAATTCATACCGTGATCGTAGCATGCATGGACTCGACTCATATGACTGGGATTTCCATGAAAAAGATTGTGGGCCGAAAATGGGTGATCACTGTACATTTCTCTTCTGTATTCTATTGATATTTCTATTTTACCTCCTCAATTTAGCATTATGGACAGGGAAAGACCTAATCTAAGCTCTGCACAAAAATATTTTGCTTTCAAATTCATACTCTGATCGTAGCATGCATGGACTCGACTCATATGACTGGGATATCCATGAAAAAGATTGTGGGCCGAAAATGGTTGATCACTGTACATTTCTCTTCTGTTTCCTATTTATATTTATATTTTACCTCCTCAATTTAGCATTATGGACAGGGAAAGACCTAATCTAAAATCTGCACAAAAATATTTTGCCTTCAAATTCATACCGTGATCGTAGCATGCATTAACTCGACTCATATGACTGGGATTTCCATGAAAAAGATTGTGGGCCGAAAATGGGGGATCACTGTACATTTCTCTTCTGTTTCCTATTTATATTTATATTTTACCTCGAGAGTTTAGCATTATGGACAGGGAAAGACCTAATCTAAGCTCTGCACAAAAATATTTTGCTTTCAAATTCATACTCTGATCGTAGCATGCATGGACTCGACTCATATGACTGGGATTTCCATGAAAAAGATTGTGGGCCGAAAATGGGTGATCACTGTTCATTTCTCTTCTGTTTACTATTTATATTTATATTTTACCTCCTCAATTTAGCATTATGGACAGGGAAAGACCTAATCTAAGCTCTGCACAAAAATATTTTGCCTTCAAATTCATACCGTGATCGTAGCATGCATGGACGCGACTCATATGACTGGGATTTCCATGTAAAAGATTGTGGGCCGAAAATGGGGGATCACTGTACATTTCTCTACTGTATTCTATTTATATTTATATTTTACCTCCTCACTTCAGCATTATGGACAGGGAAAGACCTAATCTAAGCTCTGCAAAAAAATATTTTGCCTTCAAATTCATACCGTGATCGTAGCATGCATGGACTCGACTCATATGACTGGGATTTCCATGAAAAAGATAGTGAGCCGAAAATGGGTGATCACTGTACATTTCTCTTCTGTATTCTATTGATATTTCTATTTTACCTCCTCAATTTAGCATTATGGACACGGAAAGACCCAATCTAAAATCTGCACAAAAATATTTTGCTTTCAAATTCATACCGTGATCGCAGCATGCATGGACTCGACTCATATGACTGGGAATTCCATGAAAAAGATTGTGGGCCGAAAATGGGTGATCACTGTACATTTCTCTTCTGTTTCCTATTTATATTTCTATTTTACCTCCTCAATTTAGCATTATGGACAGGGAAAGAACTAATCTAAAATCTGCACAAAAATATTTTGCCTTCAAATTCATACAGTGATCGTAGCATGCATGGACTCGACTCATATGAATGGGATTTCCATGAAAAAGATTGTGGGCCAAAAATTGGTGATCACTGTACATTTCTCTTCTGTTTCCTATTTATATTTATATTTACCTCCTTAATTTAGCATTATGGACAGGGAAAGTCCTAATCTAAAATCTTCACAAAAATATTTTGCTTCAAATTCATACCGTGATCGTAGCATTCATGGACTCGACTCATATGACTGGGATTTCCATGAAAAAGATTGTGGGCCGAAAATGGGTGATCACTGTACATTTCTCTTCTGTTTCCTATTTATATTTATATTTTACCTCCTCAATTTAGCATTATGGACAGAGAAAGACCTAATCTAAAATCGGCACAAAAATATTTTGCCTTCAAATTCATACCGTGATCGTAGCATGCATGGACTCGACTCATATGACTGGGATTTCCATGAAAAAGATTGTGGGCCGAAAATCGGTGATCACTGTACATTTCTCTTCTGTTTCCTATTTATATTTATATTTAACCTCCTCAATTTAGCATTATGGACAGTGAATGACCTAATCTAAGATCTGCACAAAAACAATTTGCCTTCAAATTCATTCCGTGATCGTAGCATGCATGGACTCGACTCATATGACTGGGATTTCCATGACATAGATTGTGGGCAGAAAATGGGTGATCACTGTACATTTCTCTTCGGTTTCCTATTTATATTTATATTTTACCTCCTCAATTTAGCATTATGGACAGGGAAAGACCTAATCAAGATCTGCACAAAAATATTTTGCCCTCAAATTCATACCGTGATCGTAGCATGCATGGACTCGACTCATATGACTGGGATTTCCATGAAAAATATTGTGGGCACAAAATGGGTGATCACTGTACATTTCTCTTCTGTTTCCTATTTATATTTCTATTTTACCTCCTCAATTTAGCATTATCGCCAGTGAAAGACCTAATCTATGCTCTGCACAAAAATATTTTGCCTTCAAATTCATACCGTGATCGTAGCATGCATGGACTCGACTCATATGCCTGGGATTTCCATGAAAAACTTAGTGGGACGAAAACGGGTGATCACTGTACATTTCTCTTCTGTTTCCTATTTATATTTATATTTTACCTCCTCAACTTAGTATTATGGCCAGGGAAAGACCTAATCTAAGCTCTGTACAAAAATATTTTGCCTTCAAATTCATACCGTAATTGTAGCATGCATGGACACGACTCATATGACTGGGATTTCCATGAAAAAGATTGTGGGCCGAAAATGGGTGATCACTGTACATTTCTCTTCTGTTTCCTATTTATATTTCTATTTTACCTCCTCAATTTAGTATTATGGCCAGGGAAAGACCTAATCTAAGCTCTGCACAAAAATATTTTGCCTTCAAATTCATACCGTGATCGTAGCATGCATGGACTCGACTCATATGACTGGGATTTCCATGAAAAAGATTGTGGGCACAAAATGAGTGATCACTATACATTTCTTTTCTGTTTCCTATTTATATTTCTATTTTACCTCCTCAATTTAGCATTATGGACAGGGAAAGACCTAATCTAAGATCTGCACGAAAATATTTTGCCTTCAAATTCATACCGTGATCGTAGCATGCATGGACTCGACTCATATGACTGGGATTTCCATGAAAAAGATTGTGGGCACAAAATGGGTGATCACTATATATTTCTCTTCTGTTTCCTATTTATATTTATATTTTACCACCTCAATTTAGCATTATCGCCAGTGAAAGACCTAATCTAAGCTCTGCACAAAAATATTTTGCCTTCAAATTCATACCGTGATCGTAGCTTGCATGGACTCGACTCATATGACTGGGATTTCCATGAAAAAGATAGTGGGCCGAAAATGGGTGATCACTGTACATTTCTCTTCTGTTTTCATATTTATATTTATATTTTAACTCCTCAATTTAGCATTATGGACAGGGAAAAACCGAATCTAAAATCTGCACAAAAATATTTTGCCTTCAAAATCATACCGTGATCGTAGCATGCATGGACTCGACTCATATGACTGGGATTTCCATGAAAAAGATTGTGGGCCGAAAATGGGTGATCACTGTACATTTCTCTTCTGTTTCCTATTTATATTTCTATTTTACCTCCTCAATTTAGCATTATGGACAGGGAAAGACATAATCTAAAATCTGCACAAAAATATTTTGCCTTCATATTCATACCGTGATCGTAGCATGCATGGACTCGACTCATATGACTGGGATTTCCATGAAAAAGATTGTGGTCCGAAAATGCGTGATCACTGTCCATTTCTCTTTTGTTTCCTATTTATATTTCTATTTTACTTCCTAAATTTAGCATTATGGACAGGGAAAACCTAATCTAAAATCTGCACAAAAATATTTTGCCTTCAAATTCATACAGTGATCGTAGCATGCATGGACTCGACTCATATGACTGGGATTTCCATGAAAAAGATTGTGGGCCGAAAATAGGTGATCACTGTACATTTCTCTTCTGTTTCCTATTTATATTCATATTTTACCTCCTCAATTTAGCATTATAGACAGGGAATGACCTAATCTAAGATCTGCACAAAAATATTTTGCCTTCATATTCATACCGTGATCGTAGCATGCATGGACTCGACTAATATGACTGGGACTTCCATGAAAAAGATTGTGTGCCGAAAATGTGTGATCACTGTACATTTCTCTTCTGTTTCCTATTTATATTTATATTTTACCACCTCAATTTAGCATGATGGACAGGGAAAGACCAAATCTAAGATCTGCACAAAAATATTTTGCCTTCAAATTTATACCGTGATCGTAGCATACATTAACTCGACTCATATGACTGGGATTTCTATGAAAAAGATTGTGGGCCGAAAATGTGTGATCACTGTACATTTCTCTTCTGTTTCCTATTTATATTTCTATTTTACTTCCTCAATTTAGCATTATGGACAGGGAAAGACCTAATCTAAAATCTGCACAAAAATATTTTGCCTTCAAATTCATACCGTGATCATAGCATGCATGGACTCGACTCATATGACTGGGATTTCTATGAAAAAGATTGTGGTCCGAAAATGTGTGATCACTGTCCATTTCTCTTCTGTTTCCTATTTATATTTATATTTAACCTCCTCAATTTAGCATTCTGGACAAGGAAAGACCTATTCTAAGATCTGCACAAAAATATTTTTTACCTTCAAATTCATACCGTGATCGTAGCATGCATGGACTCGACTCATATGACTGGGATTTCCATGAAAAAGATTGTGGGGCGAAAATTGGTGATCACTGTACATTTCTCTTCTGTTTCCTATTTATATTTATATTTTACCTCCTCAATTTAGCATTATGGACAGGGAAAGACCTAATCTAAAATCTGCACAAAAATATTTTGCCTTCAAATTCATACCGTGAACGTAGCATGCATGGACTCGACTCATATGACTGGGATTTCCTTGAAAAAGATTGTGAGCCGAAAATGGGTGGTCACTGTACATTTCTCTTCTGTTTCCTATTTATATTTATATTTTACCTCCTCAATTAAGCATTATGGACAGGGAAAAACCAAATCAAAGTTCTGCACAAAAATATTTTAACTTCAAATTCATACCGTGATCGTAGAATGCATTCACTCGACTCATATGACTGGGATTTCCATGAAAAAGATTGTGGGCCGAAAATGCGTGATCACTGTAGATTTCTCTTCTGTTTCCTATTTATATTTATATTTTACCTCCTAAATTTAGCATTATGGACAGTGAAAGACCTAATCTAAGATCTGCACAAAAATATTTTGCTTTCAAATTCATACCGTGATCGTAGCATGCATGGACTCATATGACTGGGATTTCCATGAAAAAGATTGTGGGCAGAAAATGGGTGATCACTGTACATTTCTCTTCTGTTTCCTATTTATATTTCTATTGTACCTCCTCAATTTAGCATTAAGGACAGGGAAAGTCCTAATCTAAAATCTTCACAAAAATATTTTGCTTTCAAATTCATACCGTGATCGTAGCATGCATGCACTCAACTCATATGACTGGGATTTCCATGAAAAAGATTGTCGGCCGAAAATGGGTGATCACTGTACATTTCTCTTCTGTTTCCTATTTATATTTATATTTTACCTCCTAAATTTAGCATTACGGAGAGGGAAAGAACTAATCTAAAATATGCACAAAAATATTTTGCCTTCAAATTCATACCGTGATTGTAGCATGCATGGAATCGACTCATATGCCTGGGATTTCCATGAAAAAGATTGTTGGCCGAAAATGGGTGATCATTGTACATTTCTCTTCTGTATTCTATTTATATTTATATTTTACCTCCTCAATTTAGCATTATGGACAGGGAAAGACCAAATCTAAGATCTGCACAAAAATATTTTTCCTTCAAATTCATACCGTGATCGTAGCATGCATTGACTCGACTCATATGACTGGGATTTCCATGAAAAAGATTGTGGGCCGAAAATGGGTGATCACTGTACATTTCTCTTCTGTTTCCTATTTATATTTATATTTTACCTCCTCAATTTAGCATTATGGACAGGGAAAGACCTAATCTAAAATCTGCACAAAAATATTTTGCCTTCAAATTCATACCGTGATCGTAGAATGCATTGACTCGACTCATATGACTGGGATTTCCATGAAAAAGATTGTGGGCCGAAAATGCGTGATCACTGTATATTTCTCTTTTGTTTCCTATTTATATTTATATTTTACCTCCTCAATTTAGCATTATGGACAGGGAAAGACCTATTCTAAGATCTGCACAAAAATATTTTGCCTTCAAATTCATACCGTGATCGTAGAATGCATTATCTCGACTCATATGACTGGGATTTCCATGAAAAAGATTGTGGGCAGAAAATGGGTGATCAGTGTACATTTTTCTTCTGTTTCCTATTTATATTTCTATTTTACCTCCTCAATTTAGCATTATGGACAGGGGAAGACCTAATCTAAAATCTGCACAAAAATATTTTGCCTTCAAATTCATACCGTGATCGTAGAATGCATTCACTCGACTCATATGACTGGGATTTCCATGAAAAAGATTGTGGGCCGAAAATAGGTGATCACTGTACATTTCTCTTCTGTTTCCTATTTATATTTCTATTTTACCTCCTCAATTTAGCATTATGGACAGGGAATGACCTAATCTAAGATCTGCACAAAAATATTTTGCCTTCAAATTCATACCGTGATCGTAGCATGCATGGACTCGACTCATATGACTGGGATTTCCAGGAAAAAGATTGTGGGCAGAAAATGGGTGATCACTGTACATTTCTGTTTCCTATTTATATTTCTATTGTACCTCCTCAATTTAGCATTATGGACATGGAAAGACCTAATCTAGAATCTGCACAATAATATTTTGCCTTCAAATTCATACCGTGATCATAGCATGCATGGACTCGACTCATATGACTGGGATTTCCATGAAAAAGATTGTGGGCCGAAAATGGGTGATCACTTTACATTTCTCTTCTGTTTCCTATTTATATTTCTATTTTACCTCCTCAATTTAGCATTATGGACAGGGAAAGACCTAATCAAGATCTGCACAAAAATATTTTGCCTTCAAATACATACCGTGATCGTAGCATGCATGGACTCGACTCATATGACTGGGATTTTCATGAAAAATATTGTGGGCAGAAAATGGGTGATCACTGTACATTTCTCTTCTTTTTTCTATTTATATTTCTATTTTACCTCCTCAATTTAGCATTATGGACAGGGAAAGACCTAATCTAAAATCTGCACAAAAATATTTTGCCTTCATATTCATACCGTGATCGTAGCTTGCATGGACTCGACTAATATGACTGGGACTTCCATGAAAAAGATTGTGTGCCGAAAATGTGTGATCACTGTACATTTCTCTTCTGTTTCCTATTTATATTTATATTTTACCTCCTCAATTTAGCATTATGGACAGTGAAAGACCTAATCTAAGATCTGCACAAAAATATTTTGCTTTCAAATTCATACCGTGATCGTAGCATGCATGGACTCATATGACTGGGATTTCCATGAAAAAGATTGTGGGCAGAAAATGGGTGATCACTGTACATTTCTCTTCTGTTTCCTATTTATATTTCTATTGTACCTCCTCAATTTAGCATTAAGGACAGGGAAAGTCCTAATCTAAAATCTTCACAAAAATATTTTGCTTTCAAATTCATACCGTGATCGTAGCATGCATGTACTCGAGTCATATGACTGGGATTTCCATGAAAAAGATTGTAGGGCGAAAATTGGTGATCACTGTACATTTCTCTTCTGTTTCCTATTTATATTTATATTTTACCTCCTCATTTTAGCATTATGGACAGGGAAAGATATTATCTAAGCTCTGCACACAAATATTTTGCCTTCAAATTCATACCGTGATCGTAGCATGCATGGACTCGACTCATATGACTGGGATTTCCATGAAAAAGATTGTGGGCAGAAAATGGGTGATCAGTGTACATTTCTCTTCTGTTTCCTATTTATATATTTCTATTTTACCTCCTCAATTTAGCATTATGGACAGGGAAAGACCTAATCTAAAATCTGCACAAAAATATTTTGCCTTCAAATTCATACCGTGATCGTAGAATGCATTGACTCGACTCATATGACTGGGATTTCCATGAAAAAGATTGTGGGCCGAAAATGCGTGATCACTGTATATTTCTCTTTTGTTTCCTATTTATATTTATATTTTACCTCCTCAATTTAGCATTATGGACAGGGAAAGACCTATTCTAAGATCTGCACACAAATATTTTGCCTTCAAATTCATACCGTGATCGTAGAATGCATTATCTCGACTCATATGACTGGGATTTCCATGAAAAAGATTGTGGGCAGAAAATGGGTGATCAGTGTACATTTTTCTTCTGTTTCCTATTTATATTTCTATTTTACCTCCTCAATTTAGCATTATGGACAGGGGAAGACCTAATCTAAAATCTGCACAAAAATATTTTGCCTTCAAATTCATACCGTGATCGTAGAATGCATTTACTCGACTCATATGACTGGGATTTCCATGAAAAAGATTGTGGGCCGAAAATAGGTGATCACTGTAGATTTCTCTTCTGTTTCCTATTTATATTTATATTTTACCTCCTAAATTTAGCATTATGGACAGTGAAAGACCTAATCTAAGATCTGCACAAAAATATTTTGCTTTCAAATTCATACCGTGATCGTAGCATGCATGGACTCGACTCATATGACTGGGATTTCCATGAAAAAGATTGCGGGCCGAAAATGGGTGATCACTGTACATTTCTCTTCTGTTTCCTATTTATATTTATATTTTACCTCCTCAATTTAGCATTATGGACAGTGAAAGACCTAATCTAAGATCTGCACAAAAATATTTTGCTTTCAAATTCATACCGTGATCGTAGCATGCATGGACTCATATGACTGGGATTTCCATGAAAAAGATTGTGGGCCGAAAATGGGTGATCACTGTACATTTCTCTTCTGTTTCGTATTCATATTTCTATTTTAACTCCTCAATTTAGCATTATGGATAGGGAAAGACCTAATCTAAAATCTGCACAAAAATATTATGCCTTCAAATTCATACCGTGATCGTAGCATGCATGGACTCGACTCATATGACTGGGATTTCCATGAAAAAGATTGTAGGGCGAAAATGGGTGATCACTGTACATTTCTCTTCTGTTTTCTATTTATATTTATATTTTACCTCCTCAATTTAGCATTATCGACAGGGAAAGACATAATCTAAAATCTGCACAAAAATATTTTACCTTCAAATTCATACCGTGATCGTAGCATGCATGGACTGGACTCATATGACTGGGATTTCCATGAAAAAGATTTCCGGCCGAAAATGGGTGATCACTGTACATTTCTCTTCTGTTTCCTATTTATATTTATATTTTACCTCCTCAATTTAGTATTATGGCCAGGGAAAGACCTAATCTAAGCTCTGCACAAAAATATTTTGCCTCCAAATTCATACCGTGATCGTAGCATGCATGGACTCGACTCATATGACTGGGATTTCCATAAAAAAGATTGTGGGCCGAAAACAGGTGATCACTGTACATTTCTGTTCTTTTTTCTATTTATATTTCTATTTTACCTCCTCAATTTAGCATTATGGACAGGGAAAGACCTAATCTAAGCTCTGCACAAAAATATTTTGCTTTCAAATTCATACCGTGATCGTAGCATGCATGGCCTCGACTCATATGACTGGGATTTCCATGAAAAAGATTGTGGGCCGAAAATGCGTGATCACTGTAGATTTCTCTTCTGTTTCCTATTTATATTTATATTTTACCTCCTAAATTTAGCATTATGGACAGTGAAAGACCTAATCTAAGATCTGCACAAAAATATTTTGCTTTCAAATTCATACCGTGATCGTAGCATGCATGGACTCATATGACTGGGATTTCCATGAAAAAGATTGTGGGCAGAAAATGGGTGATCACTGTACATTTCTCTTCTGTTTCCTATTTATATTTCTATTGTACCTCCTCAATTTAGCATTAAGGACAGGGAAAGTCCTAATCTAAAATCTTCACAAAAATATTTTGCTTTCAAATTCATACCGTGATCGTAGCATGCATGCACTCAACTCATATGACTGGGATTTCCATGAAAAAGATTGTCGGCCGAAAATGGGTGATCACTGTACATTTCTCTTCTGTTTCCTATTTATATTTATATTTTACCTCCTAAATTTAGCATTACGGAGAGGGAAAGAACTAATCTAAAATATGCACAAAAATATTTTGCCTTCAAATTCATACCGTGATTGTAGCATGCATGGAATCGACTCATATGCCTGGGATTTCCATGAAAAAGATTGTTGGCCGAAAATGGGTGATCATTGTACATTTCTCTTCTGTATTCTATTTATATTTATATTTTACCTCCTCAATTTAGCATTATGGACAGGGAAAGACCAAATCTAAGATCTGCACAAAAATATTTTTCCTTCAAATTCATACCGTGATCGTAGCATGCATTGACTCGACTCATATGACTGGGATTTCCATGAAAAAGATTGTGGGCCTAAAATGGGTGATCACTGTACATTTCTCTTCTGTTTCCTATTTATATTTATATTTTACCTCCTCAATTTAGCATTATGGACAGGGAAAGACCTAATCTAAAATCTGCACAAAAATATTTTGCCTTCAAATTCATACCGTGATCGTAGAATGCATTGACTCGACTCATATGACTGGGATTTCCATGAAAAAGATTGTGGGCCGAAAATGCGTGATCACTGTATATTTCTCTTTTGTTTCCTATTTATATTTATATTTTACCTCCTCAATTTAGCATTATGGACAGGGAAAGACCTATTCTAAGATCTGCACAAAAATATTTTGCCTTCAAATTCATACCGTGATCGTAGAATGCATGGACTCGACTCATATGACTGGGATTTCCAGGAAAAAGATTGTGGGCAGAAAATGGGTGATCACTGTACATTTCTCTTCTGTTTCCTATTTATATTTCTATTGTACCTCCTCAATTTAGCATTATGGACATGGAAAGACCTAATCTAGAATCTGCACAATAATATTTTGCCTTCAAATTCATACCGTGATCATAGCATGCATGGACTCGACTCATATGACTGGGATTTCCATGAAAAAGATTGTGGGCCGAAAATGGGTGATCACTTTACATTTCTCTTCTGTTTCCTATTTATATTTCTATTTTACCTCCTCAATTTAGCATTATGGACAGGGAAAGACCTAATCAAGATCTGCACAAAAATATTTTGCCTTCAAATTCATACCGTGATCGTAGCATGCATGGACTCGACTCATATGACTGGGATTTTCATGAAAAATATTGTGGGCAGAAAATGGGTGATCACTGTACATTTCTCTTCTTTTTTCTATTTATATTTCTATTTTACCTCCTCAATTTAGCATTATGGACAGGGAAAGACCTAATCTAAAATCTGCACAAAAATATTTTGCCTTCATATTCATACCGTGATCGTAGCTTGCATGGACTCGACTAATATGACTGGGACTTCCATGAAAAAGATTGTGTGCCGAAAATGTGTGATCACTGTACATTTCTCTTCTGTTTCCTATTTATATTTATATTTTACCTCCTCAATTTAGCATTATGGACAGTGAAAGACCTAATCTAAGATCTGCACAAAAATATTTTGCTTTCAAATTCATACCGTGATCGTAGCATGCATGGACTCATATGACTGGGATTTCCATGAAAAAGATTGTGGGCAGAAAATGGGTGATCACTGTACATTTCTCTTCTGTTTCCTATTTATATTTCTATTGTACCTCCTCAATTTAGCATTAAGGACAGGGAAAGTCCTAATCTAAAATCTTCACAAAAATATTTTGCTTTCAAATTCATACCGTGATCGTAGCATGCATGTACTCGAGTCATATGACTGGGATTTCCATGAAAAAGATTGTAGGGCGAAAATGCGTGATCACTGTACATTTCTCTTCTGTTTCCTATTTATATTTATATTTTACCTCCTCATTTTAGCATTATGGACAGGGAAAGATATTATCTAAGCTCTGCACACAAATATTTTGCCTTCAAATTCATACCGTGATCGTAGCATGCATGGACTCGACTCATATGACTGGGATTTCCATGAAAAAGATTGTGGGCAGAAAATGGGTGATCAGTGTACATTTCTCTTCTGTTTCCTATTTATATATTTCTATTTTACCTCCTCAATTTAGCATTATGGACAGGGAAAGACCTAATCTAAAATCTGCACAAAAATATTTTGCCTTCAAATTCATACCGTGATCGTAGAATGCATTGACTCGACTCATATGACTGGGATTTCCATGAAAAAGATTGTGGGCCGAAAATGCGTGATCACTGTAGATTTCTCTTCTGTTTCCTATTTATATTTATATTTTACCTCCTAAATTTAGCATTATGGACAGTGAAAGACCTAATCTAAGATCTGCACAAAAATATTTTGCTTTCAAATTCATACCGTGATCGTAGCATGCATGGACTCGACTCATATGACTGGGATTTCCATGAAAAAGATTGCGGGCCGAAAATGGGTGATCACTGTACATTTCTCTTCTGTTTCCTATTTATATTTATATTTTACCTCCTCAATTTAGCATTATGGACAGTGAAAGACCTAATCTAAGATCTGCACAAAAATATTTTGCTTTCAAATTCATACCGTGATCGTAGCATGCATGGACTCATATGACTGGGATTTCCATGAAAAAGATTGTGGGCCGAAAATGGGTGATCACTGTACATTTCTCTTCTGTTTCGTATTCATATTTCTATTTTAACTCCTCAATTTAGCATTATGGATAGGGAAAGACCTAATCTAAAATCTGCACAAAAATATTATGCCTTCAAATTCATACCGTGATCGTAGCATGCATGGACTCGACTCATATGACTGGGATTTCCATGAAAAAGATTGTAGGGCGAAAATGGGTGATCACTGTACATTTCTCTTCTGTTTTCTATTTATATTTATATTTTACCTCCTCAATTTAGCATTATCGACAGGGAAAGACATAATCTAAAATCTGCACAAAAATATTTTACCTTCAAATTCATACCGTGATCGTAGCATGCATGGACTGGACTCATATGACTGGGATTTCCATGAAAAAGATTTTCGGCCGAAAATGGGTGATCACTGTACATTTCTCTTCTGTTTCCTATTTATATTTATATTTTACCTCCTCAATTTAGTATTATGGCCAGGGAAAGACCTAATCTAAGCTCTGCACAAAAATATTTTGCCTCCAAATTCATACCGTGATCGTAGCATGCATGGACTCGACTCATATGACTGGGATTACCATGAAAAAGATTGTGGGCCGAAAATGGGTGATCACTGTACATTTCTCTTCTGTTTCCTATTTATATTTATATTTTACCACCTCAATTTAGCATTATTGACAATGAAAGACCTAATCTAAGATCTGCACAAAAATATTTTGCCTTCAAATTCATTCCGTAATCGTAGCATGCATGGACTCGACTCATATGACTGGGATTTCCATGAAAAAGATTGTGGGCCGAAAATTGGTGATCACTGTACATTTCTCTTCTGTTTCCTATTTATATTTCTATTTTACATCATCAATTTAGCATTATGGACAGGGATAGACCTAATCTAAGATCTGCACAAAAATATTTTGCCTTCAAATTCATACCGTGATCGTAGCAGTCATGGACTCGACTCATATGACTGGGATTTCCATGAAATAGATTGTGGGCCGAAAATGGGTGATCACTGTACATTTCTCTTCTGTTTCCTATTTATATTTCTTTTTTACCTCCTCAATTTAGCATTATGGCCTGGGAAAAACCTAATCTAAGCACTGCACATAAATATTTTGCCTTCAAATTCATACCGTGATCGTAGCATGCTCGGACTCGACTCATATGACTGGGATTTCCATGAAAAAGATTTTTGTCCGAAAATGGGTAATCACTGTACATTTCTCGTCAGTTTCCAGTTTATAATTCTATTTTACCTCCTCAATTTAGCATTATGGACAGGGAAAGACCTAATCTAAGTTCTGCACAAAAATATTTTGCCTTCAAATTCATACTGTGATAGTAGGATGCATGGACTCGATTCATATGACTGGGATTTCCATGAAAAAGATTGTGGGCCGAAAATGGGTGATCACTGTACATTTCTCTTCTGTTTCCTATTTATATTTCTTTTTTACCTCTTCAATTTAGCATTATGGACAGGGAAAGATCTGTGTAAGCTCTGTACAAAAATATTTTGCCTTCAAATTCATACCGCGATCGTAGCATGCATGGACTCGACTCATATGACTGGGATTTCCATGAAAAGTTTGTAAGCCGTAAATGGGTGATCACTGTACATTTCTCTCTGTTTCCTATTTATATTTATATTTTACTTCCTTCATTTAGCATTATGGACAGGGAAAGATTTAATCTAAGATCTGCAAAAAAATATTTTGCCTTCAAATTCATACCGTGATCGTAGCATGCATGGACACGACTCATATGACTGGAATTTCCATGAAAAAGATTGTGTGCAAAAAATGGGTGATCACTGTACATTTCTCTTCTGTTTCCTATTTATATTTATATTTAACTCCTCAATTTAGCATTATGGACAGGGAAAGACCTAATCTAAGATCTGCAGAAAAATATTTTGCCCTCAAATTCATACCGTGATCGTAGCATGCATGGACACGACTAATATGCCTGGGATTTCCATGAAAAACTTTGTGGGCCGAAAACGGGTTATCACTGTACATTTCTCTTCTGTTTCCTATTTATATTTATATTTTACCTCCTCAATTTAGCATTATGGACAGGGAAAGACGTAATCTAAAATCTGCACAGATATATATTGCCTTCAAATTCATACCGTGATCGTAGCATGCATGGACTCGACTCATATGACTGGGATTTCCATGAAAAAGATTGTGGGCAGAAAATGGGTGATCACTGTACATTTCTCTTCTGTTTCCTATTTATATTTCTATTTTACCTCCTCAATTTAGCATTGTGGACAGAGAAAGACCTAATCTAAGATCTGCAAAAAAATATTTTGCCTTCAAATTCATACCGTGATCGTAGCATGGATGGATTCGACTCATATGACTGGGATTTCCATGAAAAAGATTGTGGGCAGAAAACGGGTGATCACTGTACATTTCTCTTCTGTTTCTTATTTATATTTATATTTAACTCCTCAATTTAGCATTATGGACAGGGAAAGACCTAATCTAAGCTCTGCAAAAAAATATTTTGCCTTCTACTTTATACCGTGATCGTAGCATCCATGGACTCGATTCATATGACTGGGATTTCCATGAAAAAGA
Source organism: Acanthosepion lycidas (assembly GCA_963932145.1). Lineage (NCBI taxonomy): Eukaryota > Metazoa > Mollusca > Cephalopoda > Sepiida > Sepiidae > Acanthosepion > Acanthosepion lycidas. The sequence continues at coordinate 1,083,169 of OZ010589.1, read as the reverse complement.
TTGTGGGCCGAAAATGGGTGATCACTGTACATTTCTCTTCTGTTTCCTATTTCTATTTCTATTTTACTTCCTCAATTTAGCATTATGGACACTGAAAGACCTAATCTAAGATCTGCAAAAAAATATTTTGCCTTCAAATTCATACCGTCATCGTAGCATGCATGGACTCGACTCATATGACTGGGATTTCCATGAAAAAGATTGTGGGCAGAAAACGGGTGATCACTGTACATTTCTCTTCTGTTTCTTATTTATATTTATATTTTACTTCCTCAATTTAGCATTATGGACAGGGAAAGACCTAATCTAAGTTCTGCACAAAAATATTTTGCCTTCAAATTTATACCGTGATCGTAGCATGCATGGACTCGACTCATATGACTGGGATTTCCATGATAAATTTTGTGGGCACAAAATGGGTGATCACTGTACATTTCTCTTCTTTTTCCTATTTATATTTATATTTTACTTCCTCAATTTAGCATTATGGACAGGGAAAGGCCTAAGCTAAAATCTGCACAAACATATTTTGCCTTGAAATTCATACCGTGATCGTAGCATGCATGTACTCGACTCATATGACTGGGATTTACATGAAAAGATTGTGGGCCGAAAATGGGTGATCACTGTACATTTCTCTTCTGTTCCCTATTTATATTTCTATTTTACCTCCTCAATTTAGCATTATGGACAGGGAAAGACCTAATCTAAAATCTGCACAAAAATATTTTGCCTTCAAATTCATACCATGATCGTAGCATGCATGGACTCGACTCATATGACTGGAATTTCCATGAAAAAGATTGTGGGCCGAAAATGGTTGATCACTATACATTTTGCTTCTGTTTCCTATTTATATTTCTATTTTACTTCCTCAATTTAGCATTATGGACAGGGAAAGACCTAATCTAAAATCTGCACAAAAATATTTTGCCTTCAAATTCATACCGTGATCGTAGCAAACATAGACTCGGCTCATATGACTGGGATTTCCATGAAAAAGATTGTGGGCCACAAATTGGTGATCACTGTACATTTCTCTTCTGTTTCCTATTTATATTTATATTTTACCTTCTCAATTTAGCATTATAGTCAGGGAAAGACCAAATCTAAGATCTGCACAAAAATATTTTGCCTTCAAATTCATACCGTGATTGTAACATGCATGGACTCGACTCATATGACTGGGATTTCCATGAAAAAGATGGTCGGCAGAAAATGGGTGATCACTGTACATTTCTCTTCTGTTTTTTATTTATATTTCTATTTTACTTCCTCAATTTATCATTATGGATAGTGAAAGACCTAATCTAAGATCTGCAAAAAAATATTTTGCCTTCAAATTCATACCGTGATCGTAGCATGAATGGACTCGTCTCATATGACTGGGATTTCCATGAAAAAGATTGTGGGCAGAAAATGGGTGATCACTGTACATTTTTCTTCTGTTTCTTATTTATATTTATATTTTACTTCCTCAATTTAGCATTATGGACAGGGAAAGACCTAATCTAAGATCTGCACAAAAATATTTTACCTTCAAATTCATACCGTGATCGTAGCATGCATGGACTCGACTCATATGACTGGGATTTCCATGAAAAAGATTGTGGGCCGAAAATGGTTGATCACTGTACATTTCTCTTCTGTTTCCTATTTATATTTATATTTTACTTCCTTCATTTAGCATTATGGATAGTGAAAGACCTAATCTAAGCTCTGTAAAAAAATATTTTGCCTTCTACTTCATACCGTGATCGTAGCATCCATGGACTCGATTCATATGACTGGGATTTCCATGAAAAAGATTGTGGGCCGAAAATGGGTGATCACTGTACATTTCTCTTCTGTTTCCTATTTATATTTATATTTTACTTCCTCAATTTAGCATTATGGACAGTGAAAGACCTAATCTAAGATCTGCAAAAAAATATTTTACCTTCAAATTCATACCGTGATCGTAGCATGCATGGACTCGACTCATATGACTGGGATTTCCATGAAAAAGATTGTGGGCCGAAAATGGTTGATCACTGTACATTTCTCTTCTGTTTCCTATTTATATTTATATTTTACTTCCTTCATTTAGCATTATGGATAGTGAAAGACCTAATCTAAGCTCTGTAAAAAAATATTTTGCCTTCTACTTCATACCGTGATCGTAGCATCCATGGACTCGATTCATATGACTGGGATTTCCATGAAAAAGATTGTGGGCAGAAAACGGGTGATCACTGTACATTTCTCTTCTGTTTCTTATTCATATTTATATTTTACTTCCTCAATTTAGCATTATGGACAGGGAAAGACCTAATCTAAAATCTGCACAAAAATATTTTGCCTTCAAATTCATACCGTGATCGTAGCATGCATGGACTCGACTCATATGACTGGGATTTCCATGATAAAGATTCTGGGCCGAAAATGGGTGATCACTGTATATTTCTCTTCTGATTCCGATTTATATTTCTATTTTACCTCCTCAATTTAGCATTATGGACAGGGAAATACCTAATGCAAGCTCTGCAAAAAATATTTTGCCTTCAAATTCATACCGTGATCGTAGCATGCATGGACTCGACTCATATGACTGGGATTTCCATGAAAAAGATTGTGGGCCGAAAATGGGTGATTACTGTACATTTCTCTTCTGTTTCCTTTTTATATTTATATTTTATCTCCTCAATTTAGCATTATGGACAGGGAAAGACCTAATCTAAAATCTGGACAAAAATATTTTGCCTTCAAATTCATACCGTGATCGTAGCATGCATGGACTCGACTCATATGACTGGGATTTCCATGAAAAAGATTGTGGGCAGAAAATGGGTGATCACAGTACATTTCTCTTCTGTTTTTTATTTATATTTCTATTTTACTTCCTTCATTTAGCATTATGGACAGGGAAAAACATAATCTAAGCTCTGCAAAAAAATATTTTGCCTTCAAATTCATACCGTCATCGTAGCATGCATGGACTCGACTCATATGACTGGGATTTCCATGAAAAAGATTGTGGGCAAAAAATGGGTGTACATTTCTCTTCTGTTTCCTATTTATATTTATATTTAACTCCTCAATTTAGCATTATGGACAGGGAAAGACCTAATCTAAGCTCTGCAAAAAAATATTTTGCCTTCTACTTTATACCGTGATCGTAGCATCCATGGACTCGATTCATATGACTGGGATTTCCATGAAAAAGATTGTGGGCCGAAAATGGGTGATCACTGTACATTTCTCTTCTGTTTCCTATTTCTATTTCTATTTTACTTCCTCAATTTAGCATTATGGACACTGAAAGACCTAATCTAAGATCTGCAAAGAAATATTTTGCCTTCAAATTCATACCGTCATCGTAGCATGCATGGACTCGACTCATATGACTGGGATTTCCATGAAAAAGATTGTGGGCAGAAAACGGGTGATCACTGTACATTTCTCTTCTGTTTCTTATTTATATTTATATTTTACTTCCTCAATTTAGCATTATGGACAGGGAAAGACCTAATCTAAGTTCTGCACAAAAATATTTTGCCTTCAAATTCATACCGTGATCGTAGCATGCATGGACTCGACTCATATGACTGGGATTTCCATGATAAATTTTGTGGGCACAAAATGGGTGATCACTGTACATTTCTCTTCTTTTTCCTATTTATATTTATATTTTACTTCCTCAATTTAGCATTATGGACAGGGAAAGGCCTAAGCTAAAATCTGCACAAACATATTTTGCCTTGAAATTCATACCGTGATCGTAGCATGCATGTACTCGACTCATATGACTGGGATTTACATGAAAAGATTGTGGGCCGAAAATGGGTGATCACTGTACATTTCTCTTCTGTTCCCTATTTATATTTCTATTTTACCTCCTCAATTTAGCATTATGGACAGGGAAAGACCTAATCTAAAATCTGCACAAAAATATTTTGCCTTCAAATTCATACCATGATCGTAGCATGCATGGACTCGACTCATATGACTGGAATTTCCATGAAAAAGATTGTGGGCCGAAAATGGTTGATCACTATACATTTTGCTTCTGTTTCCTATTTATATTTCTATTTTACTTCCTCAATTTAGCATTATGGACAGGGAAAGACCTAATCTAAAATCTGCACAAAAATATTTTGCCTTCAAATTCATACCGTGATCGTAGCAAACATAGACTCGGCTCATATGACTGGGATTTCCATGAAAAAGATTGTGGGCCACAAATTGGTGATCACTGTACATTTCTCTTCTGTTTCCTATTTATATTTATATTTTACCTTCTCAATTTAGCATTATAGTCAGGGAAAGACCAAATCTAAGATCTGCACAAAAATATTTTGCCTTCAAATTCATACCGTGATTGTAACATGCATGGACTCGACTCATATGACTGGGATTTCCATGAAAAAGATGGTCGGCAGAAAATGGGTGATCACTGTACATTTCTCTTCTGTTTTTTATTTATATTTCTATTTTACTTCCTCAATTTATCATTATGGATAGTGAAAGACCTAATCTAAGATCTGCAAAAAAATATTTTGCCTTCAAATTCATACCGTGATCGTAGCATGAATGGACTCGTCTCATATGACTGGTATTTCCATGAAAAAGATTGTGGGCAGAAAATGGGTGATCACTGTACATTTTTCTTCTGTTTCTTATTTATATTTATATTTTACTTCCTCAATTTAGCATTATGGACAGGGAAAGACCTAATCTAAGATCTGCACAAAAATATTTTACCTTCAAATTCATACCGTGATCGTAGCATGCATGGACTCGACTCATATGACTGGGATTTCCATGAAAAAGATTGTGGGCCGAAAATGGTTGATCACTGTACATTTCTCTTCTGTTTCCTATTTATATTTATATTTTACTACTTAAATTTAGCATTATGGACAGGGAAAATCAAATCTAAGATCCGCAAAAAAATATATTGCCTTCAAATTCATACCGTGATCGTAGCATGCATGGACTCGACTCATATGACTGGGATTTCCATGAAAAAGATTGTGGGCCGAAAATGGTTGATCACTGTACATTTCTCTTCTGTTTCCTATTTATATTTATATTTTACTTCCTTCATTTAGCATTATGGATAGTGAAAGACCTAATCTAAGCTCTGTAAAAAAATATTTTGCCTTCTACTTCATACCGTGATCGTAGCATCCATGGACTCGATTCATATGACTGGGATTTCCATGAAAAAGATTGTGGGCCGAAAATGGGTGATCACTGTACATTTCTCTTCTGTTTCCTATTTATATTTATATTTTACTTCCTCAATTTAGCATTATGGACAGTGAAAGACCTAATCTAAGATCTGCAAAAAAATATTTTGCCTTCAAATTCATACCGTGATCGTAGCATGCATGGATTCGACTCATATGACTGGGATTTCCATGATAAAGATTCTGGGCCGAAAATGGGTGATCACTGTATATTTCTCTTCTGATTCCGATTTATATTTCTATTTTACCTCCTCAATTTAGCATTATGGACAGGGAAATACCTAATGCAAGCTCTGCAAAAAATATTTTGCCTTCAAATTCATACCGTGATCGTAGCATGCATGGACTCGACTCATATGACTGGGATTTCCATGAAAAAGATTGTGGGCCGAAAATGGGTGATTACTGTACATTTCTCTTCTGTTTCCTTTTTATATTTATATTTTATCTCCTCAATTTAGCATTATGGACAGGGAAAGACCTAATCTAAAATCTGGACAAAAATATTTTGCCTTCAAATTCATACCGTGATCGTAGCATGCATGGACTCGACTCATATGACTGGGATTTCCATGAAAAAGATTGTGGGCCGAAAATGGGTGTTCACTGTACATTTATCTTCTGTTTCCTATTTATATTTATATTTTACTTTCTCAATTTAGCATTATGGTCAGGGAAAGACCTAATCTAAGATCTGCACAAAAATATTTTGCCTTCAAATTCATACCATGATCGTAGCATGCATGGACTCAACTCATATGACTGGGATTTCCATGAAAAAGATTGTGGGCCGAAAATGGGTGATCACTGTACCTTTATCTTCTGTTTCCTATTTATATTTATATTTTACCTCCTCAATTTCGCATTATGGACAGGGAAAGACCTAATCTAAGATCTGCACAAAAATATTTTGCCTTCAAATTCATACCGTGATCGTAGCATGCATGGACTCGACTCATATCACTGCGATTTCCATGAAAAAGATTGTGGGCCGAAATTGGGTGATCACTGTACATTTCTTTTCTGTTTCCTATTTATATTTCTATTTTACCTCCTCAATTTAGCATTATGGACAGGGAAAGACCTAATCTAAAATCTGCACAAAAATATTTTTCCTTCAAATTCATATCATGATCGTAGCATGCATGGACTCGACTCATATGACTGGGATTTCCATGAAAAAGATTGTGGGCCGAAAATGGGTGATCACTGTACATTTCTCTTCTGTTTCCTATTTATATTTATATTTTACTTCCTCAATTTGCATTATGGACAGGGAAAGACCTAATCTAAAATGTGCACAAAAATATTTTGCCTTCAAATTCATACCGTGATCGTAGCATGCATGGACTCGACTCATATGACTGGGTTTTCCATGAAAAAGATTGTGGGGCGAAAATGGGTGATCACTGTACATTTCTCTTCTGTTTCCTATTTATATTTATATTTTACTTCTTAAATTTAGCATTATGAAAGGGGAAAGACATAATCTAAGCTCTGCAAAAAAATATTTTGCCTTCAAATTCATACCGTGATCGTAGCATGCATGGACTCGACTCATAGGACTGGGATTTCCATGAAAAAGATTGTGGGCAGAAAATGGTTGATCACTGTACATTTCTCTTCTGTTTCCTTTTTATATTTATATTTTACCTACTCAATTTAGCATTATGAACAGGGAAAGACCTAATCTAAGATCTGCAAAAAAATATTTTGCCTTCAAATTCAAGCCGTGATCGTAGCATGCATGGACTCGACTCATATGACTGGGATTTCCATGAAAAAGATTGTGGGCAGAAAATTGGTGATCACTGTACATTTCTCTTCTGTTTCCTATTTATATTTCTATTTTACCTTCTCAATTTAGCATTATGGACAGGGAAAGACCTAATCTAAGATCTGCAAAAAAATATTTTGCCTTCAAATTCATTCCGTGATCGCAGCATGCATGGACTCGACTTATATGACTGGGATTTCCATGAAAAAGATTGTGGGCAGAAAATGGTTGATCACTGTACATTTCTCTTCTGTTTCCTATTTATATTTATATTTTACTTCCTCAATTTTACAATATAGACAGGGAAAGACCTAATCTAAAAGCTGCAAAAAAATATTTTGCCTTCAAATTCATACCGTGATCGAAGCATGCATAGACTCGACTCCTATGAATGGGATTTCCATGAAAAAGATTGTGGGCAGAAAATGGGTGATCACTGTACATTTCTCTTCTGTTTCCTATTTATATTTATATTTTACTTCCTCAATTTAGCATTATGGACAGGGATAGACCTAATCTAAGCTCTGCAAAAAAATATTTTGCCTTCAAATTCATACCGTGATCGTAGCATGCATGGACAGGACTCATATGACTGGGATTTCCATGAAAAAGATTGTGGGCAGAAAATGGGTGATCACTGTACATTTCTCTTCTGTTTCCTATTTATATTTATATGTTATCTCCTCAATTTAGCATTATGGACAGGGAAAGACCTAATCTAAGATCTGCACAAAAATATTTTGCCTTCAAATTCATACCGTGATCGTAGCATGCATGGGCTCGTCTCATATGACTGGGATTTCCATGCAAAAGATTGTGGGCAGAAAATGGGTGATCACTGTACATTTCTCTTCTGTTTCCTATTTATATTTATATTTTACTTCCTTCATTTAGCATTATGGACAGGGAAATTCCTAATCTAAGCTCTGCAAAAAAATATTTTGCCTTCAAATTCATACCGTGATCGTAGCATGCATGGACTCGACTTATATGACTGGGATTTCATGAAAAAGATTATTGGCAGAAAATGGGTGATCACTGTACATTTCTCTTCTGTTTTCTATTTATATTTGTATTTTACTTCCTCAATTTAGCATTATGGACAGGGAAAGACCAAATCGAAGCTCTGCAAAAAAATATTTTGCCTGCAATTAATACCGTGATCGTAGCATGCATGGACTCGACACATATGACTGGGATTTCCATGAAAAAGATTGTGGGCAGAAAATGGGTGATCACTGTACATATCTCTTCTGTTTCCTATTCATATTTATGTTTTACTTACTCAATTTATCATTATGGACAGAGAAAGACCTAATCTAAGATCTGCAAAAAAATATTTTCCCTTCAAATACAAACCGTGATCGTAGCATGCATGGATTTGACTCATATAACTGGGATTTCCATGAAAAAGATTGTGGGCAGAAAATTGGTGATCACTGTACATTTCTCTTCTGTTTCCTATTTATATTTATATTCTACTTCCTTAATTTACCCTTATGGACAGGGAAATACCTAATCTAAAATCTGCAAAAAAATATTTTGTCTTCAAATTCATACCGTGAACGTAGCACGCATGGGCTCGGCTGATATGACTGGGATTTCCATGAAAAATATTGTGGGCAGAAAATGGGTGATCACTGTATATTTCTCTACTGTTTCCTATTTATATTTATATTTTACTTCCTCAATTTAGCATTATGGACATGGAAAGACCTAATCTAAGCTCTGCATAAAATTATTTTGCCTTCAAATACATACCGTGATCGTAGGATGCATTGACTCGACTCATATGACTGGGATTTCCATGAAAAAGATGGTGGGCAGAAAATGGGTGATCACTGTACATTTCTCTTCTGTTTCCTATTTATATTTCTATTTTACTTCCTCAATTTAGCATTATGGACAGGGAAAAACCTAATCTTAGATCTGCAAAAAAAAATTTTGCTTTCAAATTCATACCGTGATCGTAGCATGCATGGACTCGACTCATATGACTGGGATTTCCATGAAAAAGATTGTGGGCAGAAAATGGGTGATCACTGTACCTTTCTCTTCTGTTTCCTATTTATATTTATATTTTACTTCCTCAACTTTACAATATAGACAGGGAAAGACCTAATCTAAAATCTGCACAAAAATATTTTGCCTTCAAATTCATAACGTGATCGTAGCATGCATGAACTCGACTCATATGACTGCGATTTCCATGAAAAAGATTGTGGGCCGAAAATGGGTGATCACTGTACATTTCTCTTCTGTTTCCTATTTATATTTTTATTTTACCTCCTCAATTTAGCAACATGGAGAGGGAAAACCTAATCTCAGCTCTGCAAAAAAATATTTTGCTTTCAAATTCATACCGTGATCGTAGCATGCATGGACTCGACTCATATGACTGGGATTTCCCTGAAAAAGATTGTGGGCAGAAAATGGGTGATCACTGTACATTTTTCTTCTGTTTCCTATTTATATTTGTATTTTACCTCCTCAATTTAGCATTATGGACAGGGAAAGACCTAATCTAAGATCTGCACAAAAATATTTTGCCTTCAAATTCATACCGTGATCGTAGCATGCATTGACTCGACTCATATGACTGGGATATCCATGAAAAAGATTGTGGGCCGAAAGTGGGTGATCACTGTACATTTCTCTTCTGTTTCCTATTTATATTTCTATTTTATCTCCTCAATTTAGCATTATGGACAGGGAAAGACCTAATCTAAGCTCTGCACAAAAATATTTTGCCTTCAAATTCATACCGTGATCGTAGCATGCATGGACTCGACTCATATGACTGGGATTTCCATGAAAAAGATTGTGGGCCGAAAATGGGTGATCACTGGACATTTATCTTCTGTTTCCTATTTATATTTATATTTTACCTCCTTAATTTAGCATTATGGACAGGGAAAGACCTAATCTAAGCTCTGCACAAAAATATTTTGCCTTCAAATTTATACCGTGATCGTAGCATGCATGGACTCGGCTCATATGACTGGGATTTCCATGAAAAAGATTGTGGGCCGAAAATGGGTGATCACTGTACATTTCTCTTCTGTTTCCTATTTATATTTATATTTTACCTCCTCAATTTAGCATTATGGACAGGGAAAGACCTAATCTAAGCTCTGCACAAAAATATTGTGCCTTCAAATTCATACCGTGATCATAGCATGCATGGACTCGGCTCATATGACTGGGATTTCCATGAAAAAGATTGTGGGCCGAAAATGGGTGATCACTGTACATTTCTCTTCTGTTTCCTATTTATATTTCTATTTTATCTCCTCAATTTAGCATTATGGACAGGGAAAGACCTAATCTAAGATCTGCACAAAAATATTTTGCCTTCAAATTCATACCGTGATCGTAGGATGCATGGACTCGACTCATATCACTGGGATTTCCATGAAAAAGATTGTGGGCCGAAAATGGGTGATCACTGTACATTTCTCTTCTGTTTCCTATTTATATTTCTATTTTACCTCCTCAATTTAGCATTATGGACAGGGAAAGACCTCATCTAAAATCTGCACAAAAATATTTTCCCTTCAAATTCATACCGTGATCGTAGCATGCATGGACTCGGTTCATATGACTGGGATTTCAATGAAAAAGATTGTGGGCCGAAAATGGGTGATCACTGTACATTTCTCTTCTGTTTCCTATTTATATTTATATTTTACCTCCTCAATTTAGCATTATGGTCAGGGAAAGACCTAATCTAAGATCTGCACAAAAATATTTTGCCTTCAAATTCATACCGTGATCGTAGCATGCATGGACTCGACCCATATGACTTGGATTTCCATGAAAAAGATTGTGGGCAGAAAATGGGTGATCACTGTATATTTCTCTTCTGTTTCCTATTTATATTTCTATTTTATCTCCTCAATTTAGCATTATGGACAGGGAAAGACCTAATCTAAGATCTGCACAAAAATATTTTGCCTTCAAATTCATACCGTGATCGTAGCATGCATGGACTCGACTCATATGACTGGGATTTCCATGAAAAAGATTGTGGGCCGAAAATGGGTGATCACTGTACATTTCTCTTCTGTTTCCTATTTATATTTCATCTCCTCAATTTAGCATTATGGACAAGGAAAGACCTAATCTAAAATCTGCACAAAAATATTTTGCCTTCAAATTTATACCGTGATCGTAGCATGCATGGACTCAGCTCATATGACTGGGATTTCCATGAAAAATATTGTGGGCCGAATATGGGTGATCACTGTACATTTCTCTTCTGTTTCCTATTTATATTTCTATTTTACCTCCTCAATTTAGCATTATGGTCAGGGAAAGACCTAATCTAAGATCTGCACAAAAATATGGTGCCTTCAAATTCATACCGTGATCATAGCATGCATGGACTCGGCTCATATGACTGGGATTTCCATGAAAAAGATTGTGGGCCGAAAATGGGTGATCACTGTACATTTCTCTTCTGTTTCCTATTTATATTTCTATTTTACTTCCTCAATTTGGCATTATGGACAAGGAAAGACCTAATCTAAAATCTGCACAAAAATATTTTGCCTTCAAATTTATACCGTGATCGTAGCATGAATGGACTCAACTCATATGACTGGGATTTCCATGAAAAAGATTGTGGGCCGAAAACGGGTGATCACTGTACATTTCTCTTCTGTTTCCTATTTCTATTTCTATTTTATCTCCTCAATTTAGCATTATGGACAGGGAAAGACCTAATCTAAGATCTGCACAAAAATATTTTGCCTTCAATTTAGTACCGTGATCGTAGCATGCATGGACTCGAATCATATGACTGGGATTTCCAAGAAAAAGATTGTGGGCCGAAAATGGGTGATCACTGTACATTTCTATTCTGTTTCCTATTTATATTTATATTTTGTCTCCTCAATTTTGCATTATGGACAGGGAAAGACCTAATCTAAGATCTGCACAAAAATATTTTGCCTTCAAATTCATACCTTGATCGTAGCATGCATGGACTCGACTCATATGACTGGGATTTCCATGAAAAAGATTGTGGGCCGAAAATGGGTGATCACTGTACATTTCTCTTAAGTTTCCTATTTATATTTCTATTTCCCTCCTCAATTTAGCATTATGGACAGGGAAAGACCTAATCTAAGCTCTGCACAAAAATATTTTCCTTCAAATTCATACCGTGTTCGTAGTATGTATGGACTCGACTCATATGACTGGGATTTCCATGAAAAAGATTGTGGGCCTAAAATGGGTGATCACTGTACATTTCTCTTCTGTTTCCTATTTATATTTCTATTTAACTCCTCAATTTAGCATTATGGACAGGGAAAGACCTAATCTAAGATCTGCAAAAAAATATTTTGTCTTCAAATTCATACCGTGATCGTAGCATGCATGGACTCGACTCATATGACTGGGATTTCCATGAAAAAGATTGTGGGCCGAAAATGGGTGATCACTGTACATTTCTCTTAGGTTTCCTATTTATATTTCTATTTTACCTCCTCAATTTAGCATTATGGACTAGGAAAGACCTAATCTAAGCTCTGCACAAAAATATTTTGCCTTCAAATTCATACCGTGATCGTAGCATGCATGGACTCGACTCATATGACTGGGATTTCCATGAAAAAGATTGTGGGCCGAAATTGGGTGATCACTGTACATTTCTCTTCTGTTTCCTATTTATATTTATATTTTACCTCCTCAATTTAGCATTATGGACAGGGAAAGGCCTAATCTAAGATCTGCAAAAAAATATTTTGCCTTCAAATTCATACCGTGATCGTAGCATGCATGGACTCGACTCATATGACTGGGATTTCCATGAAAAAGATTGTTGTCCGAAAATGGGTGATCACTGTACATTTCTCTTCTGTTTCCTATTTATATTTCTATTTTACCTCCTCAATTTAGCATTATGGACCAGGAAAGACCTAATCTAAGCTCTGCACAAAAATATTTTGCCTTCAAATTCATACCGTAATCGTAGCTTGTATGGACTCGACTCATATGACTGGGATTTTCATGAAAAAGATTGTGGGCCTAAAATGGGTGATCACTGTACATTTCTCTTAGGTTTTCTATTTATATTTATATTTTACCTCCTCAATTTAGCATTATGGTCTAGGAAATACCTAATCTAAGCTCTGCACCAAAATATTTTGCCTTCAAATTCATACCGTGATCGTAGCATGCATGGACTCGACTCATATGACTGGGATTTCCATGAAAAAGATTGTGGGCCGAAATTGGGTGATCACTGTACATTTCTCTTCTGTTTCCTATTTATATTTATATTTTACCTCCTCAATTTAGCATTATGGACAGGGAAAGACCTAATCTAAGATCTGCAAAAAAATATTTTGCCTTCAAATTCGTACCGTGATCGTAGCATGCATGGACTCGACTCATATGACTGGGATTTCCATGAAAAAGATTGTGGGCCGAAAATGGGTGATCACTGTACATTTCTCTTCTGTTTCCTATTTATATTTCTATTTTACCTCCTCAATTTAGCATTATGGACAGGGAAAGACCTAATCTAATATCTGCACAAAAATATTTTGCCTTCAAATTCATACCGTGATCGTAGCATGCATGGACTCGACTCATATGACTGGGATTTCCATGAAAAAGATTGTGGGCCGAAAATGGGTGATCACTGTACATTTCTCTTCTGTTTCCTATTTATATTTATATTTTACCTCCTCAATTTAGCATTATGGACAGGGAAAGACCTAATCTAATATCTGCACAAAAATATTTTGCCTTCAAATTCATACCGTGATCGTAGCATGCATGGACTCGACTCATATGACTGGGATTTCCATGAAAAAGATTGTGGGCCGAAAATGGGTGATCACTGTACATTTCTCTTCTGTTTCCTATTTATATTTATATTTTACCTCCTCAATTTAGCATTATGGACAGGGAAAGACCTAATCTAAGATCTGCAAAAAAATATTTTGCCTTCAAATTCATACCGTGATCGTAGCATGCATGGACTCGACTCATATGACTGGGATTTCCATGAAAAAGATTGTGGGCCGAAAATGGGTGATCACTGTACATTTCTCTTCTGTTTCCTATTAATATTTCTATTTTACCTCCTCAATTTAGCATTATGGACAGGGAAAGACCTAATCTAAGATCTGCAAAAAAATATTTTGCCTTCAAATTCATACCGTGATCGTAGCATGCATGGACTCGACTCATATGACTGGGATTTCCATGAAAAAGATTGTGGGCCGAAAATGGGTGATCACTGTACATTTCTCTTCTGTTTCCTATTTATATTTCTATTTTACCTCCTCAATTTAGCATTATGGACAGGGAAAGACCTAATCTAATATCTGCACAAAAATATTTTGCCTTCAAATTCATACCGTGATCGTAGCATGCATGGACTCGACTCATATGACTGGGATTTCCATGAAAAAGATTGTGGGCCGAAAATGGGTGATCACTGTACATTTCTCTTCTGTTTCCTATTTATATTTCTATTTTACCTCCTCAATTTAGCATTATGGACAGGGAAAGACCTAATCTAATATCTGCACAAAAATATTTTGCCTTCAAATTCATACCGTGATCGTAGCATGCATGGACTCGACTCATATGACTGGGATTTCCATGAAAAAGATTGTGGGCCGAAAATGGGTGATCACTGTACATTTCTCTTCTGTTTCCTATTTATATTTATATTTTACCTCCTCAATTTAGCATTATGGACAGGGAAAGACCTAATCTAATATCTGCACAAAAATATTTTGCCTTCAAATTCATACCGTGATCGTAGCATGCATGGATTCGACTCATATGACTGGGATTTCCATGAAAAAGATTGGGGGCCGAAAATGAGTGATCACTGTACATTTCTCTTCTGTTTCCTATTTATATTTATATTTTACCTCCTCAATTTAGCATTATGGACAGGGAAAGACCTAATCTAATATCTGCACAAAAATATTTTGCCTTCAAATTCATACCGTAATCGTAGCTTGTATGGACTCGACTCATATGACTGGGATTTCCATGAAAAAGATTGTGGGCCGAAAATGGGTGATCACTGTACATTTCTCTTCTGTTTCCTATTTATATTTATATTTTACCTCCTCAATTTAGCATTATGGACAGGGAAAGACCTAATCAAAGATCTGCAAAAAAATATTTTGCCTTCAAATTCATACCGTGATCGTAGCATGCATGGACTCGACTCATATGACTGGGATTTCCATGAAAAAGATTGTGGGCCGAAAATGGGTGATCACTGTACATTTCTCTTCTGTTTCCTATTAATATTTCTATTTTACCTCCTCAATTTAGCATTATGGACAGGGAAAGACCTAATCTAAGATCTGCAAAAAAATATTTTGCCTTCAAATTCATACCGTGATCGTAGCATGCATGGACTCGACTCATATGACTGGGATTTCCATGAAAAAGATTGTGGGCCGAAAATGGGTGATCACTGTACATTTCTCTTCTGTTTCCTATTTATATTTATATTTTACCTCCTCAATTTAGCATTATGGACAGGGAAAGACCTAATCTAATATCTGCACAAAAATATTTTGCCTTCAATTTCATACCGTGATCGTAGCATGCATGGACTCGACTCATATGACTGGGATTTCCATGAAAAAGATTGTGGGCCGAAATTGGGTGATCACTGTACATTTCTCTTCTGTTTCCTATTTATATTTATATTTAACCTCCTCAATTTAGCATTATGGACAGGGAAAGACCTAATCTAAGATCTGCAAAAAAATATTTTGCCTTCAAATTCATACCGTGATCGTAGCATGCATGGACTCGACTCATATGACTGGGATTTCCATGAAAAAGATTGTGGGCCGAAAATGGGTGATCACTGTACATTTCTCTTCTGTTTCCTATTTATATTTCTATTTTACCTCCTCAATTTAGCATTATGGACAGGGAAAGACCTAATCTAATATCTGCACAAAAATATTTTGCCTTCAAATTCATACCGTGATCATAGCATGCATGGACTCGACTCATATGACTGGGATTTCCATGAAAAAGATTGTGGGCCGAAAATGGGTGATCACTGTACATTTCTCTTCTGTTTCCTATTTATATTTATATTTTACCTCCTCAATTTAGCATTATGAACAGGGAAAGACCTAATCTAAGATCTACAAAAAAATATTTTGCCTTCAAATTCGTACCGTGATCGTAGCATGCATGGACTCGTCTCATATGACTGGGATTTCCATGAAAAAGATTGTGGGCCGAAAATGGGTGATCACTGTACATTTCTCTTCTGTTTCCTATTTATATTTTTATTTTACCTCCTCAATTTAGCATTATGGACAGGGAAAGACCTAATCTAAGCTCTGCACAAAAATATTTTGCCTTCAAATTCATACCGTGATCGTAGCATGCATCGACTCGACTCATATGACTGGGATTTCCATGAAAAAGATTGTGAGCCGAAAATGGGTGATCACTGTACATTTCTCTTCTGTTTCCTATTTATATTTCTATTTTACCTCCTCAATTTAGCATTATGGACAGGGAAAGACCTAATCTAATATCTGCACAAAAATATTTTGCCTTCAATTTCATACCGTGATCGTTGCATGCATGGACTCGACTCATATGACTGGGATTTCCATGAAAAAGATTGTGGGCCGAAATTGGGTGATCACTGTACATTTCTCTTCTGTTTCCTATTTATATTTATATTTAACCTCCTCAATTTAGCATTATGGACTGGGAAAGACCTAATCTAAGATCTGCAAAAAAATATTTTGCCTTCAAATTCATACCGTGATCGTAGCATGCATGGACTCGACTCATATGACTGGGATTTCCATGAAAAAGATTGTGGGCCGAAAATGGGTGATCACTGTACATTTCTCTTCTGTTTCCTATTTATATTTCTATTTTACCTCCTCAATTTAGCATTATGGACAGGGAAAGACCTAATCTAATATCTGCACAAAAATATTTTGCCTTCAAATTCATACCGTGATCGTAGCATGCATGGACTCGACTCATATGACTGGGATTTCCATGAAAAAGATTGTGGGCCGAAAATGGGTGATCACTGTACATTTCTCTTCTGTTTCCTATTTATATTTCTATTTTACCTCCTCAATTTAGCATTATGAACAGGGAAAGACCTAATCTAATATCTGCACAAAAATATTTTGCCTTCAAATTCATACCGTGATCGTAGCATGCATGGACTCAACTCATATGACTGGGATTTCCATGAAAAAGATTGTGGGCCGAAAATGGGTGATCACTGTACATTTTTCTTGTGTTTCCTATTTATATTTATATTTTACCTCCTCAATTTAGCATTATGGACATGGAAAGACCTAATCTAAGATCTGCAAAAAAATATTTTGCCTTCAAATTCATACCGTGATCGTAGCATGCATGGACTCGACTCATATGACTGGGATTTCCATGAAAAAGATTGTGGGCCGAAAATGGGTGATCACTGTACATTTCTCTTCTGTTTCCTATTTATATTTTTATTTTACCTCCTCAATTTAGCATTATGAACAGGGAAAGACCTAATCTAAGCTCTGCACAAAAATATTTTGCCTTCAAATTCATACCGTGATCGTAGCATGCATGGACTCGACTCATATGACTGGGATTTCCATTAAAAAGATTGTGGGCCGAAAATGGGTGATCACTGTACATTTCTCTTCTGTTTCATATTTATATTTATATTTTATCTCCTCAATTTAGCATTATGGACAGGGAAAGACCTAATCGAAGATCTGCACAAAAATAATTTGCCTTCAAATTCATACCGTGATCGTAGCATGCATGGACTCGACTCATATGACTGGGATTTCCATGAAAAAGATTGTGGGCCGAAAATGGGTGATCACTGTACATTTCTCTTCTGTTTTCATATTTATATTTATATTTTACATCGTCAATTTAGCATTATGGACAGGGAAAGACCTAATCTAATATCTGCACAAAAATATTTTGCCTTCAATTTCATACCGTGATCGTAGCATGCATGGACTCGACTCATATGACTGGGATTTCCATGAAAAAGATTGTGGGCCGAAAATGGGTGATCACTGTACATTTCTCTTCTGTTTCCTAATTATATTTATATTTTACCTCCTCAATTCAGCATTATGGACAGGGAAAAACCTAATCTAAGATCTGCACAAAAATATTTTGCCTTCAAATTCATACCGTGATCGTAGCATGCATGGACTCGAATCATATTACTGGGATTTCCATGAAAAAGATTGTGGGCCGAAAATGGGAGATCACTGTACATTTCTCTTCTGTTTCCTACTTATATTTCTATTTTACCTCCTCAATTTAGCATTATGAACAGGGAAAGACCTAATCTAAGATCTGCACGAAAATATTTGGCCTTCAAATTCATACCGTGATCGTAGCATGCATGGACTCGACTCATATGACTGGGATTTCCATGAAAGAGATTGTGGGCCGAAAATGGGTGATCACTGTACATTTCTCTTCTGTTTCCTATTCATATTTACCCTCCTCAATTTAGCATTATGGACAGGGAAAGACCTAATCTAAGATCTGCACAAAAATATTTTGCCTTCAAATTCATACCGTGATCGTAGCATGCATTGACTCGATTCATATGACTGGGATTTCCATGAAAAAGGTTGTGGGCCGAAAATGGGTGATCACTGTACCTTTCTCTTCTGGTTCCTATTTATATTTCTATTTTACTTCCTCAATTTAGCATTATGGACAGGGAAAGACCTAATCTAAGATTTGCACAAAAATATTTTGCCTTCAAATTCATACCGTGATCGTAGCATGCATGGACTCGACTCATATGACTGGGATTTCCATGAAAAAGATTGTGGGCCGAAAATGGGAGATCACTGTACATTTCTCTTCTGTATCCTACTTATATTATTATTTTACCTCCTCAATTTAGCATTATGGACAGGGAAAGACCTAATCTAAGATCTGCACAAAAATATTTGGCCTTCAAATTCATACCGTGATCGTAGCATGCATGGACTCGACTCATATGACTGGGATTTCCATGAAAAAGATTGCGGGCCGAAAATGGGAGATCACTGTACATTTCTCTTCTGTTTCCTATTTATATTTATATTTTACCTCCTCAATTCAGCATTATGGACTGGGAAAGACCTAATCTACGATCTGCACAAAAACATTTTGCCTTCAAATTCATACCGTGATCGTAGCATGCATGGACTCGACTCATATGACTGGGATTTCCATGAAAGAGATTGTGGGCCGAAAATGGGGGATCACTGTACATTTCTCTTCTCTTTCCTATTTATATTTATATTTTACCTCCTCAATTCAGCATTATGGACAGGGAAAGACCTAATCTAAGATCTGCACAAAAATATTTTGCCTTCAAATTCATACCGTGATCGTAGCATGCATGGACTCGACTCATATGACTGGGATTTCCATGAAAGAGATTGTGGGCCGAAAATGGGTGATCACTGTACAATTCTCTTCTGTTTCCTATTTATATTTATATTTTACCTCCTCAATTTAGCATTTTGTACAGGGAAAACATTATCTAAGCTCTGCAAGAAGATATTTTGCCTTCAAGTTCATACCGTGATCGTAGCATGCACTGACTCAACTCATATGACTGGGATTTCCATGAAAAAAATTGTGGGCCGAAAATGGGTGATCACTGTACATTTCTCTTCTGTTTCCTATTTATATTTATATTTTACCTCCTCAATTTAGCATTATGGACAGGGAAAGACCTAATCTAAGATCTGCACAAAAATATTTTGCCTTCAAATTCATACCTTGATCGTAGCATGCATGGACTCGACTCATATGACTGGGATTTCCATGAAAAAGATTGTGGGCCGAAAATGGGTGATCATTGTACATTTCTCTTCTGTTTCCTATTCATATTTATATTTTACCTCCTCAATTTAGCATTTTGTACAGGGAAAACATTATCTAAGCTCTGCACAAAGATATTTTGCCTTCAAGTTCATACCGTGATCGTCGCATGCATGGACTCGACTCATATGACTGGGATTTCCATGAAAGAGATTGTGGGCCGAAAATGGGTGATCACTGCACATTTCTCTTCTGTTTCCTATTTATATTTATATTTTACCTCCTCAATTTAGCATTATGGACAGGGAAAGACCTAATCCAAGATCTGCACAAAAATATTTTGCCTTCAAATTCATACCGTGATCGTAGCATGCATTGACTCGATTCATATGACTGGGATTTCCATGAAAACGGTTGTGGGCCGAAAATGGGTGATCACTGTACATTTCTCTTCTGGTTCCTATTTATATTTCTATTTTACCTCCTCAATTTAGCATTATGGACAGGGAAAGACCTAATCTAAGATCTGCAAAAAAAAATTTGCCTTCAAATGCATACCGTGATCGTAGCATGCATGGACTCGTCTCATATGACTGGGATTTACAAGAAAAAGAATGTGGGCAGAAAATGGGTGATCACTGTACATTTTTCTTCTGTTTCTTATTTATATTCCTATTTTACTTCCTCAATTTAGCATTATGATCAGAGAAAGACATAATCTAAGATCCTCAAAAACATATTTTGCCTTCAAATCCATACGGTGATCGTAGCATGTATCGACTCGACTCATATAACTGGGATTTCCATGAAAAAGATTGTGGGCAGAAAATGGGTGATCACTGTACATTTCTCTTCTGTTTCCTATTTCTATGTATATTTTACCTCCTCAATTTAGCATTATGGACAGGGAAAGACCTAATCTAAGTTCTGCAAAAAATATTTTGCCTTCAAATTCATACCGTGATCGTAGCATGCATGGACTCGACTCATATGACTGGGATTTCCATGAAAAAGATTGTGGGCAGAAAATGGTTGATCACTGTATATTTCTCTTCTGTTTCTTATTTATATATATATTTTACTTCCTCAATTTAGAATTATGGATAGGGAAAGACCTAATCTAAGATCTGCAAAGAAATATTTTGCCTTCAAATTCATACCGTGATCGTAGCATGCATGGACTCGACTCATATGACTGGGATTTCCATGAAAAAGATTCTGGGCAGAAAATGGGTGATCACTGTACATTTCTATTCTGTTTCCTATTTATATTTCTATTTTACCTCCTCAATTTAGCATTATGAACAGGGAAAGACCTAATCTAAGATCTGCAAAAAATATTTTGCCTTCAAATTCATACCGTGACCGTAGCATGCATGGACTCGACTCATATAACTGGGATTTCCATGAAAAAGATTGTCGGCAGAAAATGGGTGATCACTGTACATTTCTCTTCTGTTTCCTATTTATATTTCTAATTTACCTCCTGAATTTAGCATTATGGACAGGGAAAGACCTAATCTAAGATCTGTAAAAAAATATTTTGCCTTCAAATTCATACCGTGATCGTAGCATGTATGGACTCGACTTATATGACTGCGGTTTCCATGAAAAAGATTGTGGGCAGAAAATGGGTGATCACTGTACATTTCTCTTCTGTTTCCTATTTATATTTCTATTTGACTTCCTTCATTTAGCATTATGGACAGGGAAAGACCTAATCTAAGATCGGCAAAAAAATATTTTGTCTTGTAATTCATACCGTGATCGTACCATGCATGGATTCGAATCATATGACTGGGATTTCCATGAAAAAGATTGTGGGCCGAAAATGGGTGATCACTGTACATTTCACTTCTGTTTCCTATTTATATTTCTATTTTACTTCCTTCATTTAGCATTATGGACAGGGAAAGACTTAATCTAAGCTCTGCAAAAAAATATTTTGCCTTCAAATTCATACCGTGATCGTAGCATGTATGGAATCGACTCATATGACTGGGATATCCATGAAAAAGATTGAGGGCAGAAAATGGGTGATCACTGTACATTTCTCTTCTGTTTCCTATTTATATTTATATTTTACTTCCTTCATTTAGCATTATGGACAGGGAAAGACCAAATCTAAGATCTGCAAAAAAATATTTTGCCTTCAAATTCATACCGTGATCGTAGCATGTATAGACTCGACTCATATGACTGGGATATCCATGAAAAAGATTGAGGGCAGAAAATGGGTGATAACTGTACATTTCTCTTCTGTTTCCTATTTATATTTCTATTTTACTTCCTTCATTAAGCATTATGGACAGGGAAAGACTTAATCTAAGCTCTGCAAAAAAATATTTTGCCTTCAAATTCATACCGTGATCGTAGCATATATAGACTCGACTCATATGACTGGGATATCCATGAAAAAGATTGAGGGCAGAAAATGGGTGATCACTGTACATTTCTCTTCTGTTTCCTATTAATATTTCTATTTTACTTCCTTCATTTAGCATTATGGACAGGGAAAGACTTAACCTAAGCTCTGCAAAAAAATATTTTGCCTTCAAATTCATACCGTGATCGTAGCATGTATGGACTCGACTCATATGACTGGGATATCCATGAAAAAGATTGTGGGCAGAAAATGGGTGATCACTGTACATTTCTCTTCTGTTTCCTATTTATATTTCTATTTTACTTCCTTCATTTAGCATTATGGACAGGGAAAGTCCTAATCTAAGATCGTCAAAAAAATATTTTGTCTTGTAATTCATACCGTGATCGTACCATGCATGGATTCGACTCATATGACTGGGATTTCCATGTAAAAGATTGTGGGCCGAAAATGGGTGATCACTGTACATTTCACTTCTGTTTCCTATTTATATTTCTATTTTACTTCCTTCATTTAGCATTATGGACAGGGAAAGACTTAATCTAAGCTCTGCAAAAAAATATTTTGCCTTCAAATTCATACCGTGATCGTAGCATGTATGGAATCGACTCATATGACTGGGATATCCATGAAAAAGATTGAGGGCAGAAAATGGGTGATCACTGTACATTTCTCTTCTGTTTCCTATTTATATTTATATTTTACTTCCTTCATTTAGCATTATGGACAGGGAAAGACCAAATCTAAGATCTGCAAAAAAATATTTTGCCTTCAAATTCATACCGTGATCGTAGCATGTATAGACTCGACTCATATGACTGGGATATCCATGAAAAAGATTGAGGGCAGAAAATGGGTGATCACTGTACATTTCTCTTCTGTTTCCTATTTATATTTCTATTTTACTTCCTTCATTAAGCATTATGGACAGGGAAAGACTTAATCTAAGCTCTGCAAAAAAATATTTTGCCTTCAAATTCATACCGTGATCGTAGCATATATAGACTCGACTCATATGACTGGGATATCCATGAAAAAGATTGAGGGCAGAAAATGGGTGATCACTGTACATTTCTCTTCTGTTTCCTATTAATATTTCTATTTTACTTCCTTCATTTAGCATTATGGACAGGGAAAGACTTAACCTAAGCTCTGCAAAAAAATATTTTGCCTTCAAATTCATACCGTGATCGTAGCATGTATGGACTCGACTCATATGACTGGGATATCCATGAAAAAGATTGTGGGCAGAAAATGGGTGATCACTGTACATTTCTCTTCTGTTTCCTATTTATATTTCTATTTTACTTCCTTCATTTAGCATTATGGACAGGGAAAGTCCTAATCTAAGATCGTCAAAAAAATATTTTGTCTTGTAATTCATACCGTGATCGTACCATGCATGGATTCGACTCATATGACTGGGATTTCCATGAAAAAAATTGTGGGCCGAAAATGGGTGATCACTGTACATTTCACTTCTGTTTCCTATTTATATTTCTATTTTACTTCCTTCATTTAGCATTATGGAGAGGGAAAGACTTAATCTAAGCTCTGCAAAAAAATATTTTGCCTTCAAATTAATACCGTGATCGTAGCATGTATGGACTCGACTCATATGACTGGGATATCCATGAAAAAGATTGAGGGCAGAAAATGGGTGATCACTGTACATTTCTCTTCTGTTTCCTATTTGTATTTCTATTTTACTTCCTTCATTTAGCATTATGGACAGGGAAAGACCAAATCTACGATACGCAAAAATTATTTTGTCTTCAAATTCATACCGTGATCGTAGCATGTATGGACTCGACTCTTATGACTGGGATATCCATGAAAAAGATTGAGGGCCGAAAATGGGTGATCACTGTACATTTCTCTTCTGTTTCCTATTTATATTTCTATTTTACTTCCTTCATTTAGCATTATGGACAGGGAAAGACTTAATCTAAGCTCTGCAAAAAAATATTTTGCCTTCAAATTCATACCGTGATCGTAGCATGTATGGACTCGACTCATATGACTGGGATATCCATGAAAAAGATTGTGGGCAGAAAATGGGTGATCACTGTATATTTCTCTTCTCTTTCCTATTTATATTTCTATTTTACTTCCTTCATTTAGCATTATGGACTGGGAAAGACCTAATCTAAGCTCTGCAAAAAAATATTTTGCCTTCAAATTCATACCGTGATCGTAGCATGTATGGACTCGACTCATATGACTGGGATTTCCATGAAAAAGATTGTGGGCCGAAAATGGGTGAGGACTGTACATTTCTCTTCTGTTTCCTATTTCTATTTCTATTTTACTTCCTTCATTTAGCATTATGGACAGGGAAAGACCTAATCTAAGATCTGCAAAAAAATATTTTGCCTTCAAATTCATACCGTGATCGTAGCATCTATGGACTGGACTCATATGACTGGGATTTCCATGAAAAAGATTGTGGGCCGAAAATGGGAGAGCACTGTACATTTCTCTTCTGTTTCCTATTTATATTTCTATTTTAC
This sequence comes from Acanthosepion lycidas, assembly GCA_963932145.1. Taxonomy (NCBI): domain Eukaryota; kingdom Metazoa; phylum Mollusca; class Cephalopoda; order Sepiida; family Sepiidae; genus Acanthosepion; species Acanthosepion lycidas. The sequence goes on along the minus strand of OZ010589.1, from coordinate 1,058,416 downwards.
TTCCTTCATTTAGCATTATGGACAGGGAAAGACTTAATCTAAGCTCTGCAAAAAAATATTTTGCCTTCAAATTCATACCGTGATTGTAGCATGTATGGACTCGACTCATATGACTGGGATATCCATGAAAAAGATTGAGGGTAGAAAATGGGTGATCACTGTACATTTCTCTTCTGTTTCCTATTCATATTTCTATTTTACTTCCTTCATTTAGCATTATGGACAGGGAAAGATCTTATCTAAGCTCGGCAAAAAAATATTTTGCCTTGTAATTCATACCGTGATCGTACCAGGCATGGATTCGACTCATATGACTGGGATTTCCATGAAAAAGATTGTGGGCCGAAAATGGGTGATCACTGTATATTTCTCTCCTACCTCCTCAATTTAGCATTATGGACAGGGAAAGATCTAATCTAAGATCTGCACAGAAATATTTTGCCTTCAATTTCATACCATGATCGTAGCATCCATGGACTCGACTCATATGACTGGGATTTCCATGAAAAAGATTGTGGGCAGATAATGGGTGATCACTGTATATTTCTCTTCTGTTTCCTATTTACATTTCTATTTTACCTCCTCAATTTAGCATTATGGTCAGGGAGAAACAAAATTTAAGATCTGCAAAAAAATATTTTGCCTTCAAATTCATACCGTGATCGTAGCATGCATGGACTCAACTCATACGACGGGGATTTCCATGAAAAAGATTGTGGACAGAAAATGGTTGATAACTGTACATTTCTCTTCTGTTTCCTATTTATATTTATATTTTACCTCCTCAATTTAGCATTATGGACAGGGAAAGACCAAATCTACGATCTGCAAAAAAATATTTTGCCTTCAAATTCATACCGTGATCGTAGCATGCATGGACTCGACTCATATGACTGGGATTTCCATGAAAAAGATTGTGGGCCGAAAATGGGTGATCACTGTACATTTCTCTTCCGTTTACTATTTATCTTTCTATTTTACCTCCTCAATTTAGCATTATGGACAGGGAAAGACCTAATCTAAGCTCTGCAAAAACATATTTTGCCTTCAAATTCATACCGTGATCGTAGCATGTATGGACTCGACTCATATGACTGGGATATCCATGAAAAAGATTGAGGGTAGAAAATGGGTGATCACTGTACATTTCTCTTCTGTTTCCTATTTATATTTCTATTTTACTTCCTTCATTTAGCATTATGGACAGGGAAAGACCTAATCTAAGCTCTGCAAAAAAATGTTTCGCCTTCAAATTCATACCGTGATCGTAGCATGCATGGACTCGACTCATATGACCGGGATTTCCATGAAAAAGATTGTGGGCAGATAATGGTTGATCACTGTATATTTCTCTTCTGTTTCCTATTTACATTTCTATTTTACCTCCTCAATTTAGCATTATGGTCAGGGAGAGACCAAATTTAAGATCTGCAAAAAAATATTTTGCCTTCAAATTCATACCGTGATCGTAGCATACATGGACTCAACTCATATGACTGGGATTTCCATGAAAAAGATTGTGGGCAGAAAATGGTTGATCAATGTACATTTCTCTTCTGTTTCCTATTTATATTTATATTTTACCTGCTCAATTTAGCATTATGGACAGGGAAAGACCTAATCTAAGCTCTGCCCAAAAATATTTTCCCTTCAAATTCATACCGTGATCGTAGCATGCATGGACTCGACTCATATGACTGGGATTTCCATGAAAAAGATTGTGGGCCGAAAATGGGTGATCACTGTATATTTCTCTCCTGTTTCCTATTTATATTTATATTTTACCTCCTCAATTTAGCATTATGGACAGGGAAAGATCTAATCTAAGATCTGCACAAAAATATTTTGCCTTCAATTTCATACCATGATCGTAGCATGCATGGACTCGACTCATATAACTGGGCTTTCCATGAAAAAGATTGTGGGCCGAAAATGGGTGATCACTGCACATTTCTCTTCTGTTTCCTCTTTATATTTATATTTTACCTCCTCAATTTAGCATTATGGACAGGGAAAGACCTAATCTAAGCTCTGCAAAAAAATATTTTGCCTTCAAATTCATACCGTGATCGTAGCATGTATGGACTTGACTCATATGACTGGGATTTCCATGAAAAAAATTGTGGGCCGAAAATGGGTGAGCACTGTACATTTCTCTTCTGTTTCCTATTTATATTTCTATTTTACCTCCTCAATTTAGCATTATGGACAGGGAAAGACCTAATCTAAGCTCTGTACAAAAATATTTTGCCTTCAAATTCATTCCGTGATCGTAGCATGCATGGACTCGAATCATATGACTGGGATGTCCATGAAAAAGATTGTGGGCAGAAAATGGGTGATCACTGTATATTTCTCTACTGTTTCCTATTTACATTTCTATTTTACCTCCTCAATTTAGCATTATGGTCAGGGAGAGACCAAATTTATGATCTGCAAAAAAATATTTTGCCTTCAAATTCATACCGTGATCGTAGCATGCATGGACTCGACTCATATGACTGGGATATCCATGAAAAAGATTGTGGGCCGAAAATGGGTGATCACTGTACATTTCTCTTCTGTTTACTATTTATATTTCTATTTTACCTCCTCAATTTAGCATTATGGACAGGGAAATATCTAATCTAAGATCTGCACAAAAATATTTTGCCTTTAATTTCATACCGTGATCGTAGCATGCATGGACTCGATTCATATCACTGGGATTTCCATGAAAAAGATTGTGGGCAGAAAATGGGTGATCACTGTACATTTCTCTTCTGTTTCCTATTAATATTTCTATTTTCTTCCTTCATTTAGCATTATGGTCAGGGAAATACATAATCTAAGCTATGCAAAAAAATATTTTGCCTTCAAATTCATACCGTGATCGTAGCATGTATGGACGGGACTCATATGACTGGGATTTCCATGAAAAAGATTGTGGGCCGAAAATGGGTGAGCACTGTACATTTCTCTTTTGTTTCCTATTTATATTTATATTTTACTTCCTTCATTTAGCATTATGGACAGGGAAAGACCTAATCTCAGCTCTGCAAAAAAATATTTTGCCTTCAAATTCATACCGTGATCTTACCTAGCATGGTCTCGAGTCATATGACTGGGATTTCCATGAAAAAGATTGTGGGCAGAAAATGGGTGATCACTGTACATTTCTCTTCTGTTTCCTATTACTATTTCTATTTTACTTCCTTAATTCAGCATTATGGACTGGGAAAGACCTAATCTAAGATCTGCACAAAAATATTTTGCCTTCAAATTCATACCGTGATCGTAGCATGCATGGACTCGACTCATATGACTGGGATTTCCATGAAAAAGTTTGTAGGCCAAAAATGGGTGATCACTGTACATTTCTCTTCTGTTTCCTATTTATATTTCTATTTACCTCCTCAATTTAGCATTATGGACTGTGAAAGACCTAATCTAAAATCTGCACAAAAATATTTAGCCTTCAAATTCATACCGTGATCGTAGCATGCATGGACTCGACTTATATGACTGGGATTTCCATGAAAAAGATTTTGGGCCGAAAATGGGTGATCACTGTACATTTCTCTTCTGTTTCCTATTTATATTTCTATTTTACCTCCTCAATTTAGCATTATGGACAGGGAAAGACCTAATCTAAAATCTGCACAAAAATATTTTGCCTTCAAATTCATACCGTCATCGTAGCATGTATGTACTTGACTCATATGACAGGGATTTCCATGAAAAAGATTGTGGGCGGAAAATGGGTGATCACCGTACATTTCTCTTCGTTTTCCTATTTATATTTCTATTTTACCTGCTCAATTTAGCATTATGGACAGGGAAAGACCAAATCTAAGATCTGCACAAAAATATTTTGTCTTCAAATTCATACCGTGATCGTAGCATTGGATGGACTCGACTCATATGACTGGGATTTCCATGAAAAAGATTGTGGGCCGAAAATGGGTGATCATTGTACATTTCTCTTCTGTTTCCTATTTATATTTATATTTACCTCCTCAATTTAGCATTATGGACAGTGAAAGACATAATCTAAAATCTGCACAAAAATATTTTGCCTTCAAATTCATACCGTGATCGTAGCAGGCATGGACTCGTCTCATATGACTGGGATTTCCATGAAAAAGATTGTGGGCTGAAAATGGATGATCACTGTACATTTCTCTTCTGTTTCCTGTTTATATTTCTATTTTACCTCCTCAATTTAGCATTATGGACAGGGAAAGACCTAATCTAAAATCTGCACAAAAATATTTTGCCTTCAAATTCATACCGTGATCGTAGCATGCATGGACTCGACTCATATGACTGGAATTTCCATGAAAAAGATTGTGGGCACAAAATGGGTGATCACTGTACATTTCACTTCTGTTTCCCATTACTATTTCTATTTTACTTCCTCAATTTAGCATTATGGACAGTGAAAGACATAATCTAAGATCTGCAATAAAATATTTTGCCTTCAAATTCATACCGTGAGCGTAGCATGCATGGACTCGAGTCATATGACTGGGATTTCCATGAAAAAGATTGTGGGCACAAAATGGGTGATCACTGTACATTTCTCTTCTGTTTCCCATTACTATTTCTATTTTACTTCCTCAATTTAGCATTATGGAGAGGTAAAGACATAATCTAAGATCTGCAAAAAAATATTTTGCCTTCAAATACAAACCATGATCGTAGCATGCATGGATTCGTCTCATATGCCTGGGATTTCCAGGAAATAGACTGTGGGCACAAAATGGGTGATCACTGTACATTTCTTTTCTGTTTCCAATTTATATTTATATTTTACCTCCTCAATTTAGCATTATGGACAGGGAAAGACCTAATCTAAGCTCTGCAAAAAAATATTTTGCCTTCAAATTCATACCGTGATCGTAGCATGCATGGACTCGACTCATATGACTGGGATTGCCATGAAAAAGATTGTCGGCAGAAAATGGGTGATCACTGTACATTTCTCTTCTGTTTCCTATTTATATTTATATTTTACCTCCTCAATTTAGCATTATGGACAGGGAAAGACCTAATCTAAAATCTTCACAAAATTATTTTGCCTTCAAATTCATAACGTGATCGTAGCATGCATGGACTCGACTCATATGACTGGGATTTCCAAGAAAAAGATCGTGGGCCGAAAATGGGTGATCACTGTATATTTCTCTTCTGTTTCCTATTTATATTTCTATTTTACCTCCTCAATTTAGCATTATGGAAAGGGAAAGACCTAATCTAAAATCTGCACAAAAATATTTTGCTTTAAAATTCATACCGTGATCGTCGCATGCATTGACTCGACTCATATGACTGCGATTTCCATGAAAAAGATTGTGGGCCGAAAATGGGTGATCACTGTACATTTCTCTTCTGTTTCCTATTCTTATTCGTATTTTACCTCCTCAATTTAGCATTATGGACAGGGAAAAACCTAATCTAAGATCTGCACAAAAATATTTTGCCTTCAAATTCATACCGTGATCGTAGCATGCATGGACTCGACTCATATGACTGGGATTTCCATGAAAAAGATTGTGGGCCGAAAATGGGTGATCACTGTACATTTCTCTTCTGTTTCCTATTTATATTTCTATTTTACCTCCTCTATTTAGCATTATGCACAGGGAAAGACCTAATCGAAGATCTGCACAAAGATATTTTGACTTCAAATTCATACCGTGATCGTAGCATGCATGGACTCGACTCATATGACGGAGATTTCCATGAAAAAGATTGTGGGCCGAAAACGGGTAATCACTGTACATTTCCCTTCTATTTCCTATTTATATTTATATTTTACCTCCTCAATTTAGCATTATGGACAGGGAAAGACCTAATCTAAGATCTGCACAAAAATATTTTGCCTTCAAATTCATACCGTGATCGTAGCATGCATGGACTCGACTCATATGACTGGGATTTCCATGAAAATATTGTCGGCCGAAAATGGGTGATCACTGTACATTTCTCTTCTGTTTCCTATTTATATTTATATTTTACCTCCTCAATTTAGCATTATGGACAGGGAAAGACCTAATCTAAGATCTGCACAAAAATATTTTGCCTTCAAATTCTTACCGTGATCGTAGCATGCATGAACTCGACTCATATGACTGGGATTTCCATGAATAAGATAGTGGGCAGAAATGGGTGATCACTGTACATTTCTTTTCTGTTTCCTATTTATATTTCTATTTTACCTCCTCAATTTAGCATTATGGACAGGGAAAGACCTCATCTAAGATCTGCACAAAAATATTTTGCCTTCAAATTCATACCGTGATCGTAGCATGCATGGACTCGACTCATATGACTGGGATTTCCATGAAAAAGATTGTTGGCCGAAAATGGGTGATCACTGTACATTTCTCTTCTGTTTCCTATTTATATTTATATTTACCTCCTCAATTTAGCATTAGGGACAGGGAAAGACCTAATCTAAGATCTGCAGAAAAATATTTTGCCTTCAAATTCATACCGTGATCGTAGCATGCATGGACTCGACTCATATGACTGGGATTTCCATGAAAAAGATTGTGGGCCAAAAATGGGGGATCACTGTACATTTCTCTTCTGTTTCCTATTTATATTTCTATTTTACTCCTCAATTTAGCATTATGGACAGGGAAAGACCTAATCTAAGATCTGCACAAAAATATTTTGCCTTCAAATTCATACCGTGATCGTAGCATGCATGGACTCGACTCATATGACTGGGATTTCCATGAAAAAGATTGTGGGCCGAAAATGGGTGATCACTGTACATTTTTCTTCTGTTTCCCATTACTATTTCTATTTTACTTCCTCAATTTAGCATTATGGAGAGGGAAAGACATAATCTAAGATCTGCAAAAAAATATTTTGCCTTCAAATACAAACCGTGATCGTAGCATGCATGGATTCGTCTCATATGCCTGGGATTTCCAGGAAATAGACTGTGGGCACAAAATGGGTGATCACTGTACATTTCTTTTCTGTTTCCTATTTATATTTATATTTTACCTCCTCAATTTAGCATTATGGACAGGGAAAGACCTAATCTAAGCTCTGCAAAAAAATATTTTGCCTTCAAATTCATACCGTGATCGTAGCATGCATGGACTCGACTCATATGACTGGGATTGCCATGAAAAAGATTGTCGGCAGAAAATGGGTGATCACTGTACATTTCTCTTCTGTTTCCTATTTATATTTATATTTTACCTCCTCAATTTAGCATTATGGACAGGGAAAGACCTAATCTAAAATCTTCACAAAATTATTTTGCCTTCAAATTCATAACGTGATCGTAGCATGCATGGACTCGACTCATATGACTGGGATTTCCATGAAAAAGATCGTGGGCCGAAAATGGGTGATCACTGTATATTTCTCTTCTGTTTCCTATTTATATTTCTATTTTACCTCCTCAATTTAGCATTATGGAAAGGGAAAGACCTAATCTAAAATCTGCACAAAAATATTTTGCTTTAAAATTCATACCGTGATCGTAGCATGCATTGACTCGACTCATATGACTGCGATTTCCATGAAAAAGATTGTGGGCCGAAAATGGGTGATCACTGTACATTTCTCTTCTGTTTCCTATTCTTATTCGTATTTTACCTCCTCAATTTAGCATTATGGACAGGGAAAAACCTAATCTAAGATCTGCAGAAAAATATTTTGCCTTCAAATTCATACCGTGATCGTAGCATTTATGGACTCGACTCATATGACGGAGATTTCCATGAAAAAGATTGTGGGCCGAAAACGGGTAATCACTGTACATTTCCCTTCTATTTCCTATTTATATTTATATTTTACCTCCTCAATTTAGCATTATGGACAGTGAAAGAACTAATCTAAGCTCTGCACAAAAATATTTTGCCTTCAAATTCATACCGTGATCGTAGAGTGCATGGACTCGACTCATATGACTGGGATTTCCATGAAAAAGATTGTGGGCCAAAAATGGGGGATCACTGTACATTTCTCTTCTGTTTCCTATTTATATTTCTATTTTACCTCCTCAATTTAGCATTATGGACAGGGAAAGACCTAATCTAAGCTCTGCACAAAAATATTTTGCCTTCAAATTCATACCGTGATCGTAGCATGCATGGACTCGACTCATATGACTGGGATTTCCATGAAAATATTGTCGGCCGAAAATGGGTGATCACTGTACATTTCTCTTCTGTTTCCTATTTATATTTATATTTTACCTCCTCAATTTAGCATTATGGACAGGGAAAGACCTAATCTAAGATCTGCACAAAAATATTTTGCCTTCAAATTCTTACCGTGATCGTAGCATGCATGAACTCGACTCATATGACTGGGATTTCCATGAATAAGATAGTGGGCAGAAATGGGTGATCACTGTACATTTCTTTTCTGTTTCCTATTTATATTTCTATTTTACCTCCTCAATTTAGCATTATGGACAGGGAAAGACCTCATCTAAGATCTGCACAAAAATATTTTGCCTTCAAATTCATACCGTGATCGTAGCATGCATGGACTCGACTCATATGACTGGGATTTCCATGAAAAAGATTGTTGGCCGAAAATGGGTGATCACTGTACATTTCTCTTCTGTTTCCTATTTATATTTCTATTTTACCTCCTCAATTTAGCATTATGGCCAGGGAAAGACCTAATCTAAGATCTGCACAAAAATATTTTGCCTTCAAATTCATACCGTGATCGTAGAGTGCATGGACTCGACTCATATGACTGGGATTTCAATGAAAAAGATTGTGGGCTGAAAATGGGTGATCACTGTACATTTCTCTTCTGTTTCCTATTTATATTTATATTTACCTCCTCAATTTAGCATTAGGGACAGGGAAAGACCTAATCTAAGATCTGCAGAAAAATATTTTGCCTTCAAATTCATACCGTGATCGTAGCATGCATGGACTCGACTCATATGACTGGGATTTCCATGAAAAAGATTGTGGGCCAAAAATGGGGGATCACTGTACATTTCTTTTCTGTTTCCTATTTATATTTCTATTTTGCGTCCTCAATTTAGCATTATGGACAGGGAAATATCTAATCTAAGCTGTGCACAAAAATATTTTGCCTTCAAATTCATACCGTGATCGTAGCATGCTTGGACTCGACTCATATGACTGGGATTTCCATGAAAAAGATTGTTGGCCGAAAATGGGTGATCACTGTACATTTCTCTTCTTTTTCCTATTTATATTTCTATGTTACCTCCTCAATTTAGCATTATGGCCAGGGAAAGACCTAATCTAAGATCTGCAAAAAAATATGTTGCCTTCTAATTCATATCGTGATCGTAGCATGCATGGACTCGACTCATATGACTGGGATTTCCATGAAAAAGATTGTGGGCCGAAATGGGTGATCACTGTACATTTCTCTTCTGTTTCCTATTTATATTTATATTTTACCTCCTCTATTTAGCATTATGCACAGGGAAAGACCTAATCTAAAATCTGCACAAAAATATTTTGCCTTCAAATTCATACCGTGATCGTAGCATACATGGACTCGACTCATATGACTGGGATTTCCATGAAAAAGATTGTGGGCCGAAAATGGGTGATCACTGTACATTTCTCTTCTGTTTCCTATTTATATTTATATTTTACCTCCTATATTTAGCATTATGCACAGGGAAAGACCTAATCTAAAATCTACACAAAAATATTTTGCCTTCAAATTCATACCGTGATCGTAGCATGCATGGACTTGACTCATATGACTGGGATTTCCATGAAAAAGATTGTGGGCCGAAAATGGGTGATCACTGTACATTTCTCTTCTGTTTCCTATTTATATTTCTATTTTACCTCCTCAATTTAGCATTATGGACTGGGAAAGACCTAATCTAAGCTCTGCACAAAAATATTTTGCCTTAAAATTCATACCGTGATCGTAGCATGCATGGACTCGACTCATATGACTGGGATTTCCATGAAAAAGATTGTGGGCCGAAAATGGGTGATCACTGTACATTTCTCTTCTGTTTCCTATTTATATTTATATTCTACCTCCTCAATTTAGCATTATGGACAGGGAAAGACCTAATCTAAGATCTGCACAAAAATATTTTGCCTTCAAATTCATACCGTGATCGTAGCATGCATGGACTCGACTCATATGACTGGGATATCCATGAAAAAGATTGTCGGCCGAAAATGGGTGATCACTGTACATTTCTCTTCTGTTTCCTATTTATATTTCTATTTTACATCCTCAATTTAGCATTATGGACAGGGAAAGACCTAATCTAAGCTCTGCACAAAAATATTTTGCCTTCAAATTCATACCGTGTTCGTAGCATGCATGGACATGACTCATATGACTGGGATTTCCATGAAAAAGATTGTTGGCCGAAAATGGGTGATAACTGTACATTTCTCTTCTGTTTCCTATTTATATTTATATTTTAACTCCTCAATTTAGCATTATGGAGAGGGAAAGACCTAATCTAAGATCTGCACAAAAATATTTTGCCTTCAAATTCATACCGTGTTCGTACCATGCATGGACTCGACTCATATGACTGGGATTTCCATGAAAAAATTGATGGCCGAAAATGGGTGATCACTGTAGATTTCTCTTCTGTTTCCTATTTATAATTATATTTTCCCTCCTCAATTTAGCATTATGGACAGGGAAAGACCTAATCTAAGCTCTGCAAAAAAATATTTCGCCTTCAAGTTCATACCGTGATCGTAGCATGCATGAACTCGACTCATATGACTGGGATTTCCATGAAAAAGATTGTGGGCACAAAATGGGTGATCACTGTACATTTCTCTTCTGTTTCCTATTACTATTTCTATTTTACCTCCTCAATTTAGTATTATGGACAGGGAAAGACCTAATCTAAAATCTGCACAAAAATATTTTGCCTTCAAATTCATACCATGACCGTAGCATGCATGGACTCGACTCATATGACTGGGATTTCCATGAAAAAGATTGCGGGCCAAAAATCGGTAATCACTGTACATTTCTCTTCTGTTTCCTATTTATATTTATATTTTACCTCCTCAATTTAGCATTATGGAAAGGGAAAGACCTAATCTAAGCTCTGCACAAAAATATTTTGCCTTCAAATTCATACCGTGATCGTTGCATGCATGGACTCGACTCATATGACTGGGATTTCCATGAAAAAGATTGTGGGCCGAAAATGGGTGATCACTGTACATTTCTCTTCTGTTTCCTATTTATATTTCTATTTTACCTCCTCAATTTAGCATTATGCTCCGGGAAAGACTTAATCTAAAATCTGCACAAAAATATTTTGCCTTCAAATTCATACCGTGACCGTAGCATGCATGGACTCGACTCATATGACTGGGATTTCCATGAAAAAGATTGCGGGCCAAAAATCGGTAATCACTGTACATTTCTCTTCTGTTTCCTATTTATATTTATATTTTACCTCCTCAATTTAGCATTATGGAAAGGGAAAGTCCTAATCTAAGCTCTGCACAAAAATATTTTGCCTTCAAATTCATACTGTGATCGTAGCATGCATGAACTCGACTCATATGACTGGGATTTCCATGAAAAAGATTGTGGGCCGAAAATGGGTGATCACTGTACATTTCTCTTCTGTTTCCTATTTATATTTATATTTTAGCTCCTCAATTTAGCATTATGGCCAGTGAAAGACCTAATCTAATATCTGCACAAAAATATTTTGCCTTCAAATTCATACTGTGATCGTAGCATGCATGAACTCGACTCATATGACTGGGATTTCCATGAAAAAGATTGTGGGCCGAAAATGGGTGATCACTGTACATTTCTCTTCTGTTTCGTATTTATATTTCTATTTTATCTCCTCCATTTAGCATTATGGAGAGGGAAAGACATAATCTAAGATCTGCACAAAAATATTTTGCCTTCAAATTCATACCGTGATCGTACCATGCATGGACTCGACTCATATGACTGGGATTTCCATGAAAAAGATTGTGGGCCGAAAATGGGTGATCACTGTACATTTCTCTTCTGTTTCCTATTTATATTTCTACTTTGCCTCCTCAATTTAGCATTATGGACAGGGAAAGACCTAATCTAAAATCTGCACAAAAATATTTTGCCTTCAAATTCATACCGTGATCGTAGCATGCATGGACTCGACTCATATGACTAAGATTTCCTTGAAAAAGATGTTGGGCCGAAAATGGGTGATCACTGTACATTTCTCTTCTGTTTCCTATTTATATTTATATTTTACTTCCTTCATTTAGCATTATGAACAGGGAAAGGTTTTATCTAAGATCTGCAAGAAAATATTTTGCCTTCAAATTCATACCGTGATCGTAGCATCCATGGACTCGACTGATATGACTGGGATTTCCATGAAAAAGATTGTGTGTAGAAAATGGGTGATCACTGTACATTTCTCTTCTGTTTCCTATTACTATTTCTATTTTACCTCCTCAATTTAGCATTATGGACAGGGAAAGACCTAATCAAAATCTGCACAAAAATATTTTGCCTTCAAATTCATAACGTGACCGTAGCATGCATGAACTCGACTCATATGACTGGGATTTCCATGAAAAAGATTGTGGGCCAAAAATCGGTAATCACTGTACATTTCTCTTCTGTTTCCTATTTATATTTATATTTTACTTCCTTCATTTAGCATTATGAACAGGGAAAGGTTTTATCTAAGATCTGCAAGAAAATATTTTGCCTTCAAATTCATACCGTGATCGTAGCATCCATGGACTCGACTGATATGACTGGGATTTCCATGAAAAAGATTGTGGGTAGAAAATGGGTGATCACTGTACATTTCTCTTCTGTTTCCTATTCATATTTATATTTTACTTCCTTCATTTAGGATTATTGACAAGGAAAGACCTAATCTAAGATCTACAACAATATATTTTGCCTTCAAATTCATACCGTGATCGTAGCATGCATGGACTCGACTCATATGACTGGGATTTCCATGAAAAATATTGTGGGCAGAAAATGGGTGATCACTGTACATTTCTCTTCTGTTTCCTATTTATATTTCTATATTACTTCCTTCATTTACGATTATGGACAGGGAAAGACCTAATGTAAGCTCTGCACAAAAATATTTTGCCTTCAAATTCATACTGTGATCGTAGCATGCATGGACTCGACTCATATGACTGGGATTTCCATGAAAAAGATTGTGCGCCGAAAATGGGTGATCACTGTACATTTCTCTTCTGTTTACTATTTATATTTCTATTTTACCTCCTCAATTTAGCATTATGGACAGTGAAAGACCTAATCTAAAATCTGCACAAAAATATTTTGCCTTCAAATTCATACCGTGATCGTAGCATGCATGGACTCGACTCATATGACTGGGATTTCCATGAAAAAGTTTCTGGGCCGAAAATGGGTGATCACTGTACATTTCTTTTCTGTTTCCTATTTATATTTCTATTTTACCTCCTCAATTTAGCATTATGGACAGGGAAAGACCTAATCTAAAATCTTCACAAAATTATTTTGCTTTCAAATTCATAACGTGATCGTATCATGCATGGACTCGACTCATATGACTGGGATTTCCATGAAAAAGTCTCTGGGCCGAAAATGGGTGATCACTGTACATTTCTTTTCTGTTTCCTATTTATATTTCTATTTTACCTCCTCAATTTAGCATTATGGCCAGGGAAAGACCTAATCTAAGCTCTGCACAAAAATGTTTTTCCTTCAAATTCATAACGTGATCGTAGAATGCATGGACTCGACTCATATGACTGGGATTTCCATGAAAAAGATTGTGGGCAGAAAATGGGTGATCACTGTATATTTCTCTTCTGTTTTCTATTTATATTTCTATTTTACCTCCTCAATTTAGCATTAAGGCCAGGGAAAGACCTAATCTAAGCTCCGCACAAAAATATTTTGCCTTCAAATTCATACCGTGATCGTAGCATGCATGGACTCGACTCATATGACTGGGATTTCCATGAAAAAGATTTTGGGCCGAAAATGGGTGATCACTGTACATTTCTCTTCTGTTTCCTATTCTTATTCGTATTTTACCTCCTCAATTTAGCATTATGGACAGGGAAAGACCTAATCTAAAATCTGCACAAAAATATTTTGCTTTAAAATTCATACCGTGATCGTAGCATGCATTGACTCGACTCATATGACTGCGATTTCCATGAAAAAGATTGTGGGCCGAAAATGGGTGATCACTGTACATTTCTCTTCTGTTTCCTATTTATATTTCTATTTTACCTCCTCAATTTAGCATTAAGGCCAGTGAAAGACCTAATCTAAGCTCCGCACAAAAATATTTTACCTTCAAATTCATACCGTTATCGTAGCATGCATGGACTCGACTCATATGACTGGGATTTCCATGAAAAAGAATGTGGGCCGAAAATGGGTGATCACTGTACATTTCTCTTCTGTTTCCTATTCTTATTCGTATTTTACCTCCTCAATTTAGCATTATGGACAGGGAAAGACCTAATCTAAGATCTGCAGAAAAATATTTTACCTTCAAATTCATACCGTGATCGTAGCATGCATGGACTCGACTCATATGGCTGGGATTTCCATGAAAAACATTGTGGGCCAAAAATGGGTGATCACTGTACATTTCTCTTCTGTTTCCTATTTATATTTATATTTACCTCCTCAATTTAGCATTATGGACAGGGAAAGACCTAATCTAAGATCTGCAGAAAAATATTTTGCCTTCAAATTCATACCGTGATCGTAGCATGCATGGACTCGACTCATATGACTGGGATTTCCATGTAAAAGATTGTGGGCCAAAAATGGGTGATAACTGTACATTTCTCTTCTGTTTCCTATTTATATTTCTATTTTACCTCCTCAATTTAGCATTATGGACAGGGAAAGACCTAATCTAAGATCTGCACAAAAATATTTTGCCTTCAAATTCATACCGTGATCGTAGCATGCATGGACTCGACTCATATGACTGGGATTTCCATGAAAAAGATTGTGGGCCGAAAATGGGTGATCACTGTACATTTCTCTTCTTTTTCCTATTCATATTTCTATTTTACCTCCTCAATTTAGCATTATGGACAGGGAATGACCTAATCTAAAATCTGCACAAAAATATTTTGCCTTCAAATTCATAACGTGATCGTAGCATGCATGAACTCTACTCATATGACTGGGATTTCCATGAAAAAGATTGTGGGCCGAAAATGGGTGATCACTGTACATTTCTCTTCTGTTCCCTATTTATATTTATATTTTACCTCCTCAATTTAGCATTATGGCCAGGGAAAGACCCAATCTAAGATCTGTACAAAAATATTTTGCCTTCAAATTCATACCGTGATCGTAGCATGCATGGACTCGACTCATATGACTGGGATTTCCATGAAAAAGATAGTGGGCAGAAATTGGTGATCACTGTACATTTCTCTTCTGTTTCCTATTTATATTTATATTTTACCTCCTCAATTTAGCATTATGCACAGGGAAAGACCTAATCTAAGATCGGCACAAAGATATTTTGCCTTCAAATTCATACCGTGATCGTAGCACGCATGGACTCGACTCATATGACGGAGATTTCCATGAAAAAGATTGTGGGCCGAAAACTGGTAATCACTGTACATTTCCCTTCTGTTTCCTATTTATATTTATATTTTACCTCCTCAATTTAGCATTATGGACAGGGAAAGAACTAATCTAAGATCTGCACAAAAATATTTTGCCTTCAAATTCATACCGTGATCGTAGCATGCATGGACTCGACTCATATGACTGGGATTTCCATGAAAATATTGTCGGCCGAAAATGGGTGATCACTGTACATTTCTCTTCTGTTTCCTATTTATATTTATATTTTACCTCCTCAATTTAGCATTATGGACAGGCAAAGACCTAATCTAAGATCTGCACAAAAATATTTTGCCTTCAAATTCTTACCGTGATCGTAGCATGCATGAACTCGACTCATATGACTGGGATTTCCATGAATAAGATAGTGGGCAGAAATGGGTGATCACTGTACATTTCTTTTCTGTTTCCTATTTATATTTATATTTTACCTCCTCAATTTAGCATTATGGACAGCGAAAGACCTAATCTAAAATCTGCAAAAAAATATGTTGCCTTCAAATTCATACCGTGATCGTAGCATGCATTGACTCGACTCATATGACTGGGATTTCCATGAAAAAGATTGTTGGCCGAAAATGGGTGATCACTGTACATTTCTCTTCTGTTTCCTATTTATATTTATATTTTACCTCCTCAATTTAGCATTATGGCCAGGGAAAGACCTAATCTAAGATCTGCACAAAAATATTTTGCCTTCAAATTCATACCGTGATCGTAGAGTGCATGGACTCGACTCATATGACTGGGATTTCAATGAAAAAGATTGTGGGCTGAAAATGGGTGATCACTGTACATTTCTCTTCTGTTTCCTATTTATATTTATATTTACCTCCTCAATTTAGCATTATGGACAGGGAAAGACCTAATCAAAATCTGCACAAAAATATTTTGCCTTCAAATTCATAACGTGACCGTAGCATGCATGGACTCGACTCATATGACTGGGATTTCCATGAAAAAGATTGTGGGCCAAAAATCGGTAATCACTGTACATTTCTCTTCTGTTTCCTATTTATATTTCTATTTTACCTCCTCAATTTAGCATTATGGAAAAAGAAAGACCTAATCTAAGCTCTGCACAAAAATATTTTGCCTTCAAATTCATACCGTGATCGTCGCATGCATGGACTCGACTCATATGACTGGGATTTCCATTAAAAAGATTGTGGGCCGAAAATGGGTGATCACTGTACATTTCTCTTCTGTTTCCTATTTATATTTCTATTTTACCTCCTCAATTTAGCATTATGGACAGGGAAAGACCTAATCGAAGATCTGCACAAAGATATTTTGCCTTCAAATTCATACCGTGATCGTACCATGCATGGACTCAACTCATATGACTGGGATTTCCATGAAAAAGATTGTGGGCCGAAGATGGGTGATCACTGTACATTTCTCTTCAGTTTCCTATATATATTTATATTTTACCTCCTCAATTTAGCATTATGGACAGGGAAAAACCCAATCTAAAATCTGCACAAAAATATTTTGCCTTCAAATTCATAACGTGATCGTAGCATGCATGAACTCGACTCATATGACTGGGATTTCCATGAAAAAGATTGTGGGCCGAAAATGGGTGATCACTGTACATTTCTCTTCTGTTTCCTATTTATATTTATATTTTACTTCCTTCATTTAGCATTATGGACAGGGAAAGACGTAATCTAAGATTTGCACAAAAATATTTTGCCTTCAAATTCGTACCATGATCGTAGCATGCATGGACACGACTCATATGACTGGGATTTCCATGAAAAAGATTGTCGGCCGAAAATCGGTGATCACTGTACATTTCTCTTCTGTTTCCTATTTATATTTCTATTTTACCTCCTCAATTTAGCATTATGGACAGGGAAAGACCTAATCTAATATCTGCACAAAAATATTTTGCCTTCAAATTCATACCATGATCGTAGCATGCATGGACTCGACTCATATGACTGGGATTTCCATGAAAAAGATTATCGGCCGAAAATGGGTGATCACTGTACATTTCTCTTCTGTTTCCTATTTATATTTCTATTTTACCTCCTCAATTTAGCATTATGGACAGGGAAAGACCTAATCTAAGCTCTGCACAAAAATATTTTGCCTTCAAATTCATACCGTGATCGTAGCATGCATGGACTCGACTCATATGACTGGGATTTCCATGAAAAAGATTGTGGGCCGAAAATGGGTGATCACTGTACATTTCTCTTCTGTTTCCTATTTACTATTCTATTTTACCTCCTCAATTTAGCATTATGGACAGGGAAAGACCTAATCTAAAATCTGCACAAAAATATTTTGCCTTCAAATTCATACCGTGATCGTAGCATGCATGAACTCTACTCATATGACTGGGATTTCCATGAAAAAGATTGTGGGCTGCAAATGGGTGATCACTGTACATTTCTCTTCTGTTTTCTTTTTATATTTCTATTTTACCTCCTCAATTTAGCATTATGGCCAGGGAAAGACTTCAGCTCTGCACAAAAATATTTTGCCTTCAATTTCATACCGTGATCGTAGCATGCATGGACTCGACTCATATGACTGGGATTTCCATGAAAAAGATTGTGGGCAGAAAACTAGTGATCACTGTACATTTCTCTTCTGTTTCCTATTATATTTATATTTTACCTCCTCTATTTAGCATTATGGACAGGGAAAGACCTAATCTAAGATCTGCACAAAAATATTTTTCCTTCAAATTCATACCGTGATCGTAGCATGCATGGACTCGACTCATATGACTGGGATTTCCATGAAAAAGATTGTGGGCAGAAAATGGGTGATCACTGTACATTTCTCTTCTGTTTCCTATTTATATTTCTATTTTACCTCCTCAATTTAGCATTATGGACACGGAAAGACATAATCTAAGCTCTGCACAGAAATATTTTGCCTTCAAATTCATACCGTGATCGTAGCATGCATGGACGCGACTCATATG
The DNA here is from genome assembly GCA_963932145.1 of Acanthosepion lycidas. Taxonomy (NCBI): domain Eukaryota; kingdom Metazoa; phylum Mollusca; class Cephalopoda; order Sepiida; family Sepiidae; genus Acanthosepion; species Acanthosepion lycidas. The sequence goes on along the minus strand of OZ010589.1, from coordinate 1,039,860 downwards.
ACTGGGATTTCCATGAAAAAGGTTGTGGGCCGAAAATGGGTGATCAATGTACATTTCTCTTCTGTTTCCTTTTTATATTTCTATTTTACCTCCTCAATTTAGCATTATGGACAGGGAAAGACCTAATCTAAGATCTGCACAAAAATATTTTGCCTTCAAATTCATACCGTGATCGTAGCATGCATGGACTCGACTCATATGACCCGAATTTCGATGAAAAACTTTGTGGGCCGAAAATGGGTCATCACTGTACATTTGTCTTCTGTTTCCTATTTATATTTATATTTTACCTCTTCAATTTAGCATTATGGACAGGGAAAGACCTAATCTAAGCTCTGCAAAAAAATATTTTGCCTTCAAATTCATACCGTGATCGTAGCATGCATGGACTCGACTCATATGACTAGGATATCCATGAAAAAGGTTGTGGGCCGAAAATGGGTGATCACTGTACATTTCTCTTCTGTTTCCTATTTATATTTATATTTTACTTCCTCAATTTAGCATTATGGACAGGGAAAGACCTAATCTAAAATCTGCACAAAATTATTTTGCCATCAAATTCATACCGTGATCGTAGCACGCGTGGACATGACTCATATGACTGGGAATTCCATGAAAAATATTGTGGACCGGAAATGGGTGATCACTGTACATTTCTCTTCTGTTTCCTATTTATATTTATATTTTACCTCCTCAATTTAGCATTATGGACAGGGAAAGACCTAATCTAAGATCTGCACAAAAATATTTTGCCTTCAAATTCATACCGTGAGCGTAGCATGCATGGACTCGACTCATATGACTAGGATATCCATGAAAAAGGTTGTGGGCCGAAAATGGGCGATCACTGTACATTTCTCTTCTGTTTCCTATTTATATTTATATTTTACTTCCTCAATTTAGCATTATGGACAGGGAAAGACCTAATCTAAAATCTGCACAAAATTATTTTGCCATCAAATTCATACCGTGATCGTAGCACGCGTGGACTTGACTCATATGACTGGGAATTCCATGAAAAATATTGTGGACCGGAAATGGGTGACCACTGTACATTTCTCTTCTGTTTCCTATTTATATTTATATTTTACCTACTCAATTTAGCATTATGGACAGGGAAAGACCTAATCTAAGGTCTACAAAAATATATTTTGCCTTCAAATTCATACCGTGATCGTAGCATGCATGGACTCGACTCATATGACTGGGATTTCGATGAAATGATTGTGGGCCGAAAATGGGTGATCACTGTACATTTCTCTTCTGTTTCCTATTTATATTTATATTTTACCTCCTCAATTTAGCAGTATGGACAGGGAAAGAACTAATCTAAGATCTGCACAAAAATATTTTGCCTTCAAATTCATGCCGTGATCGTAGCATGCATGGACTCGACTCATATGACTGGGATTTGTATGAAAAAGATTATGGGCACAAAATGGGTGATCACTGTATATTTCTTTTCTGTTTCCTATTTATATTTATATTTTACCTCCTCAATTTAGCATTATGGACAGGGAAAGACCTAATCTAAGCTTAGCACAAAAATATTTTGCCTTCAAATTCATACCGTGATCGTAGCATGCATGGACTCGACTCATATGACTGGGATTTCCATGAAAAATGTTGTGGGCCGAAAATGGGTGATCACTGTACATTTCTCTTCTGTTTCCTATTTATATTTATATTTTACCTCCTCAATTTAGCATTATGGACAGGGAAAGACCTAATCTAAAATCTGCAGAAAAATATTTTGCCATCAAATTCATACCGTGATCGTAGCAAGCATGGACTGCACTCATATGACTGGGAATTCCATGAAAAAGATTGTGGACCGAAAATGGGTGATCACTGTACATTTCTCCTGTTTCCTATTTATATTTCTATTTTACCTCCTCAATTTAGCATTATGGACAGGGAAAGACCTAATCTAATATCTCCACAAAAATATTTTGCCTTCAAATTCATACCGTGATCGTAGCGTGCATGGATTCGACTCATATGACTGGGATTTCCATGAAAAAGATTGTGGGCAGAAAATGGGTGATCACTGTACATTTCTCTTCTGTTTCCTATTATATTTATATTTTACCTCATCTATTTAGCATTATGGACAGGGAAAGACCTAATCTAAGATCTGCACAAAAATATTTTGCCTTCAAATTCATACCGTGATCGTAGCATGCATGGACTCGACTCATATGACTGGGATTTCCATGAAAAAGATTGTGGGCACAAAATGGGTGATCACTGTACATTTCTGTTCTGTTTCCTATTTATATTTATATTTTACCTCCTCAATTTAGCATTATGGACACGGAAAGACCTAATCTAAGCTCTGCACAGAAATATTTTGCCTTCAAATTCATACCGTGATCGTAGCATGCATGGACGCGACTCATATGACTGGGATTTCCATGAAAAAGATTGTGGGCCGAAAATGGGTCATCACTGTACATTTGTCTTCTGTTTCCTATTTATATTTATATTTTACCTCTTCAATTTAGCATTATGGACAGGGAAAGACCTAATGTAAGATCTGCACAAAAATATTTTGCCTTCAAATTCATACCGTGATCGTAACATGCATGGACTCGACTCATATGACTAGGATATCCATGAAAAAGGTTGTGGGCCGAAAATGGGTGATCACTGTACATTTCTCTTCTGTTTCCTATTTATATTTATATTTTACTTCCTCAATTTAGCATTATGGACAGTGAAAGACCTAATCTAAGCTTAGCACAAAAATATTTTGCCTTCAAATTCATACCGTGATCGTAGCATGCATGGACTAGACTCATATGACTGGGATTTCCATGAAAAATGTTGTGGGCCGAAAATGGGTGATCACTGTACATTTCTCTTCTGTTTCCTATTTATATTTATATTTTACCTCCTCAATTTAGCATTATGGACAGGGAAAGACCTAATCTAAATCTGCAGAAAAATATTTTGCCATCAAATTCATACCGTGATCGTAGCACGCATGGATTCCACTCATATGACTGGGAATTCCATGAAAAAGATTGTGGACCGAAAATGGGTGATAACTGTACATTTCTCCTGTTTCCTATTTATATTTCTATTTTACCTCCTCAATTTAGCATTATGGACAGGGAAAGACCTAATCTAAGATCTGCACAAAAATATTTTGCCTTCAAATTCATACCGTGATCGTAGCATGCATGGACACGACTCATATGACTGGGAATTCCATGAAAAAGATTGTGGACCGAAAATGGGTGATCACTGTACATTTCTCTTGTTTCCTCTTTATATTTATATTTTACCTCCTCAATTTAGCATTATGGACAGGGAAAGACCTAATCTAAGATCTACAAAAATATATTTTGCCTTCAAATTCATACCGTGATCGTAGCATCTTGGACTCGACTCATATGACTGGGATTTCGATGAAATGATTGTGGGCCGAAAATGGGTGATCACTGTACATTTCTCTTCTGTTTCAGATTTATATTTATATTTTACCTCCTCAATTTAGCATTATCGACAGCGAAATACCTAATCTAAGATCTGAACAAAAATATTTTGTCTTCAAATCCATACCGTGATCGTAGCATGCATGGACTCGACTCATATGACTGGGATTTCCATGAAATGATTGTGGGCCGAAAATGGGTGATCACTGTATATTTCTATTCTGTTTCCTATTTATATTTATATTTTACATCCTCAATTTAGCATTATGGACAGGGAAAGACCTAATCTAAGTTCTGCACAAAAATATTTTGCCTTCAAATTCATACAGTGATCGTAGCATGCATGGACTCGACTCATATGACTGGGATTTCCATGAAAAAGATTGTGGGCAGAAAATGGGTTATCACTGTACATTTCTCTTCTCTTTCCTATTTTTATTTGTATTTTACCTCCTCAATTTAGCATTATGGACAGGGAAAGACCTAATCTAAGATCTGCACAAAAATATTTTGCCTTCAAATTCATACCGTGATCGTAGCATGCATGGACTCGACTCATATGACTGGGATTTCCATGAAAAAGTTTGTGGGCCGAAAATGGGTGATCACTGTACATTTCTCTTCTGTTTCCTATTTATATTTATATTTTACCTCCTCAATTTAGCATTATGGATAGGGAAAGAACTAATCTAAAATCTGCAGAAAAATATTTTGCCATCAAATTCATACCGTGATCGTAGCACGCATGGACTCCACTCATATGACTGGGAATTCCATGAAAAAGATTGTGGACCGAAAATGGGTGATCACTGTACATTTCTCCTGTTTCCTATTTATATTTCTATTTTACCTCCTCAATTTAGCATTATGGACAGGGAAAGACCTAATCTAAGATCTGCACAAAAATATTTTGCCTTCAAATTCATACCGTGATCGTAGCATGCATGGACTCGACTCATATGACTGGGATTTCCATGAAAAATTTTGTGGGCCGAAAATGGGTGATCACTGTACATTTCTCTTCTGTTTACTTTTTATATTTATATTTTACCTCCTCAATTTAGCATTATGGACAGCGAAAGACCTAATCTAAGCTCTGCACAAAAATATTTTGCCTTCAAATTCATACCGTGATCGTAGCATGCATGGACTTGACTCATATGACTGGGAATTCCATGAAAAAGATTGTGGACTGAAAATGGGTGATCACTGTACATTTCTCTTGTTTCCTATTTATATTTCTATTTTACCTCCTCAATTTAGCATTATGGACAGGGAAAGACCCAATCAAAATCTACAAAAATATATTTTGCCTTCAAATTCATACCGTGATCGTAGCATGCATGGACTCGACTCATATGACTGGGATTTCGATGAAATGATTGTGGGCCGAAAAGTGGTTATCACTGTACATTTCTCTTCTGTTTCCTATTTATATTTATATTTTACCTCCTCAATTTAGCATTATGGACAGGGAAATACCTAATCTAAGATCTGAACAAAAATATTTTGCCTTCAAATTCGTACCGTGATCGTAGCATGCATGGACTCGACTCATATGACTGGGATTTCCATGAAAAAGATTGTGGGCCGAAAATGGGTGATCACTGTACATTTCTCTTCTTTTTCCTATTTATATTTCTATTTTGCTTCGTCAATTTAGCATTATGGACAGGGAAAGACCTAATCTAAGATCTGCAAAAAAAAAAATTTTGCCTTCAAATTCATACCGTGATCGTAGCATGTATGGACTCAACTCATATGACTGGGATTTCCATGAAAATGATTGTGGGCACAAAATGGGTGATCACTGTACATTTCTCTTGTGTTTCCTATTTATATTTCTATTTTACCTCCTCAATATAGCATTATGGACAGGGAAAGACCTAATCTAAGATCTGTAAAAAAAAATTTTGCCTTCAAATTCATACCGTGATCGTTGCATGCATGGACTCGACTCATATGACTGGGATTTCCATGAAAAAGATTTTTGGCACAAACGGGTGATCACTGTACATTTCTCTTCTTTTTCCTATTTATATTTCTATTTTGCTTCCTCAATTTAGCATTACGGACAGGGAAAGACTTAATCTAAGATCTGCAAAAAAAAAAATTTTGCCTTCAAATTCATACCGTGATCGTAGCATGTATGGACTCGACTCATATGACTCGGATTTCCATGAAAAAGATTGTGGGCAGAAAATGGGTGATCACTGTACATTTCTCTTCTGTTTACTATTTATATTTATATTTTACCTCCTCAATTTAGCATTATGGACAGGGAAAGATCTAATCTAAGAACTACACAAAAATATTTTGCCTTCAAATTCATACCGTGATAGTAGCATGCATGGACTCGACTCATTTTACTGGGATATGCATGAAAAAGATTGTGGGCAGAAAATGGGTGATCACTGTACATTTCTCTTCTGTTTCCTATTTATATTTCTATTTTACCTCCTCTATTTAGCATTATGGACAGGGAAAGACTTAATCTAAGATCTGCAAAAAAATATTTTGCATTCAAATTCATACCGTGACCGTTGAATGCATGGACTCGACTCATATGACTGGGATTTCCATGAAAAAGATTGTGGGCAGAAAATGGGTGATCACTGTAAATTTCTCTTCATTTTCTTATTTATATTTCTATTTTGCTTCCTCAATTTAGCATTATGGACAGGTAAAGTCCTAATCTAAGATCTGCAAAAAAATATTTTGCCTTCAAATTCATACCGTGATCGTAGAATGCATGGACTCGACTCATATGACTGGGATTTCCATGAAAAAGATTATGGGCAGAAAATGGGTGATCAGTGTACATTTCTCTTCTGTTTCCTACTTATATTTTTATTTTACCTCCTCAATTTAGCATTATGGACAGGGAAAGACCTAATCTAAGCTCTGCAAAAAAAAAATTTTGCCTTCAAATTCATACCGTGATCGTAGCATGTATGGACTCGACTAATATGACTGGGATTTCCATGAAAAAGATTATGGGCAGAAAATGGGTGATCACTGTACATTTCTCTTCTGTTTCCTATTTATATTTCTATTTTACCTTCTCAATTTAGCATTATGGACAGGGAAAGATCTAATCTAAGAACTGCACAAAAATATTTTGCCTTCAAATTCATACCGTGATCGTTGCATGCATGGACTCGGCTCATATGACTTGGATTTCCATGGAAAAGATTGTGGGCACAAAATGGGTGATCACTGTACATTTCTGTTCTGTTTCATATTTATATTTCTATTTAACTCCTCAAACTAGCATTATGGACAGGGAAAGACCTAATCTAAGATCTGCACAAAAATATTTTGCCTTCAAATTCATACCGTGATCGTAGCATGCATGGACTAAACTGATATGACTGGGATTTCCATGAAAAAGATTGTGGGCAGAAACTGGGTGATCACTGTACATTTCTGTTCTGTTTCCTATTCATATTTATATTTTACTTCCTTCATTTAGCATTGTGGGCAGGGAAAAACCTATTCTAAGATCTGCAAAAAAATATTTTGCCTTCAAATTCATACCGTGATCGTAGCATGCATGGATACGAATCATATGACAGGGATTTCCATGAAAAAGATTGTGGGCAGAAAATGGGTGATCACTGTACATTTCTCTTCTGTTTCCTATTTATATTTCTATTTTACCTCCTCAATTTAGCATTATGGACAGGGAAAGACCTAATCTAAAATCTGCACAAAAATATTTTGCCTTCAGATTCATAACGTGATCGTAGCATGCATGGACTCGACTCATATGACAAGGATTTCCATGAAAAAGATTGTGGGCAGAAAATGGGGGATCACTGTACATTTCTCTTCTGTTTCCTATTTATATTTCTATTTTACCTCCTAAATTTAGCATTATGGACAGGGAAAGACCTAATCTAAGATCTGCAAAAAAAAAAATTTTTCCTTCAGATTCATACCGTGATCGTAGCATGCATGGACTCGACTCATATGACTGGGATTTCCATGAAAAAGATTGTGGGCAGAAAATGGGTGATCACTGTACATTTCTCTTCTGTTTCCTATTTATATTTATATTTTACTTCCTCAATTTACCATTATGGAAAGGGAAAGACCTAATCTAAGATCTGCAAAAAAATATTTTGCCTTCAGATTCATAACGTGATCGTAGCATGCATGGACTCGACTCATATGACAAGGATTTCCATGAAAAAGATTGTGGGCAGAAAATGGGGGATCACTGTACATTTCTCTTCTGTTTCCTATTTATATTTCTATTTTACTTCCTCAATTTACCATTATGGACAGGGAAAGTCCTAATCTAAGATCTGCAAAAAAATATTTTGCCTTCAAATTCATACCGTGATCGTAGCATGCATGGACTCGACTCATATGACTAGGATTTCCATGAAAAAGATTGTGGGCAGAAAATGGGTGATCACTGTACATTTCTCTTCTGTTTCTTATCTATATTTCTATTTTACTTCCTCAATTTAGCATTATGGACAGGGAAAGACCTAATCTAAGTTCTGCAAAAAATATTTTGCGTTCAAATTCTTTCAGTGATCGTAGGATGCATGGACTCGAGTCATATGACAGGGATTTCCATGAAAAAGATTGTGGGCCGAAAATAGGTGATCACTGTACATATCTCTTCTTTTTCGTATTTATATTTCTATTTTGGTTCCTCAATTTAGCATTATGTACAGGGAAAACCTAATCTAAGATCTGCAAAAAAATATTTTGCCTTCAAATTCATACCGTGATCGTAGCATGCATGGACTCGACGCATATGACTGGGATTTCCATGAAAAAGATTGTGGGCAGAAAATGGGTGATCACTGAACTTTTCTCTTCTTTTTCCTATTTATATTTCTATTTGCTTCCTCAATTTAGCATTATGGACAGGGAAAGACCTAATCTAAGTTCTGTAAAAAATTATTTTGCCTTCAAATTCATACCGTGATCGCAGCATGTATGGACTCGACTCATATGACTGGCATTTCCATGAAAAAGATTGTGGGTAGAAAATGGGTGATCACTGTACATTTCTCTTCTGTTTCCTATTTATATTTATATTTTACCTCCTCAATTTAGCATTATGGACAGGGAAAGACCTAATCTAAAATCTGCACAATAATATTTTGCCTTCAAATTCATACCGTGATCGTAGCATGCATGGACTCGACTCATATGACTGGGATTTCCATGAAAAAGATTGTGGGCGAAAATGGGTGATCACTGTACATTTCTCTTCTGTTTCCTATTTATATTTATATTTTACCTCCTCAATTTAGCATTATGGACAGGGAAAGACCTAATCGAAAATCTGCACAAAAATATTTTGCCTTCAAATTCATACCGTGATCGTAGTATGCATGGACTCAATTCGTATGACTGGGATTTCCATGAAAAAGATTGTGGGCTGAAAATGGGTGATCACTGTACATTTCTCTTCTGTTTCCTATTTATATTTCTATTTTACCTCCTCAATTTAGCATTATGGACAGGGAAAGACCTAATCTAAAATCTGCACAAAAATATTTTGCCTTCAAATTCATACCGTGATCGTAGCATGCATGGACTCGACTCATATGACTGGGATTTCCATGAAAAAGATTGTGGGCGGAAAATGGGTGATCGCTGTACATTTCTCTTCTGTTTTCTATTTATATTTATATTTTACCTCCTCAATTTAGCATTATGGACAGAGAAAGACCTAATCTAAAATCTGCACAAAAATATTTTGCCTTCAAATTCATACCGTGATCGTAGCATGCATGGACTCGACTCATATGACTGGGATTTCCATGAAAAAGATTGTGGGACGAAAATAGGTGATCACTGTATATTTCTCTTCTGTTTCCTTTTTATATTTATATTTTACCTCCTCAATTTAGCATTATGGACAGGGAATGACCTAATCTAAGATCTGCACAAAATATTTTGCCTCCAAATTCATACCGTGAATGTAGGATGCATGGACTCGACTCATATGACTGTGATTTCCATGAAAAAGATAGTCGGCCGAATATGGGAGGTCACTGTACATTTCTCTTCTGTTTCCTATTTATATTTATATTTTACCTCCTCAATTTAGCATTATGGACAGGGAAAGACCAAATCTAAGATCTGCACAAAAATATTTTGCCTTCAAATTCATACCGTGATCGTAGCATGCATGGACTCGACTCATATGACTGGGATTTCCATGAAAAACATTGTGGGCCGAAAATGCGTGATCACTGTATATTTCTCTTTTGTTTCCTATTTATATTTATATTTACCTCCTTAATTTAGCATTATGGACAGGGAAAGACCTAATCTAAGATCACCACAAAAATATTTTGCCTTCAAATTCATACCGTGATCGTAGCATGCATGGACTCGACTCATATGACTGGGCTTTCCATGAAAAAGATTGTGAGCCGAAAATGGGTGATCACTGTACATTTCTCTTCTGTTTCCTATTTATATTTCTTTTTTACCGCCTCAAATTAGAATTATGGACAGGGAAAGACCTAATCTAAGGTCTGCACAAAAATATTTTGCCTTCAAATTCATACCGTGATCGTAGCATGCATGGACTCGACTCATATGACTGGGATTACCATGTAAAAGATTGTGGGCCAAAAATGGGTGATCACTGTACATATCTCTTCTGTTTCCTGTTTATATTTCTATTTTACCTCCTCAATTTAGCATTATGGACAGGGAAAGACCTAATCTAAGATCTGCACAAAAATATTTTGCCTTCAATTCATACCGTTATCGTAGCATGCATGGACTCGACTCATATGACTGGGATTTCCATGAAAAAGATTGTGGGCCGAAAAAGATTGTGGGCCGAAAATGGGTGATCACTGGACATTTCTCTACTGTTTACTATTTATATTTATAATTTACCTCCTCAATTTAGCATTATGGACAGGGAAACACCTAATCTAAAATCTGCACAAATATATTTTGCCTTCAAATTCATACCGTGATCGTAGCATGCATGGACTCGACTCATATGACTGGGATTTCCATGAAAAAGATTGTGGGCCAAAAATGTGTGATCACTGTACATTTCTCTTCTGTTTCCTATTTATATTTCTATTTTACCTCCTCAATTTAGCATTATGGACAGGGAAAGACCTAATCTAAGATCTGCACGAAAATATTTTGCCTTCAAAATAATACCGTGATCGTAGTATGCATGGACTCGACTCATATGACTGGGCTTTCCATGAAAAAGATTGTGGTCACAAAATGGGTGATCACGGTACATTTCTCTTCTGTTTCCTATTTATATTTATATTTTACCTCCTCAATTTAGCATTATCGCCAGTGAAAGACCTAATCTAAGCTCTGCACAGAAATATTTTGCCTTCAAATTCATACCGTGATCGTAGCATGCATGGACTCGACTCATATGACTGGGATTTCCATGAAAAAGATTGTGGGCCGAAAATGGGTGATCACTGTACATTTCTCTTCTGTTTCCTATTTATATTTCTATTTTACCTCCTCAATTTAGCATTATGGACAGGGAAAGACCTAATCTAAGATCTGCACGAAAATATTTTGCACTCAAATTCATACCGTGATCGTAGCATGCATGGACTCGACTCATATGACTGGGATTTCCATGAAAAACTTTGTGGGCCGAAAACGGGTGATCACTGTACATTTCTCTTCTGTTTCTTATTTATATTTCTATTTTACCTCCTCAATTTAGCATTATGGACAGGGAAAGACCTAATCTAAGATCTGCACAAAAATATTTTGCCTTCAAATTCATACCGTGATCGTAGCATGCATGTACTCGACTCATATGACTGGGATTTCCATGAAAAAGATTGTGGGCCGAAAATGTGTGATCACTATACATTTTTTCTACTGTTTCCTATTTATATTTCTATTTTACCAACTCAATTTAGCATTATGGACAGGGAAAGACCTAATCTAAGATCTGCAAAAAAACATTTTCCGTTCAAATTCATACCATGATCGTAGAATGCATGGACTCGACTCATATGTACTGGGATTTCCATGAAAAAGATTGTGGGCCGAAAACGGGTGATCACTGTACATTTCTCTTCTGTTTCCTATTTATATTTCTATTTTACCTCCTCAATTTAGCATTATGGACAGGGAAAGACCTAATCTAAGATCTGCACAAAAATATTTAGCCTTCAAATTCATACCGTGATCGTAGCATGCATGGACTCGACTCATATGACTGGGATTTCTATGAAAAAGATTGTGGGCCGAAAATGCGTGATCACTGTATATTTCTCTTTTGTTTCCTATTTATATTTATATTTTACCTCCTCAATTTAGCATTATGGACAGGGAAAGACCTAATCTAAGCTCTGCACAAAAATATTTTGCCTTCAAATTCATACCGTGATCGTAGCATGCATGGACTCGACTCATATGACTGGGATTTCTATGAAAAAGATTGTGGGCCGAAAATGCGTGATCACTGTATATTTCTTTTTGTTTCCTATTTATATTTATATTTTAACTCCTCAATTTAGCATTATGGACAGGGAAAACCTAATCTAAGATCTTCACAAAAATATTTTGCCTTCAAATTCATACCGTGATCGTAGCATGCATGGACTCGACTCATATGACTGGGATTTCTATGAAAAAGATTGTGGGCCGAAAATGCGTGGTCACTCTATATTTCTTTTTTGTTTCCTATTTATATTTATATTTTACCTCCTCAATTTAGCATTATGGAAAGGGAAAGACCTAATCTAAGATCTGCACAAAAATATTTGGCCTTCAAATTCATACCGTGATCGTAGCATGCATGGACTCGACTCATATATGACTGGGATTTCGATGAAAAAGATTGTGGGCTGAAAATGGGAGATCACTGTACATTTCTCTTCTGTTTCCTTTTTATATTTATATTTTACCTCCTCAATTTAGCATTATGGACAGGGAAAGACCTAATCTAAAATCTGCACAAAAATATTTTGCCTTCAAATTCATACCGTGATCGTAGCATGCATGGACTCGACTCATATGACTGGGGTTTCCATGAAAAAGATTGTGGGCCGAAAATGGGTGATCACTGAACATTTCTCTTCTGTTTCCTATTTATATTTATATTTTACCTCCTAAATTTAGCATTATGGACAGGGAAAGACCTAATCTAAAATCTGCACAAAAATATTTTGCCTTCAATTCATACCGTGATCGTAACATGCATGGACTCGATTCATATGACTGGGATTTGAATGAAAAAGATTGTGGGCTGAAAATGGGTGATCACTGTACATTTCTATACTGTTTCCTATTTATTAATTTCCTCAATTTAGCATTATGGCCTGGGAAAGACCTATTCTAATTTCTGCACAAAAATATTTTGCCTTCAAATTCATACCGTGACCGTAGCATGCATGGACTCGACTCATATGACTGGGATTTCCATGAAAAAGATTGTGGGCCGAAAATGGGTGATCACTGTACATTTCTCTTCTGTTTCCTATTTATATTTATATTTTACTTCCTCAATTTAGCATTATGGACAGGGAAAGACCTAATCTGAAATCTTCACAAAAATATTTTGCCTTCAAATTCATACCGTGATCGTAGCATGCATGGACTCGACTCATATGACTGGGAATTCCATGAAAAAGATTGTGGGCGGAAAATGGGTGATCACTGTACATTTCTCTTTTTTTTCCTATTTATATTTATATTTTACCTCCTCAATTTAGCATTATGGACAGGGAAAGACCTAATCTAATTTCTGCTCAAAAATATTTTGCCTTCAAATTCATACCGTGATTGTAGCATGCATGGACTCGACTCATATGACTGGGATTTCCATGAAAAAGATTGTGGGCAGAAAATGGGTGATCACTGTACATTTCTCTTCTGTATCTTATTTATATTTCTATTTTACTTCCTCAATTTAGCATTATGGACAGGGAAAGACCTAATCTAAGATCTGCACAAAAATATTTAGCCTTCAAATTCATACCGTCATCGTAGCATGCATGGACTCGACTCATATGACTGGGATTTCTATGAAAAAGATTGTGGGCCGAAAATGCGTGATCACTGTATATTTCTCTTTTGTTTCCTATTTATATTTATATTTTACCTCCTCAATTTAGCATTATGGACAGGGAAAGACCTAATCTAAGCTCTGCACAAAAATATTTTGCCTTCAAATTCATACCGTGATCGTAGTATGCATGGACTCGACTCATATGACTGGGATTTCCATGAAAAAGATTGTGGGCCGAAAATGCGTGATCACTGTATATTTCTCTTTTGTTTCCTATTTATATTTAAATTTTACCTCCTCAATTTAGCATTATGGACAGGGAAAGACCTAATCTAAGATCTGCACAAAAATATTTTGCCTTCAAATTCATACCGTGATCGTAGCATGCATGGACTCGACTCATATGACTGGGATTTCTATGAAAAAGATTGTGGGCCGAAAATGCGTGGTCACTGTATATTTCTCTTTTGTTTCCTATTTATATTTCTATTTTACCTCCTCAATTTAGCATTATGGACAGGGAAAGATCTAATCTAATATCTGAACGAAAATATTTTGCCTTCAAATTCATACCGTGATTGTAGCATGCACGTACTTGACACATATGATTTTGATTTCCATGGAAAAGATTGTGGGCACAAAATGGATGTTCGCTGTACATTTGTTTTCTGTTTCCTATTTATATTTATATTTTACTTCCTCAATTTAGCATTATGGACAGGGAAAGACTTAATCTAAGTTCTGCAAAAAAGTATTTTGCCTTCAAATTCATACCGTGATCGTAGCATGCATGGACTCGACTCATATGACTGGGATTTCCATGAAAAAGATTGTGGGCTGAAAATGGGTGATCACTGTACATTTCTCTTGTTTCCTATTTCTATTTCTATTTTACATCCTCAATTTAGCATTATGGACAGGGAAAGACCTAATCTAAGATCTGCAAAAAAATATTTTGCCTTCAAATTCATAGCGTGATCGTAGCATGCATGGACTCGACTCATATGACTGGGATTTCCATGAAAAAGATTGTGGGCAGAAAATGGGTGATCACTGTACATTTCTCTTTTGTTTCCTATTAATATTTCTATTTTACCTCCTCAATTTAGCATTATGGCCAGGGAAAGACCTAATCTAATTTCTGCTTAAAAATATTTTGCATTCAAATTCATACCGTGATCGTAGCATGCATGGACTCGACTCATATGACTGGGATTTCCATGAAAAAGATTGTGGGCAGAAAATGGGTGATCACTGTACATTTCTCATCTGTATCTTATTTATATTTCTATTTTACTTCCACAATTTAGCATTATGGACAGGGAAAGACCTAATCTAAAAACTGCAAAAAAATATTTGGCCTACAAATTCATACCATGATCGTAGCATGCATGGACTCGACTCATATGACTGGGATTTCCATGAAAAAGACTGTGGCCAGAAAATGGGTGATCACTGAACATATCTCTTCTGTTTCCTATTTATAATTATATTTTACTTCCTTAATTTAGCATTATGAACAGGGAAAGACCAAATCGAATATCTGCAAAAAAATATTTTGCCTTCAAATTCATACCGTGATCGTAGCATGCATGGACTCGACTCATATGACTGGGATTTCCATGAAAAAGATAGTGGGCAGAAAATGGGTGATCACTGTACATTTCTCTTCTGTTTTCTATTTATATTTATATTTTCCTTCTTCAATTTAGCATTATGGACAGGGAATGACCTAATCTAAGATCTGCAAAAAAATATTTTGCCTTCAAATTCATACCGTGATCGTAGCATGCATGGACTCGTCTCATATGACTGGTATTTCCATGAAAAAGATTGTCGTCAGAAAATGGGTGATCACTGTACATTTCTCTTCTGTTTCCTATTTATATTTATATTTTACTTCCTTCATTTAGCATTACGGACAGGTAAAGACCACATTTAAGACCTGCACAAAAATATTTTGCCTTCAAATTCATACCGTGATCCTAGCATGCATGGACTCGACTCATTTGACTGGGATTTCCATGAAAAAGATTTTGGGCAGAAAATGGGTGATGACGGTACATTTCTCTTCTGTTTTCTGTTTATATTTCTGTTTTACCTTCTCAATTTTGCATTATGGACAGGGAAAGACCTAATGTAAGCTCTGCAAAAAAATATTTTGCCTTCAAATTCATACCGTGATCGTAGCATGCATGGACCCGACTCATATGACTGGGATTTCCATAAAAGAGATTGTGGGCAGAAAATGGGCGATCACTGTATATTTCTCTTCTGTTTCCTATTTATATTTATATTTTACTTCCGCAATTTAGCATTATGGACAGGGAAAGACCTAAGCTAAGATCTGCACAAAAATATTTTGCCTTCAAATTCATACCGTGATCGTAGCATGCATGCACTTGACTCATATGACTGGGATTTCCATGAAAAAGATAGTGGGCCGAAAATGGGTGATCACTGTACATTTCTCTTCTCTTTCCTATTTATATTTATATTTTACATCCTCAATTTAGCATTATGGACAGGGAAAGACCTAATCTAAGATCTGCACAAAAATATTTTGCCTTCAAATTCATACCGTGATCGTAGCATGCATGGACTCGACTCATATGACTGGGATTTCCATGAAAAAGATTGTCGGCAGAAAATGGGTGAACACTGTACATTTCTCTTCTGTTTCCTATTTATATTTCTATTTTACCTCTTCAATTTAGCATTATGGACAGGGAAAGACCTAATCTAATATCTTCACAAAAATATTTTGCCTTCAAATTCATACCGTGATCGTAGCATGCATGGACTCAACTCATATGACTGGGATTTCCATGAAAAAGATTGTGGGCAGAAAATGGGTGATCACTGTATATTTCTCTTCTGTTTCCTATTTATATTTATATTTTACTTCCTTCATTTAACATTATGGACAGGGAATGACCTAATCTAAAATCTGCACAAAAATATTTTGCCTTCAAATTCGCACTATGATCGTAGCATGGATGGACTCGACTCATACGACTATCCCAGTCATATGAGTCGAGTCCATCCATGCCATGAAAAAGATTGTGGACAGAAAATGGGTGATCACTGAACATTTCTCTTCTGTTTCCTATTTATATTTATATTTTACATCCACAATTTAGCATTATGGACAGGGAATGGCCTAATCTAAGATCTGCAAAAAAATATTTTGCCTTCAAATTCATACCGTGATCGTAGCATGCATGGACTCGACTCATATGACTGGGATTTCCATGAAATAGATTGTGGGCAGAAAAAAGGTGATCACTGTACATTTCTCTTCTGTTTCCTATTTATATTTCTATTTTACTTACTAAATTTAGCATTATGGACAGGGAAAAACCTAATCTAAGATCTGCAAAAAAATATTTTGCCTTCAAATTCATACCGTGATCGTAGCATGCATGGACTCGACTCATATGACTGGGATTTCCATGAAAATGATTGTGTGCAGAAAATGGGTGATCACTGTACATTTCACTTCTGTTTCCTATTTATATTTATATTTTACTTTCTCAATTTTGCATTATGTACAGGGAAAGACCAAATCTAAGCTTTGCAAAAAAATATTTTGCCTTCAAATTCATACCGTTATCATAGCATGCATGGACTTGACTCATATGATTGGGATTTCCAAGAAAAAGATTGTGGGGAGAAAATGGGTGATCACTGTACATTTCTATTCTGTTTCCTATTTATATTTATATTTTATCTCCTCAATTTAGCATTATGGACAGGGAAAGACCTAATCAAAGATCTGCAAATAAATATTTTGCCTTCAAATTCCTACCGTGATAGTAGCATGCATGGACTCGACTCATATGACTGGGATTTCCATGAAAAAGATTGTGGGCAGAAAATGGGTGATCACTGTATATTTCTCTCGTGTTTCCTATTTATATTTCTATTTTACATCCTCAATTTAGCATTATGGACAGGGAAATACCTAATCTAAGATCTGCACAAAAATATTTTGACTTCAAATTCATACCGTCATCGTAGCATGCATGCACTCGACTTATATGACTGGGATTTCCATGAAAAAGATTGAGGGCAGAAAATGGGTGATCACTGTACATTTCTCTTCTGTTTCCTATTTATATTTCTATTTTACTTCCTCAATTTAGCATTATGGACAGGGAAAGACCTAATCTAAGATCTGCAAAAAAATATTTTGCCTTCAAATTCATACCGTGATCTTAGCATGCATGAACTCGACTCATATGACTGGGATTTCCATGAAAAAAGATTGTGGGCAGAAATTGGGAGATCACTGTACATTTCACTTCTGTTTCCTATTTATATTTCTATTTTACCTCCTCAATTTAGCATTATGGACAGGGAAACACCAAATCTATGTTCTGCAAAAAAATAATTTGCCTTCAAATTCATACTGTGATCGTAGCATGCATGGACTCGGCTCATATGACTGGGATTTCCATGAAAAAGATTGTGGGACGAAAATTGGTGATCACGGTATATTTCTCTTCTGTTTCCTATTTATATTTATATTTTAACTCCTCAATTTAGCATTATGGAGAGTGAAAGACCTAATCTAAGATCTGTAAAAAAATATTTTGCCTTCAAATTCATACTGTGATCGTAGCATGCATGGACTTGACTCATATGACTGGGATTTCCATGAAAAAGATTTTGGGCAGAAAATGGGTGATCACTGTACATTTTTCTTCTGTTTCCTATTTATATTTATATTTTACCTCCTCAATTTAACATTATGGACAGGGAAAGACCTAATCTAAGCTCTGCACAAAGATATTTTGTCTTTAAATTCATACCGTGATCGTCGCATGCATGGACTCGACTCATATGACTGGGATTTCCATGAAAAAGATTGTGGGCATAAAACGGGTGATCACTGTACATTTCTCTTCTGTTTCCAATTTATATTTATATTTTACTTCCTTCATTTAGCATTATGGACAGTGAAAGATCTAATCTAAGATCTGCAAAAAATATTTTGCCTTCAAATTCATACCGTGATCGTAGCATGCATCGACTCGACTCATATGACTGGGATTTCCATGAAAATGATTGTGGGCAGAAAATGTGTGATCACTGTACATTTCTATTCTGTTTCCTATTTATATTTATATTTTACTTCCTCAATTTAGCATTATGGACAGGGAAAGACCTAATGTAAGATCTGCAAAAAAATATTTTGCCTTCAAATTCATACCGTGATCGTAGCATGCATGAACTCGACTCATATGACTGGGATTTCCTTGAAAAAAGATTGTGGGCAGAAATTGGGAGATCACTGTACATTTCAATTCTGTTTCCTATTTATATTTCTATTTTACCTTCTCAATTTAGCATTATGGACAGGGAAAGACCTAATCTAAGATCTGCAAAAAAATATTTTGCCTTCAAATTCATGCCGTGATCGTAGCATGTATGGACTCGATTCATATGACTAGGATTTCCATGAAAAAGATTGCGGGCAGAAAATGGGTGATCACTGTACATTTCTCTTCTGTTTCCTATTTATATTTATATTTTACTTCCTACATTTAGCATTATGGACAGGGAAAGACCTAATCTAAGCTCTGCAAAAAAATATTTTGCTTTCAATTTCATACCGTGATCGTACCATGTATGGACACGACTCATATGACTGGGATTTCCATGAAAAAGATTGTGGGCAGAAAATGGGTGATCACTGTACATTTCTGTTCTGTTTCCTATTTATATTTATATTTTACTTCCTCAATTTAGCATTATGGACAGTGAAAGACCTAATCTAAGATCTGCAAAAAAATATTTTGCCTTCAAATTCATACTGTGATCGAAGCATGTATGGACTCGACTCATATGATTGGGATTTCCATGAAAAAGATTGTGGGTAGAAAATGGGTGATCACTGTACATTTCTTTTCTGTTTCCTATTTATATTTATATTTTACTTCCTCAATTTAGCATTGTGGACAGGGAAAGACCTGAGCTAAGACCTGCTAAAAAATATTTTGCCTTCAAATTCATACCGTGATCGTAGCATGCATGGACTCGACTCATATGACTGGGATTTCCATGAAAAAGTTTGTGGACAGAAAATGGGTGTACACTGTACATTTCTTTTCTGTTTCCTATTTATATTTATATTTTACTTCCTCAATTTAGCATTGTGGACAGGGAAAGACCTAATCTAAGCTCTGCAGAAAAATATTTTGCCTTCAAATTCATACCGTGATCGTAGCAGGTATGGACATGACTCATATGACTGGGATATCCATGAAAAAGATTGTGGGCAGAAAATGGGTAATCACTGTACATTTCTCTTCTGTTTCCTATTTATATTTTTATTTTACTTCCTTCATTTAGCATTATGGACAGGGAAAGACCTAATCTAAGATATGCAAAAAAATATTTTGCCTTTCAATTCATGCCGTGATCGTAGCATGTATGGACTCGACTCATATGATTGGGATTTCCATGAAAAAGATTGTGGGCAGAAAATGGGTGATCACTGTACATTTCTCTTCTGTTTCCTATTTATATTTATATTTTACTTCCTTCATTTAGCATTATTGACAGGGAAAGACCTAATCTAAAATCTGCAAAAAAATATTTTGATTTCAAATTCATATCGTGATGGTAGCATGCATGGACTCGACTCATATGACTGGGATTTCCATGAAAAAAATGGTCTGCAGAAAATGGGTGATCACTGTACATTTCTCTTCTGTTTCCTATTTCTATTTCTATTTTACTTCCTTCATTTAGCATTATGGACAGGGAAAGACCTAATCTAAGCTCTGCAAAGAAATATTTTGCCTTCAAATTCATACCGTGATCATAGCATGCATGGACTCGACTCACATGACTCGGATTTCCATGAAAATGATTGTGGGAAGAAAATGGGCGATCACTGTACATTTCTCTTCTGTTTCCTATTTATATTTATATTTGACTTCCTTCATTTAGAATTATGTACAGGGAAGGACCTAATCTAAGCTCTCCAAAAAAATATTTTGCTTTCAAATTCATACCGAGATCGTAGCATGTATGGACTCGACTCATATGACTGGGATTTCCATGAAAAAGATTGTGGGCAGCAAATGGGTGATCACTGTACATTTCTCTTCTGTTTACTATTTATATTTCTATTTTACTTCCTCAATTTAGCATTATGGACAGTGAAAGAACTAATCTAAGCTCTGCAAAAAAATATTTTTCCTTCAAATTCATGCCGTAATCGTAGCATGTATGGACTCGACTCATATGACTGGGATTTCCATGAAAAAGATTGTGGGCCGAAAATGCGTGATCACTGTACGTTTCTCTTCTGTTTCGTATTCATATTTCTATTTTACCTCCTCAATTTAGCATTATGGACAGGGAAAGACCTAATCTAAAATCTGCACAAAAATATTATGCCTTCAAATTCATACCGTGATTGTAGCATGCATGGACTCGACTCATATGACTGGGATTTCCATGAAAAACATTGTGCGCCGAAAATGGGTGATCACTGTACATTTCTGTTCTGTTTCGTATTCATATTTCTATTTTACCTCCCCAATTTAGCATTATGGACAGGGAAAGACCTAATCTAAAATCTGCACAAAAATAATATGCCTTCAAATTCATACCGCGATTGTAGCATGCATGGACTCGACTCATATAACTGGGATTTCCATGAAAAATATTGTGGGCGGAAAATGGGTGATCACTGTACATTTCTCTTCTGTTTCCCATTTATATTTTTACTTTACCTACACAATTTAGCATTATGGACAGGGAAAGAATTAATCTAAGCTCTGCACTAAAATATTTTGCCTTCAAATTCATACCGTGATCGTAGCATGCATGAACTCGACCCATATGACTACGATTTCCATGAAAAAGATTGTGGGCCGAAAGTGGGTGATCACTGTACATTTTTCTTCTGTTTCTTATTTATATTTATATTTAACTCCTCAATTTAGCATTATGGATAGGGAAAGACCTTATCTAAGGTCTGCAAAAAATATTTTGCCTTCAAATTCATACCGTGATCGTAGCATGCATGGACTCAACTCATATGACTGGGATTTCCATGAAAAAGTTTGTGCGCCGAAAATGGGTGTTCACTGTACATTTCTCTTCTGTTTCCTATTTACATTTCAATTTTACCCCCTCAATTTAGCATTATGGACAGGGAAAGACCTAATCTAAGATCTGCACAAAAATATTTTGGTTTCAAATTCATACCGTGATCGTAGCATGCATATACTCGACTCATATGACTGGGATTTCCATTAAAAAGATTGTGGGCAGAAAATGGGTGATCACTGTACATTTCACTTCTGTTTCCTATTTATATTTGTATTTTACCTCCTCAATTTAGCATTATGGACAGGGAAAGACCTAATCTAAGATCTGCACAAAAATATTTCGCCTTCAAATTCATACCGTGATTGTAGCATGCATGGACTCGACTCATATGACTGGGATTTCCATGAAAAAGATTGTGGGCCGAAAATGGGTGATCACTGTACATTTCTCTTCTGTTTCCTATTCATATTTCTATTTTATCTCCTCAATTTAGCATTATGGCCAGTGAAAGACCTAATCTAAGCTCTGCACAAAAATATTTTGCCTTCAAATTCATACCGTGATCGTAGCATGCATGGACACGACTCATATGACGGGGATTTCAATGAAAAAGATAGTGGGCCGAAAATGGGTGATCACTGTACATTTCTCTTCTGTTTCCTATTTATATTTCTATTATACCTCCTCAATTTAGCATTATGGAGAGGGAAGTCATAATCTAACATTTGCAAAAAATATTTTGCCTTCAAATTCATAACGTGATCGTAGCATGCATGGACTCGACTCATAGGACTGGGTTTTCCATGAAAAAGATTGTGGGCTGAAAATGGATGATCACTGTATATTTCTCTTCTATTTCCTATGAATATTTCTATTTTACCTCCTCAATTTAGCATTCTGGACAGGGATAGGCCTAATCTAAAATCGGCACAAAAATATTTTGCCTTCAAATTCATACCGTGATCGTAGCATGCATGGACTCGACTCATATGACTGGGATTTCCATGAAAAAGATTGTGGGAAGAAAACGGGTGATCACTGTACATTTTTCTTATGTTTCCTATTTATATTTATATTTTACTCCCTTAATTTAGCATTATGGACAGGGAAAGACCTAATCTAAGATCTGTAGAAAAATATTTTGCTTTCAAATTCATACCCTGATCGTAGCATGCATGGACTCGACTCATAGGACTGGGTTTTCCATGAAAAAGATTGTGTGCAGAAAGTAGGGGATCACTGTACATTTCTCTTCTGTTTCTTATTTATATTTCTATTTTACTTCCTTCATTTAGCATTATGGACAGGGAAAGATCTAATCTAGGATCTGCAAAAAAATATTTTGCCTTCAAATTCATACCGAGACCATATCATGATTGGACTCGACTCATATGAATGGGATATCCATGAAAAATATTGTGGGCAGAAAATGGGTGATCAGTGTACATTTCTCTTCTGTTTCCTATTTATATTTTTTTTTACTTCCTCAATTTAGCATTATGTACAGGGAAAGACCTAATCTAAGATCTGCAAAAATATATTTTGCCTTCAAATTCATACCATGATCGTAGCATGCATGGACTCGACTCATATGACTGGGATTTCCATGAAAAAGATTCTAGACAGAAAATGGGTGATCAATGTACATTTCTCTTCTGTTTCCTATTTATATTTATATATTACTTCTTCAATTTAGCATTATGGACATGGAAAGACCAAATCTAAGATCTGCAAAAAAATATTTTGCCTTCAAATTCATACCGTGATCGTAGCATGCATGGACTCGACTCATATGACTGGGATTTCCATGAAAAAGATTGTTGGCCGAAAATGGGTGATCACTGTACATTTCTCTTCTGTTTCCTATTCATATTTCTATTTTATTTCCTCAATTTAGCATTATGGACAGGGAAAGACCTAATCTAAGCTCTGCACAAAAATATTTTGCCTTCAAATTCAAGCCTTGATCGTAGCATCCATGACCTCGTTTCATATGACTGGGATTTCCATGAAAAAGAAAGGGGGCACAAAATGGGTGATCACTGTATATTTCTCTTCTGTTTTCTATTTATATTTCTATTTTACTTCCTTAATTTAGCATTATGGCCAGGGAAAGACCTAATCTAAGAACTGAAAAAAAATATTTTGCCTTCAAATTCATACCGTGATCGTAGCATGCATGGACTAGACTCATATGACTGGGATTTCCATTAAAAAGTTTGTAGGCCAAAAATGGGTGATCACTGTACATTTCTCTTCTCTTTCCTATTTATATTTCTATTTTACCTCCTCAATTTAGCATTATGGACAGGGAAAGACCTAATCTAAGCTCTGCACAAAAATATTTTGCCTTCAAATTCATACCGTGATCGTAGCATGCATTGACACGACTCATATGACTGGGATTTCCATGAAAAAGATTGTGGGCCGAAAATAGCTGATCACTGTACATTACTCTTCTGTTTCTAATTTATATTTCTATTTTTCCCTCCTCAATTTAGCATTATGGACATGTAATGACCTAATCTAAGCTCTGCACAAAAATATTTTGCCTTCACATTCCTACCGTGACCGTAGCATGAATGGACTCGACTCATATGACTGGGATTACCATGAAAAAGATTGTGGGCCGAAAATGGGAGATCACTGTACATTTCTCTTCTTTTTCCTATTTATATTTCTATTTTACTTCTTGAATTTAGCATTATGGACAGGGAAAACCTAATCTAAGCTCTGCACAAAAATATTTTGCCTTCAAATTCATAACTTGATCAGAGCATGCACGGACTCGACTCATATGACTGGGATTTCCATGAAAAAGATTATGGGCAGAAAATGGGTGATCACTGTACATTTCTCTTCTGTTTCCTATTTATATTTATATTTTACCTCCTCAATTTAGCATTATGGACAGTGAAAACCTAATCTATAATCTGCACAAAAATATTTTGCTTTCAAATTCATACCGTGAACGTAGCATGCATGGACTCGACTCATATGACTGGGATTTCCATGAAAAAGATTGTGGGCCGAAAATGGGTGATCATTGTACATTTCTCTTCTGTTTCCTATTTATATTTATATTTTACCTCCTCAATTTAGCATTATGGACAGGGACAGACCTAATATAAGATCTACACAAAAATATTTTGCCTTCAAATTCATACCGTGATCGTAGCAGGTATGGACTTGACTCATATGACTGGGATTTCCATGAAAAAGATTGTGGGCAGAAAATGGGTGATGACTGTACATTTCTCTACTGTTTGCTATTTATATTTCTATTTTACCTCCTCAATTTAGCATTATGGACAGGGAAAGACCTAATCTAAGATCTGCCAAAAAATATTTTGCCTTCAAATTCATACCGTTATCGTAGCATGCATAGACTCGACTTATATGACTGAGATTTCCATGAAAAATATTGGGGGCACAAAACGGGTGATCACTCTATATATCTCTTCTGTTTCCTATTTATATTTATATTTTACTTCCTCAATTTAGCATTATGGACAGGGAAAGACCTAATCTAAGCTCTGCACAAAAATATTTTGTCTTCAAATTCATACCGTGATCGTAGCATGCATGGACTCGACTCATATGACTGGGATTTCCATGAAAAAGGTTGTGGGCCGAAAATTGGTGATCACTGTACATTTCTCTTCTGTTTCCTATTTATATTTATATTTTACCTCCTCAATTTAGCATTATGGACAGGGAAAGACCTAATCAAAGATCTGCACAAAAATATTTTACCTTCATATTCATACCGTGATCGTAGCATGCATGGACTCGACTCATAGGACTGGGATTTCCATGAAAAAGATTGTGGGCGGAAAATGGGTGATCACTGTACATTTCAATTCTGTTTCCTATTTATATTTATATTTTAACTCCTCAATTTAGCATTATGGACAGAGTAAGACCTAATCTAAAAACTGCACAAAAATATTTTGCCTTCAAATTCATACCGTGATCGTAGCATGCATGGACTCGACTCATATGACTGGGATTTCCATGAAAAAGATTGTGGGCGGAAAAAGGGTGATCACTGTACATTTCTCTTCTGTTTCCTATTTATATTTATATTTTACCTCCTCAATTTAGCATTATGGACAGGGAAAGACCTAATCTAAGATCTGCACAAAAATATTTTGCCTTCAAATTCATACCGTGATCGTAGCATGCATGGACTCGACTCATATGACTGGGATTTCCATGAAAAAGATTGTGGGCCGAAAAAGGGTGATCAATGTAAATTTTTCTTCTGTTTCCTATGTATATTTCTATTTTACCTCCTCAATTTAGCATAATGGACAGGAAAAGACCTAATCTAAAATCTGCACAAAAATATTTTGCCTTCAAATTCATACTGTGATCGTAGCATGCATGGACTCGACTCATATGACTGGGATTTCCATGAAACAGATTGTGGGCCGAAAATGGGTGGTCACTGTACATTTCTCTTCTGTTTCCTATTTATATTTATATTTTACCTCCTCAATTTAGCATTATGGACAGGTAAAGACCTAATCTAAGATCTACACAAAAATATTTTGCCTTCAAATTCATACCGTGATCGTAGCATGCATGGACTCGACTCATATGACTGGGATTTCCATGAAAAAGAATGTGGGCCGAAAATGGGTGATCACTGTACATTTCTCTTCTGTTTCTTATTTATATTTCTATTTTACCTCCTAAATTTAGGAATATGGACCAGGAAAGACCTAATCTAAGCTCTGCACAAAAATATTTTGCCTTCAAATTCATACTGTGATCGTAGCATGCATGGACTCGACTCATATGACTGGGATTTCCATGAAAAAGATTGTGGGCAGAAAATAGGTGATCACTGTACATTTCTCTTCTGTTTCCTATTTATATTTATATTTTACCTCCTCAATTTAGCATAATGGACAGGGAAAGACCTAATCTAAAATCTGCACAAAAATATTTTGCCTTCAAATTCATACTGTGATCGTAGCATGCATAGACTCGACTCATATGACTGGGATTTCCATGAAACAGATTGTGGGCCGAAAATGGGTGGTCACTGTACATTTCTCTTCTGTTTCCTATTTATATTTATATTTTACCTCCTCAATTTAGCATTATGGACAGGGAAAGACCTAATCTAAAATCTACACAAAAATATTTTGCCTTCAAATTCATACCGTGATCGTAGCATGCATGGACTCAACTCACATGACTGGGATTTCCATGAAAAAGTTTGTGGCCCGAAACTGGGTGATCACTGTACATTTCTTTTCTGTTTCCTATTTATATTTCTATTTTACCTCCTCAATTTAGCATTATGGACAGGGAAAGGCCTAATCTAAGATCTGCACAAAAATATTTTGCCTTCAAATTCATACCGTGATCGTAGGATGCATGGACTCGACTCATATAACTGGGATTACCATTAAAAGATTGTGGGCCGAAAATGGGTGATCACTGTACATTTCTATTCTGTTTCCTATTTATATTTCTATTTTACCTCCTCAATATAGCATTATGGACAGGGAAAGACCTAATCAAGATCTGCACAAAAATATTTTGCCTTCAAATTCATACCGTGATCGTAGCATGCATGGACTCGACTCATATGAATGGGATTTACATGAAAAAGATAGTGGGCCGAAAATGGGTGATCACTGTACATTTCTCTTCTGTTTCCTATTTATATTTATATTTTACCACCTCAATTTAGCATTATGGCCAGGGAAAGACATAATCTAAGCTCTGCACAAAAATATTTTGCCTTCAAATTCATACCGTGAACGTAGCATGCATGGACTTGACTCATATGACAGGGATCACCATGAAAAAGATTGTGGCCCAAAAATCGGTGATTACTGTACATTTCTCTTCTGTTTCCTATTTATATTTATATTTTACCTCCTCAATTTAGCATTATGGACAGGGAAAGACCTAATGTAAGATCTGCACAAAAATATTTTGCCTTCAAATTCATAACGTGATCGTAGCATGCATGGACTCGACTCATAGGACTGGGATTTCCATGAAAAAGATTGTGGGCCGAAAATAGGTGATCACTGTACATTTCTCTTCTGTTTCCTATTTATATTTCTATTTTACGTACTCAATTTAGCATTATGGACAGGGAAAGACCTAATCTAAGATCTGCACAAAAATATTTTACCTTCAAATTCATACCGTGGTCGTAGCATGCATGTAATCGACTCATATGACTGGGATTTCCATGAAAAAGATTGTGGGCCGAAAATGCGTGAACACTGTACATTTCTCTTCTGTTTCCTATTTATATTTCTATTTTACCTACTCAATTTAGCATTATGGCCAGAGAAAGACCTAATCTAAGCTCTGCACAAAAATATTTTGTCTTCAAATTCATACCGTGATCTTAGCATGCATGGAGTCGACTCATATGACTGGGATTTCCATGAAAAAGATTGTGGGCCGAAAATGGGTGATCACTGTAAATTTCTCTTCTGTTTCCTATATATATTTATATTTTACCTCCTCAATTTAGCATTATGAACAGGGAAAGACCTAATCAAAGATCTGCACAAAAATATTTTGCCCTCAAATTCATACCGTGATCGTAGCATGCATGGACTCGACTCACATGACTGGGATTTCAATGAAAAAGATAGTTGGCCGAAAATTGGTGATCACTGTACATTTCTCTTCTGTTTCCTATTTATATTTTACCTCCTCAATTTAGCATTATGGACAGGGAAAGACCTAATCAAAGATCTGCACAAAAATATTTTGCCCTCAAATTCATACCGTGATCATAGCATGCATGGACTCGACTCACATGACTGGGATTTTAATGAAAAAGATTGTGGGCAGAAAATGGGTGATCACTGTACATTTCTCTTCTGTTTCCTATTTATATTTCTATTTTACCTCCTCAACTTAGCATTATGGTCAGGGAAAGACCTAATCTAAGCTCTGCACAAAAATATTTTGCCTTCAAATTCATACCGTGATCGTAGCATGCATGGACTCAACTCATATGACTGGTATTTCCATGAAAAAGATTGTGGGCCAAAAATGGGTGATCACTGTACATTTCTCTTCTGTTTCCTATTTATATTTATATTTTACCTCCTCAATTTAGCATTATGGCCAGGGAAAGACCTTATCTAAAATCTGCACAAAAATATTTTGCCTTCAAATTCATACCGTGATCGTAGCATGCATGGACTCGACTCATATGAATGGGATTTCCATGAAAAAGATAGTTGGCCGAAAATGGGTGATCACTGTACATTTCTCTTCTGTTTCCTATTTATATTTTACCTCCTCAATTTAGCATTAT
Organism: Acanthosepion lycidas; assembly: GCA_963932145.1. NCBI lineage: Eukaryota > Metazoa > Mollusca > Cephalopoda > Sepiida > Sepiidae > Acanthosepion > Acanthosepion lycidas. The sequence goes on along the minus strand of OZ010589.1, from coordinate 1,011,017 downwards.
GGCCAGGGAAAGACATAATCTAAGCTCTGCACAAAAATATTTTGCCTTCAAATTCATAACGTGAACGTAGCATGCATGGACTTGACTCATATGACAGGGATCTCCATGAAAAAGATTGTGGGCCAAAAATGGGTGATCACTGTACATTTCTCTTCTGTTTCCTATTTATATTTATATTTTACCTCCTCAATTTAGCATTATGGACAGGGAAAGACCTAATCTAAAATCTGCACAAAAATATTTTGCCTTCAAATTCATACCGTGATCGTAGCATTCATGGACTCGACTCATAGGACTGGGATTTCCATGAAAAGATTGTGGGCCGAAAATAGGTGATCACTGTACATTTCTCTTCTTTTTTCGATTTATATTTCTATTTTACCTCCTCAATTTAGCATTATGGACAGTGAAAGACCTAATCTAAAATCTGCACAAAAATATTTTGCTTTCAAATTCATACCGTGATCGTAGCAAGCATGGACTCGACTCATGTGACTGGAATTTCCATGAAAAAGATTGTGGGCCGAAAATGGGTGATCACTGTACATTTCTCTTGTGTTTCCTATTTATATTTATATTTTACCTCCTCCATTTAGCATTAAGTCCAGGGAAAGACCAAATCTAAGATCTGCACACAAATATTTTGCCTTCAAATTGATACCGTGATCGTAGCATGCATGGACTCGAATCATATGACTGGGATTTTTATGAAAAAGATTGTGGGCCGAAAATGCGTGATCACTGTACATTTCTCTTCTGTTTCCTATTAATATTTCTATATTAACTCCTCAATTTAGCATTATGGACAGGGAAAGACCTTATCTAAGCTCTGCACAAAAATATTTTGCCTTCAAATTCATACCGTGATCGTAGCATGCAGGGACATGACTCATATGACTGGGATTTCCATGAAAAAGATTGTGGGCCGAAAATGGGTGATCATTGTACATTTCTCTTCTGTTTCCTATTTATATTTATATTTTACCTCCTAAATTTAGCATTATGGACAGGGAAAGATTTTATCTAAGCTCTGCACACAAATATTTTGCCTTCAAATTCATACCGTGATCGTAGCATGCATGCACGCAACTCATATGACTGTGATTTCCATGAAAAAGACTGTGGGCCGAAAATGGGTGATCACTGTACATTTCTCTTCTGTTTCCTATTTATATTTATATTTTACCTCCTAAATTTAGCATTATGGACAGGGAAAGAACTAATCTAAAATCTGCACAAAAATATTTTGCCTTCAAATTCATACCGTGATTGTAGCATGCATGGAATCGACTCATATGACTGGGATTTCCATGAAAAAGATTGTAGGCCTAAAATGGGTGATCACTGTACATTTCTCTTCTGTATTCTATTTATATTTATATTTTACTTCCTCAATTCAGCATTATGGCCAGGAAAGACCTAATCTAAGCTCTGCACGAAAATATTTTGCCTTCAAATTCATACCGTGAATGTAGCAGGCATTTACTCGACTCATATGATTGGGATTTCCTTGAAAATGATTGTGGGCCGAAAATGGGTGATCACTGTACATTTCTCTTCTGTTTCCTATTACTATTTCTATTTTACTTCCTTAATTTAGCATTATGGACAGGGAAAGACCTAATCTAAGATCTGCACAGAAACATTTTGCTTTCAAATTCATTCCGTGATCGTAGCATGCATGGACGCGACTCATATGACTCGGATTTCCATGAAAAATATTGTGCGCCGAAAATGGGTGATCACTGTACATTTCTCTTCTGTTTCCTAGTTATATTTATAATTTACCTCCTCAATTTAGCATTACGGACAGGGAAAGACATAATCTATGCTCTGCACAAAAATATTTTGCCGTCAAATTCATACCGTGATCGTAGCATGCATGGACGCGACTCATATGACTGGGATTTCCATGTAAAAGATTGTGGGCCGAAAATGGGTGATCAGTGTACATTTCTCTCCTTTTCCTATTTATATTTCTATTTTACCTTCTCAATTTAGCATTATGGACAAGGAAAGTCCTAATCTAAAATCTTCACAAAAAAATTTTGCTTTCAAATTCATACCGTGATCGTAGCATGCATAGACTTGACGCATATGACTGGTATTTCCATGAAAAAGATTGTTGGCCGAAAATTGGTGATCACTGTACATTTCTCTTCTGTTTCCTATTTATATTTCTATTTTACCTCCTCAATTTAGCATTATGTACAGGGAAAGACCTAATCTAAAATCTCCACAAAAATATTTTGCCTTCAAATTCATACCGTGATCGTAGCATGCATGGACTCGAATCATATGACTGGGATTTCCATGAAAAAGATTGTGGGCCGAAAATGGGTGATCACTGTACAATTCTCTTCGGTTTGCTATTCATATTTCTATTTTACCTCCTCAATTTAGCATTATGGACAGGGAAAAACAAAATCTAAAATCTGCACAAAAATATTTTGCCTTCAAATTCATACCGTGATCGTAGCATGCATGGACTCGACTCATATGACTGGGATTTCCATGAAAAAGATTGTGGGACGAAAATGGGTGATCACTTCATATTTCTCTTCCGTTTCCTATTTATATTTATATTTTACCAACTCAATTTAGCATCATGGACAGGGAAAGACCTAATCTAAGATCTGCTTAAAAATATTTTCCCTTCAAATTCATACCGTGATCGTAGCATGCATGGACTCGATTCATATGACTGGGATTTCCATGAAAAAGATTGTGGGCCGAAAATGGGTGATCACTGTACATTTCTCTTCTGTTTCCTATTCATATTTATATTTTACATCATCAATTTAGCATTATGGACAGGGAAAGACCTAATCTAAGATCTGCACAAAAATATATTGCCTTCAAATTCATACCGTGATCGTAGCATGCATGGACTCGACTCATATGACTGGGATTTCCATGAAAAAGATTGTGGGCCGAAAATGGGTGATCACTGTACATTTCTCTTCTGTTTCCTATTTATATTTCTATTTTACCAACTCAATTTAGCATTATGGACAGGGAAAGACCTAATCTAAGATCTGCACAAAAATATTTTGCTTCAAATTCATACCGTGATCGTAGCATGCATGGACTTGACTCATATGACTGGGATTTCCATGAAAAAGATTGTGGGCCGAAAATGGGTGATCACTGTACATTTCTCTTCTGTTTCCTCTTTATATATCTATTGTACCTTTTCAATTTAGCATTATGGACAGGGAAAGACATAATCTAAAATCTGCACAAAAATATTTTGCCTTGAAATTCATACCGTGATCGTAGCATGCATGGACTCGACTCATATGACTGGGATTTCCATGAAAAAGATTGCGGGACGAAAATGGGTGATCACTTTATATTTCTCTTCCGTTTCCTATTTATATTTCTATTTTACCAACTCAATTTAGCATCATGGACAGGGAAAGACCTAATCTAAGATCTGCTTAAAAATATTTTGCCTTCAAATTCATACCGTGATCGTAGCATGCATGGACTCGACTCATATGACTGGGATTTCCATGAAAAAGATTGTGGACCGAAAATGTGTGATCACTTTACATTTCTCTTCTGTTTCCTATTTATATTTCTATTTTACCTCCTCAATTTAGCATTATGGACAGGGAAAGACTTAATCTAAGATCTACACAAAAATATATTGCCTTCAATTTCATACCGTGATCGTAGCATGCATGGACTTGACTCATATGACTGGGATTTCCATGAAAAAGATTGTGGGCCGAAAATGGGTGATCACTGTACATTTCTCTTCTGTTTCCTATTTATACTTCTATTTTACCAACACAATTTAGCATTATCGCCAGTGAAAGAAATAATCTAAGCTCTGCACCAAAATATTTTGCCTTCAAATTCATACCGTGTTCGTAGCATGCATGGACTCGACTCATATGACTGGGATTTCTATGAAAAAGACTGTGGGCCGAAAATGGGTGAACACTGTACATTTCTCTTCTGTTTCTATTTATATTTCTATTTTACCTCCTCAATTTAGCATTATGGACAGGGAAGACCTAATCTAAGATCAGCACAAAAATATTTTGCCCTCAAATTCATACCGTGATCGTAGCATGCATGGACTCGACTCATATGACTGGGATTTCCATGAAAAAGATTGTGGGCCGAAAATGGGTGATCACTGTACATTTCTCTTCTGTTTCCTATTTATATTTATATTTTACCTCCTCAGTTTATCATTATGGACAGGGAAAGACCTAATCTAAGATCTGCACAAAAATATTTTGCCTTCAAATTCATACCCTTATCGTAGCATGCATGGACTCGACTCATATGACTGGGATTTCCCTGAAAAAGATGGTGGGCACAAAATGGGTGATCACTGTACATTTCTCTTCTGTTTCCTATTTATATTTATATTTTACCTCCTCAATTTAGCATTATGGACAGGGAAGACCTAATCTAAGATCTGCACAAAAACATTTTGCCTTCAAATTCATACCTTGATCGTAGCATGCATGGACTCGACCCATATGACTGGGATTTCCATGAAAAAGTTTGTGGGCCGAAAATGGGTGATCACTGTACATTTCTCTTCTGTTTCCTATTTATATTTCTTTTTTACCTCCTCAATTTAGCATTATGGCCAGGGAAAGACCGAATCTAAGCTCTGCACAAAAATATTTTGCCTTCAAATTCATACCGTGAACGTAGCATGCATGGACTCGACTCATATGACTGGGATTTCCATGAAAAAGATTGTGGGCCAAAAATGGGTGATCACTGTACATTTCTCTTCTGTTTCGTATTCATATATCTATTTTACCTCCTCAATTTACCATTATAGACAGGGAAAGACCTAATCTAAAATCTGCACAAAAATATTTTGACTTCAAATTCATACCGTGATCGTAGCATGCATGTACTCGACTCATATGACTGGGATTTCCATGAAAAAGATTGTGGGCCGAAAATGGGTGATCACTGTACATTTTTTCTACTGTTTCCTATTTATATTTTTATTTTACCAACTCAATTTAGCATTATGGACAGGGAAAGACCTAATGTAAGATCTGCAAAAAAATATTTTCCCTTCAAATTCATACCGTGATCGTAGCATGCATGGACTCGGCTCATATGACTGGCATTTCCATGAAAAAGATTGTGGACCGAAAATGGGTGATCACTGTACATTTCTCTTCTGTTTTCTACTTATATTTCTATTTTACCTCCTCAATTTAGCATTATGGACAGGGAAAGACCTAATCTAAAATCTGCACAAAAATATTTTGCCTTCAAATTCATACTGTGATCGTAGCATGAATGGACTCGACTCATATGACTGGGATTTCCATAAAAAAGATTGTGGGCCGAAAATGAGTGATCACTGTACATTTCTCTTCTGTTTACTATTTATATTTTACCTCCTCAATTTAGCATTATGGCCAGGGAAAGACCTAATCTAAGTTCTGCACAAAAATATTTTGCCTTCAAATTCATACCGTGATTGTAGCATGCATGGACTCGACTCATATGACTGGGATTTCCATGAAAAAGATTGTGGGCCGAAAATGGGTGATCACTGTACATTTCTCTTCTGTTTACTATTTATATTTATATTTTACCTCCTCAATTTAGCATTATGGCCAGGGAAAGACCTAATCTAAGTTCTGCACAAAAATATTTTGCCTTCAAATTCATACTGTGATTGTAGCATGCATGGATTCGACTCATATGACTGGGATTTCCATGAAAAAGATTGTGGGCCGAAAATGGGTGATCACTGTACATTTCTCTTCTGTTTCCTATTTATATTTATATTTTACATTGTCAATTTAGCATTATGGACAGGAAAAGACCTAATCTAAGATCTGCACAAAAATGTTTTGCCTTCAAATTCATACCGTGATCGTAGCATGCATGGACTCGACTCATATGACTGGGATTTCCATGAAAAAGATTGTGGGCTGAAAATGGGTGATCACTGTACATTTCTCTTCTGGTTCCTATTTATATTTATATTTTACATCCTCAATTTAGCTTTATGGACAGGGAAACACCTAATCTAACATCTGCATGAAAATATTTTGCCTTCAAATTCATACTGTGATCGCAGCATGCATGGACTCGACTTGTATGACTGGGATTTCCATGAAAAAGATTGTGGGCACAAAATGGGTGATCACTGTACATTTCTCTTCTGTTTCCTATTTATATTTCTATTTTACCTCCTCAATTTAGCATTATCGCCAGTGAAAGACCTAATCTAAGCTCTGCACAAAAATATTTTGCCTTCAAATTAATACCGTGATCGTAGCATGCATGTACTCGACTCATATGACTGGGATTTCCATGAAAAAGATTGTGGGCCGAAAATGTGTGATCACTGTACATTTTTTCTACTGTTTCCTATTTATATTTATATTTTACCAACTCAATTTAGCATTATGGACAGGGAAAGACCTAATCTAATATCTGCACAAAAATATTTTGCCTTCAAATTCATACCGTGGTCGTAGCATGCATGGAATCGACTCATATGACTGGGATTTCCATGAAAAAGATTGTGGGCCGAAAATGCGTGAACACTGTACATTTCTCTTCTGTTTCCTATTTTTATTTCTATTTTATCTACTCAATTTAGCATTATGGCCAGGGAAAGACCTAATCTAAGCTCTGCACAAAAATATTTTGCCTTCAAATTCATACCGTGATCTTAGCATGCATGGAGTCGACTCATATGACTGGGATTTCCATGAAAAAGATTGTGGGCCGAAAATGGGTGATCACTGTACATTTCTCTTCTGTTTCCTCTTTATATTTATATTTTACTTCCTCAATTTAGCATTATGGACAGGGAATGACTTAATCAAAGATCTGCACAAAAATATTTTGCCCTCAAATTCATACCGTGATTGTAGCATGCATGGACTCGACTCATATGACTGGGATTTCAATGAAAAAGATTGTGGGCAGAAAATGGGTGATCACTGTACATTTCTCTTCTGTTTCCTATTTATATTTCTATTTTACCTCCTCAACTTAGTATTATGGCCAGGGAAAGACCTAATCTAAGCTCTGTACAAAAATATTTTGCCTTCAAATTCATACCGTGATCGTAGCATGCATGGACACGACTCATATGACTGGGATTTCCATGAAAAAGATTGTGGGCCGATAATGGGTGATCACTGAACATATCTATTCTGTTTCCTATTTATATTTATATTTTACCTCCTCAATTTAGCATTATGGACAGGGAAAGACCAAATCTAAGATCTGCACAAAAATATTTTGCCTTCAAATTCATACCGTGATCGTAGCATGCATGGACTCGAGTCATATGACTGGGATTACCATGACAAAGATTGTGGGCCAAAAATGGTTGATCACTGTACATTTCTCTTCTGTTTCCTATTTATATTTCTATTTTACCTCCTCAATTTAGCATTATGGACAGGGAAAGACCTAATCTAAAATCTGCACAAAAATATGTTGCAATCAAATTCATACCGTGATCGTAGCATGCATGGAATCGACTCATATGACTGGGATTTCCATGAAAAAGATTGCGGGCCGAAAATGCGTGAACACTGTACATTTCTCTTCTGTTTCCTATTTATATTTCTATTTTACCTACTCAATTTAGCATTATGGCCAGGGAAAGACCTAATCAAAGATCTGCACAAAAATATTTTGCCGTCAAATTCATACCGTGATCGTAGCATGCATGGACTCGACTCATATGACTGGGATTTCCATGAAAAAGATTGTGTGCCGAAAATGGCTGATCACTGTACGTTTCTCTTCTGTTTCCTATTTATATTTATATTTTACCTCCTCAATTTAGCATTATGGACAGGGAAAGACCTAATCTAAAGTCTGCACAAAAATATTTTGCCTTCAAATTCATACCGTGATCGTAGCATGCATGTACTCGACTCATATGACTGGGATTTGCATGAAAAAGATTGTGGCATGAAAATGGGTGATCACTGTACATTTCTCTTCTGTTTCCTATTTATATTTCTATTTTACCTCCTGAATTTAGCATTATGAACAGGGAAAGACCTAATCTAAAATCTGCACAAAAATATTTTGCCTTCATATTCATACCGTGATCGTAGCATGCATGGACTCGACTCATATGACTGGGATTTCCATGAAAAAGATTGTAGGCCAAAAATGGGTGATCACTGTATATTTCTGTTCTGTTTCGTATTCATATTTCTATTTTACCTCCTCAATTTAGCATTATGGACAGGGAAAGACCTAATCTAAAATCTGCACAAAAATATTATTCCTTCAAATTCTTACCGTGATCGTAGCATGCATTGACTCGACTCATATGACTGGGATTTCCATGAAAAAGATTGTGGCCGGAAAATGGGTGATCACTGTACATTTCTCTTCTGTTTCCTATTTATATTTATATTTTACCTCCTCAATTTAGCATTATGGACAGGGAAAGACATAATCTAAGGTCTGCACAAAAATATTTTGCATTCAAATTCATACCATGAACGTAGCATGCATGGACTCGACTCATATGACTGGGATTTCCATGAAAAATATTGTGGGCAGAAAATGGGTGATCACTGCACATTTCTCTTCTTTTTTCTATTTATATTTCTATTTTACCTCCTCAATTTAGCATTAAGGACAGGGAAAGTCCTAATCTAAAATCTTCAGAAAAATATTTTCCTTTCAAATTCATACCGTGATCGTAGCATGCATGGACTCGAGTCATATGACTGGGATTTCCATGAAAAAGATTGTAGGGTGAAAATGGGTGATCACTGTACATTTCTCTTCTGTTTCCTATTTATATTTATATTTTACCTCCTCATTTTAGCATTATGGACAGGGAAAGATATTATCTAATCTCTGGACACAAATATTTTGCCTTCAAATTCATACCGTGATCGTAGCATGCATGGACTCGACTCATAGGACTGGGATTTCCATGAAAAAGATTGTGGGCCGAAAATGGGTGATCACTGTACATTTCTCTTCTGTTTCCTATTTATATTTCTATTTTACCTCCTCAATTTAGCATTAAGGCCAGGGAAAGACCAAATCTAAGATCTGCACAAAAATATTTTGCCTTCAAATTCATACCGTGATCGTAGCATGCATGGACTCGACTCATATGACTGGGATTTTTATGAAAAAGATTGTGGGCCGAAAATGCGTGATCACTGTACATTTCTCTTCTGTTTCCTATTTATATTTCTATATTACCTCCTCAATTTAGCATTATGGACAGGGAAAACCTTATCTAAGCTCTGCACAAAAATATTTTGCCTTCAAATTCATACCGTGATCGTAGCATGCATGGACTCGACTCATAGGACTGGGATTTCCATGAAAAAGATTGTGGGCCGAAAATGGGTGATCACTGTACAATTCTCTTCTGTTTCCTATTTATATTTCTATTTTACCTCCTCAATTTAGTATTATGGACAGGGAAATACTTAATCTAAAATCTGCACAAAAATAATTTGACTTCAAATTCATAACGTGATCGAAGCATGCATGAACTCGACTCATATGACTGGGATTTCCAGGAAAAAGATTGTGGGCCGAAAATGGGTGATCACTGTATATTTCTCTTCTGTTTCCTATTTATATTTCTATTTTACCTCCTCAATTTAGTATTATGGACAGGGAAATACTTAATCTAAAATCTGCACAAAAATAATTTGACTTCAAATTCATAACGTGATCGAAGCATGCATGAACTCGACTCATATGACTGGGATTTCCAGGAAAAAGATTGTGGGCCGAAAATGGGTGATCACTGAACATTTCTCTTCTGTTTCCTATTTATATTTATATTTTACCTCCTCAATTTAGCATTATGGACAGGGAAAGACCTAATCTAAGATCTGCCCAAAAATATTTTGCCTTCAAATTCATACCGTGATCGTAGCATGCATGGACTCGACTCATATGACTGGGATTTCCATGAAAAAGATTGTGGGCCGAAAATGGGTGTTCACTGTTCATTTCTCTTCTGTTTCCTATTTATATTTCTATTTTACCTCCTCAATTTGGCATTATGGACAGCGAAAGATCTAATCTAAGATCTGCACAAAAATATTTTGCCTTCAAATTCATACCGTGATCGTAGCATGCATGGACTCGACTCATATGACTGGGATTTCCATGAAAAAGATTGTGGACCGAAAATGTGTGATCACTGTACATTTCTCTTCTGTTTTCTATTAATATTTCTATTTTACCTCCTCAATTTAGCATTATGGACAGGGAAAGACCTAATCTAATATCTGCACAAAAATATTTTGCCTTCAAATTCATACCGTGATCATAGCATGGAAGTACACGACTCATATGACTGGGATTTCCATGAAAAAGATTGTGGTCCGAAAATGGGTGATCACTGTATATGTGTCTTCTGTTTCCTATTTATATTTATATTTTACCTCCTCAATTTAGCATTATGGACAGGGAAAGACCTAATCTAAGATCTGCACAAAAATATTTTGCCTTCAAATTCATACCGTGATCGTAGCATGCATGGACTCGACACATATGACTGGGATTTCCATGAAAAAGATTGTGGGCCGAAAATGGGTGATCACTGTACATTTCTCTATTGTTTCCTATTTATATTCCTATTTTATCTCCTCAATGTAGCATTATGGCCAGTGAAAGACGTAATCTAACCTCTGCACGAAAATAATTTGCCTTCAAATTCATACCGTGATCGTAGCATGCATGGACTCGACTCATATGACTGGGATTTCCATGACAAAGTTTGTGGGCCGAAAATGGGTGATCACTGTACATTTCACCTCTGTTTCCTATTTATATTTCTATTTTACCTCCTCAATTTAGCATTATGGACAGGGAAAGACCTAATCTAAGATCTGCCCAAAAATATTTTGCCTTCAAATTCATACCGTGATCGTAGCATGCATGGACTCGACTCATATGACTGGGATTTCCATGAAAAGATTGTGGGCCGAAAATGGGTGATCACTGTACATTTCTCTTCTGTTTCCTATTTATATTTCTATTTTACCTCCTCAATTTACCATTATGGACAGGGAAAGACCTAATCTAAAATCTGCACAAAAATATTTTGCCTTCAAATTCATACCGTGATTGTAGCATACATAGACTCGACTGATATGACTGGGATTTCCATGAAAAAGATTGTGGCACGAAAATGGGTGATAACTGTATATATCTCTTCTGTTTCCTATTTCTATTTCACCTCCTCAATTTACCATTATGGACAGGGAAAGACCTAATCTAAAATCTGCACAAAAATATTTTGCCTTCAAATTTATACCGTGATCGTATCATGTATGGACTCGACTCATATGACTGGGATTTCCATGAAAAAGATGGTAGGCCTAAAATGGGTGATCACTGTAAATTTCACTTCTGTTTCCTATTTATATTTATATTTTACTTCCTTCATTTAGCATTATGGACAGGGAGAGGCCTAATCTAAGCTCTGCAAAAAAATATTTTGCTTTCAAATTCATACCGTGATCGTAGCATGTATGGACTCGACTCATATGACTGGGATTTCAATGAAAAAGATTGTGGGCAGAAAATGGGTGATCACTGTACATTTCTCTTCTGTTTCCTCTTTATATTTTTATTTTACTTCCTTCATTTAGCATTATGGACAGGGAAAGACCTAATCTAAGATCTGCAAAAAAATATTTTGCTTTCAAATTCATACCGTGATCGTAGCATGTATGGACTCGACTCATATGACTGGGATTTCCATGAAAAAGATTGTGGGCTGAAAATGGGTGATCACTGTACATTTCTCTTCTGTTTCCTATTTATATTTTTATTTTACTTCCTTCATTTAGCATTATGGACAGGGAAAGACCTAATCTAAGATCTGCAAAAAAATATTTTGCTTTCAAATTCATACCGTGATCGTAGCATGTATGGACTCGACTCATATGACTGGGATTTCCATGAAAAAGATTGTGGGCTGAAAATGGGTGATCACTGTACATTTCTCTTCTGTTTCCTATTTATATTTCTATTTTACCTCGTCAATTTAGCATAATGGACAGGGAAAGACCTAATCTAAGATCTGCACAAAAATGTTTTGCCTTCAAATTCATACCGTGATCGTAGCATGCATGGACTCGACTCATATGACTGGGATTTCCATGAAAAATTGTCGGCGGAAAATGGGTGATCACTGTACATTTCTCTTCTGTTTCCTATTTATATTTATATTTTACCTCCTCAATTTAGCATTATGGACAGGGAATGACCTAATCGAAGATCTGCACAAAAATATTTTGCCTTCAAATTTATACCGTGATCGTATCATGTATGGACTCGACTCATATGACTGGGATTTCCATGAAAAAGATGGTAGGCCTAAAATGGGTGATCACTGTAAATTTCACTTCTGTTTCCTATTTATATTTATATTTTACTTCCTTCATTTAGCATTATGGACAGGGAGAGGCCTAATCTAAGCTCTGCAAAAAAATATTTTGCTTTCAAATTCATACCGTGATCGTAGCATGTATGGACTCGACTCATATGACTGGGATTTCAATGAAAAAGATTGTGGGCAGAAAATGGGTGATCACTGTACATTTCTCTTCTGTTTCCTCTTTATATTTTTATTTTACTTCCTTCATTTAGCATTATGGACAGGGAAAGACCTAATCTAAGATCTGCAAAAAAATATTTTGCTTTCAAATTCATACCGTGATCGTAGCATGTATGGACTCGACTCATATGACTGGGATTTCCATGAAAAAGATTGTGGGCTGAAAATGGGTGATCACTGTACATTTCTCTTCTGTTTCCTATTTATATTTCTATATTACCTTCTCAATTTTGCATTATGGACAGGGAAAGACCTAATCTAAGCTCTGCAAAAAAATATTTTGCCTACAAATTCATACCGTGATCGTAGCACGTATGGACTCGACTCATATGACTGGGATTTCCATGAAAAAGATTGTGGGCAGAAAATGGGTGATAACTGTACATTTCTGTTCTGTTTCTTATTTATATTTCAATTTTACTTCCTCAATTTAGCATTATGGACAGGGAAAGACCTAATCTAAGTTCTGCAAAAAAATATTTTGCCTTCAAATTCATACCGTGATCGTAGCATGCATGGATTCGACTCATATGACTGGGATTTCCATGAAAAAGATTGTGGGCAGAAAATGGGTGATCACTGTACATTTCTCTTCTGTTTCCTATTTATATTTATATTTTACTTCCTTCATTTAGCATTATGGAGAGGGAAAGACCTAATCTAAGCACTGCACAAAAATATTTTGCCTTCAAATTCATACCGTGATCGTACCATGCACGGACTCGACTCATATGACTGGGATTTCCATGAAAAAGATTGTGGGCACAAAATGGGTGATCACTGTACATTTCTCTTCTGTTTCCTATTTATATTTATATTTAATTCCTCAATTTAGCATTATGATGAGGGAAAGACGTAATCTAAAATTTGCAAAAAAATATTTTTCCTTCAAATTCATACCGTGATCGTAGCATGCATGGACTCGACTTATATGACTGGGATTTCCATGAAAAAGATTGTGGGCAGAAAATGCGTGATCACTGTACATTTCTCTTCTATGTCCTATTTATATTTCTATTTTGCCTTCTCAATTTAGCATTATGGACAAGGAAAGTCCTAATCTAAAATCTTCACAAAAATATTTTGCTTTCAAATTCATACCGTGATCGTAGCATGCATTCAATCGACTCATATGACTGGGATTTCCATGAAAAAGATTGTGGGCAGAAAATGGGTGATCACTGTACATTTCTCTTCTGTTTCCTATTTATATTTATATATCACTTCCTCAAATTAGCATTATGGACAGGGAAAGACCTAATCTAAGCTCTGCAAAAAAACATTTTGCCTTCAAATTCATACCGTGATCCTAGCATGCATAGACTCGACTCATATGACTGGGATTTCCATGAAAAAGATTGAGGGCAGAAAATGGGTGATCACTGTATATTTCTCTTCTGTTTCCTATTTATATTTATATTTTAATTCCTCAATTTAGCATTATGGACAGGGAAAGACCGAATCTAAGCTCTGCAAAAAAATATTTTGCCTTCAAATTCATACCGTGATCGTAGCATGCATGGATCGTCTCATATGACTGGGATTTCCATGAAAAAGATTGTGGGCAGAAAATGGGTGATCACTGTACATTTCTCTTGTTTCCTATTTATATTTATATTTTACTTCCTTCATTTCAATTATGGACAGGGAAAGACCTAATCTAAGCTCTGCAAAAAAATAATTTGCATTGAAATTCATACCGTGATCGTAGCATGCATGGATTCGACTCATATGACTAAGATTTCCATGAAAAAGATTGTGGGCAGAAAATGGGTGATCACTGTACATTTCTCTTCTGTTTCCTATTCATATTTCTATTTTACCTCTTCAATTTTGCATTATGGACAGGGAAAGACCTAATCTAAGCTCTGAACAAAAATATTTTGCCTTCATATTCATACCGTGATCGTAGCATTCATGGACTCGACTCATATGACAGGGATTTCCATGAAAAAGATTGTGGTCCGAAAATAGGTGATCACTGTACATTTCTCTTGTTTCCTATTTATATTTATATTTTACTTCATCAATTTAGCATTATGGACAGGGAATGACCTAATCTGAGATCTGCAAAGAAATATTTTGCCTTCAAATTCATACCGTGATCGTAGCATGCATGGACTCGACTCATATGAGTGGGATTTCCATGAAAAAGATTGTGGGCCGAAAATTGCTGATCACTGTACATTTCTCTTCTGTTTCCTATTTATATTTCTATTTTACCTCCTCAATTTAGCATTATGGACAGGGAAAGACCTAATCTAACATCTGCAAAAAAATATTTTGCCTTCAAATTCATACCGTGATCGTAGCATGCATGGACTCGACTCATATGACTGGGATTTCCATGAAAAAGATTGTGGGCAGAAAATGGGTGATCACTGTACATTTCTCTTCTGTTTCCTATTTCTATTTCTATTTTACCTCCTCAATTTAGCATTATGGACAGGGAAAGACCTAATCTAAGCTCTGCACAAAAATATTTTGCCTTCAAATTCATACCGTGAACGTAGCATGCATGGACTCGACTCATATGACTGGGATTTCCATGAAAAAGATTGTGGGCACAAAATGAGTGATCACTGTACATTTTTCTTCTGTTTCCTATTTATATTTCTATTTTACTTCCTTCATTTAGCATTACAAACAGGGAAAGACCTAATCTAAGATCTGCAAAAAAAAAATTTGCCTTCAAATTCATACCGTGATCGTAGCATGCATGGACTCGACTCATATGACTGGGATTTCCATGAAAAAGATTGTGGGCAGAAAATGGGTGATCACTGTACATTTCTCTTCTGTATTCTATTTATATTTCTATTTTACCTCGTCAATTTAGCATAATGGACAGGGAAAGACCTAATCTAAGCTCTGCAAAAAAATATTTTGCCTTCAAATTCATACCGTGATCGTAGCATGCATGGACACGACACATAGGACTGGGATTTCCATGAAAAAGATTGTGGGCACAAAATGGGTGATCACTGTACATTTCTATTCTGTTTCCTATTTATATTTATATTTTACTTCCTTCATTTAGCATTATGGACATGGAAAGACCTAATCTACGATCTGCAAAAAAATATTTTGCCTTCAAATTCATACCGTGATAGTATCATGCATGGACTCGACTCATATGACTGGGATTTCCATGAAAAAGTTTGTGGGCCGAACATGGGTGATCACCGTACATTTCTCTTCTGTACCCTATTTATATTTTACCTCCTCAATTTAGCATTATGGACAGGTAAAGACGTAATCTAAAATCTGCACAAAAATATTTTGCTTTCAAATTCATACCGTGATCGTAGCATGCATGGACTCGAATCATATGACTGGGATTTCCATGAAAAAGATTTTGGGCCGAAAATGGTTAATCACTGTACATTTCTCTTCTGTTTCCTATTTATATTTATATTTTATCTCCTCAATTTAGCATTATGGACAGGTAAAGACGTTATCTAAAATCTGCACAAAAATATTTTGCTTTCAAATTCATACCGTGATCGTAGCATGCATGGACTCGTCTCATATGACTGGGATTTCCATGAAAAATATTGTTGGCCGAAAATTGGTGATCACTGTACATTTCTCTTCTGTTTCCTATTTATATTTATATTTTACCTCCTCAATTTAGCATTATGGACAGGGAAACACCTAATCTAAAATCTGCACAAAAATATTTTGCTTTCAAATTGATACCGTGATTGTAGCATGCACGGACTCGACTCATATGACTGGGATTTCCATGAAAAAGATTGTAGGCTGAAAATGGTTCATCACTGTACATTGCTCTTCTTTTTTCTATTTATATTTCTATTTTACCTCCTCAATTTAGCATTATGGACAGGGAAAGATCTAATCTAAGATCTGCACAAAAATATTCTGCCTTCAAAGTCGCACCGTGATCGTAGCATGCATGGACTCGACTCATATGACTGGGATTTCCATGAAAAAGATTGTGGGCCGAAAACGGGTGATCACTGTACATTCCTCTCCCGTTTCCTATTAATATTTCTATTTTACTTCCTTCATTTAGCTTTATGGACAGGAAAAGACCTAATCTAAGCTCTGCACAAAAATATTTTGCCTTCAAATTCATACCGTGATCGTAGCATGCATGGACTCCACTCATATGACTGGGATTTCCATGAAAAAGATTGTGGGCTGAAAATGGGTTATCACTGTACTTTTCTCTTCTGTATTCTATTTATATTTCTAATTTACCTCCTCAATTTAGCATTATAGCCAGGGAAAGACCTAATCTAAGCTCTGGACAAAAATATTTTGCCTTCAAATTCATACCGTGATCGTAGCATGCATGGACTCGACTCATATGACTGGGATTTCCATGAAAAAGATTGTGGGCAGAAAATGGGTGATCACTGTACATTTCTCTTCTGTTTCCTATTTATATTTCTATTTTACCTCCTCAATTTAGCATTATGGACAGGGAAAGACCTAATCTAAGCTCTGCACAAAAATATTTTGCCTTCAAATTCATAACGTGATCGTAGCATGCATGGACTCGACTCATATGACTGGGATTTCCATGAAAAAGATTGTGGGCAGAAAATGGGTGATCACTGTACATTTCTCTTCTGTATTCTATTTATATTTCTATTTTACCTCGTCAATTTAGCATAATGGACAGGGAAAGACCTAATCTAAGCTCTGCAAAAAAATATTTTGCCTTCAAATTCATACCGTGATCGTAGCATGCATGGACACGACACATAGGACTGGGATTTCCATGAAAAAGATTGTGGGCACAAAATGGGTGATCACTGTACATTTCTATTCTGTTTCCTATTTATATTTATATTTTACTTCCTTCATTTAGCATTATGGACATGGAAAGACCTAATCTACGATCTGCAAAAAAATATTTTGCCTTCAAATTCATACCGTGATAGTATCATGCATGGACTCGACTCATATGACTGGGATTTCCATGAAAAAGTTTGTGGGCCGAACATGGGTGATCACCGTACATTTCTCTTCTGTACCCTATTTATATTTTACCTCCTCAATTTAGCATTATGGACAGGTAAAGACGTAATCTAAAATCTGCACAAAAATATTTTGCTTTCAAATTCATACCGTGATCGTAGCATGCATGGACTCGAATCATATGACTGGGATTTCCATGAAAAAGATTTTGGGCCGAAAATGGTTAATCACTGTACATTTCTCTTCTGTTTCCTATTTATATTTATATTTTATCTCCTCAATTTAGCATTATGGACAGGTAAAGACGTTATCTAAAATCTGCACAAAAATATTTTGCTTTCAAATTCATACCGTGATCGTAGCATGCATGGACTCGTCTCATATGACTGGGATTTCCATGAAAAATATTGTTGGCCGAAAATTGGTGATCACTGTACATTTCTCTTCTGTTTCCTATTTATATTTATATTTTACCTCCTCAATTTAGCATTATGGACAGGGAAAGACCTAATCTAAGCTCTGCACAAAAATATTTTGCCTTCAAATTCATACCGTGATCGTAGCATGCATGGACTCGACTCATATGACTGGGATTTCCATGAAAAAGATTGTGGGCCGAAAATGGGTGATCACTGTACATTTCTCTTCTGTTTCCTATTTATATTTATATTTTACCTCCTCAATTTAGCATTATGGACAGGGAAACACCTAATCTAAAATCTGCACAAAAATATTTTGCTTTCAAATTGATACCGTGATTGTAGCATGCACGGACTCGACTCATATGACTGGGATTTCCATGAAAAAGATTGTAGGCTGAAAATGGTTGATCACTGTACATTGCTCTTCTTTTTTCTATTTATATTTATATTTTACCTCCTCAATTTAGCATTATGGACAGGGAAAGATCTAATCTAAGATCTGCACAAAAATATTCTGCCTTCAAAGTCGCACCGTGATCGTAGCATGCATGGACTCGACTCATATGACTGGGATTTCCATGAAAAAGATTGTGGGCCGAAAACGGGTGATCACTGTACATTTCTCTCCCGTTTCCTATTTATATTTCTATTTTACTTCCTTCATTTAGCTTTATGGACAGGAAAAGACCTAATCTAAGCTCTGCACAAAAATATTTTGCCTTCAAATTCATACCGTGATCGTAGCATGCATGGACTCCACTCATATGACTGGGATTTCCATGAAAAAGATTGTGGGCTGAAAATGGGTTATCACTGTACTTTTCTCTTCTGTATTCTATTTATATTTCTAATTTACCTCCTCAATTTAGCATTATAGCCAGGGAAAGACCTAATCTAAGCTCTGGACAAAAATATTTTGCCTTCAAATTCATACCGTGATCGTAGCATGCATGGACTCGACTCATATGACTGGGATTTCCATGAAAAAGATTGTGGGCAGAAAATGGGTGATCACTGTACATTTCTCTTCTGTTTCCTATTTATATTTATATTTTACCTCCTCAATTTAGCATTATGGACAGGGAAAGACCTAATCTAAGCTCTGCACAAAAATATTTTGCCTTCAAATTCATAACATGATCGTAGCATGCATGGACTCGACTCATATGACTGGGATTTCCATGAAAAAGATTGTGGGCCGAAAATGGGTGATCACTGTACATTTCTCTTCTGTTTCCTATTTATATTTATATTTTACCTCCTCAATTTAGCATTATGGACAGGGAAAGACCTAATCTAAGCTCTGCACAAAAATATTTTGCCTTCAAATTCTTACATGATCGTAGCATGCATGGACTCGACTCATATGACTGGGATTTCCATGAAAAAGATTGTGGGCCGAAAATGGGTGATCACTGTACATTTCTCTTCTGTTTCCTATTTATATTTCTATTTTACCTCCTCAATTTAGTATTATGGACAGGGAAAGACCTAATCTAACATCTGCAAAAAAATATGTTGCCTTCAAATTCATACCGTGATCGTAGCATGCATGGACTCGACTGATATGACTTAGATTTCCATGAAAAAGATTGTGGGCCGAAAACGGGTGATCACTGTACATTTCTCTCCCGTTTCCTATTTATATTTCTATTTTACTTCCTTCATTTAGCATTATGGACAGGAAAAGACCTAATCTAAGCTCTGCACAAAAATATTTTGCCTTCAATTTCATACCGTGATCGTAGCATGCATGGACTCGACTCATATGACTGGGATTTCCATGAAAAAGATTGTGGGCAGAAAATGGGTGATCATTGTACATTTCTCTTCTGTTTCCTATTTATATTTATATTTTACCTCCTCAATTTTGCATTATGGACAGGGAAAGACCTCATCTAAGATCTGCACAAAAATATTTTGCCTTCAAATTCATACCGTGATCGTAGCATGCATGGACGCCACTCATATGACTGGGATTTCCATGAAAAAGATAGTGCGCCGAAAATGGGTGATCACTGTACATTTCTCTTCTGTTTCCTATTTATATTTCTATTTTACCTCCTCAATTTAGCATTATGGACAGGGAAAGACCTAATCTAAAATCTGCAAAAAAATATGTTGCTTCAAATTCATACCGTGATCGTAGCATGCATGGACTCGACTTATATGACTGGGATTTCCATGAAAAAGATTGTGGGCCGAAAATGGGTGATCACTGTACATTTCACTTTTTTTCCTATTTACATTTCTATTTTACCTCCTCAATTTAGCATTATGGATAGGGAAAGACCTAATCTAAGCTCTGCACAAAAATATTTTGCCTTCAAATTCATACCGTGATCGTAGCATGCATGGACTCGACTCGTATGACTGGGATTTCCATGAAAAAGATTGTGGGCCAAAAATGGGTGATCACTGTACATTTCTCTTCTGTTTCCTATTTATATTTATATTTTACCTCCTCAATTTAGCATTATGGACAGGGAAAGACCTAATCTAAGCTCTGCACAAAAATATTTTGCCTTCAAATTCATACCGTGATCGTAGCATGCATGGACTCGTCTCACATGACTGGGATTTCCCTGAAAATGATTGTGGGCAGAAAATGGGTGATCACTGTACATTTCTCTTCTGTTTCCTATTTATATTTGTATTTTACCTCCTCAATTTAGCATTATGGCCAGGGAAAGACCTAATCTAAGCTCTGCACAAAAATATTTTGCCTTCAAATTCATAACGTGATCGTAGTTTGCATGAACACGACTCATATGACTGGGATTTCCATGAAAAAGATTGTGGGCCGAAAATGGGTGATCACTGTACATTTCTCTTCTGTTTCCTATTTATATTTATATTTTACCTCCTCAATTTAGCATTATGGTCAGGGAAAGACCTAATCTAAGCTCTGCACAAAAATATTTTGCCTTCAAATTCATACCGTGATCGTAGCATGCATGGACTCGACTCATATGACTGGGATTTCCATGAAAAAGATTGTGGGCCGAAAATGGGTGATCACTGTACATTTCTCTTCTGTTTCCTATTTATATTTCTATTTTACCTCCTCAATTTAGCATTATGGACAGGGAAAGACCTAATCTAAGCTCTGAACAAAAATATTTTGCCTTCAAATTCATAACGTGCTCGTAGCATGCATGGACTCGACTCATATGACTGGGATTTCCATGAAAAAGATTGTGGGCCGAAAATGGGTGATCACTGTACATTTCACTTCTTTTTCCTATTTACATTTCTATTTTACCTCCTCAATTTAGCATTATGGACAGGGAAAGACCTAATCTAAGATCTGCACAAAAATATTTTGCTTTCAAATTCATACCGTGATCGTAGCATGCATGAACACTACTCATATGACTGGGATTTCCATGAAAAAGATTGTGGGCTGCAAATGGGTGATCACTGTACATTTCTCTTCTGTTTTCTATTTATATTTGTATTTTACCTCCTCAATTTAGCATTATGGCCAGTGAAAATCTAATCAAAGCTCTGCACAAAAATATTTTGCCTTCAAATTCATAACGTGATCGTAGCATGCATGGACTCGACTCATATGACTGGGATTTCCATGAAAAAGATTGTGGGCCGAAAATGGGTGATCACTGTACATTTCTCTTCTGTTTCCTATTTATATTTGTATTTTACCTCCTCAATTTAGCATTATGGACAGGGAAAGACCTAATCTAAGATCTGCACAAAAATATTTTGCCTTCAAATTCATACCGTGATCGTAGCATGCATGGACTCGACTCATATGACTGGGATTTCCATGAAAAAGATTGTGGCCGAAAATGGGTGATCACTGTACATTTCTCTTCTGTTTCCTATTTATATTTATATTTTACCTCCTCAATTTAGCATTATGGCCAGGGAAAGACCTAATCTAATCTCTGCACAAAAATATTTTGCCTTCAAATTCATACCGTGATCGTAGCATGCATGGACTCGACTCATATGACTGGGATTTCGATGAAAAATATTGTGGGCCGAAAATGGTTGATCACTGTACATTTCACTTCTTTTTCCTATTTACATTTCTATTTTACCTCCTCAATTTAGCATTATGGACAGGGAAAGACCTAATCTAAAATCTGCACAAAATTATTTTGACTTCAAATTCATACCGTGATCGTAGCATGCATGAACTCTACACATATGACTGGGATTTCCATGAAAAAGATTGTGGGCACAAAATGGGTGATCACTGTACATTTCTCTTCTGTTTCCTATTTATATTTATATTTTACCTCCCTCAATTTAGCATTATGGACAGGGAAAGACCTAATCTAAGATCTGCACAAAAATATTTTGCCTTCAAATTCATACCGTGATCGTAGCATGCATGGACTCGACTCATATGACTGTGATTTCCATGAAAAAGATTGTTCGCACAAAATGGGTGATCACTGTGCATTTTCCTTCTGTTTCTATTTATATTTCTATTTTACTTCCTCAATTTAGCATTATGGACAGGGAAAGACCTAACATAAAATCTGCACAAAAATATATTGCCTTCAAATTCATACCATGATCGTAGCATGCATGCACTCGACTCATATGACTGGGATTTCCATGAAAAAGGTTGTGGGCCGTAAATGGGTGATCACTGTACATTTCCCATCTGTTTCCTATTTATATTTATATTTTACCTCCTTAGTTTAGCAATATGGAGAGGGAAAGACCTAATTTAAATCTTCACAAAAATATTTTACCTTCAAATTCATACCGTGATCGTAGCATGCATGGACTCGACTCATATGAATGGGATTTCCATGAAAAAGGTTGGGGGCCGAAAATGTGTGATCACTGTACATTTCTCTTCTGTTTTCTATTTGTATTTCTATTTTACCTACTCAATTTAGCATTATGTACAGGGAAAGACCTAATCTAAGATCTGCACAAAAATATTTGCCTTCAAATTCATACCCTGATCGTAGCATGCATGGACTCGACTCATATGACTAGGATTACCATTAAAAAGTTTGTGGGCCGAAAATGGGTGATCACTGTACATTTCTCTTCTGTTTCCTATTTATATTTTTATTTTTTACTTTACTCAATTTAGCATTATGGACAGGGAAAGACCTAATCTAAGCTCAGCAACAAAATATTTTGCCTTCAAATTCATACCGTGATCGTAGCATGCATGGATTCGACTCATATGACTGCGATTTCCATGAAAAAGATTGTGGGCCGAAAATGGGTGATCACTGTACATTTCTCTTCTGTTTCCTATTTATATTTATATTTTACCTCCTCAATTTAGCATTATGGACAGGGAAAGACCTAATCTAAGTTCTGCCCAAAAATATTTTTCCTTCAAATTCATACTGTGATCGTAGCATGCATGGACTCGATTCATATGACTGGGATTTCCATGAAAAAGATTGTGGGCCGAAAATGGGTGATCACTGTACATTTCTCTTCTGTTTCCTATTTATATTTATATTTTACCTCCTCAATTTAGCATTTTGGACAGGGAAAACTTTATCTAATCTCTGCACACAAATATTTTGCCTTCAAATTCATACCGTGATCGTAGCATGCATGGATTCGACTCATATGACTGGGATATCCATGAAAAAGATTGTGGGCCGAAAATGGGAGATCCCTGTACATTTCTCTTCTGTTTCCTATTTATATTTATATTTTACCTCCTCAATTCAGCATTATGGACAGGGAAAGACATAATCTAAGATCTGCACAAAAATATTTTGCCTTCAAATTCATACCGTGATCGTAGCAGGCATGGACTCGACTCATATGACTGGGATTTCCATGAAAAAGATTTGGGGCCGAAAATGGGTGATCACTGTACATTTCTCTTCTGTTTCCTATTTATATTTATATTTTACCTCCTCAATTTAGCATTATGGACAGGGAAAGACCTAATCTAAGATCTGCACAAAAATATTTTGCCTTCAAATTCATACTGTGATCGTAGCATGCATGGACTCGACTCATATGACTGGGATCTCCATGAAAAAGATTGTGGGCCGAAAATGGGTGATCACTGTACATTTCTCTTCTGTTTCCTATTTATATTTATATTTTACCTCCTCAATTTAGAATTTTGGACCGGGAAAGACCTAATCTAAGCTCTGCACAAAAATATTTTGCCTTCAAATTCATACCGTGATCGTAGCATGCATGAACTCGACTCATATGACTGGGATTTCCATGAAAAAGATTGTGGGCCGAAAATGGGTGATCACTGTACATTTCTCTTCTTTATTCTATTTATATTTCTATTTTACCTCCTCAATTTAGCATTATGGACAGGGAAAGACATAATCTAAGCTCTGAACAAAAATATTTTGCCTTCAAATTCATACCGTGATCGGAGCATGCATGGACTCGACTCATATCACTGGGATTTCCATGAAAAAGATTGTGGGCCGAAAATGGGTGATCACTGTACATTTCTCTTCTGTTTCCTATTTATATTTCTATTTTACCTCCTCAATTTAGCATTATGGACAGGGAAAGACCTAATCTAAGATCTGCACAAAAATATTTTGCCTTCAAATTCATACCGTGATCGTAGCATGCATGGACTCGGCTCATATGACTGGGATTTCCATGAAAAAGATTGTGGGCCGAAAATGGGTGATCACTGTACATTTCTCTTCTGTTTCCTATTTATATTTCTATTTTACCTCCTCAATTTAGCATTATGGACAGGGAAAGACCTAATCTAAGATCTGCACAAAAATATTTTCCCTTCAAATTCATACCGTGATCGTAGCATGCATGGACTCGACTCATATGACTGGGATTTCCATGAAAAAGATTGTGGGCCGAAAATGGGTGATCACTGTACATTTCTCTTCTGTTTCCTATTTATATTTCTATTTTACATCCTCAATTTAGCATTATGGACAGTGTAAGACCTAATCTAAGCTCTGCACAAAAATATTTTGCCTTCAAATTCATACCGTGATCGTAGCATGCATGGACTCGGCTCATATGACTGGGATTTCCATGAAAAAGATTGTGGGCCGAAAATGGGTGATCACTGTACATTTCTCTTCTGTTTCCTATTTATATTTCTATTTTACCTCCTCAATTTAGCATTATGGACAGGGAAAGACCTAATCTAATATCTGCACAAAAATATTTTGCCTTCAAATTCATACCGTGATCGTAGCATGCATGGACTCGACTCATATGACTGTGATTTCCATGAAAAAATTTTGGGCCGAAAATGGGTGATCACTGTACATTTCTCTTCGGTTCCCTATTTATATTTCTATTTTACCTCCTCAATTTAGCATTTTGGACAGGGAAAACTTTATCTAATCTCAGCACACAAATATTTTGCCTTCAAATTCATACCGTGATCGTAGCATGCATGGATTCGACTTATATGACTGGGATTTCCATGAAAAAGATTGTGGGCCGAAAATGGGAGATCACTGTACATTTCTCTTCTGTTTCCTATTTATATTTATATTTTACCTCCTCAATTCAGCATTATGGACAGGGAAAGACATAATCTAAGATCTGCACAAAAATATTTTGCCTTCAAATTCATACCGTGATCGTAGCAGGCATGGACTCGACTCATATGACTGGGATTTCCATGAAAAAGATTTGGGGCCGAAAATGGGTGATCACTGTACATTTCTCTTCTGTTTCCTATTTATATTTATATTTTACCTCCTCAATTTAGCATTATGGACAGGGAAAGACCTAATCTAAGATCTGCACAAAAATATTTTGCCTTCAAATTCATACCGTGATCGTAGCATGCATGGACTCGACTCATATGACTGGGATTTACATGAAAAAGTTTGTGGGCCGAAAATGGGTGATCACTGTACATTTCTCTTCTGTTTCCTATTTATATTTCTATTATACCTACACAATTTAGCATTTTGGACAGGGAAAACATTATCTAAGCTCTGCACACAAATATTTTGCCTTCAAATTCATACCGTGATTGTAGCATGCACTGACTCAACTCATATGACTGGGATTTCCATGAAAAAAATTGTGGGCCGAAAATGGGTGATCACTGTACATTTCTCTTCTGTTTCCTATTTATATTTATATTTTACCTCCTCAATTTAGCATTATGGACAGTGAAAGAACTAATCTAAAATCTACACAAAAATATTTTGCCTTCAAATTCATACCGTGATCGTAGCAGGCATGGACTCGACACATATGACTGGGATTTCCATGAAAAAGATTGTTGGCCGAAAATGGGAGATCACTGCACATTTCTCTTCTGTTTCCTATTTATATTCATATTTTACCTCCTCAATTTAGCATTTTGGACATGGTTAGACCTAATCTAAGATCTGCACAAAAATATTTGGCCTTCAAATTCATACCGTGATCGTAGCATGCATGGACTCGACTCATATGACTGGGATTTCCATGAAAAAGATTGTGGGCCGAAAATGGGATATCACTGTACATTTCTCTTCTGTTTCCTATTTATATTCATATTTTACCTCCTCAATTTAGCATTTTGGACAGGGAAAACATTATCTAATCTCTGCACACAAATATTTTGCCTTCAAATTCATACAGTGATCGTAGCATGCATGGACTCGACTCATATGACTGGGATTTCCATGAAAAAGATTGTGAGCCGAAAATGGGAGATCCCTGTACATTTCTCTTCTGTTTCCTATTTATATTTATATTTAACCTACTCAATTCAGCATTATGAACAGGGAAAGACCTAATCTAAGATCTGCACAAAAATATTTTGCCTTCAAATTCATACCGTGATCGTAGCATGCATGGACTCGACTCATATGACTGGGATTTCCATGAAAGAGATTGTGGGTTGAAAATGGGTGATCACTGTACATTTCTCTTCTGTTTCCTATTTATATTTATATTTTATCTCCTCAATTTAGCATTATGGACAGGGAAAGACCTAATCTAAGATCTGCACAAAAATATTTTGCCTTCAAATTCATACCGTGATCGTAGCATGCATGGACTCGACTCATATGACTGGGATTTCCATGAAAAAGATTGTAGGCAGAATATGGGTGATCACTGTACATTTCTCATCTGTTTCCTATTTATATTTATATTTTACTTCCTCAAATTAGCATTATGGAGAGGGAAAGCCCTAATCTAAGATCTGCACAAAAATATTTTGCCTTCAAATTCATACCGTGATCGTAGCATGCATGGACTCGACTCATATGACTGGGATTTCCATGAAAAAGATTGTGGGCAGAAAATGGGAGATCACTGTACATTTCTCTTCTGTTTCCTATTTATATTTCTATTTTACTTCCTCAATTTAGCATTATGGACAGGTAAAGACCTAATCTAAGATCTGCAAAAAAATATTTTGCCTTCAAATTCAAACCGTGATCGTAGCATGCATGGACTCGACACATATGACTGGGATTTCCATGAAAAAGATTGTAGGCAGAAAATGGGTGATCACTGTACATTTCTCTTCTCTTTCCTATTTATATTTATATTTTACTTCATCAATTTAGCATTATGGACAGGGAAAGACCTAATCTAAACTCTGCAAAAAAATATTTTGCCTTCAAATTCATACCGTGATCGTAGCATGCATGCACTCGACTCATATGACTGGAATTTCCATGAAAAAGATTGTAGGCAGAAAATGGGTGATCACTGTATATTTCTCTTCTGTTTCCTATTTATATTTATATTTTACTTCCTCAATTTAGCATAATGGACAGGGAAAGACCTAATCTAAACTCTGCAAAAAAATATTTTGCCTTCAAATTCATACCGTGATCGTAGCATGCATGCACTCGACTCATATGACTGGGATTTCCATGAAAAAGATTGTAGGCAGAAAATGGGTGATCACTGTACATTTCTCTTCTCTTTCCTATTTATATTTATATTTTACTTCATCAATTTAGCATTATGGACAGGGAAAGACCTAATCTAAGATCTGCAAAAAATATTTTGCCTTCAAATTCATACCGTGATCGTAGCATGCATGGACTCGACTCATATTAGTGGGATTTCCATGAAAAAGATTGTGGGCCGAAAATGGCTGATCACTGTACATTTCTCTTCTGTTTCCTATTTATATTTCTATTTTACCTCCTCAAATTAGCATTATGGAGAGGGAAAGCCCTAATCTAAGATCTGCACAAAAATATTTTGCCTTCAAATTCATACCGTGATCGTAGCATGCATGGACTCGACTCATATGACTGGGATTTCCATGAAAAAGATTGTGGTCCGAAAATAGGTGATCCCTGTACATTTCACTTCTGTTTCCTATTTATATTTATATTTTACCTCCTCAATTTAGCATTATGGACAGGTAAAGACCAAATCTTAGATCTGCACAAAAATATTTTGCCTTCAAATTCATACCGTGATCGTAGCATGCATGGACTCGACTCATATGACTGGGATTTCCATGAAAAAGATTGTGGAAGAAAATGGGTGATCATTGTACATTTCTCTTGTTTCCTATTTATATTTATATTTTACCTCCTCAATTTAGCATTATGGACAGGGAAAGACCTAATCTAAGATCTACAAATAAATATTTTGCCTTCAAATTCATACCCTGATTGTAGCATGCATGGACTCGACTCATATGACTGGGATTTCCATGAAAAAGATTGTGGGCAGAAAATGGGTGATCACTGTACATTTTTCTTCTGTTTCCTATTTATATTTCTATTTTACCTCCTCAATATAGCATTAAGGACAGGGAAAGACCTAATCTAAGATCTGCACAAAAATATTTTGCCTTCAATTTCATACCGTGATCGTAGCATGCATGGACTCGACTCATATGACTGGGATTTTCATGAAAATGATTGTGGGCAGAAAATGGGTGATCACTCTACATTTCCCTTCTGTTTCCTATTTATATTTCTATTTTACCTCCTCAATTTAGCATTATGGAGAGGGAAAGACCAAATCTAAGATCTGCAAAAAAATATTTTACCTTCAAATTCATACCGTGATCGTAGCATGAATGGACTCGACTCATATGACTGGGATTTGCATGAAAAAGATTGTGGGCCGAAAATGGGTGATCATTGTACATTTCTCTTCTGTTTCCTATTTATATTTCTATTTTACCTCCTCAATTTAGCATTATGGACAGGGAAAGACCTAATCTAAGCTCTGCACAAAAATATTTTGCCTTCAAATTCATACCGTGATCGTAGCATGCATTGACTCGACTCATATGACTGGGATTTCCATGAAAAAGATTGTGGGCACAAAATGAGTGATCACTGTACATTTTTCTTCTGTTTCCTATTTATATTTCTATTTTACTTCCTTCATTTAGCATTATGGACAGGGAAAAACCTAATCTAAGTTCTGCAAAAGAATATTTTCCCTTCAAATTCTTACCGTGATCATAGCAGGTATGGACTTGACTCATATGACTGGGATTTCCATGAAAAAGATTGTGGGCAGAAAATGGGTGATCACTGTACATTTCTCTTCTGTTTCCTATTTATATTAATATTTTACTTCCTTCATTTAGCATTATGGACAGGGAAAGACCCAATCTAAGCTCTGCAAAAAAATATTTTGCCTTCAAATTCATACCGTGATCGTAGCATGCATGGACTCGACTCATATGACTGGGATTTCCATGAAAAAGATTGTGGGCAGAAAATGGGAGATCACTGTACATTTCTCTTCTGTTTCCTATTTATATTTCTATTTTACTTCCTAAATTTAGCATTATGGACAGGGAAAGACCTAATCTACACTCTGCAAAAAAATATTTTGCCTTCAAATTCATACCGTGATCGTAGCATTCATGGACTCGAATCTTATGACTGGGATTTCCATGAAAAAGATTGTGGGCAGAAAATGGGTGATCACTGTACATTTCTCTTCTGTTTCTTATTTATATTTATATTTTACTTCCTCAATTCAGCATTACGGACAGGGAAAGACCTAATCTAAGATCTGCAAGAACATATTTTGCCTTCAAATTCATACCGTGATCGTAGCATTCATGGACTCGACTCTTATGACTGGGATTTCCATGAAAAAGATTGTCGGCATAAAATGGGTGATTACTGTACATTTCTCTTCTGTTTCCTATTTCTATTTCTATTTTACTTCCTTCATTTAGCATTATTGACAGGGAAAGACCTAATCTAAGATCTGCAAAAAAATATTTTGCCTTCAAATTCATACCGTGATCGTAGCATGTATGGACTCGACTCATATGACTGGGGTTTCCATGAAAAAGATTGCAGGGAACAAAATGGGTGATCACTGTACATTTCTCTTCTGTTTCCTATTTATATTTATATTTTACCTTCTCAATTTAGCATTATGTACAGGGAAACACCTAATCTAAGATCTGCAAAAAAATATTTTTCCTTCAAATTCATACTATGATCGTAGCATGTATGGACTCGACTCATATGACTGGGATTTCCATGAAAAAGATTGTGGGCAGAAAATGGGTGATCACTGTACATTTCTCTTCTGTTTCCTATTTATATTTCTATTTAACTCCTCAATTTAGCATTATGGACAGGGAAAGACCGAATCTAAAATCTGCACAAAAATATTTTTCCTTCAAATTCATACCGTGATCGTAGCATGCATGGACTCGATGCATATGACTGTGATTTCCATGAAAAAGATTTTGGGCAGAAAATGGGTGATCACTGTACATTTCTTTTCTATTTCCCATTAGTATTTCTATTTTACTTCCTCAATTTAGCATTATGGACAGGGAAAGACCTAATCGAAGCTCTGCAAAAAAATATTTTGCCTTCAAATTCATACCGTGATCGTAGCATGCATGGACTCGTTCATATGAATGGGATTTCCATGAAATTGATTGTTGGCACAAAATGGGTGATCACTGTACATTTCTCTTCTGTTTCCCATTACTATTTCTATTTTACTTCCTCAATTTAGCATTATGGAGAGGGAAAGACCTAATCTAAGACCTGCAAATAAATATTTTGCTTTCAAATTCATACCGTGATCGTAGCATGCATGGACTCGACTCATATGACTGGGATTTCCATGAAAAAGATTGTGGGCACAAAATGGCTGATCACTGTACATTTCTCTTCTGTTTCCTATTTATATTTATATTTTACTTCCTCAATTTAGCATTATGGACAGGGAAAGACCTAATCTAAGATCTGCAAAAAAATATTTTGCCTTCAAATACATACCGTGATCGTAGCATGCATGGATTCGTCTCATATGCCTGGGATTTCCATGAAATAGACTGTGGGCACAAAATGGGTGATCACTGTACATTTCTCTTCTGTTTCCAATTACTATTTCACTTCCTCAATTTAGCATTATGGACAGGGAAAGACTTAATCTAAGATCTGCAAAAAAATATTTTGCCTTCAAATTCATACCGTGAACGTATCATGCATGGACTCGACTTATATGACTGGGATTTCACTGAAAAAGATTGTGGGCACAAAATGGGTGATCACTGTACATTTCTCTTCTGTTTCCTATTTATATTTATATTTTACCTCCTCAATTTAGCATTATGGCCAGGGAAAGATCTAATCAAACACTGCACAAAAATATTTTGACTTCAAATTCATACCGTTATCGTAGCATGCATGGATTCGACTCATATGACTGGGATTTCCATGAAAAAGATTGTGGGCCGAAATTGGGTGATCACTGTACATTTCTCTTCTGTTTCCTATTTATATTTCTTTTTTCCCTCCTCAATTTAGCATTATGGACAGGGAAAGACCTAATCTAAGCTCTGCACAAAAATATTTTGACTTCAAATTCATACCGTGATCGTAGCATGCATGGACTCGACTCATATGACTGGGATTTCCATGAAAAAGATTGTGAGCCGAAAATTACTGATCACTTTACATTTCTCTTCTGTTTCCTATTTATATTTATATTTTACCCCCTCAATTTAGCATTATGTACAGGGAAAGACCTAATCTAAGCTCTGCACAAAAATATTTTGCCTTCAAATTCATGCCGTGATCGTAGCATGCATGGACTCGACTCATATGACTTGGATTTCCATGAAATATTGTGGGCCGAAAATGGGTAATCACTGTACATTTCTCTTCTGTTTCCTATTTATATTTATATTTTACCTCCTCAATTTAGCATTATGGACAGGGAAAGACCTAATCTAAGGTCTGCACAAAAATATTTTTCCTTCAAATTCATACCGTGATCGTAGCATGCATGGACTCGACTCATATGACTGGGATTTTCATGAAAAAGATTGTCGGCCGAAAATTGGTGCTCACCGTAAATTTCTCTTCTGTTTCCTATTTATATTTATATTTTACCTCCTCAATTTAGCATTATGGACAGGGAAAGACCTAATCTAAGATCTGCACAAAAATATTTTGCCTTCAAATTCATACCGTGATCGTAGCATGCATGGACTCGAGTCATATGACTGGGATTTTCATGAAAAAGATTGTCGGCCGAAAATTGGTGCTCACCGTACATTTCTCTTCTGTTTCCTATTTATATTTCTATTTTACCTCCTCAATTTAGCATTATGGACAGGGAAAGACCTAATCTAAGATCTGCACAAAAATATTTTGCCTTCAAATTCATACCGTGATCGTAGCATGCATGGACTCGACTCATATGACTGGAATTTCCATGAAAAAGATTGTGGGCAGAAAATGGGTGATCACTGTACATTTCTCTTCTGTTTCCTATTTAAATTTTACTTCCTTAATTAAGCATTATGGACAGGGAAAGACCTACTCTAAGATCTGCAAAAAAATATTTGGCCTTCAAATTCATACCGTGATCGTAGCATGCATGGACTCGACTCATATGACTGGGATTTCCATGAAAAAGATTGTGGGCCGAAAATAAGTGATCACTGTACATTTCTCTTCTGTTTCCTATTTATATTTATATTTTACCTCCTCAATTTAGCATTATGGACAGGGAAAGACCTAATCTAAGATCTGCAAAAAAATATTTTGCCTTCAAATTCATACCGTGATCGTAGCATGCATGGACTCGACTCATATGACTGGGATTTCCATGAAAAAGATTGTGGGCAGAAAATGGGTGATCACTGTACATTTCTCTTCTGTTTCCTATTTAAATTTTACTTCCTTAATTAAGCATTATGGACAGGGAAAGACCTACTCTAAGATCTCCAAAAAAATATTTGGCCTTCAAATTCATACCGTGATAGTAGCATGCATGGACTCGACACATATAAAGTGGGAGTTCCATGAAAAAGATTGTGGGCAGAAAATGGTTGATCACTGTACATTTCTCTTCTGTTTCCTATTTATATTTATATTTTCTTCCTCAATTTAGCATTATGGACAGGGAAAGACCTTATCTAAACTCTGCAAAAAAATATTTTGCCTTCAAATTCATACGGTGATCGTAGCATGCATGGACTTGACTCATATGACTGGGATTTCCATGATAAAGATTGTAGGCAGAAAATGGGTGATCACTGTACATTTCTCTTCTGTTTCCTATTTATATTTCTATTTTACTTTCTCAATTAAGCATTATGGACAGGGAAAGACCTAATCTAAAATCTGCAAAAAAATATTTTGCCTTCAAATTCATACCGTGATCGTAGCATGCATGGACTCGACTCATATGACTGGGATTTCCATGAAAAACATTGTGGGCCGAAAATGGGTGATCACTGTACATTTCTCTTCTGTTTCCTATTTATATTTATATTTTAGCTCCTCAATTTAACATTATGGACAAGGTAAGACCTCATCTAAAATCTGCAAAAAAATATTTTGCCTTCAAATTCATACCGTGATCGTAGCATGCATGGACTCGACTCATATGACTGGGATTTCCATGAAAAAGATTGTTGGCACAAAATGGGTGATCACTGTACATTTCTCTTCTGTTTCCTATTTATATTTATATTTTACCTCCTCAATTTAGCATTATGGCCAGGGAAAGATCTAATCAAACTCTGCACAAAAATATTTTGCCTTCAAATTCATACCGTGATCGTAGCATGCATGGATTCGACTCATATGACTGGGATTTCCATGAAAAAGATTGTGGGCCGAAATTGGGTGATCACTGTACATTTCTCTTCTGTTTCCTATTTATATTTCTTTTTTCCCTCCTCAATTTAGCATTATGGACAGGGAAAGACCTAATCTAAGCTCTGCACAAAAATATTTTGACTTCAAATTCATACCGTGATCGTAGCATGCATGGACTCGACTCATATGACTGGGATTTCCATGAAAAAGATTGTCGGCCGAAATT
Organism: Acanthosepion lycidas; assembly: GCA_963932145.1. NCBI lineage: Eukaryota > Metazoa > Mollusca > Cephalopoda > Sepiida > Sepiidae > Acanthosepion > Acanthosepion lycidas. Next base: position 976,793 of record OZ010589.1, on the reverse strand, counting down.
GGGTGAATCACTGTACATTTCTCTTCTGTTTCCTATTTATATTTCTACTTTACCTCCTCAATTTAGCATTATGGCCAGGTAAAGACCTAATCTAAGCTCTGCACAAAAATATTTTGCCTTCAAATTCATGCCGTGATCGTAGCATGCATGGACTCGACTCATATGACTGGGATTTCCATGAAAAAGATTGTGAGCCGAAAATTGCTGATCACTGTACATTTCTCTTCTGTTTCCTATTTATATTTATATTTTACCCCCTCAATTTAGCATTATGTACAGGGAAAGACCTAATCTAAGCTCTGCACAAAAATATTTTGCCTTCAAATTCATGCCGTGATCGTAGCATGCATGGACTCGACTCATATGACTTGGATTTCCATGAAATATTGTGGGCCGAAAATGGGTAATCACTGTACATTTCTCTTCTGTTTCCTATTTATATTTATATTTTACCTCCTCAATTTAGCATTATGGACAGGGAAAGACCTAATCTAATGTCTGCACAAAAATATTTTTCCTTCAAATTCATACCGTGATCGTAGCATGCATGGACTCGACTCATATGACTGGGATTTTCATGAAAAAGATTGTCGGCCGAAAATTGGTGCTCACCGTAAATTTCTCTTCTGTTTCCTATTTATATTTCTATTTTACCTCCTCAATTTAGCATTATGGACAGGGAAAGACCTAATCTAAGATCTGCACAAAAATATTTTGCCTTCAAATTCATACCGTGATCGTAGCATGCATGGACTCGACTCATATGACTGGGATTTTCATGAAAAAGATTGTCGGCCGAAAATTGGTGCTCACCGTACATTTCTCTTCTGTTTCCTATTTATATTTCTATTTTACCTCCTCAATTTAGCATTATGGACAGGGAAAGACCTAATCTAAGATCTGCACAAAAATATTTTGCCTTCAAATTCATACCGTGATCGTAGCATGCATGGATTCGACTCATATGACTGGAATTTCCATGAAAAAGATTGTGGGCAGAAAATGGGTGATCACTGTACATTTCTCTTCTGTTTCCTATTTAAATTTTACTTCCTCAATTAAGCATTATGGACAGGGAAAGACCTAATCTAAGTTCTGCAAAAACATATTTTGCCTTCAAATTCATACCGTGATCGTAGCATGCATGGACTCGACTCATATGACTTGGATTTCCATGAAAAAGATTGTCGGCAGAAAATGTGGGATCACTGTACATTTCTCTTCTGTTTCCCATTTATATTTATATTTTACCTCCTCAATTTAGCATTATTGGCAGGGAAAGACCTAATCTAAGATCTGCAAAAAAATATTTTGCCTTCAAATTCATACTATGATCGTAGCATGCATGGACTCGACTCATATGACTGGGATTTCCATAAAAAAGATTCTGGGCAGAAAATGGGTGATCACTGTACATTTCTCTTCTGTTTCTTATTTATATTTATATTTTACTTCCTTCATTTAGCACTATGGAGAGGGAAAGACCTAATCTAAGATCTGAAAAAAATATTTCGCCTTCAAATTCATACCGTGATCGTAGCATGCATGGACTCGACTCATATGTCTGGGATTTCCATGAAAAAGATTGTGGGAAGCAAATGGGTGATCACTGTACATTTCTCTTCTGTTTCCTATTTATATTTCTATTTTACCTCCTCAATTTAGAATTATGGACAGTGAAAGACCTAATCTAAGCTCTGCACAAAAATATTTTGCCTTCAAATTCATAACGTGATCGTAGCATGCATGGACTCGACTCATATGACTGGGATTTCCATGAAAAAGATTGTGGGGAGAAAATGGGTGATCACTGTACATTTCTCTTCTGTTTCCTATTTATATTTCTATTTTACCTCCTCAATTTAGCATTATGGACAGGGAAAGACCAAATCTAAGATCTGCAAAAAAATATTTTGCCTTCAAATTCATACCGTGATCGTAGCATGCATGGACTCGACTCATATGACTGGGATTTCCATGAAAAAGATTGTGGGCAGAAAATCGGTGATCACTGTACATTTCTCTTCTGTTTCCTATTTATATTTATATTTTACCTCCTCAATTTAGCATTATGGACAGGGAAAGACCTAATCTAAGATCTGCACAAAAATATTTTGCCTTCAAATTCATACCGTGATCGTAGCATGCATGGACTCGACTCATATGACTGGGATTTCCATGAAAAATATTGTGGGCCGAAAATGGGTGATCACTGTACATTTCTCTTCTGTTTCCTATTTATATTTCTATTTTACATCCTTAATTTAGCATTATGGAAAAGGAAAGACCAAATCTAAGATCTGCAAAAAAATATTTTGCCTTCAAATTCATACCGTGATCGTAGCATGCATGGACTCGACTCATACGACTTGGATTTCCATGAAAAAGATTGTGGGCCGCAAATGGGTGATCACTGTAAATTTCTCTTCTGTTTCCTATTTATATTTATATTTTACCTCCTCAATTTAGAATTATGGACAGTGAAAGACCTAATGTAAGCTCTGCACAAAAATATTTTGCCTTCAAATTCATAACGTGATCGTAGCATGCATGGACTCGACTCATATGACTGGGATTTCCATGAAAAAGATTGTGGGCCGAAAATGGGTGATCACTGTACATTTCTCTTCTGTTTCCTATTTATATTTCTATTTTACCTCCTCAATTTAGCATTATGGTCAGGGAAAGACCAAATCTAAGATCTGCAAAAAAATATTTTGCCTTCAAATACATACCGTGATCGTAGCATGCATGGACTCGACTCATATGACTGGGATTTCCATGAAAAAGATTGTGGGCCGCAAATGGGTGATCACTGTAAATTTCTCTTCTGTTTCCTATTTATATTTCTATTTTACCTCCTCAATTCAGAATTATGGACAGTGAAAGACCTAATCTAAGCTCTGCACAAAAATATTTTGCCTTCAAATTCATACTGTGATCGTAGCATGTATGGACTCGACTCATACGACTGGGATTTCCATGAAAAAGATTGTGGGCCGAAAATGGGTGATCACTGTACATTTCTCTTCTGTTTCCTATTTATATTTATATTTTACCTCCTCAATTTAGCATTATGGACAGGGAAAGACCAAATCTAAGATCTGCAAAAAAATATTTTGCCTTCAAATACATACCGTGATCGTAGCATGCATGGACTCGACTCATATGACTGGGATTTCCATGAAAAAGATTGTGGGCAGAAAATCGGTGATCACTGTACATTTCTCTTCTGTTTCCTATTTATATTTATATTTTACCTCCTCAATTTAGCATTATGGACAGGGAAAGACCAAATCTAAGATCTGCAAAAAAATATTTTGCCTTCAAATTCATACCGTGATCGTAGAATGCATTGACTCGACTCATATGACTGGGATTTCCATGAAAAAGATTGTGGGCAGAAAACGGGTGATCACTGTACATTTCTCTTCTGTTTCCTATTTATATTTATATTTTACCTCCTCAATTTAGCATTATGGACAGGGAAAGACCTAATCTAAGATCTGCAAAAAAATATTTTGCCTTCAAATTCATACCGTGATCGTTGCATGCATGGACTGTACTCATATGACTGGCATTTCCATGAAAAATTTGTGGGCAGAAAATGGGTGATCACTGTACATTTCTCTTCTGTTTCCTATTTATATTTATATTTTACCTCCTCAATTTAGCATTATGGACAGGGAAAGACCTAATCTAAGCTCTGCAAAAAATATTTTGCTTTCAAATTCATACGGTGATCGTAGCATGTATGGATCGACTCATATGACTGTGATTTCCATGAAGAAGCTTGTGGGCAGAAAATGGGTGATCACTGTATATTTCTCTTCTGTTTCCTATTTATATTTATATTTTACTTCCTCAATTTAGCATTATAGACAGTGAAAGACCCAATCTAAGATCTGCACAAAAATATTTTGCCTTTAAATTCATACCGTGATCGTAGCATGCATGGACTCAACTCATTTGACTGGGATATCCATGAAAAAGATTGTGGGCAGAAAATAGGTGATCACAGTACATTTCTCTTCCGTTTCCTATTTATATTTATATTTTACCTCCTCAATTTTGCATTATGGACAGGGTAAGACCTAATCTAAGCTCTGCACAAAAATATTTTGCCTTCAAATTCATACCGTGATCGTAGCATGCATGGACTCGACTCATATGACTGGGATTTCCATGAAGAAGATTGTGGGCAGAAAATGGGTGATCACTGTACATTTCTCTTCTGTTTCCTGTTCATATTTATATTTTACCTCCTCAATTTAGCATTATGGACAGGGATAGATTTAATCTAAGATTTGCAAAAAAAATTTTGCCTTGAAATTCATACGGTGATCGTAGCATGCATGGACTCAACTCATATGACTGGGATTTCCATGAAAAAGTTTGTGGACAGAAAATTTGTGATCACTGTGCATTTCTCTTCTGTTTCGTATTTATATTTATATTTTACTTCCTTCATTTAGCATTATGGACAGGGAAAGACCTAATCTAAGCTCTGCACAAAAATATTTTGCCTTCAAATTCATACTGTGATCGTAGCATGTATGGACTCGACTCATACGACTGGGATTTCCATGAAAAAGATTGTGGGCCGAAAATGGGTGATCACTGTACATTTCTCTTCTGTTTCCTATTTATATTTCTAATTTACTTACTTCATTTAGCATTATGGACAGGGAAAGTCCTAATCTAAGCTCTGCAAAAAAATATTTTGCATTCAAATTCATACCGTGATCGTAGCATGCATGGACTCGACTCATATGACTGGGATTTCCATGAAAACGATTGTGGGCCGAAAATGGGTGATCACTGTACATTTCTCTAATGTTTCCTATTTATATTTATATTTTACCTCCTCAATTTAGCATTATGGACAGGGAATGACCTAATCTAAGCTCTGCACAAAAATATTTTGCCTTCAAATTCATACCGTGATCGTAGCATGCATGGACTCGACTCATATTACTGGGATTTCCATGAAAAAGATTGTGGGCCGAAAATGGGTGATCACGGTACATTTCTCTTCTGTTTCTTATTTATATTTATATTTTACCTCCTCAATTTTGCGTTATGGACAGGGAAAGACCTAATGCAAGCTCTGCAAAAAATATTTTGCCTTCAAATTCATACCGTGATCGTAGCATGCATGGACTCGACTCATATGACTGGGATTTCCATGAAAAAGATTGTGGGCAGAAAATGGGTGATCACTGTACATTTCTCTTTTGTTTCCTATTTATATTTATATTTTACCTCCTCAATTTAGCATTATGGACAGTGAAAGACCTAATCTAAGATCTGCACAAAAACATTTTGCCTTCAAATTCATACCGTGATCGTAGCATGCATAGACTCGACTCATGTGACTGGGATTTCAATGAAAAAGATTGTGGGCCGAAAATGGGTGATAACTGTACATTTTTCTTCTGTTTCCTATTTATATTTCTATTTTACCTCCTGAATTTAGCATTATGGACAGGGAAAGACCTAATGCAAGCTCTGCAAAAAATATTTTGCCTTCAAATTCATACCGTGATCGTAGCATGCATGGACTCGACTCATATGACTGGGATTTCCATGAAAACTATTGTGGGCCGAAAATGGGTGATCACTGTACATTTCTCTAATGTTTCCTATTTATATTTATATTTTACCTCCTCAATTTAGCATTATGGACAGGGAATGACCTAATCTAAGCTCTGCACAAAAATATTTTGCCTTCAAATTCATACCGTGATCGTAGCATGCATGGACTCGACTCATATTACTGGGATTTCCATGAAAAAGATTGTGGGCCGAAAATGGGTGATCACTGTACATTTTTCTTCTGTTTCCTATTTATATTTATATTTTACTTCCTTCATTTAGCATTATGGACAGGGAAAGACCTGATCTAAGCTCTGCAAAAAAATATTTTGACTTCAAATTCATACCGTGATCGTAGCATGCATGGACGCGACTCATATGACAGGGATTTCCATGAAAAAGATAGTGGGCAGAAAATGGGTGATCACTGTACATTTCTCTTCTGTTTCCTATTTATATTTCTAATTTACCTCCTCAATTTAGCATTATTGACAGGGAAAGACCTAATCTAAGATCTGCACAAAAATATTTTGCCTTCAAATTCATACCGTGATCGTAGCATGCATGGACTCGACTCATATGACTGGGATTTCCATGAAAAAGATTGTGGGCAGAAAATGGGTGATCACTGTACATTTCTCTTCTGTTTCCTCTTCATATTTATATTTTACCTCCTCAATTTAGCATTATGGACAGGGATAGATTTAATCTAAGATTTGCAAAAAAAATTTTGCCTTGAAATTCATACGGTGATCGTAGCATGCATGGACTCAACTCATATGACTGGGATTTCCATGAAAAAGTTTGTGGGCAGAAAATGTGTGATCACTGTGCATTTCTCTTCTGTTTCCTATTTATATTTATATTTTACTTCCTTCATTTAGCATTATGGACAGGGAAAGACCTAATCTAAGCTCTGCACAAAAATATTTTGCATTCAAATTCATACTGTGATCGTAGCATGTATGGACTCGACTCATAGGAATGGGATTTCCATGAAAAAGATTTTGGGCAGAAAATGGTTGATCACTGTACATTTCTCTTCTGTTTCCTATTTATATTTATATTTTACCTCCTCAATTCAGCATTATGGACAGGGAAAGACCTAATCTAACATCTGCACAAAAATATTTTGCCTTCAAATTCATACCGTGATCGTAGCATGCATGGACTCGACTCATATGACTGGGATTTCCATGAAAAAGATTGTGGGCCGAAAATGGGTGATCACTGTACATTTCTCTTCTGTTTCCTATTTATATTTTTTTATTTTAACTCCTCAATTTAGTATTATGGACAGGGAAAGACCTAATCTAAAATCTGCCGAAAAATATTTTGCCTTCAAATTCATACCGTGATCGTAGCATGCATCGACTCAACTCATATGACTGGGATCTCCATGAAAAAGATTGTGGGCCGAAAATGGGTGACCACTGTACATTTCTCTTCTGTTTCCTATTTACATTTCTATTTTACCTCCTCAATTTAGAATTATGGACAGGGAAAGACCTAATCTAAAATCTGCACAAAAATATTTTGCCTTCAAATTCATACCGTGATCGTAGCATGCATGGACTCGACACATATAACTGGGATTTCCATGAAAAAGATTGTGGGCAGAAAATAGGTGATCACAGTACATTTCTCTTCTGTTTCCAATTTATATTTCTATTTTACCTCCTCAATTTAGCATTATGGACAGGGAATGACCAAATCTAAGATCTGCACAAAAATATTTTGCCTCCAAATTCATACCGTGAACGTAGCATGCATGGACTCGACTCATATGACTGGGATTTCCATGAAAAAGATTGTGGGCTGAAAATGGTTGATCACTGTACATTTCTATTCTGTTTCCTATTTATTAACTTCCTCAATTTAGCATTATGGCCTGGGAAAGACCTAATCTAATTTCTCCTCAAAAATATTTTTCCTTCAAATTCATACCGTGACCGTAGCATGCATGGACTCGACTCATATAACTGGGATTTCCATGAAAAAGATTGTGGGCTGAAAATAGGTGATCACTGTACATTTCTCTTCTGTTTCCTATTTATATTTCTATTTTACCTCCTCAATTTAGCATTATGGACAGGGAATGACCTAATCTAAGATCTGCACAAAAATATTTTGCCTCCAAATTCATACCGTGAACGTAGCATGCATGGACTCGACTCATATGACTGGGATTTCCATGAAAAATATTGTGGGCTGAAAATGGGAGATCACTGTACATTTCTCTTCTGTTTCCTTTTTATATTTATATTTTACCGCCTCAATTTAGCATTATGGACACGGAAAGACCTAATCTAGAATCTGCACAAAAATATTTTGCCTTCAAATTCATACCGTGAACGTAGCATGCATGGACTCGACTCATATGACTGGGATTTCATTGAAAAAGATTGTGGGCTGAAAATGGTTGATCACTGTACATTTCTATTCTGTTTCCTATTTATTAACTTCCTCAATTTAGCATTATGGCCTGGGAAAGACCTAATCTAATTTCTGCTCAAAAATATTTTGCCTTCAAATTCATACCGTGATCGTAGCATGCATGGACTCGACTCATATGACTAGGATTTCCCCGAAAAAGATTGTGGGCCGAAAATAGGTGATCACTGTACATTTCTCTTCTGTTTACTATTTATATTTATATTTTACCTCCTCAATTTAGCATTATGGACAGGGAATGACCTAATCTAAGATCTGCACAAAAATATTTTGCCTCCAAATTCATACCGTGAACGTAGAATGCATGGACTCAACTCATATGACTGGGATTTCCATGAAAAAGATTGTGGGCCGAAAATGGGTGGGCACTGTACATTTCTCTTCTGTTTCCTATTTATATTTATATTTTACCTCCTCAATTTAGCATTATGGACAGGGAAAGACCTAATCTAAAATCTGCACAAAAATATTTTGCCTTCAATTCATACCGTGATCGTAACATGCATGGACTCGTCTCATATGACTGGGATTTCCATGAAAAAGATTGTGGGCCGAAAATAGGTGATCACTGTACATTTCTCTTCTGTTTCCTATTTATATTTATATTTTACCTCCTCAATTTAGCATTATGGACAGGGAATGACCTAATCTAAGATCTGCACAAAAATATTTTGCCTCCAAATTTATACCGTGAACGTAGCATGCATGGACTCGACTCATATGACTGGGATTTCATTGAAAAAGATTGTGGGCTGAAAATGGGTGATCACTGTACATTTCTATTCTGTTTCCTATTTATTAACTTCCTCAATTTAGCATTATGGCCTGGGAAAGACCTAATCTAATTTCTGCTCAAAAATATTTTGCCTTCAATTTCATACCGTGACCGTAGCATGCATGGACTCGACTCATATGACTGGGATTTCCATGAAAAAGATTGTGGGCCGAAAATGGGTGATCACTGTACATTTCTCTTCTGTTTCCTATTTATATTTATATTTTACCTCCTCAATTTAGCATTATGGACAGGGAAAGACCTAATCTAAAATCTGTACAAAAATATTTTGCCTTGAAAACAATACCATGATCGTAGCATGCATGGACTCGACTCATATGACTGGGATTTCCATGAAAAATATTTTGGGCAGAAAATGGGTGATCACTGTACATTTCTCTTCTGTTTCCTATTTATATTTATATTTACCTCCTCAATTTAGCATTATGGACAGGGAAAGACCTAATCTAAAATCTGCACAAAAATATTTTGCCTTCAAATTCATACCGTGATCGTAGCATGCATGGACTCGACTCATATGACTGGGATTTCAATGAAAAAGATTGTGGGCACAAAATGGGTGATCACTGTACATTTCTCTTCTGTTTCGTATGCAAATTTCTATTTTACCTCCTCAATTTAGCATTATGGACAGGGAAAGACCTAATCTAAAATCTGCACAAAAATATTTTGCCTTACAATTCATACCGTGATAGTAGCATGCATGGACTCGACTCATATGACTGGGATTTCCATGACAAAGATTGTGCGCCGAAAATGGGTGATCACTGTACATTTCTCTGCTGTTTCCTATTTATATTTCTATTTTACCTCCTCAATTTAGCATTATGGACAGGGAAAGACCTAATCTAAGCTCTGCACAAAAATATTTTGCCTTCAAATTCATACCGTGATCGTAGCATGCATGGACTCGACTCATATGACTGGGATTTCCATGAAAAAGATTGTGGGCTGAAAATGGGTGATCACTGTACATTTCTATTCTGTTTCCTATTTATTAACTTCCTCAATTTAGCATTATGGCCTGGGAAAGACCTAATCTAATTTCTGCTCAAAAATATTTTGCCTTCAAATTCATACCGTGACCGTAGCATGCATGGACTCGACTCATATGACTGGTATTTCCATGAAAAAGATTGTGGGCGGAAAATGCGTGATCACTGTACATTACTCTTCTGTTTCCTATTTATATTTATATTTTACCTCCTCAATTTAGCATTTTGGACCGGGAAAGACATAATCTAAGATCTCCACAAAAATATTTTGCCTTCAAATTCATACCAAGATCGTAGCATGCATGGACTCGACTCATATGACTGGGATTTCCATGATAATGATTGTGGGCCGAAAATGGGTGATCACTGTACATTACTCTTCTGTTTCCTATTTATATTTATATTTTACCTCCTCAATTTAGCATTTTGGACCGGGAAAGACATAATCTAAGATCTCCACAAAAATATTTTGCCTTCAAATTCATACCAAGATCGTAGCATGCATGGACTCGACTCATATGACTGGGATTTCCATGAAAAAGATTGTGGGCCGAAAATGGGTGATCACTGTACATTTCACTTCTGTTTCCTATTTATATTTATATTTTACTTCCTCAATTTAGCATTATGGACAGGGAAAGACCTAATCTGAAATCTTCACAAAAATATTTTGCCTTCAAATTCATACCGTGATCGTAGCATGCATGGACTCGACTCATATGACTGGGATTTCCATGAAAAAGATTGTGGGCGGAAAATGGGTGATCACTGTACATTTCTCTTCTGTTTCCTATTTATATTTATATTTTACCTCCTCAATTTAGCATTATGGACAGTGAAAGACCTAATCTGAAAACTGTACAACAATATTTTGCCTTGAAAACAATACCGTGATCGTAGCATGCATGGACTCGACTCATATGACTGGGATTTCCATGAAAAAGATTTTGGGCAGAAAATGGGTGATCACTGTACATTTCTCTTCTGTTTCCTATTTATATTTCTATTTTACCTCCCCAATTTAGCATTATGGACAGGGATAGACCTAATCTAAAACCTGCACAAAAATATTTTGCCTTCAAATTTATACCGTGATCGTAGCATGCATGGACTCGACTCATATGACAGGGATTTCCACGTAAAAGATTGTGGGCCGAAAATGGGTGATCACTGTACATTTCTCTTCTGTTTCCTATTTATATTCCTCTTTTACTTCCTCAATTTAGCATTATGGACAGGGAAAGACCTAATCTAATTTCTGCTCAAAAATATTTTGCCTTCAAATTCATACCGTGATCGTAGCATGCATGGACTCGACTGATATGACTGGGATTTCCATGAAAAAGATTGTGGACGGAGAATGCGTGATCACTGTACATTACTCTTCTGTTTACTATTTATATTTATATTTTACCTCCTCAATTTAGCATTATGGACAGGGAATGACCTAATCTAAGATCTGCACAAAAATATTTTGCCTCCAAATTCATACCGTGAACGTAGAATGCATGGACTCAACTCATATGACTGGGATTTCCATGAAAAAGATTGTGGGCCGAAAATGGGTGGGCACTGTACATTTCTCTTCTGTTTCCTATTTATATTTATATTTTACCTCCTCAATTTAGCATTATGGACAGGGAAAGACCTAATCTAAAATCTGCACAAAAATATTTTGCCTTCAATTCATACCGTGATCGTAACATGCATGGACTCGTCTCATATGACTGGGATTTCCATGAAAAAGATTGTAGGCCGAAAATAGGTGATCACTGTACATTTCTCTTCTGTTTCCTATTTATATTTATATTTTACCTCCTCAATTTAGCATTATGGACAGGGAATGACCTAATCTAAGATCTGCACAAAAATATTTTGCCTCCAAATTTATACCGTGAACGTAGCATGCATGGACTCGACTCATATGACTGGGATTTCATTGAAAAAGATTGTGGGCTGAAAATGGGTGATCACTGTACATTTCTATTCTGTTTCCTATTTATTAACTTCCTCAATTTAGCATTATGGCCTGGGAAAGACCTAATCTAATTTCTGCTCAAAAATATTTTGCCTTCAATTTCATACCGTGACCGTAGCATGCATGGACTCGACTCATATGACTGGGATTTCCATGAAAAAGATTGTGGGCCGAAAATGGGTGATCACTGTACATTTCTCTTCTGTTTCCTATTTATATTTATATTTTACCTCCTCAATTTAGCATTATGGACAGGGAAAGACCTAATCTAAAATCTGTACAAAAATATTTTGCCTTGAAAACAATACCATGATCGTAGCATGCATGGACTCGACTCATATGACTGGGATTTCCATGAAAAATATTTTGGGCAGAAAATGGGTGATCACTGTACATTTCTCTTCTGTTTCCTATTTATATTTATATTTACCTCCTCAATTTAGCATTATGGACAGGGAAAGACCTAATCTAAAATCTGCACAAAAATATTTTGCCTTCAAATTCATACCGTGATCGTAGCATGCATGGACTCGACTCATATGACTGGGATTTCAATGAAAAAGATTGTGGGCACAAAATGGGTGATCACTGTACATTTCTCTTCTGTTTCGTATGCAAATTTCTATTTTACCTCCTCAATTTAGCATTATGGACAGGGAAAGACCTAATCTAAAATCTGCACAAAAATATTTTGCCTTACAATTCATACCGTGATAGTAGCATGCATGGACTCGACTCATATGACTGGGATTTCCATGACAAAGATTGTGCGCCGAAAATGGGTGATCACTGTACATTTCTCTGCTGTTTCCTATTTATATTTCTATTTTACCTCCTCAATTTAGCATTATGGACAGGGAAAGACCTAATCTAAGCTCTGCACAAAAATATTTTGCCTTCAAATTCATACCGTGATCGTAGCATGCATGGACTCGACTCATATGACTGGGATTTCCATGAAAAAGATTGTGGGCTGAAAATGGGTGATCACTGTACATTTCTATTCTGTTTCCTATTTATTAACTTCCTCAATTTAGCATTATGGCCTGGGAAAGACCTAATCTAATTTCTGCTCAAAAATATTTTGCCTTCAAATTCATACCGTGACCGTAGCATGCATGGACTCGACTCATATGACTGGTATTTCCATGAAAAAGATTGTGGGCGGAAAATGCGTGATCACTGTACATTACTCTTCTGTTTCCTATTTATATTTATATTTTACCTCCTCAATTTAGCATTTTGGACCGGGAAAGACATAATCTAAGATCTCCACAAAAATATTTTGCCTTCAAATTCATACCAAGATCGTAGCATGCATGGACTCGACTCATATGACTGGGATTTCCATGATAATGATTGTGGGCCGAAAATGGGTGATCACTGTACATTACTCTTCTGTTTCCTATTTATATTTATATTTTACCTCCTCAATTTAGCATTTTGGACCGGGAAAGACATAATCTAAGATCTCCACAAAAATATTTTGCCTTCAAATTCATACCAAGATCGTAGCATGCATGGACTCGACTCATATGACTGGGATTTCCATGAAAAAGATTGTGGGCCGAAAATGGGTGATCACTGTACATTTCACTTCTGTTTCCTATTTATATTTATATTTTACTTCCTCAATTTAGCATTATGGACAGGGAAAGACCTAATCTGAAATCTTCACAAAAATATTTTGCCTTCAAATTCATACCGTGATCGTAGCATGCATGGACTCGACTCATATGACTGGGATTTCCATGAAAAAGATTGTGGGCGGAAAATGGGTGATCACTGTACATTTCTCTTCTGTTTCCTATTTATATTTATATTTTACCTCCTCAATTTAGCATTATGGACAGTGAAAGACCTAATCTGAAAACTGTACAACAATATTTTGCCTTGAAAACAATACCGTGATCGTAGCATGCATGGACTCGACTCATATGACTGGGATTTCCATGAAAAAGATTTTGGGCAGAAAATGGGTGATCACTGTACATTTCTCTTCTGTTTCCTATTTATATTTCTATTTTACCTCCCCAATTTAGCATTATGGACAGGGATAGACCTAATCTAAAACCTGCACAAAAATATTTTGCCTTCAAATTTATACCGTGATCGTAGCATGCATGGACTCGACTCATATGACAGGGATTTCCACGTAAAAGATTGTGGGCCGAAAATGGGTGATCACTGTACATTTCTCTTCTGTTTCCTATTTATATTCCTCTTTTACTTCCTCAATTTAGCATTATGGACAGGGAAAGACCTAATCTAATTTCTGCTCAAAAATATTTTGCCTTCAAATTCATACCGTGATCGTAGCATGCATGGACTCGACTGATATGACTGGGATTTCCATGAAAAAGATTGTGGACGGAGAATGCGTGATCACTGTACATTACTCTTCTGTTTCCTATTTATTTTTATATTTTACCTCCTCAATTTAGCATTTTGGACCGGGAAAGACCTAATCTAAGATCTGCAAAAAAATATTTTGCCTTCAAATTCATACCGTGATTGTAGCATGCACGTACTTGACACATATGATTTGGATTTCCATGGAAAAGATTGTGGGCACAAAATGGATGTTCGCTGTACATTTGTTTTCTGTTTCCTATTTATATTTATATTTTACTTCCTTAATTTAGCATTATGGACAGAGAAAGACCTAATCTAAGATCTGCAAAAAAATATTTTGCCTACAAATTCATACCGTGACCGTAGCATGCATGGAATCGACTCATATGACTGGGATTTCCATGAAAAAGATTGTGGGGAGAAAATGGGTGATCACTGTACATTTCTCTTCTGTTTCCTATTTATATTTATATCTACTGCCTTAATTTAGCATTATGGACAGTGAAAGACCTAATCTAAGATCTGTAAAAAAATATTTGGCCTTCATATTCATACCGTGATCGTAGCATGCATGGACTCGACTCATATGACTGGGATTTCCATGAAAAAGATAGTGGGCAGAAAATGGGTGATCACTGTACATTTCTCTTCTGTTTTCTATTTATATTTCTATTTTCCTTCTCCAATTTAGCATTATGGACAGGGAATGACCTAATCTAAGATCTGCAAAAAAATATTTTGCCATCAAATTCATACCGTGATCGTAGCATGCATGGACTTGACTCATATGACTGGGATTTCCATGAAAAAGATTGTGGGCAGAAAATGGGAGATCAGTGTACATTTCTCTTCTGTTTTCTATTTATATTTCTATTTTACTTCCTCAATTTAGCATTATGGACAGGGAATGACCTAATCTGAGATCTGCAAAAAAATATTTTGCTTTCAAATTCAAACCGTGATCCTAGCATGCATGGACATGACTCATATGACTGGGATTTCCATGAAAAAGATTGTCGGCAGAAAATTGGTGATCACTGTACATTTCTCTTGTTTCCTATTTATATTTCTATTTTACATCCTCAATTTAGCATTATGGACAGGGAAAGACCTAATCTAAGATCTGCAAAAAAATATTTTGCCTTCAAATTCAAACCGCGATCGTAGCATGCACGTACTTGACACATATGATTTGGATTTCCATGGAAAAGATTGTGGGCACAAAATGGATGTTTGCTGTACATTTGTTTTCTGTTTCCTATTTATATTTATATTTTACTTCCTTAATTTAGCATTATGGACAGTAAAAGACCTAATCTAAGATCTGCAAAAAAATATGTTGCCTACAAATTCATACCGTGACCGTAGCATGCATGGAATTGACTCATATGACTGGGATTTCCATGAAAAAGATTGTGGGGAGAAAATGGGTGATCACTGTACATTTCTCTTCTGTTTTCTATTTATATTTCTATTTTACTTCCTCAATTTAGCATTATGGACAGGGAATGACCTAATCTGAGATCTGCAAAAAAATATTTTGCCATCAAATTCAAACCGTGATCGTAGCATGCATGGACTTGACTCATATGACTGGGAATTCCATGAAAAAGATTGTGTGCCGAAAATTGGTGATCACTGTACATTTCACTTTTGTTTCCTATTTATATTTTTATTTTTTACTTCCTCAATTTAGCATTATGGACAGGGAAAGACCTAATCTAAGCTCAGCAACAAAATATTTTGCCTTCAAATTCATACCGTGATTGTAGCATGCATGGCCTCAACTCATATGACTGGGATTTCCATGAAAAAGATTGTGGCCAGAAAATGGGTGATCACTGTACATTTCTCTTCTATTTCCTATTTATATTTATATTTTAATTCCTTAATTTAGCATTATGGACAGGGAAAGAGCTAATCTAAAATCTGCAAAAAAATATTTTGCCTTCAAATTCATACTATGATCGTAGCATGCATAGACTCGACTCATATGACTGGGATTTCCATGAAACAGATTGTGGGCACAAAATGGGTGATCTCTGTACATTTCTTTTCTGTTTCCTATTTATATTTATATTTTACCTCCTCAATTTAGCATTATGGACAGGGAAAGACATAATCTAAGCTCTGTAAAAAATATTTTGCCTTCAAATTCATACCGTGATTGTAGCATGCATGGCCTCGACTCATATGACTGGGATTGCCATGAAAAAGATTGTGTGCACAAAATGGGAGACCACTGTACATTTCACTTCTGTTTCCTATTTATATTTATATTTTACTTCCTCAATTTAGCATTATGGACAGGGAAAGACCTAATCTAAGATCTGCAAAAAAATATTTTGCCTACAAATTCATACCGTGACCGTAGCATGCATGGAATCGACTCATATGACTGGGATTTCCATGAAAAAGATTGTGGGGAGAAAATGGGTGATCACTGTACATTTCTCTTCTGTTTCCTATTTATATTTATATCTACTGCCTTAATTTAGCATTATGGACAGTGAAAGACCTAATCTAAGATCTGTAAAAAAATATTTGGCCTTCATATTCATACCGTGATCGTAGCATGCATGGACTCGACTCATATGACTGGGATTTCCATGAAAAAGATAGTGGGCAGAAAATGGGTGATCACTGTATATTTCTCTTCTGTTTTCTATTTATATTTCTATTTTCCTTCTCCAATTTAGCATTATGGACAGGGAATGACCTAATCTAAGATCTGCAAAAAAATATTTTGCCATCAAATTCATACCGTGATCGTAGCATGCATGGACTTGACTCATATGACTGGGATTTCCATGAAAAAGATTGTGGGCAGAAAATGGGAGATCAGTGTACATTTCTCTTCTGTTTTCTATTTATATTTCTATTTTACTTCCTCAATTTAGCATTATGGACAGGGAATGACCTAATCTGAGATCTGCAAAAAAATATTTTGCTTTCAAATTCAAACCGTGATCGTAGCATGCATGGACATGACTCATATGACTGGGATTTCCATGAAAAAGATTGTCGGCAGAAAATTGGTGATCACTGTACATTTCTCTTGTTTCCTATTTATATTTCTATTTTACATCCTCAATTTAGCATTATGGACAGGGAAAGACCTAATCTAAGATCTGCAAAAAAATATTTTGCCTTCAAATTCATACCATGATCTTAGCATGCATGGACTCGACTCATATGCCTGGGATTTCCATGAAAAAGATTGTGGGCCGAAAATGGGTGATCACTGTACATTTCTCTTCTGTTTCCTATTTATATTTAAATTTTACCTCCTCAATTTAGCATTATGGACAGGGAAAGACCTAATCTAAGCTCTGTAAAAAATATTTTGCCTTCAAATTCATACCGTGATTGTAGCATGCATGGCCTCGACTCATATGACTGGGATTGCCATGAAAAAGATTGTGTGCACAAAATGGGAGACCACTGTACATTTCACTTCTGTTTCCTATTTATATTTTTATTTTACTTCCTCAATTTAGCATTATGGACAGGGAAAGACCTAATGTAAGATCTGCAAAAAAATATTTTGCCTTCAAATTCATACCGTAGCATGCATGGAATTGACTCATATGACTGGGATTTCCATGAAAAAGATTGTGGGGAGAAAATGGGTGATCACTGTACATTTCTCTTCCGTTTCCTATTTATATTTATATTTACCTACTTAATTTAGCATTATAGACAGGGAAAGACCTAATCTAATATATGCACAAAAATATTTTGCCTTCAAATTCATACCGTGAACGTAGAATGCATGGACTCGACTCATATGACTGGGATTTCCATGAAAAAGATTGTGGTCCGAAAATGCGTGATCACTGTCCATTTCTCTTTTGTTTCCTATTTATATTTCTATTTTACTTCCTCAATCTAGCATTATGGACAGGGAAAGACCTAATGTAAAATCTGCACAAAAATATTTTGCCTTCAAATTCATACCATGATCGTAGCATGCATGGACTCGACTCATATGACTGGGATTTCCATGAAAAAGATTGAGGGCCGAAAATGGGTGATCACTGTACATTTCTCTTCTGTTTCCTATTTATATTTCTATTTTACCTCCTCAATTTATCATTATGGACAAGGAAAGACCTAATCTGAAATCTGCACAAAAATATGTTGCCTTCAAATTCATACCGTGATCGTAGCATGCATGGACTCGACTCATATGACTGGGATTTCCATGAAAAAGATTGTGAGCCGAAAATGGGTGATCACTGTACATTTATCTTCTGTTTCCTATTTATATTTATATTTTACCTCCTTAATTTAGCATTATAGACAGGGAAAGACCTAATCTAAGATCTGCACAAAAATATTTTGCCTTCAAATTCATACCGTGATCGTAGAATGCATGGACTCGACTCATATGACTGGGATTTCCATGAAAAAGATTGTCGGCCGAAAATTGGTGATCACTGTACATTTCTGTTCTGTTTTGTATTCATATTTCTATTTTACCTCCTCAATTTGGCATTATGGACAGGGAAAGATCTAATCTAAAATCTGCACAAAAATATTATGCATTCAAATTCATACCGTGATTGTAGTATGCATGGACTCGACTCATATGACTGGGATTTCCATGAAAAAGATTGTGGGCTGAAAATGGGAGATCACTGTACATTTCTCTACTGTTTCCTATTTATATTTATATTTTACCTCCTCAATTTAGCATTATGGACAGGGAAAGACATAATCTAAAACCTGCGCAAAAATATTTTGCCTTCAAATACATACCGTGATCATAGCATGCATGGAATCGACTCATATGACTGGGATTTCCATGAAAAAGTTTGTGGAAAGAAAATGGGTGATCACTGTATATTTCTCTTCTGTTTCCTATTTATATTTATATTTTACTTCCTCAATTTAGCATTATGGACAGTGAAAGACCAAATATAAGATCTGCAAAAAAATATTTTGCTTCAAATTCATACCGTTATCGTAGCATGCGTGGACTCGACTCATACGACTAGGATTTCCATGAAAAAGATTGTGGGCAGAAAATGGGTGATCACTGTACATTTCTCTTCTGTTTCCTATTTATATTTCTATTTTACTTCCTCAATTTAGCATTATGGACAGGGAAAGACCTAATCTAAGATCTGCAAAAAAATATTTTGCCTTCAAATTCATACCGTGACCGTAGCATGCATGGACTCGACTCATATGACTGGGATTTCCATGAAAAAGATTGTGGGCAGAAAATGGGTGATCACTGTACATTTCTCTTCTGTTTCCTATATATATCTATATTTTACCTCCTCAATTTAGCATTATGGACACGGAAAGACCTAATCTAAGATCTGCAAAAAAATATTTTGCCTTCAAATTCATACCGTGATCGTAGCATGCATGGAATCGACTCATATGACTGGGATTTCCATGAAAAAGATTGTGGCCGGAAAATGGGTGATCACTGTACATTTCTCTTCTGTTTCCTATTTATATTTATATTTTACTTCCTTCATTTAGCATTATGGACAGGGAAAGACCAAATCTAAGATCTGCAAGAAAATATTTTGCCTTCAAATTCATACAGTGCTTGAAGCATGCATGGACTCGACTCATATGACTGGGATTTCGCTGAAAAAGATTGTAGACAGAAAATGTGTGATCGCTGTGCATTTCTCTTCTCTTTCCTATTTACATTTCTATTTTGCTTCCTTCATTAAGCATTATGGACAGGGAAAGCACTAATCTAAGCTCTGCAAAAAAATATTTGGCCTTCAAATTCATACCGTGATCGTAGCATGCATGGACATGACTCATATGACTGGGATTTCCATGAAAAAGTTTGTGGGCAGAAATGGATGATCACTGTACATTTCTCTTCTGTTTCCTATTGATATTTATATTTTACTTCCTCAGTTTAACATTATGGACAGTGAAAGACGTAATCTAAGATCTGCAAAAAAATATTTTGCCTTCAAATTCATACCGTGATCATAGCATGCATGGAATCGACTCATATGACTGGGATTTCCATGAAAAAGATTGTGGAAAGAAAATGGGTGATCACTGTATATTTCTCTTCTGTTTCCTATTTATATTTATATTTTACTTCCTCAATTTAGCATTATGGACAGTGAAAGACCAAATATAAGATCTGCAAAAAAATATTTTGCTTCAAATTCATACCGTGTTTGAAGCATGCATGGACTCGACTCATATGACTGGGATTTCCATGAAAAAGATTGTGGGCCGAACATGGGTGATCAATGTACATTTCACTTCTGTTTCCTATTTATATTATATATTTTACTTCCTTAATTTAGCATTATGGACAGGGAAATACCTAATCTAAGCTCGGCACAAAAATATTTTGCCTTCAAATTCATACTGTGATCGTAGCATGTATGGACTCAACTCATATGACAGGGATTTCCATGAAAAAGATTGTGGGCAGAAAATGGTTGATCACTGTACATTTCTCTTCTGTTTCCTATTTATATTTCTATTTTACCTCCTCAATTTAGCATTATGGACAGGGAAAGACCTAATCTAAGATCTGCAAAAAAATATTTTGCCTTCAAATTCATACCGTGACCGTAGCATGCATGGACTCGACTCATATGACTGGGATTTCCATGAAAAAGATTGTGGGCAGAAAATGGGTGATCACTGTACATTTCTCTTCTGTTTCCTATATATATCTATATTTTACCTCCTCAATTTAGCATTATGGACACGGAAAGACCTAATCTAAGATCTGCAAAAAAATATTTTGCCTTCAAATTCATACCGTGATCGTAGCATGCATGGACTCGACTCTTATGACTGGGATTTCCATGAAAAAGATTGTGGGCAGAAAATGGGTGATCACTGAACATTTCTCTTCTGTTTCCTATTTATATTTCTATTTTACTTCCTTCATTTAGCATTATGGAGAGGGAAAGACCAAATCTAAGATCTGCAAAAAAATATTTTGCCTTCAAATTCATACAGTGTTTGAAGCATGCATGGACTCGACTCATATGACTGGGATTTCGATGAAAAAGATTGTAGACAGAAAATGTGTGATCGCTGTGCATTTCTCTTCTGTTTCCTATTTATATTTATATTTTACTTCCTCAGTTTAACATTACGGACAGTGAAAGACCAAATATAAGATCTGCAAAAAAATATTTTGCCTTCAAATTCATTCCGTGATCGTAGCATACATGGACTCGACTCATATGACTGTGATTTCCATGAAAAAGAATGTGGGCAGAAAATGGGTGATCACTGTACATTTCTCTTCTGTTTCCTATTTATGTTTCTATTTTACTTCCTTCATTTAGCATTATGGACAGGGAAAGACCAAATCTAAGATCTGCAAAAAAATATTTTGCTTCAAATTCATACCGTGTTTGAAGCATGCATGGACTCGACTCATATGACTGGGATTTCCATGAAAATATTGTGGGCCAAAAATGGGTGATCAATGTACATTTCACTTCTGTTTCCAATTTATTTTATATATTTTACTTCCTTAATTTAGCATTATGGACAGGGAAAGACCTAATCTAAGATCTGGAAAAAAATACTTTCCTTCAAATTCATACCGTAATCGTAGCATGCATGGACACGACTCATATGACTGTGATTTCCATGAAAAAGAATGTGGGCAGAAAATGGGTGATTACTGTACATTTCTCTTCTGTTTCCTATTTATGTTTCTATTTTACTTCCTTCATTTAGCATTATGGACAGTCAAAGACCAAATATAAGATCTGCAAAAAAATATTTTGCTTTCAAATTCATACCGTGATCGTAGCATGCATGGACTCGACTCATATCACTGTGATTTCCATGAAAAAGATTGTGGGCAGAAAATGGGTGATCACTGTACATTTCTCTTCTGTTTCCTATTTATATTTCTATTTTACATCCTCAATTTAGCATTATGGACAGGGAAAGACCTAATCTAAAATCTGCAAAAAAAATATTTGGCCTTCAAATTCATACCGTGATCGTAGCATGCATGGACACGACACATATGGCTGGGATTTCCATGAAAAAGATTGTGGGCAGAAAATGGGTGATCACTGTACATTTCTCTTCTGTTTCCTATTTATATTTCTATTTTACTTCCTCAATTTAGCATTATGGACAGGGAAAGACCTAATCTAAGATCTGCACAAAAATATTTTGCGTTCAAATTCATACCGTGATCGTAGCATGCATGGACTCGACTCATATGACTGGGATTTCCATGAAAAAGATTGTGGGCCGAAAATGGGTGATCACTGTACATTTCTCTTCTGTTTCCTATTTATATTTCTATTTTACCTCCTCAATTTAGCATTATGGACAGGGAAAGACCTAATCTAAGATCTGCACAAAAATATTTTGCCTTCAAATTCATACCGTGATCGTAGCATGCATGGACTCGATTCCTATTACTGGGATTTCCATGAAAAAGATTGTGGGCAGAAAATGGGTGATCACTGTACATTTCTCTTCAGTTTCTTATTTATATTTCTATTTTACTTCCTACATTTAGCATTATGGACAGGGAAAGACCTACTCTAAGCTCTGCAAAAAAATATTTTGCCTTCAAATTCATACCGTGATCGTAGCATGTATGGACTCGACTCATATGATTGGGATTTCCATGAAAAAGATTGTGGGTTGAAAATGGGCGATCACTTTACATTTCTCTTCTGTTTCCTATTTATATTTATATTTTACCTTCTCAATTTAGCATTATGGACAGGGAAAGACCTAATCTAAAATCTGCACAAAAATATTTTGCCTTCAAATACATACCGTGATTGTAGCATGCATGGACTCGACTCATATGACTGGGATTTCCATGAAAAAGATTGTGGGCAGAAAATGGGTGATCACTGTACATTTCTCTTCTGTTTCCTATTTATATTTATATTTTACCTCCTCAATTTAGCATTATGGACAGGGAAAGACCTAATCTAAGCTCTGCACAAAAATATTTTGCCTTCAAAATCATACCGTGATCGTAGCATGTATGGACTCGACTCATGTGACTGGGATTTCCATGAAAAAGATTGTGGGTAGAAAATGGGTGATCACTGTACATTTCTCTTCTGTTTCCTATTTATATTTCTACTTTACCTCCTCAATTTACCATTATGGACAGGGAAAGACCTGATCTAAGATCTGCACAAAAATATTTTGCCTTCAAATTCATACCGTGATCGTAGCATGCATGGACTCGACTCATATGACTGGGATTTCCATGAAAAAGATTGTGGGCAGAAAATGGGTGATCACTGTACATTTCTCTTCTGTTTCCTATTTATATTTCTATTTTACCTCCTCAATTTACCATTATGGACAGGGAAAGACCTAATCTAAAATCTGCACAAAAATATTTTGCCTTCAAATTCATACCGTGATCGTAGCATGCATGGACTCGACTCATGTGACTGGGATTTCCAGGAAAAAGATTGGGAGCAGAAAATGGGTGATCACTGTACATTTCTCTTCTGTTTCCTATTTATATTTATATTTTACTTCCTTCATTTAGCATTATGGACAGGGAAAGACCTAATCTAATATCTGCAAAAAAATATTGTGCCTTCAAATTCCTACCGTGATCGTAGCATGTATGGACTCGACTCATATGATTGGGATTTCCATGAAAAAGATTGTGGGTTGAAAATGGGTGATCACTGTACATTTCTCTTCTGTTTCCTATTTATATTTCTATTTTACCTCCTCAATTGAGCATTATGGACAGGGAAAGACCTAATCTAAGCTCTGCAAAAAAATATTTTGCCTTCAAATTCATACCGTGATCGTAGCATGTATGGACTCGACTCATATGATTGGCATTTCCATGAAAAAGATTGTGGGCAGAAAATGGGTGATCACGGTACATTTCTCTTCTGTTTCCTATTTATATTTATATTTTACCTTCTTAATTTAGCATTATGGACAGGGAAAGACCTAATCTAAGATCTGCAAAAAAATATTTTGCCTTCAAATTCATACCGTGATCGTAGCATGCATGGACTCGACTCATATGACTGGGATTTCCATGAAAAAGATTGGGGGCAGAAAATGGGTGATCACTGTACATTTCTCTTCTGTTTCCTATTTATATTTATATTTTACTTCCTTCATTTAGCATTATGGACAGGGAAAGACCTAATCTAAGCTCTGCAATAAAATATTTTCCCGTCAAATTCATACCGTGATCGTAGCATGCGAAGACTCAACTCATATGACTGGGATTTCCATGAAAAAGATTGTGGGCAGAAAATGGATGATCACTGTACATTTCTCTTCTGTTTCCTATTTATATTTCTATATTCTTCCTTCATTTAGCATTATGGACAGGGAAGACCTAAACTAAGATCTGCAAAAAAATATTTTGCCTTCAAATTCATACCGTGATCGTAGCATGTATGAACTCGACTCATATGACTGGGATTTCCATGAAAAAGATTGTGGGCAGAAAATGGATGATCACTGTACATTTCTCTTCCGTTTCCTATTTCTGTTTCTATTTTACCTCCTCAATTTACCATTATGGACAGGGAAAACCTAACTTAAGATCTGCAATGAAATATTTTACCTTCAAATTCATACCGTGATCGTAGTATGCATGGATTCGACTCATATGACTGGGATTTCCATGAAAAAGATTGTGGGCAGAAAATGGGTGATCACTGTACATTTCACTTCTGTTTCCCATTACTATTTCTATTTTACTTCCTCAATTTAGTATTGTGGGCAGTGAAAGACCTAATCTAAGATCTGCAAAAAAATATTTTGCCTTCAAATTCATACCGTGATCGTAGAGCGCATGGACTCGACGCATATGACTGGGATTTCCATGAAAAAGATTGTGGGCACGAAATGGGTGATCACTGTACATTTCTCTTCTGTTTCCCATTACTATTTCTATTTTACTTCCTCAATTTAGCATTATGGGCAGTGAAAGACCTAATCTAAGATCTGCAAAAAAATATTTTGCCTTCAAATTCATACCGTGATCGTAGCATGCATGGATTCGACTCATATGACTGGGATTTCCATGAAAAAGATTGTGGGCACAAAATGGGTGATCACTGTACATTTCTCTTCTGTTTCCCATTACTATTTCTATTTTACTTCCTCAATTTAGCATTATGGGCAGTCAAAGACCTAATCTAAGATCTGCAAAAAAATATTTTGCCTTCAAATTCATACCGTGATCGTAGCATGCATGGACTCGACTCATATGACTGGGATTTCCATTAAAAAGATTGTGGGCACAAAATGGGTGATCACTGTACATTTCTCTTCTGTTTCCCATTATATTTCTATTTTTCTTCCTCAATTTAGCATTATGGGCAGTGAAAGACCTAATCTAAGATCTGCAAAAAAATATTTTGCCTTCAAATTCATACCGTGATCGTAGCATGCATGGATTCGACTCATATGACTGCGATTTCAATGAAAAAGATTGTGGGCACAAAATGGGTGATCACTGTACATTTCTCTTCTGTTTCCCATTATATTTCTATTTTTCTTCCTCAATTTAGCATTATGGGCAGTGAAAGACCTAATCTAAGATCTGCAAAAAAATATTTTGCCTTCAAATTCATACCGTGATCGTAGCATGCATGGACTCGACTCATATGACTGGGATTTCCATGAAAAAGATTGTGGGCACAAAATGGGTGATCACTGTACATTTCTCTTCTGTTTCCCATTACTATTTCTATTTTACTTCCTCAATTTAGCATTATGGGCAGTGAAAGACCTAATCTAAGATCTGCAAAAAAATATTTTGCCTTCAAATTCATACCGTGATCGTAGCATGCATGGATTCGACTCATATGACTGGGATTTCCATGAAAAAGATTGTGGGCACAAAATGGGTGATCACTGTACATTTCTCTTCTGTTTCCCATTATATTTCTATTTTTCTTCCTCAATTTAGCATTATGGGCAGTGAAAGACCTAATCTAAGATATGCAAAAAAATATTTTGCCTTCAAATTCATACCGTGATCGTAGCATGCATGGACTCGACTCATATGACTGGGATTTCCATGAAAAAGATTGTGGGCACAAAATGGGTGATCACTGTACATTTCTCTTCTGTTTCCCATTACTATTTCTATTTTACTTCCTCAATTTAGCATTATGGGCAGTGAAAGACCTAATCTAAGATCTGCAAAAAAATATTTTGCCATCAAATTCATTCAGTGATCGTAGCATGCATGGACTCGACTCATATGACTGGGATTTCCATGAAAAAGATTGTGGGCTGAAAATGGGTGATCACTGTATATTTCTCTTCTGTTTCGTATTCATATTTATATTTTACCTCTTCAATTTAGCATTATGGTCAGGGAAAGACCTAATCTAAGATCTGCACAAAAATATTTTTCTTTCAAATTCATACCGTGATAGTAGCATGAATGGACTCGACTCATCAAATTCATACCGTAATCGTAGCATGCATGGACTCGACTCATATGACTGGGATTTCCATGGTAAAGATTGTGGGCCGAAAATGGGTGATCACTGTACATTTCTCTTCTGTTTCCTATTGATATTTATATTTTACCTCTTCAATTTAGCATTATGGACAGGGAAAGACCTAATCTAAGATCTGCACAGAAATATTTTGCCTTCAATTTCATACCGTGATCGTAGCATGCATGGACTCGACTCATATGACCGGGATTTCCATGAAAATGATTGTGGGCAGAAAATGAGTGATCACTGTACATTTCTCTCTGTTTCCTATTGATATTTCTATTTTACCTCCTCAATTTAGCATTATGGATAGGAAAAGACCTAATCTAAGATCTGCACAAAAATATTTTGCCTTCAAATTCATACCGTGATCGTAGCATGCATGGACTCGATTCATATGACTTGGATTTCCATGAAAAAGATTGTGGGCCGAAAATGGGTGATCACTGTAAATTTCTCTTCCGTTTCCTATTTATATTTGTATTTTGCTTCTTCAATTTAGCCTTATGGACAGGGAAATACCAAATCTAAGATCTGCAAAAAAATATTTTTCCTTCAAATTCATACCGTGATCGTAGCATGCATGGACTCGTCTCATATGACTGGGATTTAAATGAAAAATATTGTCGGCCGAAAATGGGTGATCACTGTACATTTCTCTTCTGTTTCCTATTTATATTTATATTTTATCTCCTCAATTTAGCATTGTGGACAGGGAAAGACCTAATATAAGATCTGCACAAAAATATTTTGCCTTCAAATTCATACCGTGATCGTAGCATACATGGACTCGACACATATTACTGGGATTTTCATGAA
Source organism: Acanthosepion lycidas (assembly GCA_963932145.1). NCBI lineage: Eukaryota > Metazoa > Mollusca > Cephalopoda > Sepiida > Sepiidae > Acanthosepion > Acanthosepion lycidas. The sequence continues at coordinate 949,328 of OZ010589.1, read as the reverse complement.
AAAGTTTGTGGACCGAAAATGGGTGATCACCGTACATTTCTCTTCTGTTTTCTATTTATATTTATATTTTACCTCCTCAATTTAGCATTATGGATAGGGAAAGACCTAATCTAAAATCTGCACAAAAATATTTTGCTTTCAAATTCATACCGTGAACATAGCATGCATTGACTCAACTCATATGACTGGGATTTCCATGAAAAAGATTGTGGGCCGAAAATTGGTGATCACTGTACATTTCTCTTCTGTGTCGTATTTATATTTCTATTTTACCTCCTCAATTTAGGATTATGGACAGGGAAAGACCGAATCTAAAATCTGCATAAAAATATTTTGCTTTCATATTCATACCGTGATCGTAGCATGCATTGACTCGACTCATATGACTTGGATTTCCATAAAAAAGATTGTGGGCCGAAAATGGGTGATCACTGTACATTTCTCTTCTGTTTCCTATTTCTATTTCTATTTTACCTCCTCAATTTAGCATTATGGACAGGGAAAGACCTAATCTAAGCTCTGCACAAAAATATTTTGCCTTCAAATTCATACCGTGATCGTAGCATGCATGGACTCGACTCATATGACTGGGATTTCCATGAAAAAGATTGTGGGCAGAAAATGGGTGATCACTGTACATTTCTCTTCTTTTTCGTATTTATATTTCTATTTTACCTCCTCAATTTAGCATTATGGACAGGGAAAGACCTAATCTAAGATCTGCACAGAAATATTTTGCCTTCAATTTCATACCGTGATCGTAGCATGCATGGACTCGACTCATATGACCGGGATTTCCATGAAAATGATTGTGGGCAGAAAATGAGTGATCACTGTACATTTCTCTCTGTTTCCTATTGATATTTCTATTTTACCTCCTCAATTTAGCATTATGGATAGGAAAAGACCTAATCTAAGATCTGCACAAAAATATTTTGCCTTCAAATTCATACCGTGATCGTAGCATGCATGGACTCGATTCATATGACTTGGATTTCCATGAAAAAGATTGTGGGCCGAAAATGGGTGATCACTGTAAATTTCTCTTCCGTTTCCTATTTATATTTGTATTTTGCTTCCTCAATTTAGCCTTATGGACAGGGAAATACCAAATCTAAGATCTGCAAAAAAATATTTTTCCTTCAAATTCATACCGTGATCGTAGCATGCATGGACTCGTCTCATATGACTGGGATTTAAATGAAAAATATTGTCGGCCGAAAATGGGTGATCACTGTACATTTCTCTTCTGTTTCCTATTTATATTTATATTTTATCTCCTCAATTTAGCATTATGGACAGGGAAAGACCTAATATAAGATCTGCACAAAAATATTTTGCCTTCAAATTCATACCGTGATCGTAGCATACATGGACTCGACACATATTACTGGGATTTTCATGAAAAAGTTTGTGGACCGAAAATGGGTGATCACCGTACATTTCTCTTCTGTTTTCTATTTATATTTATATTTTACCTCCTCAATTTAGCATTATGGATAGGGAAAGACCTAATCTAAAATCTGCACAAAAATATTTTGCTTTCAAATTCATACCGTGAACATAGCATGCATTGACTCAACTCATATGACTGGGATTTCCATGAAAAAGATTGTGGGCCGAAAATTGGTGATCACTGTACATTTCTCTTCTGTGTCGTATTTATATTTCTATTTTACCTCCTCAATTTAGGATTATGGACAGGGAAAGACCGAATCTAAAATCTGCATAAAAATATTTTGCTTTCATATTCATACCGTGATCGTAGCATGCATTGACTCGACTCATATGACTTGGATTTCCATAAAAAAGATTGTGGGCCGAAAATGGGTGATCACTGTACATTTCTCTTCTGTTTCCTAATTATATTTATATTTTACCTCCTCAATTTAGCATTATGGTCAGGGAAAGACCTAATCTAAGCTCTGCACAAAAATATTTTACCTTCAAATTCATACCGTGATCGTAGCATGCATGGACTCGACTCATATGACTGGGATTTCCATGAAAAAGATTGTGGGCCGAAAATGGGTGATCACTGTACATTTCTCTTCTGTTTCCTATTTATATTTATATTTTACCTCCTCAATTTAGCATTATGGACAGTGAAAGACCAAATCTAATATCTGCAAAAAAATATTTTGCCTTCAAATTCATACCGTGATCGTAGCATGCATGGACACGACTCATATGACTGGGATTTCCATGAAAAAGATTGTGGGCAGAAAATGAGTTATCACTGTACATTTCTCTTCTCTTTCCTATTTCTATTTCTATTTTACCTCCTCAATTTAGCACTATGGACAGGGAAAGACCTAATCTAAGCTCTGCACAAAAATATTTTGCCTTCAAATTCATACCATGATCGTAGCATGCATGGACTCGACTCATATGACTGGGATTTCCATGAAAAATATTGTGGGCCGAAAATGGGTGATCACTGTACATTTCTCTTTTGTTTCCTATTTATATTTCTATTTTACCTCCTCAATTTAGCATTATGGACAGGGAAAGACAAAATCTAATATCTGCAAAAAAATATTTTGGCTTCAAATTCATAACATGATCGTAGCATGCATGAACTCGACTCATATGACTGTGTTTTTCATGAAAAAGTTTGTGGGCCGAAAATGGGTGATCACTGTACATTTCTCTTCTGTTTCCTATTTATATTTATATTTTACCTCCTCAATTTAGCATTATAGACAGGGAAAGACCTAAACTAAAATCTGCACAAAAATATTTTGCTTTAAAATTCATACCGTGTTCCTAGCATGCATTGACTCGACTCATATGACTGCGATTTCCATGAAAAAGATTGTGGGCCGAAAATGGTTGATCACTGTACATTTCTCTTCTGTTTCCTATTTATATTTCTATTTTACCTTCTCAATATAGCATTATGGACAGGGAAAGACCTAATCTAAGATCTTCACAAATATATTTTGCCTTCAAATTCATACCGTGATCGTAGCATGCATGGACTCGACTCATATGACTGAGATTTCCATGAAAAAGATTGTGGGCCGAAAACGGGTGATCACTGTACATTTCTCTTCTGTTTCCTATTCTTATTCGTATTTTACCTCCTCAATTTAGCATTATGGACAGGGAAAGACCTAATCTAAAATCTGCACAAAAATATTTTGCTTTGAAATTCATACCGTGTTCGTAGCATGCAGTGACTCGACTCATATGACTGCGATTTCCATGAAAAAGATTGTAGGCCGAAAATAGGTGATCACTGTACATTTCTCTTCTGTTTCCTATTTATATATATATTTTACCTCCTCAATTTAGCATTATGGACAGGGAAAGACCTAATCTAAAATCTACACAAAAATATTTTGCCTTCAAATTCATACCGTGATCGTAGCATGCATGGACTCGACTCATATGACTGGGATTTCCATGAAAATGATTGTGGGCCGAAAATGGGTGATCACTATACATTTCTCTTCTGTTTCCTATTTATATTTATATTTTACCTCCTCAATTTAGCATTATAGACAGGGAAAGACCTAATCTAAAATCTGCACAAAAATATTTTGCTTTAAAATTCATACCGTGATCGTAGCAATCATTGACTCGACTCATATGACTGGGATTTCCATGAAAAAGATTGTGGGCCGAAAATGGGTGATCACTGTACATTTCTCTTCTGTTTCCTATTTATATTTATATTTTACCTCCTCAATTTAGCATTATGGACAGGGAAAGACCTAATCTAAAATCTTCACAAAAATATTTTACCTTCAAATTCATACCGTGATCGTAGCATGCATGGACTCGACTCATATGACTGGGATTTCCATGAAAAAGATTGAGGGCCGAAAATGGGTGATCACTGTACATTTCTCTTCTGTTTAATATTTATATTTATATTTTACCTCCTCAATTTAGCATTATGGAAAGGGAAAGAACTAATCTAAAATCTACACAAAAATATTTTGCCCTCAAATTCATACCGTGATCGTAGCATGCATGGACTCGACTCATATGACTGGGATTTCCATGAAAAAGATTGTGGGCCGAAAATGGGTGATCACTGTACATTTCTCTTCTGTTTCCTATTTATATTTTTATTTTACCTCCTCAATTTAGCAATATGGCCAGGGAAAGACCTAATCTAAGCTCTGCACAAAAATATTTTGCTTTCAAATTCATAACGTGATCGTAGCATGCATGGACTCGACTCATATGAATGGGATTTCCATGAAAAAGATTGTGAGCCGAAAATGGGTGATCACTGTACATTTCTATTCTATTTCCTATTTATATTTCTATTTTACTTCCTTCATTTAGCATTATGGACAGGGAAAGACCTAATCTAAGATCTGCACAAAAATATTTTGCCTTCAAATTCATACCGTGATCGTAGCATGCATGGACTCGACTCATACGACTGGGATTTCCATGAAAAAGATTGTGGGCCAAAAATGGGTGATCACTGTACATTTCTCTTCTGTTTCCTATTTATATTTCTATTTTACCTCCTCAATTTAGCATTATGGACAGGGAAAGACTAAATCTAAGATCTGCAAAAAGATATTTTGCCTTCAAATTCATACCATGATCGTAGCATGCATGGACTCGACTCATATGACTGGGATTTCCATGAAAAAGATTGTGGGCAGAAAATGGGTGATCACTGTACATTTCTCTTCTGTTTCCTATTTATATTTCTATTTTAGTTCCTCAATTTAGCATTATGGACAGGGAAAGACCTAATCTAAGCTCTGCAAAAAAATATTTTGCCTTCAAATTCATACCGTGATCGTAGCATGCATGGACTCGACTCATATGACTGGGATTTCCATGAAAAAGATTGTGGGCAGAAAATGGGTGATCACTGTACATTTCTCTTCTGGTTCCTATTTATATTTCTATTTTAGTTCCTCAATTTAGCATTATGGACAGGGAAAGACCTAATCTAAGCTCTGCAAAAAAATATTTTGCCTTCAAATTCATACCGTGATCGTAGCATGCATGGACTCGACTCATATGACTGGGATTTCCATGAAAAAGATTGTGGGCAGAAAATGGGTGATCACTGTACATTTCTCTTCTGTTTCCTATTTATATTTATATTTTACCTCCTCAATTTAGCATTATGGACAGGGAAAGACCTAATCTAAGATCTGTAACAAAATATTTTGCCTTCAAATTCATACCATGATCGTAGCATGTATGGACTCGACTAATATGACTGGGATTTCCATGAAAAAGATTGTGGGCCGAAAATGGGTGATCACTGTACATTTCTCTTCTGTTTCCTATAAATATTTCTATTTTACTTCCTTAATTTAGCATTATGATGAGGGAAAGACGTAATCTAAAATTTGCAAAAAAATATTTTTCCTTCAAATTCATACCGTGATCGTAGCATGCATGGACTCGACTCATATGACTGGGATTTCCATGAAAAAGTTTGTGGGCCGAAAATGGGTGATCACCGTACATTTCTCTTCTGTATCCTATTTATATTTTACTTCCTCAATTTAGCATTATGGACAGTGAAAGACCTAATCTAAGCTCTGCAAAAAAATATTTTGCCTTCAAATTCATACCGTGATCGTAGCTCGCATTGACACGACTCATATGACTGGGATTTCCATGAAAAAGATTGTGGGCCGAAAATGGGTGATCACTGTACATTTCTCTTCTGTTTCCTATTTATATTTATATTTTACCTCCTAAATTTAGCATTATGGACAGGGAAAGACCAAATCTAAGATCTGCAAAAAAATATTTTGCTTTCAAATTCATACCGTGATCGTAGCATGCATGGACTCGTCTCATATGACTGGGATTTAAATGAAAAATATTGTTGGCCGAAAATGGGTGATCACTGTACATTTCTCTTCTGTTACCTATTGATATTTATATTTTACCTCCTAAATTTAGCATTATGGACAGGGAAAGACCTAATCTAAAATCTGCACAAAAATATTTTGCCTTCAATTCATACCCTGATCGTAGCATGCATGTACTCGACTCATATGACTGGGATTTCGATGAAAAATTTTGTGGGCCGAAAATGGGTGATCACTGTACATTTCTCTTCTGTTTCCTATTTATATTTATATTTTATCTCCTCAATTTAGCATTATGGACAGGGAAAGACCAAATCTAAGATCTGCAAAAAAATATTTTGCCTTCAAATTCATACCGTGATCGTAGCATGCATGGACTCGACTCATATGACTGGGATTTCCATGAAAAAGTTTGTGGGCCGAAAATGGGTGATCACTGTACATTTCTCTTCTGTTTCCTATTTATATTTCTATTTTACCTCCTCAATTTAGCAATATGGACAGGGAAAGACCTAATCTAAAATCTGCACAAAAATATTTTGCTTTCAAATTCATACCGTGAACATAGCATGCATTGACACAACTCATATGACTGGAATTTCCATGAAAAAGATTGTGGGCCGAAAATGGGTGATCACTGTACATTTCTCTTCTGTTTCCTATTTATATTTATATTTTACCTCCTCAATTTAGCATTATGGACAGGGAAAGACCTAATCTAAGCTCTGCACAAAAATATTTTGCCTTCAAATTCATACCGTGATCGTAGCATGCATGGACTCGACTCATATGACTGGGATTTCCATGAAAAATATTGTGGGCCGAAAATGGCTGATCACTGTACATTTCTCTTCTGTTTCCTATTTATATTTATATTTTACCTCCTCAATTTAGCATTATGGACAGGGAAAGACCTAATCTAAAATCTGCACAAAAATATTTTGCTTTCAAATTGATACCGTGATCGTAGCATGCATGGACTCGACTCATATGACTGGGATTTCCATGAAAAATACTGTGGGCCGAAAATGGGTGATCACCGTACATTTCTCTTCTGTTTCCTATTTATATTTATATTTTACCTCCTCAATTTAGCATTATGGACAGGGAAAGACCTAATCTAAGCTCTGCACAAAAATATTTTGCCTTCAAATTCATACCGTGATCGTTGAATGCATGGATTCGACTCATATGACTGGGATTTCCATGAAAAAGATTGTGAGCAGAAAATGGGTGATCACTATACATTTCTCTTCTGTTTCCTATTTAAATTTTACTTACTTAATTAAGCATTATGGACAGCGAAAGACCTAATCAAAGCTCTGCAAAAAAATATTTTGCCTTCAAATTCATACCGTGATCGTAGCATGCATGGACACGACACATATGACTGGGATTTCCATGAAAAAGATTGTGGGCACAAAATGGGTGATCACTGTACATTTCTATTCTGTTTCCTATTTATATTTATATTTTACTTCCTTCATTTAGCATTATGGACATGGAAAGACCTAATCTACGATCTGCAAAAAAATATTTTGCCTTCAAATTCATACCGTGATAGTAGCATGCATGGACTCGACTCATCTGACTGGGATTTCCATGAAAAAGATTGTGGGCAGAAAATGGGAGATCCCTGTACATTTCTCTTCTGTTTCCTATTTATATTTATATTTTACTTACTTCATTTAGCATTATGGTCATGGAAAGACCTAATCTACGATCTGCAAAAAAATATTTTGCCTTCAAATTCATACCGTGATCGTAGCATGCATGGACTCGACTCATATGACTGGAATTTCCATGAAAAAGACAGTGGGCAGAAAATGGGTGATCACTGTACATTTCTCTTCTGTTTCCTATTTATATTTATATTTTACTTCCTTCATTTAGCATTTTGGACATGGAAAGACCTCATCTACGATCTGCAAAAAAATATTTTGCCATCAAATTAATACCATGATCGTAGCATGCATGGACACGACTCATATGACTGGGATTTCCATGAAAAAGTTTGTGGGCCGAAAATGGGTGATCACTGTACATTTCTCTTCTGTATCCTATTTATATTTTACCTCCTCAATTTAGCATTATGGACAGGGAAAGACCTCATCTAAAATCTGTACAAAAATATTTTGCTTTCAAATACATACCGTGATCGTAGCATGCATGGACTCGACTCATATGACTGGGATTTCCATTAAAAAGATTGTGGGCCCAAAATGGGTCATCACTGTACATTTCTCTTCTGTTTCCTATTTATAATTATATCTTACCTCCTCAATTTAGCATTATGGACAGGGAAAGACATAATCTAAAATCTGCACAATAATATTTTGCCTTGAAATTCATACCGTGATCGTAGCATGCATGGACTCGAATCATATGACTGGGATTTCCATGAAAAATTTTGTGGGCCGAAAATGGGTGATCACTGTACATTTCTCTTCTGTTTCCTATTTATATTTATATTTTATCTCCTCAATTTAGCATTATGGACAGGGAAAGACCTAATCTAAAATCTGCACAAAAATATTTTGCCTTCAAATTCATTCAGTGATCGTAGCATGCATGGACTCGACTCATATGACTGGGATTTCCATGAAAAATATTGTGGGCCGAAAATTAGTGATAACTGTACATTTCTCTTCTGTTTCCCATTTATATTTATATTTTACCTATGCAATTTAGCATTATGGACAGGAAAGACCTAATCTAAGATCTGCACAAAAATATTCTGCCTTCAAATTCACACCGTGATCGTAGCATGCATGGACTCAACTCATATGACTGGGATTTCCATGAAAAAGGTTGTGGGCCGAAAATGGGTGATCACTGTACATTTCTCTTCTGTTTACTATTTATATTTCTATGTTACCTCCTCAATTTAGCATTATGGACAGCGAAAGACCTAATCTAAGCTCTGCACAAAAATATTTTGCCTTCAAATTCATACCGTGATCGTAGCATGTATGGACTCGACTCATATAACTGGGATTTCCATGAAAAAGATTGTGGGCCGAAAATGGGTGATCACTGTACATTTCTCTTCTGTTTCCTATTTATATTTCTATTTTACCTCCTCAATTTAGCATTATGGACAGGGAAAGACCTAATCTAAAATCTGCACAAAAATATTTTGCCTTCAAATTCATTCCGTGATCGTAGAATGCATGAACTCCATTCATATGACTGGGATTTCCATGAAAATGATTGGGGGCCGAAAATGGGTGATCACTGTACATTTCTCTTCTGTATTCTATTTATATTTCTATTTTACCTCCTCAATATAGCATTATGGCCAGGGAAAGACCTAATCTAAGCTCTGCACAAAAATATTTTGCCTTCAAATTCATACCGTGATCGTAGCATGCTTGAACTCGACTCATATGACTGGGATTTCCATGAAAAAGATTGTGTGCCGAAAATGGGTGATCACTGTACATTTCTCTTCTGTTTCCTATTTATATTTATATTTTACCTCCTCAATTTAGCATTATGGACAGGGAAAGACCTAATCTAAAATCTGCACAAAAATATTTTGCCTTCAAATTCATACCGTGATCGTAGCATGCATGAACTCGACTCATATGACTGGGATTTCCATGAAAAAGATTGTGGGCCGAAAATGGGTGATCACTGTACATTTCTCTTCTGTATTCTTTTTATATTTCTATTTTACCTCCTCAATTTAGCATTATGGCCAGGGAAAGACCTAATCTAAGCTCTGCACAAAACTATTTTGCCTTCAAATTCATACCGTGATCATAGCATGCATGGACTCGACTCATATGACTGGGATTTCCATGAAAAAGATTGTGGGGCGAAAATGGGAGATCACTGTACATTTCTCTTCTGTTTCCTATTTATATTTATATTTTACCTACTCAATTTAGCATTATGGACAGGGAAAGACCTTATCTAAAATCTGCAAAAAAATATGTTGCCTTCAAATTCATATCGTGATCGTAGCATGCATGGACTCGAATCATATGACTGGGATTTCCATGAAAAAGATTGTGGGCCGAAAATGGGTGATCACTGTACATTTCTCTTCTGTTTCTTATTTATATTTCTATTTTACCTCCTCTATTTAGCATTATGGACAGGGAAAGATCTAATCTAAAATCTGCACAAAAATATTTCACCTTCAAATTCATACCGTGATCGTAGCATGCATGGACTCGACTCATATGACTGAGATTTCCATGAAAAAGATTGTGGGCCGAAAACGGGTGATCACTGTACATTTCTCTTCTGTTTCCTATTTATATTTATATTTTACCTCCTCAATTTAGCATTATGGACAGGGAAAGACCTAATCTAAGCTCTGCACAAAAATATTTTGCCTTCAAATTCATACTGTGATCGTAGCCTGCATGGACTCGACTCATATGACTGGGATTTCCATGAAAAAGATTGTGGGCCGAAAATGGGTGATCACTGTACATTTCTCTTCTGTATTCTATTCATATTTATAGTTTACATCCTCAATTTAGAATTATAGCCAGGGAAAGACATAATCTAAGCTCTGGACATAAATATTTTGCCTTCAAATTCATACCGTGATCGTAGCATGCATGGACTCGAGTCATATGACTGGGATTTCCATGAAAAAGATTGTGGGCCGCAAATGGGTGATCACTGTACATTTTTCTTATGTTTTCTATTTATATTTCTATTTTACCTCCTCAATTTAGCATTATGGCCAGGGAAAGACCTTATCTAAGATCTGCACAAAAATATTTTGCCTTCAAATTCATACCGTGATCGTAGCATGCATGGACTCCACTCATATGACTGGGATTTCTATGGAAAAGATAGTGGGCAGAAATGGGTGATCACTGTACATTTCTCTTCTGTTTCCTATTTATATTTATATTTTACCTCCTCAATTTAGCATTATGGACAGGGAAAGACCTAATCTAAAATCTGCAAAAAAATATGTTGCCTCCAAATTCATACCGTGATCGTAGCATGCATGGACTCAACTCATATGACTGGGATTTCCATGAAAAAGTTTGTGGGCCAAAAATGGGTGATCACTGTACATTTCTCTTCTATTTCCTATTTATATTTATATTTTACCTCCTCAATTTAGCATTATGCAGAGGGAAAGACCTAATCTAAAATCTGCAAAAAAATATGTTGCCTCCAAATTCATACCGTGATCGTAGCATGCATGGACTCGACTCATATAACTTAGATTTCCATGAAAAAGATTGTGGGCCGAAAACGGGTGATCACTGTACATTTCTCTCCTGTTTCCTATTTATATTTCTATTTTACTTCCTTCATTTAGCATTATGGACAGGAAAAGACCTCATCTAAGCTCTGCACAAAAATATTTTGCCTTCAAATTCATTCCGTGATCTTAGCCTGCATGGACTCGACTCATATGACTGGGATTTCCATGAAAAAGATAGTGGGCCGAAAATGGGTGATTACTGTACATTTCTCTTCTGTTTCTTATTTATATTTCTATTTTACCTCCTCAATTTAGCATTATGGACAGGGAAAGACCTAATCTAAGCTGTGCACAAAAATATTTTGCCTTCTAATTCATACCGTGATCGTAGCATGCATGGACTCGACTCATATGACTGGGATTTCCATGAAAAAGTTTGTGGGCCGAAAATGGGTGATCACTGTACATTTCTCTTCTGTTTCCTATTTATATTTCTATTTTACCTCCTCTATTTAGCATTATGCACAGGGAAAGACCTAATCTAAGCTCTGCACAAAAATATTTTGCCTTCAAATTCATACCGTGATCGTAGCATGCATGGACTCGACTCATATGACTGGGATTTCCATGAAAAAGATTGTGGGCCGAAAATAGGTTATCACTGTACATTTCTCTTCTGTATTCTATTTATATTTCTATTTTACCTCCTCAATTTAGCATTATAGCCAGGGAAAGACCTAATCTAAGCTCTGGACAAAAATATTTTGCCTTCAAATTCATACCGTGATCGTAGCATACATGGACTCGACTCATATGACTGGGATTTCCATGAATAAGATTGTGGGCAGAAAATGGGTGATCACTGTACATTTCTCTTCTGTTTCCTATTTATATTTCTATTTTACCTCCTCAATTTAGCATTATGGACAGGGAAAGACCTAATCTAAAATCTGCAAAAAAATATGTTGCCTTTAAATTCATACCGTGATCGTAGCATGCATGGACTCGACTCATATGACTGGGATATCCACGAAAAAGATTGTGGGCCGAAAATGGGTGATCACTGTACATTTCACTTCTTTTTCCTATTTATATTTATATTTAACCTCCTCAATTTAGCATTATGGACAGGGAAAGACCTAATCTAAAATCTGCACAAAATTATTTTGACTTCAAATTCATACCGTGATCGTAGCATGCATGAACTCTACACATGACTGGGATTTCCATGAAAAAGATTGTTGGCCGAAAATGGGTGATCACTTTACATTTCTCTTCTGTTTCTTATTAATATTTATATTTTACCTCCTCAATTTAGCATTATGGACAGGGAAAGACCTAATCTAAGCTCTGCACAAAAATATTTTGCCTTCAAATTCATACCGTGATCGTAGCATGCATGGACTCGACTCATATGACTGGGATTTCGATGAAAAAGATTGTGGGCCGAAAATGGGTGATCACTGTACATTTCACTTCTTTTTCCTATTTAAATTTCTATTTTACCTCCTCAATTCAGCATTATGGACAGGGAAAGACCTAATCTAAGATCTGCACAAAAATATTTTATTTTCAAATTCATACCGTGATCGTAGCATGCATGGACTCGACTCATATGACTGGGATATCCACGAAAAAGATTGTGGGCCGAAAATGGGTGATCACTGTACATTTCTCTTCTGTTTCTTATTTATATTTCTATTTTACCTCCTCAATTTAGCATTATGGCCAGGGAAAGACCTAATCTAAGCTCGGCACAAAAATATTTTGCCTTCAAATTCATACCGTGATCGTAGCATGCATGAACTCTACTCATATGACTGGGATTTCCATGAAAAAGATTGTGGGCCGAAAATGGGTGATCACTGTACATTTCTCTTCTGTTTCCTATTTATATTTCAATTTTAGCTTCTCAATTTAGCATTATCGACAGGGAAAGACCTCATCTAAGATCTGCACAAAAATATTTTGCCTTCAAATTCATACCGTGATCGTAGCATGCATTGACTCGACTCATATGACTGGCATTTCCATGAAAAAGATTGTGGGCTGAAAATGGGTGATCACTGTACATTTCTCTCCTGTTTCTTATTTATATTTATATTTTACCTCCTCAATTTAGCATTATGGCCAGGGAAAGACCTAATCGAAGCTCTGCACAAAAATATTTTGCCTTCAAATTCATAACGTGATCGTAGCATGCATGGACTCGACTCATATGACTGGGATTTCCATGAAAAAGATTGTGGGCCGAAAATGGGTGATCACTGTACATTTCACTTCTGTTTCCTATTTACATTTCTATTTTACCTCCTCAATTTAGCATTATGGACAGGGAAAGACCTAATCTAAGCTCTGCACAAAAATATTTTGCCTTCAAATTCATACCGTGATCGTAGCATGCATGGACTCGACACATATGACTGGGATTTCCATGAAAAAGTTTCTGGGCTGAAAATGGGTGATCACTGTACATTTCTATTCTGTTTTCTATTTATATTTCTATTTTACTTCCTTCATTTAGCATTATGGACAGGGAAAGACCTAATCTAAGATCTGCACTAAAATATTTTGCCTTCAATTTCATACCGTGACCGTAGCATGCATGGACTCGACTCATATGACTGGGATTTCCATGAAAAAGATAGTGGGCCGAAATTGGGTGATGACTGTACATTTCTCTCCTGTTTCTTATTTATATTTCTATTTTACCTCCTCAATTTAACATTATGGACAGGGAAAGACCTAATATAAAATCTGCCCAAAAATATTTTTCCTTCAAATTCATACTGTCAGCGTAGCATGCATGGACTCGACTCATATGACTGGGATTTCCATGAAAAAGATTGTGGGCCGAAAATGGGTGATCACTGTACATTTCACTTCTGTTTCCTATTTGTATTTCTATTTTACCTACTCAATTTAGCATTATGGACAGGGAAAGACCTAATCCAAGATCTGCACAAAAATATTTTCCCTTCAAATTCATACCGTGATCGTAGCATGCATGGACTCGACTCATATGACTAGGATTTCCATGAAAAAGATTGTGGGCCGAAAATGGGTGATCACTGTACATTTCTCTTCTGTTTCCTATTTATATTTCTATGTTATGCCCTGAATTTAGCATTATGGACAGGGAAAAACTAATCTAAAATCTGCAAAAAAATATTTTGCCCTCAAATTCATACCGTGATCGTAGCATGCATGGACTTGACTCATATGACTGGGATTTCCATGAAAAAGATTGTGGGCCAAAAATGTGTGATCACTGTACATTTCTCTTCTGTTTCCTATTTATATTTATATTTTACCTCCTCAATTTAGCATTATGGACAGGGAAAGACCTAATCTAAGATCTGCCCAAAAATATTTTGCCTTCAAATTCATACCGTGATCGTAGCATGCATAGACTAGATTAATATGACTGGGATTTCCATGAAAAAGATTGTGGGCCGAAAATGGGTGATCACTGTACATTTCTCTTCTGTTTCCTATTTATATTTATATTTCACCTCCTCAATTTAGAATGTTGGACCGGGAAAGACCTAATCTAAGCTCTGCACAAAAATATTTTGCCTTCAAATTCATACCGTGATCGTAGCGTGCATGAACTCGACTCATATGACTGGGATTTCCATGAAAAAGATTGTGGGCCGAAAATGGGTGATCACTGTACATTTCACTTCTTTATTCAATTTATATTTCTATTTTACCTCCTCAATTTAGCATTATGGACAGGGAAAGACATAATCTAAGCTCTGAACAAAAATATTTTGCCTTCAAATTCATACCGTGATCGTAGCATGCATGGACTCGACTCATATCACTGGGATTTCCATGAAAAAGATAGTGGGCCGAAAATGGGTGATCACTGTACATTTCTCTTCTGTTTCCTATTTATATTTATATTTTACCTCCTTAGTTTAGCAATATGGAGAGGGAAAGACCTAATTTAAATCTTCACAAAAATATTTTGCCTTTAAATTCATACCGTGATCGTAGCATGCATGGACTCGACTCATATGACTGGGATTTCAATGAAAAAGATTGTGGGCAGAAAATGGGTGATCACTGTACATTTCTCTTCTGTTTCCTATTTATATTTCTATTTTACCTCCTCAATTTAGCATTATGGACAGGGAAAGAACTAATCTAAAATCTACACAAAAATATTATGCATTCAAATTCATACCGTGATCGTAGCGTGCATGGACTCGACTCATATGACTGGGATTTCCATGAAAAAGATTGTGGGCCGAAAATGGGTGATCACTGTACATTTCTCTTCTGTTTCCTATTTATATTTCTATTTTACCTCCTCAATTTAGCATTATGGAGAGGGAAAGACCTAATCTAAGATCTGCACAAAAATATTATGCCTTCAAATTCATACCGTGATCGTAGCATGCATGGACTCGACTCATATGACTGGGATTTCCATGAAAAAGATTCCGGGCAGAAAATGGGTGATCACTGTCCATTTCTCTTCTGTTTCCTATTTATATTTCTATTTTACCTCCTCAATTTATCATTATGGACAGTGAAAGAACTAATCTAAAATCTACACAAAAATATTTTGCCATCAAATTCATACCGTGATCGTAGCATGCATGGACTCGACTCATATGACTGGGATTTCCATGAAAAAGATTGTGGGCAGAAAATGGGTGATCACTGTACATTTCTCTTCTGTATTCTATTTATATTTCTATTTTACCTCCTCAATTTAGCATTATGGACAGGGAAAGACCTAATCTAAGATCTGCACAAAAATATTTTGCCTTCAAATTCATACCGTGATCGTAGCATGCATGGACTTGACTCATATAACTGTGATGTCCATGAAAAAGATTGTGGGCCGAAAATTGGTGATCACTGTACATTTCTCTTCTGTTTCCTATTTATATTTATATTTTACCTCCTCAATTTTGCATTATGGACAGGGAAAGACCTAATCTAAGCTCTTCACAAAAATATTTTGCCTTCAAATTCATACCGTGATCGTAGCATGCATGGACTCGACTCATATGACTGGGATTTCCATGAAAAAGATTGTGAGCCGAAAATGGGTGATCACTGTACGTTTCTCTTCTGTTTCCTATTTATATTTCTATTTTACCTCCTCAATTTAGCATTATGGACAGGGAAAGAGCTAATATAAGCTCTGCACAAAAATATTTTGCCTTCAAATTCATACCGTGATCGTAGCATGCATGGACTCGGCTCACATGACTGGGATTTCCATGAAAAAGATTGTGGGCCGAAAATCGGTGATCACTGTACATTTCTCTTCTGTTTCCTATTTATATTTCTATTTTACCTCCTCAATTTAGCATTATGGACAGGGAAAGACCTAATCTAAGATCTGCACAAAATATTTTGCCTTCAAATTCATACCATGATCGTAGCATGCATGGACTCGGCTCATATGACTGGGATTTCCATGAAAAATATTGTGGGCCGAAAATGGGTGATCACTGTACATTTCTCTTCTGTTTCCTATTTATATTTATATTTTACCTCCTCAATTTAGCATTATGGACAGGGAAAGACCTCATCTAAAATCTGCACAAATATATTTTGCCTTCAATTTAGTAGCGTGATCGTAGCATGCATGGACTCGACTCATATGACTGGGATTTCCATGAAAAAAATTGTGAGCCGAAAATGGGTGATCACTGTACATTTCTTTTCTGTTTCCTATTTATATTTATATTTTACCTCCTCAATTTAGCATTATGGACAGGGAAAGACCTAATCTAAAATCTTCAGAAAAATATTTTACCTTCAAATTCATACCGTGATCGTAGCATGCATGGACTCCACTCATATGACTGGGATTTCCATGAAAAAGATTGTAGGGCAAAAATGGGTGATCACTGTACATTTCTCTTCTGTTTCCTATTTATATTTATATTTTACCTCCTCAATTTAGCATTATGGACAGAGAAAGTCCTAATCTAAGCTCTGCACAAAAATATTTTGCCTTCAAATTCATACCGTGAGCGTAGCATGCATGGACTAGACTCATATGACTGGGATTTCCATGAAAAAGATTGTGGGCCGAAAATGGGGGATCACTGTACATTTCTCTTCTGTTTTCTATTTATATTTCTATTTTACCTCCTCAATTTAGCATTATGGACAGGGAAAGACCTAATCTAAGACCTGCACAAAAATATTTTGCCTTCAAATTCATACCGTGAGCGTAGCATGCATGGACTCGACTCATATGACTGGGATTTCCATGAAAAAGATTGTGGGCCGAAAATGGGGGATCACTGTACATTTCTCTTCTGTTTCCTATTTATATTTATATTTTACCTCCTCAATTTAGCATTATGGACAGGGAAAGACCTAATCTAAGACCTGCACAAAAATATTTTGCCTTCAAATTCATACTGTGAGCGGAGCATGCATGGACTAGACTCATATGACTGGGATTTCCATGAAAAAGATTATGGGCCGAAAATGGGTGATCACTGTACATTTCTCTTCTGTTTTCTATTTATATTTCTATTTTACCTCCTCAATTTACCATTATGGACAGGGAAAGACCTAATCTAAGGTCTGCACAAAAATATTTTGCTTTCAAATTCATACCGTGAACGTAGCATGCATGGACTCGACTCATATGACTGGGATTTCCATGAAAAAGATTGTGGGCAGAAAATGGGTGATCACTGTACATTTCTCTTCTGTTTCTTATTTATATTTCTATTTTACCTCCTCAATTTAGCATGATGGACAGGGAAAGACCTAATCTAAGATCTGCACAAAAATATTTTGCCTTCAAATTCATACCGTGAACGTAGCATGCATGGACTCGTCTCATATGACTGGGATTTCCATGAAAAAGATTGTGGGCCGAAAATGGGGGATCACTGTACATTTCTCTTCTGTTTCTTATTTATATTTCTATTTTACTTCCTCAATTTAGCATTATGGACAGGGAAAGACCTAATCTAAGATCTGCACAAAAATATTTTGCCTTCAAATTCATACCGTGATCGTAGCATGCATGGACTCGACTCATATGACTAGGATTTCCATTAAAAAGATTGTGGGCCGAAAATGGGTGATCACTGTACATTTCTCTTCTGTTTCCTATTCATATTTATATTTTACCTCCTCAATTTAGCATTATGGACAGGGAAAGACCTAATCTAAGACCTGCACAAAAATATTTTGCCTTCAAATTCATACTGTGAGCGTAGCATGCATGGACTCAACTCATATGACTGGGATTTCCATGAAAAAGATTGTGGCCAGAAAATGGGTGATCACTGTACATTTCTCTTCTGTTTCCTATTTATATTTCTATTTAACTCCTCAATTTAGCATTATGGACTGGGAAAGACCTAATCTAAAATCTGCAAAAAAATATTTTGTCTTCAAATTCATACCGTGATCGTAGCATGCATGGACTCGACTCATATGACTGGGATTTCCATCAAAAAGATTGTGGGCCAAAAATGGGTGATCACTGTACATTTCTCTTCTGTTTCCTATTTATATTTATATTTTATCTCCTCAATTTAGCATTATGGACAGGGAAAGACCTAATCTAAGATCTGCACAAAAATATTTTGCCTTGAAATTCATACCGTGATCGTAGCATGCATTGACTTGATTCATATGACTGGGATTTCCATGAAAAAGATTGTGGGCCGAAAATGGGTGATCACTGTACATTTCTCTTCTGTTTCCTATTTATATTTCTATTTTACATCCTGAATTTAGCATTATGGACAGGGAAAGAACTAATCTAAGTTCTGCACAAAAATATTTTGCCTTCAAATTCATACCGTGAACGTAGCATGCATGGACTCGACTCATATGACTGGGATTTCCATCAAAAAGATTGTGGGCCGAAAATGGGTGATCACTGTACATTTCTCTTCTGTTTCCTATTTATATTTATATTTTATCTCCTCAATTTAGCATTATGGACAGGGAAAGACCTAATCTAAGATCTGCACAAAAATATTTTGCCTTCAATTTAGTAGCGTGATCGTAGCATGCATGGACTCGAATCATATGACTGGGATTTCCAAGAAAAAGATTGTGGGCCGAAAATGGGTGATCACTGTACATTTCTCTTCTGTTTCCTATTTATATTTCTATTTTATCTCCTCAATTTAGCATTATGGACAGGGAGAGACCTAATCTAAGGTCTGCACAAAAATATTTTGCCTTCAAATTCATACCCTGATCGTAGCATGCATGGACTCGATTCATATGACTGGGATTTCCAAGAAAAAGATTGTGGGCCGAAAATGGGTGATCACTGTACATTTCTCTTCTGTTTCCTATTTATATTTCTATTTTACCTCCTCAATTTAGCATTATGGACAGGGAAAGAACTAATCTAAGATCTGCAAAATATATTTTGCCTTCAAATTCATACCGTGATCGTAGCATGCATGGACTCGACTCATATGACTGGGATTTCCATGAAAAAGATTGTGGGCCGAAAATGGGTGATCACTGTACATTTCTCTTCTGTTTCCTATTTATATTTATATTTTACATCCTCAATTTAGCATGATGGACTGGGAAAGACCTAATCTAATATCTGCACAAAAATATTTTGCCTTCAAATTCATACCGTGATCGTAGCATGCATGGACTCGACTCATATGACTGGGATTTCCATGAAAAAGATTGTGGGCCGAAAATGGGTGATCACTGTACATTTCTCTTCTGTTTCCTATTTATATTTCTATTTTACCTATTCAATTTAGCATTATGGATAGGGAAAGACCTAATCTAAGCTCTGCACAAAAATATTTTGCCTTCAAATTCATACCGTGATCGTAGCATGTATGGACTCGACTCATATGACTGGGATTTCCATGAAAAAGATTGTGGGCCGAAAATGGGTGATCACTGTACATTTCTCTTCGGTTCCCTATTTATGTTTCTATTTTACCTCCTCAATTTAGCATTATGGACAGGGAAAGACCTAATCTAAGATCTGCACAAAAATATTTTGCCTTCAAATTCATACCCTGATCGTAGCATGCATGGACTCGATTCATATGACTGGGATTTCCAAGAAAAAGATTGTGGGCCGAAAATGGGTGATCACTCTACATTTCTCTTCTGTTTCCTATTTATATTTCTATTTTATCTCCTCAATTTAGCATTATGGACAGGGAGAGACCTAATCTAAGATCTGCACAAAAATATTTTGCCTTCAAATTCATACCGTGAACGTAGCATGCATGGACTCGACTCATATGACTGGGATTTCCATCAAAAAGATTGTGGGCCGAAAATGGGTGATCACTGTACATTTCTCTTCTGTTTCCTATTTATATTTATATTTTATCTCCTCAATTTAGCATTATGGACAGGGAAAGACCTAATCTAAGATCTGCACAAAAATATTTTGCCTTCAATTTAGTAGCGTGATCGTAGCATGCATGGACTCGAATCATATGACTGGGATTTCCAAGAAAAAGATTGTGGGCCGAAAATGGGTGATCACTGTACATTTCTCTTCTGTTTCCTATTTATATTTCTATTTTATCTCCTCAATTTAGCATTATGGACAGGGAGAGACCTAATCTAAGGTCTGCACAAAAATATTTTGCCTTCAAATACATACCGTGATCGTAGCATGCATGGACTCGACTCATATGACTGGGATTTCCATGAAAAAGATAGTGGGCCGAAAATGGGTGATCACTGAACATTTCTCTTAAGTTTCCTATTTATATTTCTATTTACCTCCTCAATTTAGCATTATGGACAGGGAAAGACCTAATCTAAGATCTGCACAAAAATATATTGCCTTCAAATTCATACCGTGATCGTAGCATGCATGGACTCGACTCATATGACTGGGATTTCCATGAAAAAGATTGTGGGCCGAAAATGGGTGATCACTGTACATTTCTCTTCTGTTTCCTATTTATATTTCTATTTTACCTCCTCAATTTAGCATTATGGACAGGGAAAGAACTAATCTAAGATCTGCAAAATATATTTTGCCTTCAAATTCATACCGTGATCGTAGCATGCATGGACTCGACTCATATGACTGGGATTTCCATGAAAAAGATTGTGGGCCGAAAATGGGTGATCACTGTACATTTCTCTTCTGTTTCCTATTTATATTTATATTTTACATCCTCAATTTAGCATGATGGACTGGGAAAGACCTAATCTAATATCTGCACAAAAATATTTTGCCTTCAAATTCATACCGTGATCGTAGCATGCATGGACTCGACTCATATGACTGGGATTTCCATGAAAAAGATTGTGGGCCGAAAATGGGTGATCACTGTACATTTCTCTTCTGTTTCCTATTTATATTTCTATTTTACCTATTCAATTTAGCATTATGGATAGGGAAAGACCTAATCTAAGCTCTGCACAAAAATATTTTGCCTTCAAATTCATACCGTGATCGTAGCATGTATGGACTCGACTCATATGACTGGGATTTCCATGAAAAAGATTGTGGGCCGAAAATGGGTGATCACTGTACATTTCTCTTCGGTTCCCTATTTATGTTTCTATTTTACCTCCTCAATTTAGCATTATGGACAGGGAAAGACCTAATCTAAGATCTGCACAAAAATATTTTGCCTTCAAATTCATACCCTGATCGTAGCATGCATGGACTCGATTCATATGACTGGGATTTCCATGAAAAAGATTGTGGGCCGAAAATGGGTGATCACTGTACATTTCTCTTCTGTTTCCTATTTATATTTATATTTTACATCGTCAATTTAGCATTATGGACAAGGAAAGACCTAATCTAAGATCTGCTCAAAAATATTTTGCCTTCAAATTCATACCGTGATCGTAGCATTCATGGACTCGACTCAAATGACTGGGATTTCCATAAAAAAAGATTGTGGGCCGAAAATGGGTGATCACTGTACATTTCACTTGTGTTTCCTATTTATATTTATATTTTATCTCCTCAATTTAGCATTATGGAGAGGGAAAGACCTAATCTAAGATCTGCACAAAAATATTTTGCCTTCAAATTCATACCGTGATCGTAGCATGCATGGACTCGACTCATATGACTGGGATTTCCATGAAAAAGATTGTGGGCCGAAAATGGGTGATCACTGTACATTTCTCTTCTGTTTCCTATTTATATTTCTATTTTATCTCCTCAATTTACCATTATGGACAGGGAAAGACCTAATCTAAGATCTGCACAAAAATATTTTGCCTTCAAATTCATACCGTGATCGTAGTATGCATGGACACGACTCATATGACTAGAATTTCCATGAAAAAGATTGTGGCCCGAAAATGGGTGATCACTGTACATTTCTCTTCTGTTTCCTATTTATATTTCTATTTTTCATCCTCAATTTAGCAATATGGCCAGGGAAAGACCTAATCTAAGCTCTGCACAAAAATATTTTGCCTTCAAATTTATACCCTGATCGTAGCATGCATGGACTCGACTCATATGACTGGGATTTCCAAGGAAAAGATTGTGGTCAGAAAATGGGTGATCACTGTATATTTTTCTGTTTCTTATTTATATTTATATTTTACTTCCTCAGTTTAGCATTATGGACAGCGAAAGACCTAATCTAAGATCTGCAAAAACATATTTTGCCTTCAAATTGATACAGTGATCGTAGCATGCATGGACACGACTCATATGGCTGGGGTTTCCATGAAAAAGATTGTCGGCAGAAAATGGGTGATCACTGTACATTTCTCTTCTGTTTCCTATTTATATTTCTATTTTATCTCCTCAATTTAGCATTATGGACAGGGAAAGACCTAATCTAAGATCTGCACAAAAATATTTTTCCTCCAAATTCATACCGTGACCTTAGCATGCATGGACTCGACTCATATGACTGGGATTTCCATGAAAAAGATTGTGGACCGAAAATGGGTGATCATTGTACATTTCTCTTCTGTTTCCTATTTATATTTTCTATTTTACATCCTCAATTTAGCATTATGGAAAGGGAAAGACCTAATCTAATATCTGCACAAAAATATTTTGCCTTCAAATTCATACCGTGATCGTAGCATGCATGGACTCGACTCATATGACTGGGATTTCCATTAAAAAGATTGTGGGCCGAAAATGGGTGATCACTGTACATTTCTCTTCTGTTTCCTATTTATATTTCTAATTTCCCTCCTCAATTTAGCATTATGAACAGGGAAAGACCTAATCTAAGATCTGCAAATAAATATTTTGCCTACAAATTCATACCGTGATCGTAGCATGCATGGACACGACTCATATGACTGGGATTTCCATGAAAAAGATTGTGGGCAGAAAATGGGTGATCTTTGTACATTTCTCATCTGTATCCTATTTATATTTATTTATTACTTCCTCAATTTAGCATTATGGACAGGGAAAGACCTCATCTAAGATCTGCAAAAAAATATTTTGCCTTCAAATTCATACCGTGATCGTAGCATGCATGGACTCGACTCATATGACTGGGATTTCCATGTAAAAGATTGTGGGCAGAAAATGGGTGATCACTGTATATTCCTCTTCTGTTTACTATTTATATTTCTATTTTACCTTCTCAATTTAGCATTATGGACAGGGAAAGACCTAAACTAATATTTGCAAAAAAATATTTTGCCTTCAAATTCATACCGTGATCTTAGCATGCATGGACTCGACTCATATGACTGGGATTCCCATGAAAAAGATTGTGGGCAGAAAATTGGTGATCCCTGTACATTTCTCTTCTGTTTCCTATTTATATTTCTATTTTACTTCCTTCATTTAGCATTATGGAGAGGGAGAGACCTAATCTAAGTTCTGCAAAAAATTATTTTGCCTTCAAATTCATACCATGATCGTAGCATGCATGGACTCGTCTCATAAGACTGGGATTTTTATGAAAAAGATTGTGGGCAGAAAATGGGTGATCACTGTACATTTCTCTTCTGTTTCCTATTTATATTTATATATTACTTCCTTCATTTAGCATTATGGACAGGGAAAAACCTAATCTAAGCTCTGCAAAAAAGTATTTTGCCTTCAAATTCATACCGTGATCGTAGCATGTATGGACTCGACTCATATGACTGGGATTTCCATGAAAAAGATTGTGGGCAGAAAATGGGTGATCACTGTACATTTCTCTTCTGTTTCCTATTTATATTTATATTTCACCTCCTCAATTTAGCATTATGGACAGGGAAAACCTCATCTAAGATCTGCAAAAAAATATTTTGCCTTCAAATTCATACCGTGATCGTAGCATGTATGGACTCGACACATATGACTGGGATTTCCATGAAAAAATTGTGGGCAGAAAATGGGTGATCACTGTACATTTCTCTTCTGTTTCCTATTTATATTTATATATTACTTCCTTCATTTAGCATTATGGACAGGGAAAGACCTAATCTAAGATCAGCAAAAAAATATTTTCCCTTTTAATACATACCGTGATCGTGGCATGCATGGACTTGACTCATATGACTTGGATTTCCATTAAAAATATTGTGGGCAGAAAATGGGTCATCACTGTACATTTTTCTTCTGTTTCCTTTTTATATCTACATTTTATCTCCTCAATTTAGCATTATGGACAGGGAAAGACCTAATCTAAGATCTGCAAAAAATTATTTTGCCTTCAAATTCATACCATGATCGTAGCATGCATAGACTCAACTCATATGACAGGGATTTCCATGAAAAAGATTGTGGGCAGAAAATGGGTGATCACTGTACATTACTCTTCTGTTTCCTATTTATATTTATATTTTACTTCCTCAATTTAGCATTATGGACAGGGAAAGACCTAATCTAAAATCTGCAAAAAAATATTTTGCCTTCAAATTCATACTGTGATCGTAACATGTATGGACTGGACTCATATGACTGGGATTTCCATGAAAAAGATTGTGGGCAGAAAATGGGTGATCACTGTACATTTCTCTTCTGTTTCCTATTTATATTTATATTTTACCTCCTCAATTCAGCATTATGGACAGGGAAAGACCTAATCTAAGATCTGCAAAAAAATATTTTGCCTTCAAATTCATACCGTGATAGTAGCATGCCTGGACTCGACTCATATGACTGGGATTTCCATGAAAAAATTGTGGGCAGAAAATGGGTGATCACTGTACATTTCTCTTCTGTTTCCTATTTATATTTATATTTTACCTCCTCAATTCAGCATTATGGACAGGGAAAGACCTAATCTAAGATCTGCAAAAAAATATTTTGCCTTCAAATTCATACCGTGATAGTAGCATGCCTGGACTCGACTCATATGACTGGGATTTCCATGAAAAAATTGTGGGCAGAAAATGGGTGATCACTGTACATTTCTCTTCTGTTTCCTATTTATATTTATATTTTACTTCCTTCATTTAGCATTATGGACAGGGAAAGACCTAATCTAAGATCGGCAAAAAAATATTTTGCCTTCAAATTCATACCGTGATCTTAGCATGTATGGACTTGACTCGTATGACAGGTATTTCCATGAAAAAGTTTGTGGGCAGAAAATGTGTGATCACTGTACATTTCTCTTCTGTTTCCTAATTATATTTCTATTTTACCTTCTCAATTTAGCATTATGGACAGGGAAAGACCTAATCTAAGATCTGCAAATAAATATTTTGCCTTCAAATTCATACCGTGATCGTAGCATGCATGGACTCGACTCATATGACTGGGATTTCCATGAAAAAGATTGTGGGCACAAAATGGGTGATCACTGTACATTTCTCTTCTGTTTCCTATTTATATTTATATTTTACCTTCTCAATTTAGCATTATGGACAGGGAAAGACCTAATCTAAGATCTGCAAAAAAAAATTTGCCTTCAAATTCATACCGTGATCGTAGCATGCATGGACTCGACTCATATAACTCGGATTTCCATGAAAAATATTGTGGGCACAAAATGGGTGATCACTGTACATTTCTCTTCTGTTTCCTATTTATATTTATATTTAACTCCTCAATTTAGCATTATGTACAGGAAAGACCTAATCTAAGATCTGTAAAAAATATTTTGCCTTTAAATTCATACCGTGATCATAGCATGCATGGACACTGCTCACATGACTGGGATTTCCATGAAAAAGATTGTGGGCAGAAAATGGGTGATCACTGTACATTTCTCTTCTGTTTCCTATTTATATTTCTATTTTACCTCCTCAATTTAGTATTGTGGACAGGGAAAGACCTAATCTAAGATCTGCAAAAAAATATTTTGCCTTCAAATTCATACCGGGATCTTAGCATGTATGGACTCGACTCATATGACTGGGATTTCCATGAAAATGATTGTGGGCACAAAATGGGTGATCACTGTACATTTCTCTTCTGTTTCCTATTTATATTTATATATTCTTCCTTCATTTAGCATTATTGACAGGGAAGACCTAATCTAAGATCTGCAAAAAAATATTTTGCCTTCAAATTCATTCCGTGATTGTAGCATGTATGGACCCGACTCATATGACTGGGATTTCCATGAAAAAGATTGTATGCAGAAAATGGGTGATCACTGTACATTTCTCTTTGTTTCCTATTTACATTTCTATTTTACCTCCTCAATTTAGCATTATGGAGAGGGAAAGACATAATCTAAGCCCTGCATAAAAATATTTTGCCTTCAAATTCATACCGTGATCATAGCATGTATGGACTCGACTCATATGACAGGGATTTCCATGAAAAAGATTGTGGGCACAAAATGGGTGATCACTGTACATTTCTCTTCTATTTCCGATTTATATTTCTATTTAACTCCTCAATTTAGCATTATGTACAGGAAAGATCTAATCTAAGATCTGCAAAAAAATATTTTGCCTTCAAATTCATACCATGATTGTAGCATGCATGGACTCGGCTCATATGACTGGGATTTCCATGAAAAAGATTGTGGGCAGAAAATGGGTGATCACTGTACATTTCTCTTCTGTTTCCTATTTATATTTCTATATTCTTCCTTCATTTAGCATTATGGACAGGGAAAGATCTAATCTAAGATCTGCAAAAAAATATTTTGCCTTCAAATTCATAACGTGATCGTAGCATGCATGGACTCGACTCATATGACTGGGATTTCCATGAAAAAGATTGTGGGCATAAAATGGGTGGTCACTGTACATTTCTCTCCTGTTTCCTATTTATATTTATATTTTACTTCCTCAATTTAGCATAATGGACAGGGAAAGACCTAATCTAAGCTCAGCAAAAAAATATTTTGCCTTCAAATTCATACCGTGATCGTAGCATGCATGGACTCGACTCATATGACTGGGATTTCCATGAAAAAGATTGTAGGCAGAATATGGGTGATCACTGTATATTTCTCATCTGTTTCCTATTTATATTTATATTTTACTTCCTCAATTTAGCATTATGGACAGGGAAAGACCTAATCTAAGATCTGCAAAAAAATATTTTGCCTTCAAATTCATACCGTGATCGTAGCATGCATGGACTCGACTCATATGACTGGGATTTCCATGAAAAAGATTGTGGGCAGAAAATGGGTGATCACTGTACATTTCTCTTCTGTTTCCTATTTATATTTATATTTTACTTCCTCAAGTTAGCATAATGGACAGGGAAAGACCTAATCTAAGCTCAGCAAAAAAATATTTTGCCTTCAAATTCATACCGTGATCGTAGCATGCATGGACTCGACTCATATGACTGGGATTTCCATGAAAAAGATTGTGGGCAGAAAATGGGTGATCACTGAACATTTCTCTTCTGTTTCCTATTTATATTTATATTTTACCACCTCAATTTAGCATTATGGACAGAGAAAGACCTAATCTAAGATCTGCACAAAAATATTTTGCCTTCAAATTCATACCATGATCGTAGCATGCATTGACTCGACTCATATGACTGGGATTTCCATGAAAAAGATTGTCGGCAGAAAATGGGTGATCACTGTACATTTCTCTTCTGTTTCCTATTTATATTTCTAATTTACCTCCTCAATTTAGCATTATGTACAGGAAAAGACCTAATCTAAGCTCTGCAAAAAAATATTTAGCCTTCAAATTCATACCATGATCGTAGCATGCATAGACTCGACTCATATGACTGGGATTTCCATGAAAAAGATTGTCGGCAGAAAATGGGAGATCACTGTACACTTCTCTTCTGTTTCCTATTTATATTTCTATTTTACGTCCTCAATTTAGCATTATGGACAGGGAAGACCTAATCTACACTCTGCAAAAAAATATTTTGCCTTGAAATTCAAACCGTGATCGTAGCATGCATGGACTCGACTCATATGACTGGGATTTACATGAAATTGATTGTGGGCAGAAAATGGGTGATCACTGTACATTTCTCTTCCGTTTCCTATTTTTATTTATATTTTATCTCCTCAATTTTGCATTATGGACTGGGAAAGACCTAATCTAAGATCTGCAAAAAAATATTTTGCCTTCAAATTCATACCGTGATCGTAGCATGCATGGACTCGACACATATGACTGGGATTTCCATGAAAAAGATTGCAGGCAGAAAATGGGTGATCACTGTACATTTCTCTTCTCTTTCCTATTTATATTTATGTTTTACTTCATCAATTTAGCATTATGGACAGGGAAAGACCTAATCTAAGCTCTGCAAAAAAATATTTTGCCTTCAAATTCATACCGTGATCGTAGCATGCATGCACTCGACTCATATGACTGGAATTTCCATGAAAAAGATTGTAGGCAGAAAATGGGTGATCACTGTACATTTCTCTTCTGTTTCCTATTTATATTTATATTTTACTTCCTCAATTTAGCATAATGGACAGGGTAAGACCTAATCTAAGATCTGCAAAAAAATATTTTGCCTTCTAATTCATACCGTGATCGTAGCATGCATGGACTCGACTCATATTAGTGGGATTTCCATGAAAAAGATTGTGGGCCGAAAATGGCTGATCACTGTACATTTCTCTTCTGTTTCCTATTTATATTTCTATTTTACTTACTTCATTTAGCATTATGGACAGGGAAAGACCTAATCTAAGCTCTGCACAAAAATATTTTGCCTTCAAATTCATACCGTGATCGTAGCATGCATAGACTCGACTCATATGACTGGTATTTCCATGAAAAAGATTGTGGGCCGAAAATGGGTGATCACTGTACATTTCTCTTCTGTTTCGTATTTATATTTATATTTTACCTCCTCAATTTAGCATTATGGACAGGGAATGACCTAATCTAAGATCTGCAAAAAAATATTTTGCCTTCAAATTCATACCGTGATCGTAGCATGCATGGACTCGACTCATATGACTGGGATTTCCATGAAAAAGATTGTGGGCAGAAAATGGGTGATCACTGTACATTTCTCTTCTGTTTCCTATTTATATTTATATTTTACTTCCTCAAGTTAGCATAATGGACAGGGAAAGACCTAATCTAAGCTCAGCAAAAAAATATTTTGCCTTCAAATTCATACCGTGATCGTAGCATGCATGGACTCGACTCATATGACTGGGATTTCCATGAAAAAGATTGTGGGCAGAAAATGGGTGATCACTGAACATTTCTCTTCTGTTTCCTATTTATATTTATATTTTACCACCTCAATTTAGCATTATGGACAGAGAAAGACCTAATCTAAGATCTGCACAAAAATATTTTGCCTTCAAATTCATACCATGATCGTAGCATGCATTGACTCGACTCATATGACTGGGATTTCCATGAAAAAGATTGTCGGCAGAAAATGGGTGATCACTGTACATTTCTCTTCTGTTTCCTATTTATATTTCTAATTTACCTCCTCAATTTAGCATTATGTACAGGAAAAGACCTAATCTAAGCTCTGCAAAAAAATATTTAGCCTTCAAATTCATACCATGATCGTAGCATGCATAGACTCGACTCATATGACTGGGATTTCCATGAAAAAGATTGTCGGCAGAAAATGGGAGATCACTGTACACTTCTCTTCTGTTTCCTATTTATATTTCTATTTTACGTCCTCAATTTAGCATTATGGACAGGGAAGACCTAATCTACACTCTGCAAAAAAATATTTTGCCTTGAAATTCAAACCGTGATCGTAGCATGCATGGACTCGACTCATATGACTGGGATTTACATGAAATTGATTGTGGGCAGAAAATGGGTGATCACTGTACATTTCTCTTCCGTTTCCTATTTTTATTTATATTTTATCTCCTCAATTTTGCATTATGGACTGGGAAAGACCTAATCTAAGATCTGCAAAAAAATATTTTGCCTTCAAATTCATACCGTGATCGTAGCATGCATGGACTCGACTCATATTACTGGGATTTCCATGAAAAAGATTGTGGGCCGAAAATGGGTGATCACGGTACATTTCTCTTCTGTTTCCTATTTATATTTATATTTTACCTCCTCAATTTAGCATTATGGACAGGGAAAGACCTAATGCAAGCTCTGCAAAAAATATTTTGCCTTCAAATTCATACCGTGATCGTAGCATGTATGGACTCGACTCGTATGACTGGGATTTCCATGAAAAAGATTGTGGGCCGAAAATGGGTGATCACTGTACATTTCTCTACTGTTTCCTATTTATATTTATATTTTACCTCCTCAATTTAGCATTATGGACAGGGAAAGACCTAATCTAAAATCTGCACAAAAATATTTTGCCTTCAAATTCATACCGTGATCGTAGCATGCATGGACTCGAATCATATGACTGGGATTTCCATGAGAAAGATTGTGGGCCGAAAATGGGTGATCACTGTACATTTCTCTTCTGTTTCCTATTTATATTTCTATTTTACCTCCTCAATTTAGCATTATGGACAGGGAATGACCTAATCTAAGATCTACACAAAAATATTTTGCCTCCAAATTCATACCGTGAACGTAGCATGCATGGACGCGACTCATATGACTGGAATTTCCATGAAAAAGATTGTGCGCCGAAAATGGGTGATCACGGTACATTTCTCTTCTGTTTCCTATTTATATTTATATTTTACCTCCTCAATTTAGTATTATGGACAGGGAAAGACCAAATCTAAGATCTGCACAAAAATATTTTGCCTTCAAATTCCGACCGTGAACGTAGCATGCATGGACGCAACTCATATGACTGGGATTTCCATGAAAAAGATTGTGGGCAGAAAATGGGTGATCACTGTACTTTTCTCTTCTGTTTCCTATTTATATTTCTATTTTACTTACTTCATTTAGCATTATGGACAGGGAAAGACCTAATCTAATTTCTGCTCAAAAATATTTTGCCTTCAAATTCATACCGTGACCGTAGCATGCATGGACTCGACTCATATGACTGGGATTTCCATGAAAAAGATTGTGGGCCGAAAATGGGTGATCACTGTACATTTCTCTTTTTTTCCTATTTATATTTATATTTTACCTCCTCAATTTAGCATTTTGGACCGGGAAAGACATAATCTAAGATCTGCACAAAAATATATTGCCTTCAAATTCATACCGTGATCGTAGCATGCATGGACTCGACTCATATGACTGGGATTTCCATGAAAAAGATTGTGGGCCGAAAATGGGTGATCACTGTACATTTCTCTTCTGTTTCCTATTTATATTTATATTTTACTTCCTCAATTTAGCATTATGGACAGGGAAAGACCTAATCTGAAATCTTCACAAAAATATTTTGCCTTCAAATTCATACCGTGATCGTAGCATGCATGGACTCGACTCATATGACTGGGATTTCCATGAAAAAGATTGTGGCCGGAAAATGGGTGAGCACTGTACATTTCTCTTCTGTTTCCTATTTATATTTATCTTTTAACTCCTGAATTTAGCATTATGGACAGGGAAAGACCTAATCTAAAATCTGCACAAAAATATTTTGCCTCCAAATTTATAACGTGAACGTAGCATGCATGGACTCGACTCATATGACTGGGATTTCCATGAAAAAGATTGTGGGCCGAAAATAGGTTACCACTGTACATTTCTCTTCTGTTTCCTATTTATATTTATATTTTACCTCCTGAATTTAGCATTATGGACAGGGAAAGACCTAATCTAAAATCTGCACAAAAATATTTTGCCTTCAAATTCATACCGTGATCGTAGCATGCATGGACTCGACTCATATGACTGGGATTTCCACGAAAAAGATTGTGGGCCGAAAATATGTGATCACTGTACATTTCTCTTCTGTTTACTATTTATATTTATATTTTACCTCCTCAATTTAGCATTATGGATAGGGAATGAACTAATCTAAGATCTGCACAAAAATATTTTGCCTCCAAATTCATACCGTGAACGTAGCATGCATGGACTCGACTCATATGACTGGGATTTCATTGAAAAAGATTGTGGGCTGAAAATGGGTGATCACTGTACATTTCTATTCTGTTTCCTATTTATTAACTTCCTCAATTTAGCATTATGGCCTGGGAAAGACCTAATCTAATTTCTGCTCAAAAATATTTTGCCTTCAAATTCATACCGTGATCGTAGCATGCATGGACTCGACGCATATGACTGGGATTTCCATGAAAAAGATTGTGCGCCGAAAATGGGTGATCACTGTACATTTCTCTTCTGTTTCCTATTTATATTTATATTTTACCTCCTCAATTTAGCATTATGGACAGGGAAAGATATAATCTAAGCTCTGCACAAAAATATTTTGCCTTCAAATTCATACCGTGATTGTAGCATGCATGGACTCGACTCATATGACTGGGATTTCCATGAAAAAGATTGTGTGCGGCAATTGGTGATCACTGTACATTTCTCTTCTGTTTCCTATTTATATTTCTATTTTACCCCCTCAGTTTAGCATTACGGTTAGGGAATGACCTAATCTAAGATCTGCACAAAAATATTTTGCCTTCAAATTCATACCGTGATCGTAGCATGCATGGACTCGACTCATATGACTGGGATTTCCATGAAAAAGATTGTGGGCCGAAAATGGGTGATCACTGTACATTTCTCTTCTGTTTCCTATTTATATTTCTTTATTTTAACTCCTCAATTTAGCATTATGGACAGGGAAAGATCTAATCTAAAATCTGCACAAAAATATTTTGCCTCCAAATTCATACTGTGATCGTAGCATGCATGGACTCGACTCATATGAATGGGATTTCCATGAAAAAGATTGTGGGCTGAAAATGGGAGATCACTGTACATTTCTCTTCTGTTTCCTTTTTATATTTATATTTTACCTCCTCAATTTAGCATTATGGACAGGGAAAGACCTAATCTAAAATCTGCACAAAAATATTTTGCCTTCAAATTCATACCGTGATCGTAGCATGCATGGACTCGACTCATATGACTGGGATTTCCATGAAAAAGATTGTGGGCCGAAAATGTGTGATCACTGTACATTTCTCTTCTGTTTCCTATTTATATTTCTATTTTACCTCCTCAGTTTAGCATTATGGACAGGGAATGACCTAATCTAAGATCTGCACAAAAATCTTTTGCCTTCAAATTCATACCGTGAACGTAGCATGCATGGACTCGACTCATATGACTGGGATTTCTATGAAAAAGATTGTGGGCCGAAAATGGGTGGTCACTGTACATTTCTCTTCTGTTTCCTACTTATATTTATATTTTACCTCCTCAATTTAGCATTATGGACAGGGAATGACCAAATCTAAAATCTGCACAAAAATATTTTGCCTTCAAATTCATACCGTGATCGTAGCGTGCATGGACTCGACTCATATAACTGGGGTTTCCATGAAAACGATTGTGGGCCGAAAATAGGTGATCACTGTACATTTCTCTTCTGTTTCCTATTTATATTTCTATTTTACCCCCTCAGTTTAGCATTATGGTTAGGGAATGACCTAATCTAAGATCTGCACAAAAATATTTTGCCTTCAAATTCATACCGTGATCGTAGCATGCATGGACTCGACTCATATGACTGGGATTTCCATGAAAAAGATTGTGGGCCGAAAATGGGTGATCACTGTACATTTCTCTTCTGTTTCCTATTTATATTTCTTTATTTTAACTCCTCAATTTAGCATTATGGACAGGGAAAGACCTAATCTAAAATCTGCAAAAAAATATTTTGCCTTCAAATTCATACCATGATCGTAGCATACATGGACTCGACTCATATGACAGGGATTTCCATGAAATAGATTTGTGGGCAGAAAATGGGTGATCACTGTACATTTCTCTTCTGATTTCTATTTATATTTCTGTTTTAACTTCTCAATTTTGCATTATGGACAAGGAAAGACCTAATGTAAGCTCTGCAAAAAAATATTTTGCCTTCAAATTCATACCGTTATCGTAGCATGCATGGACTTGACACATATGACTGGGATTTCCACGAAAAAGATTGTGGGCAGAAAATGGGTGATCACTGTACATTTCTCTTCTGTTTCCATTTTATATTTCTATTTTACCTCCTCCATTTAGAATTATGGACAGGGAAAGACCTAAGCTAAGATCTGCACAAAAATATTTTGCCTTCAAATTCATACCGTGATCGTAGCATGCATGCACTCGACTCATATGACTGGGATTTCCATGAAAATGATTGTCGGCAGAAAATGGGTGATCACTGTACATTTCTCTTCTGTTTCCTATTTATATTTATATTTTATCTCCTCAATTTAGCATTATGGAGAGTGTAAGACCTAATCTAAGCTCTGCAAAAAAATATTTTGAGTTCAAATTCATACTATGATTGTAGCATGCATGGACTCAACTCATATGACTGGGATTTCCATGAAAAAGATTGTGGCCAGAAAATGGGTGATCACTGTACATTTCTCTTCTATTTCCTATTTATATTTATATTTTAATTCCTTAATTTAGCATTATGGACAGGGAAAGACCTAATCTAAAATCTGCACAAAAATATTTTGCCTTCAAATTCATACTGTGATCGTAGCATGCATAGACTCGACTCATATGACTGGGATTTCCATGAAACAGATTGTGGGCACAAAATGGGTGATCACTGTACATTTCTTTTCTGTTTCCTATTTATATTTATATTTTACCTCCTCAATTTAGCATTATGTACAGGGAAAGACCTAATCTAAGCTCTGTAAAAAATATTTTGCCTTCAAATTCATACCGTGATTGTAGCATGCATGGCCTCGACTCATATGACTGGGATTTCCATGAAAAAGATTGTGTGCACAAAATGGGAGATCACTGTACATTTCTCTTCTGTTTCCTATTTATATTTCTATTTAACTCCTCAATTTAGCATTATGGACAGGGAAAGACCTAACCTAAGATCTGCCAAAAAATATTTTGCCTTCAAATTCATACTGTGATCGTAGCATGCATGGACTCGACTCATATGACTGGGATTTCCATGAAAAAGATTGTGGGCCGAAAATGGGTGATCACTGTACATTTCTCTTCTGTTTCCTATTTATATTTATATTTCATTTCGTTAATTTAGCATTATGGACAAGCAGAGACCTAATCTGAGCTCTGCAAAAAATATTTTGCCTTCAAATTCATACTGTGATCGTAGCATGCATAGACTCGACTCATATGACTGGGATTTCCATGAAACAGATTGTGGGCAGAAAATGGGTGATCACTGTACATTTCTCTTCTGTTTCCTATTTATATTTTTATTTTACTTCCTTCATTTAGCATTATGGACAGTGAAAGACCAAATCTAAGATCCGCAAAAAAATATTTTGCCTTCAAATTCATACCGTGATCGTGGCATGCATGGACTCGACTCATATGACTGGGATTTCCATGAAAAAGATCGTGGTTCGAAAATGGGTGATCACTGTTCATTTATCTACTGTTTCCTATTTATATTTATATTTTATCTCCTCAATTTAGCATTACGGAGAGTGAAAGACCTAATCTAAGCTCTGCAAAAAAATATTTTGCGTTCAAATTCATACCGTGATTGTAGCATGCATGTACTCGACTCATATTACTGGGATTTCCATGAAAAAGATTGTTGGCAGAAAATGGGTGATCACTGTACATTTCTCTTCTGTTTCCTATTTATATTTCTATTTTACCTCCTCAATTTAGCATTATGGACAGGGAAAGACCTAATATAAAATCTGCACAAAAATATTTTCCCTTCAAATTCATACCGTGATCGTAGCATTCATGGACTCGACTCATATGACTGGGATTTCCATGAAAAAGATTGTGGGCCAAAAATGGGTGATCACTGTACATTTCTGTACTGTTTCGTATTCATATTTCTATTTTACCTCCTCAATTTAGCATTATGGACACGGAAAGACCTAATCTAAAATCTGCAGAAAAATATTATGCCTTCAAATTCATACCGTGATTGTAGCATGCATGGACTCGACTCATATGACTGGGATTTACATGAAAAAGATTGTGCGCCGAAAATGGGTGATCACTGTACATTTCTCTTCTGTTTCCTATTTCTATTTATATTTTACCTCCTCAATTTAGCATTATGGACAGGGAAAGACATAATCTAAGCTCTGCACAAAAATATTTTGCCTTCAAATTCATACCGTGATCGTAGCATGCATGGACTCGACTCATATGACTGGGATTTCCATGAAAAAGATTGTGGGGCGAAAATGGGTGATCACTGTACATTTCTCTTCTGTTTCCTATTTATATTTCTATTTTACCTCCTCAATTTAGCATTATGGACAGGGAAAGAACTAATCTAAAATCTGCACAAAAATATTTTGCCTTCAAATTCATACCGTGATCGTAGCATGCATGGACTCGACTCATATGACTGGGATTTCCATGAAAAAGTTTGTGGGCCGAAAATGGGTGATCACTGTATATTTCTCTTCTGTTTCCTATTTATGTTTATATTTTACTTCCTCAATTTAGCATTATGGACAGGGAAAGACCAAATCTAATATCTGCAAAAAAATATTTTGCCTTCAAATTCATAATGTAATCGTAGCATGCATGGACTCGACTCATATGACTGGGATTTCCATGAAAAAGATTGTGGGACGAAAATTGGTGATCACGGTACATTTCTCTTCTGTTTCCTATTTATATTTCGATTTTACCTCCTCAATTTAGCATTATGGACAGTGAAAGACCTAATCTAAGATCTGCAAAAAAATATTTTCCCTTCAAAGTCATACCGTGATCGTAGCATGTATGGACTCGACTCATATGACTGGGATTTCCATGAAAAAGATTGTGGGCCGAAAATGGGTGATCACTGTACATTTCTCTTCTGTTTCCTATTTATATTTCTATTTTACTTCCTCAATTTAGCATTATGGACATAGAAAGACCTAATCTAAGCTCTGCACAAAAATATTTTGTCTTCAAATTCATACCGTGATCGTAGCATGCATGAACTCGACTCATGTGACTGGGATTTCCATGAAAAAGATTGTGGGCCGAAAATGCGTGATCACTGTACATTTCTCTTCTGTTTCCTGTTTATATTTCTATTTTACTTCCTCAATTTAGCATTATGGACAGGGAAAGACCTAATCTAAAATCTGCACAAAAATATTTTACCTTCAAATTCATACTGTGATCGTAGGATGCATGGACTCGACTCATATGACTGGGATTTCCATGAAAAAGATTGTGGGCAGAAAATGGGTGATCGCTGTGCATTTCTCTTCTGTTTCCTATTCATATTTATATTTTACTTCCTTCATTAAACATTATGGACAGGGAAAGCCCAAATCTATGCTCTGCAAAAAAATATTTTGCCTTCAAATTCATACCGTGATCGTAGCATGCATGGACTCGACTCATATGACTGGGATTTCCATGAAAAAGACTGTGGGCCGAAAATGGGTGATCAATGTACATTTCACTTCTGTTTCCTATTTATATTTCTATTTTACCTCCTCAATTTAGCATTATGGACAGGGAAAGACCTAATCTAAGCTCTTCTGAAAAATATTTTTCCTTGAAATTCATACCGTGTTCGTAGCATGCATGGACTAGACTCATATGACTGGGATTTCCATGAAAAAGATTCTGGGGCGAAAACGGGTGATCACTGTACATTTCTCATATGTTTCCTATTTATATTTATATTTTACTTCTTCAATTTAACATTATGGACAGGAAAGACCAAATCTAAGATCTGCAAAAAAATATTTTGCCTTCAAATTCATACCGTGATCGTAGCATGCATGGACTCGTCTCATATGACTGGGATTTCCATGAAAAAGATTCTGGGTCGAAAATGGGTGATCACTGTAAATTTCTCTTCTGTTTCCTATTTCTATTTTCTATTTTACATCCTCAATTTAGCATTATGGACTGGGAAAGACCTAATCTAAAATCTGCAATAAAATGTTTTGCCTTCAAATTCATACCGTGATCGTAGCATGCATGGATTCGACTCATATGACTGGGATTTCCATGAAAAAGATTGTGGGCCGAAAATGCATGATCACTGTACATTTCTCTTCTGTTTCCTATTTATATTTATATTTTACATCATCAATTTAGCATTATGGACAGGGAAAGACCTAATCTAAGACATGCACAAAAACATTTTGCCTTCAAATTCATACCGTGATCGTAGCATGCATGGACTCGACTCATATGACTGGGATTTCCATGAAAATGATTGTGGGCAGAAAATGGGTGATCACTGTACATTTCTCTTCTGTTTCCTATTCATATTTCTATTTTCCTTCCTCAATTTAGCCTTATGGACAGGGAAAGACCTAATATAAGATCTGCAAAAAAATATTTTGCCTTCAAATTCATACCGTGATCGTAGCATGCATGGACTCGACTCATATGACTGGGATTTCCATGAAAAAGTTTGTGGGCCAAAAATGGGTGATCACTGTACATTTCTCTTCTGTTTCCTATTTATATTTCTATTTTACCTCCACAATTTAGCATTATGGACAGGGAAAGACCTAATCTAAGATCTGCACAAAAATATTTAGCCTTCAAATTCATACCGTGATCGTAGCATGAATGGACTCGACTCATATGACTGGGATTTCCATGAAAAAGATTGTGGGCCGAAAATGGGTGATCACTGTACATTTCTCTTCTGTTTCCTATTCATATTTCTATTTTACCTCCTCAATTTAGCATTATGGACAGGGAAAGACCTAATCTAAAATCTGCAAAAAAATATTTTGCCTTCAAATTCATACCGTGATCGTAGCATGCATGGACTCGACTCATATGACTGGGATTTCCATGAAAAAGTTTGTGGGCCAAAAATGGGTGATCACTGTACATTTCTCTTCTGTTTCCTATTTATATTTCTATTTTACCTCCACAATTTAGCATTATGGACAGGGAAAGACCTAATCTAAGATCTGTAAAAAAATATTTTGCCTTCAAATTCATACCGTGATCGTTGCGTGCATGGAATCGACTCATATGACTGGGATTTTCTTGAAAAAGATTGTGGGCAGAAAATGGGTGATCACTGTACATTTCTCTTCTGTTTCCTATTTATATTTTTATTTTACTTCCTTCATTTAGCATTATGGACAGGGAAAGACCTAATCTAAGCTCTGCACAAAAATATTTTGCCTTCAAATTCATACTGTGATCGTAGCATGTATGGACTCGACTCATATGATTGGGATTTCCATGAAAAAGATTGTGGGCAGAAAAAGGGTGATCACTGTATATTTCTCTTCCGTTTCCTATTTATATTTATATTTTACCTCCTCAATTTAGCATTATGGACAGGGAAAGACCTAATCTAAAATCTGCACAAAAATATTTTGCCTTCAAATTCATACCGTGTTCCTAGCATGCATGGACTAGACTCATATGACTGGGATTTCCATGAAAAAGATTGTGGGGCGAAAACGGGTGATCACTGTACATTTCTCATATGTTTCCTATTTATATTTATATTTTACTTCTTCAATTTAACATTATGGACAGGAAAGACCAAATCTAAGATCTGCAAAAAAATATTTTGCCTTAAAATTCATACCGTGATCGTAGCATGCATGGACTCGACTCATATGATTGGGATTTCCATGAAAAAGATTGTGGGCCGAAAATGGGTGATCACTGTACATTTCTCTTCTGTTTCCTATTTCTATTTTCTATTTTACATCCTCAATTTAGCATTATGGACAGGGAAAGACCTAATCTAAGATGTGCAAAAAAATATTTTGCCTTCAAATTCATACCGTGATCGTAGCATGCATGGACTCGACTCATATGACTGGGATTTCCATGAAAAAGATTGTGGACCGAAAATGGTAGATCAATGTACATTTCTCTTCTGTTTCCTATTCATATTTCTATTTTACCTTCTCAATTTAGCATTATGGACAGGGAAAGACCTAATCTAAGATCTGCAAAAAAATATTTTGCTTCAAATTCATACCGTGATCGTACCATGCATGGACTCGACTCATATGACTGTGATTTCCATGAAAAAGATTGTGTGCACAAAATGGGTGATCACTGTACATTTCTCTTCTGTTTCCTATTTATATTTATATTTTACTTCCTCTATTTTGCATTATGGACCACGAAAGACCTAATCTAATATCTGCAAAAAAATATTTTGCCTTCAAATTCATACCGTGATCGTAGCATGCATGGACTTGACACATATGATTTGGATTTCCATGAAAAGATGTTGGGGAGAAAATGGGTGATCACTGTATATTTCTCTTCTGTTTCCTATAACTATTTCAATTTTACTTCCTCAATTTAGCATTATGGACAGGGAAAGACCTAATCTAAGATCTGGAAAGAAATATTTTGCCTTCAAATTCATACCGTGATCGTAGCATGCATGGACTCGACTCATATGACTGGGATTTCCATGAAAAAGATTGTGGGCTCAAAATGGATGTTCGCTGTACATTTGTTTTCTGTTTCCTATTTATATTTATATTTAACTTAATTAATTTAGCATTATGGACAGGGAAAAACTTCATCTAAAATCTGCAAAAAAATATTTTGCCTTCAAATTCATAACGTGATCGTAGTATGCATGGACTCGACTCATATGACTGGGATTTCCATGAAAAAGATTGTGGGAAAAAATGGGTGATCACTGTACATTTTTCTGCAGTTTGCCATTGCTATTTCTATTTTACTTCCTCAATTTAGCATTATGGACTGGGAAAGACCTAATCTAAGCTCTGCAAAAAAATATTTTGCCTTCAAATTCATACCGTGATCGTAGCATGCATGGACTCGACTCATACGACTGGGATTTCCATGTAAAAGATTGTTTGTCGAAAATGGTTGATCAATGTACATTTCTCTTCTGTTTCCTATTTATATTTATATTTTACTTCCTCAATTTAACATTATGTACAGTGAAAGACCTAATCTAAAATCTGCAAAAACAT
This sequence comes from Acanthosepion lycidas, assembly GCA_963932145.1. Classification (NCBI taxonomy): domain Eukaryota; kingdom Metazoa; phylum Mollusca; class Cephalopoda; order Sepiida; family Sepiidae; genus Acanthosepion; species Acanthosepion lycidas. The sequence goes on along the minus strand of OZ010589.1, from coordinate 908,055 downwards.
ATTTTGCCTTCAAATTCATACCGTGATCGTAGCATGCATGTACTTGATTCATAGGACTGTGATTTCCATGAAAAAGATTGTGGGCAGAAAATGGGTGATCACTGTACATTTCTCTTCTGTATTCTATTTATATTTCTATTTTACTTCCTGAATTTAGCATTATGGACAGGGAAAGACCTAATCTAAGATCTGCAAAAAAATATTTTACCTTCAAATTCATACCATGATCGGAGCATGCATGGAGTCGACTCATATGACTGGGATTTCCATGAAAAAGATTGTGGGCAGATAATGCGTGATCACTGTACATTTCTCTTCTGTTTCCTATTTATATTTCTATTTTACTTCCTGAATTTAGCATTATGGACAGGGAAAGACCTAATCTAAGATCTGCAAAAAAATATTTTACCTTCAAATTCATACCATGATCGGAGCATGCATTGAGTCGACTCATATGACTGGGATTTCCATGAAAAAGATTGTGGGCAGATAATGCGTGATCACTGTACATTTCTCTTCTGTTTCCTATTTATATTTATATTTTACTTCCTCAATTTAGCATTATGGACAGGGAAACACCTAATCTAAGATCTTCAAAAAAATATTTTGCCTTCAAATTCATACCGTGATCATAGCATGCATGGACTTGACTCATCTGACTGGGAGTTCCATGAAAAATATTGTGGGCCGAAAATGGGTGATCACTGTACATTTATCTTCTGTTTCCGATTTATATTTCTATTTTACTTCCTTCATTTAGCATTATGGACAGGGAAAGGCCTAATCTAAGATCTGCAAAAAATATTTTGCCTTCAAATTAATACCGTGATCGTAGCATGCATGGACTCGGCTCATATGACTGGGATTTCCATGAAAAAGATTGTGGGCCGAAAATGGGTGATCACTGTACATTTCTCTTGAGTTTCCTATTTATATTTATATTTTACTTCCTGAATTTAGCATTATGGCCAGTGAAAGACCTAATCTAAACTCTGCACAAAAATATTTTGCCTTCAAATTCATACCGTGATCGTAGCATGCATGGACTCGACTCATATGACTGGGATTTCCATGAAAAAGATAGTGGACCGAAAATGGGTGATCATTGTACATTTCTCTTCTGTTTCCTATTTATATTTATATTTTACCTCGTCAATTTAGCATTATGGACAGGGAAAGACCTAATCTAAAATCTGCACAAAAATATTTTACCTTCAAATTCATACCGTGATCGTAGCATGCCTGGACTCGACTCATATGACTGGGATTTCCATGAAAAAGATTGTGGGCCGAAAATGGGTGATCACTGTACATTTCTCTTCTGTTTCCTATTTATATTTCTATTTTACCTCCTCAATTTAGCATTATGGACAGGGAAAGACCTAATCTAAGATCTGCACAAAAATATTTTGCCTTCAAATTCATACCGTGATCGTAGCATGCATGAACTCGACTCATATGACTGGGATTTCCATGAAAAAGATTGTGGGCCGAAAATGGGTGATCACTGTGCATTTATCTTCTGTTTCCTATTTATATTTATATTTTACCTCCTCAATTTAGCAGTATGGACAGGGAAAGACCTAATCTAAGATCTGCACAAAAATATTTTGCCTTCAAATTCATACCGTGATCGTAGCATGCATGGACTCGACTCATGTGACTGGGATTTCCATGAAAAAGATTGTGGGCCGAAAATGGGTGATCACTGTACATTTCTCTAATGTTTCCTATTTATATTTCTATTTTACCTCCTCAATTTAGCATTATGGACAGGGAAAGACCTAATCTAAGCTCTGCACAAAAATATTTTGCCTTCAAATTCATACCGTGATCGTAGCATGCATGAACTCGACTCATATGACTGGGATTTCCATGAAAAAGATTGTGGGCTGAAAATGGGTGATCACTGTACATTTCTCTTCTGTTTCCTATTTATATTGCTATTTTATCTCCTCAATTTAGCATTATGGCCAGGGAAAGACCTAATCTAAGCTCTGCACAAAAATATTTTGCCTTCAAATTCATACCGTGATCGTAGCATGAATGGATTTGTCTGATATGACTGGGATTTCCATGAAAAATATTGTTAGCAGAAAATGGGTGATCACTGTACATTTTTCTTCTGTTTCTTATTTATATTTATATTTTACTTCCTCAATTTTGCATTATGATCAGAGAAAGACATAATCTAAGATCCTCAAAAACATATTTTCCCTTCAAATTCATACGGTGATCGTAGCATGTATGGACTCGAATCATATGACTGGGATTTCCATGAAAAAGATTGTGGGCAGAAAATGCGTGATCACTGTACATTTCTATACTGTTTCCTATTCATATTTCTATTTTACCTTCTCAATTTAGCATGATGGACAGGGAAAGACCTAATCTAAGATCTGCAAAAAATATTTTGCCTTCAAATTCAGACCGTGATCGTAGCATGCATGGACTCGACACATATGACTGGGATTTCCATGAAAAAGATTGTCGGCAGAAAATGGGTGATCACTGTACATTTCTCTTCTGTCTCTTATTTATATTTATATTTTACTTCCTTCATTTAGCAATATGGACAGGGAAATACCTAATCTAAGTTCTGCAAAAAAATATTTTGCCTTCAAATTCATACCGTGATCGTAGTATGCATGGAATCGACTCATATGACAGGGATTTCCATGAAAAAGATTGTGGGCAGAAAATGGGTGATCACTGTACATTTCTCTTTTGTTTCCTATTTATATTTATATTTTACTTCCTTAATTTAGCATTATGGACAGGGAAAGACCTAATGTAAGCTCTGCACAAAAATATTTTCCTTTCAAATTCATACCGTGATCGTAGCATGCATGGACTCGACTCATATGACTAGGATTTCCATGAAAATGATTGACGGCAGAAAATGGGTGATCACTGTACATTTCTCTTCTGTTTCCTATTTATATTTCTATTTTACTTCCTTCATTTAGCATTATTGACAGGGAAAGATCTAATCTAATATCTGCAAAAAATATTTTGACTTCAAATTCATATCGTGATCGTAGAATGCATGGACTCGAGTCATATGACTGGGATTTCCATGAAAAAGATTGTGCGCAGATAATGGGTGATCACTGTACATTTCTCTTCTGTTTCTTATTTATATTTCTATTTTACTTCCTCAATTTAGCATTATGGACAGGGAAAGACCTAATCTAAGTTCTGCACAAAAATATTTTGCCTTCAAATTCTTACCGTGACCGTAGCATGCATGGACTCGACTCAAATGACTGGGATTTTCATGAAAAAGATTGTGGGCCGAAAATGGGTGATCACTGTACATTTCTCTTCTGTTTCCTACTTATATTTCTATTTTACCTCCTCAATTTAGCATTATGGACAGAGATAGACCTAATCTAAGATCTGCACAAAAATATTTTGCCTTCAAATTCATACCGTGATCGTAGCATGCATGGACTCATATGACTGGGATTTCCATGAAAAAGATTGTGGGCAGAAAATGGGTGATCACTGTACATTTTTCTTCTGTTTCTTATTTATATTTCTATTTTACTTACTCAATTTAGCATTATAGACAGGGAAAGACCTAATCTAAGATCTGCACAAAAATATTTTGCCTTCAAATTCATACCGTGATCGTAGCATGCATGGACTCGACTCAAATGACTGGGATTTTCATGAAAAAGATGGTGGGCCGAAAATGGGTGATCACTGTACATTTCTCTTCTGTTTCCTATTTATATTTCTATTTTACCTCCTCAATTTAGCATTATGGACAGGGAAAGACCTAATCTAAAATCTGCAAAAAAATATTTTGACTTCAAAATCATATCGTGATCGTAGCATGCATGGATTCGACTCATATGACTGGGATTTCCATGTAAAAGATTGTGGGCAGAAAATGGGTGATCACTGTACATTTCTCTTCTGTCTCTTATTTATATTTATATTTTACTTCCTCAATTTAGCATTATGGACAGGGAAAGACCTAATCTAAGATCTGCAAAAAATATTTTGCCTTCAAATTCATACCGTGACCGTAGCATGCATGGACTCGACTCATATGACTGGGATTTCCATGAAAAAGATTGTCGGCAGAAAATGGGTGATCACTGTACATTTCTCTTCTGTTTCCTATTTATATTTCTATTTTACTTCCTTCATTTAGCAATATGGACAGGGAAATACCTAATCTAAGATCTGCAAAAAAATATTTTGCCTTCAAATTCATACCGTGATCGTAGTATGCATGGAATCGACTCATATGACAGGGATTTCCATGAAAAAGATTGTGGGCCGAAAATGGGTTATCCCTGTACATTTCTCTTCTGTTTCCTATTTATATTTATATTTTACCTCCTCAATTTAGCATTATGGACAGGGAAAGACCTAATCTAAGCTCTGCAAAAAAATATTTTGCCTTCAAATTCATACTGTGATCGTAGCATGTATGGACTCGACTCATGTGACTGGGATTTCCATGAAAAAGATTGTGGGCCGAAAATGGGTTATCCCTGTACATTTCTCTTCTGTTTCCTATTTATATTTATATTTTACCTCCTCAATTTAGCATTATGGACAGGGAAAGACCTAATCTAAGATCTGTACAAAAATATTTTGCCTTCAAATTCATATCGCGATCGTAGCATGCATGGACTCGACTCAAATGACTGGGATTTCCAAGAAAAAGATTGTGGGCAGAAAATGGGTGACAACTGTACATATCTCTTCTGTTTCCTATTTATATTTCTATTTTACTTCCTTAATTTAGCATTATGGACAGGGAAAGACCTAATCTAAGCTCTGCAAAAAAATATTTTGCCTTCAAATTCATACCGTGATCGTAGCATGTATGGACTCGACTCATATGAATGGGATATCCATGAAAAAGATTGTGGGCAGAAAATGGGTGAACACTGTACATTTGTCTTCTGTTTCTTATTTATATTTCTATTTTACTTACTCAATTTAGCATTATGGACAGGGAAAGTCCTAATCTAAGATCTGCACAAAAATATTTTGCCTTCAAATTCTTACCGTGATCGTAGCATGCATGGACTCGACTCATATGACTGGGATTTCCATGATAATGATTGTGGGCAGAAAATGGGTGATCCCAGTACATTTTTCTTCTGTTTCCTATTTATATTTCTAATTTACTTCCTTAATTTATTATTATGGACAGGGAAAGACCTAATCTAAGATCTGCAAAAAAATATTTTGCCTTCAAATTCATACCGTAATCGTAGCATGCATGGACTCGACTCATATGACTGGGATTTCCATGAAAAATATTGTAGGCAGACAATGGGTGATCACTGTACCTTTCTCTTCTGTTTCCTATTTATATTTATATTTTACTTCCTCAATTTAGCGTTATGGACAGGGAAAGACCTAATCTAAGCTCTGCAAAAAAATATTTTGCCTTCAAATTCATACCGTGATCGTAGCATCCATGGACTCGACTCATATGACTTGGATTTCCATGAAAAAGATTGTGGGCTCAAAATGGGTGATCACTGTACATTTCTCTTCTGTTTCTCATTACTATTTCTATTTTACTTCCTCAATTTACCATTATGGACAGGGAAAGACCTAATCTAAGTTCTGCAAAAAAATAATTTGCCTTCAAATTCATACCGTGATCGTAGCATGCATGGACTCGACTCATATGACTGGGATTTCCATGAAAAAGATTGTGGCCAGAAAATGGGTGATCCCAGTACATTTTTCTTCTGTTTCCTATTAATATTTCTAATTTACTTCCTTAATTTAGTATTATGGTCAGGGAAAGACCTAATCTAAAATCTGCAAAAAAATATTTTGCCTTCAAATTCATACAGTGATCGTAGCATGCATGGACTCGACTCATATGACTGGGATTTCCATGAAAAAGATTGTGGGCACAAAATGGGTGATCAGTGTACTTTTCTCTTTTGTTCCCCATTACTGTTTCTATTTTACTTCCTCAATTTAGCATTATGGACAGGAAAAGATATAATCTAATATCTCCAAAAAAATATTTTCCCTTCAAATTCATACCGTGATCGTGGCATGCATGGACTCGACTCAAATGACTGGGATTTCCATGAAAAAGATTGTGGGCTCAAAATGGGTGATCACTGTACATTTCTCTTCTTTTTCCGATTACTCTTTCTATTTTACTACCTCAATTTATCATTATGGACATGGAAAGACCTAATCAAAAATCTGCAAAAAAATATTTTGCCTTCAAATTCATACCGTGATCGTAGCATGCATGGACTCGACTCATATGACTGGGATTTCCATGAAAAAGATTGTGGGCAGAAAATGGGTGGTCACTGTACATTTCTCTTCTGTTTCCTATTTAAATTTATATTTTACTTCCTCAATTTAGCATTATGGACATGGAAAGACCTAATCTAAGCTCTGCAAAAAAATATTTTGCCTTCAAATTCATACCGTGATCGTAGCATGCATGGACTCGACTCATATGACTGGGATTTCCATGAATAAGATTGTGGGCAGAAAATGGGTGATCACTGTACATTTTTCTTCTGTTTCTTATTTATATTTCTATTTTACTTACTCAATTTAGCATTATAGACAGGGAAAGACCTAATCTAAGATCTGCACAAAAATATTTTGCCTTCAAATTCATACCGTGATCGTAGCATGCATGGACTCGACTCAAATGACTGGGATTTTCATGAAAAAGATGGTGGGCCGAAAATGGGTGATCACTGTACATTTCTCTTCTGTTTCCTATTTCTATTTCTATTTTACCTCCTCAATTTAGCATTATGGACAGGGAAAGACCTAATCTAAAATCTGCAAAAAAATATTTTGACTTCAAATTCATATCGTGATCGTAGCATGCATGGATTCGACTCATATGACTGGGATTTCCATGTAAAAGATTGTGGGCAGAAAATGGGTGATCATTGTACATTTCTCTTCTGTTTCTTATTTATATTTATATTTTACTTCCTTAATTTAGCATTATAGACAGGGAAAGACCTAATCTAAAATCTGCTCAAAAATATTTTGGCTTGAAATTCATACCGTGATCGTAGCATGCATAGACTCGACAGATATGACTGGGATTTCCATGAAAAAGATTGTGTGCCGAAAATGGGTGATCACTGTATATTTCTCTTCTGTTTCCTATTTATATTTCTATTTTACCTCCTCACTTTAGCATTATGGCCAGGGTAGACCTAATCTAAGCTATGCACAAAAATATTTTGCCTTCAATTTCATACCGTGATCGTAGCATGCATGGACTCGACTCATATGACTGGGATTTCCATGAAAAAGATTATGGGCCAAAAATGGGTGATCACTGTACATTTCTCTTCTGTTTCCTATTTATATTTCTATTTTACCTCCTCAATTTAGCATTATGGACAGGGAAAGACCAAATCTAAGATCTGCACAAAAATATTTTGCCTTCAAATTCATACCGTGATCGTAGCATCCATGGACTCGACTCATATGACTGGGATTTCCATGAAAGAGATTGTGCGCCGAAAATGGGTGATCACTGTACATTTCTCCTTTGTTTCCTATTTATATTTCTATTTTACCTCCTCAATTTAGCATTATGGACAGGTTAAGACCTAATCTAAGATCTGCCCAAAAATATTTTGCCTTCAAATTCATACCGTGATCGTAGCATGCATGGACTCGAATCATATGACTGGGATTTCCATGATAATGATTGTGGGCAGAAAATGGGTGATCCCAGTACATTTTTCTTCTGTTTCCTATTTATATTTCTAATTTACTTCCTTAATTTATTATTATGGACAGGGAAAGACCTAATCTAAGATCTGCAAAAAAATATTTTGCCTTCAAATTCATACCGTGATCGGAGCATGCATGGACTCGACTCATATGACTGGGATTTCCATGAAAAATATTGTAGGCAGACAATGGGTGATCACTGTACCTTTCTCTTCTGTTTCCTATTTATATTTATATTTTACTTCCTCAATTTAGCGTTATGGACAGGGAAAGACCTAATCTAAGCTCTGCAAAAAAATATTTTGCCTTCAAATTCATACCGTGATCGTAGCATGCATGGACTCGACTCATATGACTGGGATTTCCATGAAAAAGATTGTGGGCACAAAATGGGTGATCACTGTACTTTTCTCTTTTTTTCCCATTACTGTTTCTATTTTACTTCCTCAATTTAGCATTATGGACAGGAAAAGATATAATCTAATATCTCCAAAAAAATATTTTCCCTTCAAATTCATACCGTGATCGTAGCATGCATGGACTCGAATCATATGACTTGGATTTCCATGAAAAAGATTGTGGGCCAAAAATGGGTGATCACTGTACATTTCTCTTCTGTTTCCTATTTATATTTATATTTTACATCCTCAATTTAGCATTATGGACAGGGAAAGACCTAATCTAAAATCTGCCCCAAAATATTTTGCCTTCAAATTCATACCGTGATCGTAGCATGCATGGACTCGACTCATATGACTGGGATTTCCATGAAAGAGATTGTGCGCCGAAAATGGGTGATCACTGTACATTTCTCCTCTGTTTCCTATTTATATTTCTATTTTACCTCCTCAATTTAGCATTATGGACAGGGAAAGACCTAATCTAAGATCTGCCCAAAAATATTTTGCCTTCAAATTCATACCGTGATCGTAGCATGCATGGACTCGAATCATATGACTTGGATTTCCATGAAAAAGATTGTGGGCCAAAAATGGGTGATCACTGTACATTTCTCTTCTGTTTCCTATTTATATTTATATTTTACCTCCTCAATTTAGCATTATGGACAGGGAAAGACCTAATCTAAAATCTGCCCCAAAATATTTTGCGTTCAATTTCATACCGTGATCGTAGCATGCATGGACTCGACTCATATGACTGGGATTTCCATGAAAAAGATCGTGGGCCGAAAATGGGTGATCACTGTACATTTCTCTTCTGTTTCCTATTTATATTTTTAATTTACCAACTCAATTTAGCATTATGGACTTCGAAAGATCTAATCTAAAACCTACAAAAAAATATTTTGCCTTCAAATTCATACCGTGATCGTAGCATGCATGGACTCGACTCATATGACTGGGATTTCCATGAAAAAGATTGTGGGTACAAAATGGGTGATCACTGTACATTTCTCTTCTGTTTCCCATTCTTATATCTATTTTACTTCCTCAATTTACCATTTTGGACAGGGAAAGATATAATCTAAGATCTGCAATAAAATATTTTGGTTCAAATTCATACCGTGATCGTAGCGTGCATGGACTCGACTCATATGACTGGGATTTCCATGAAAAAGATTTTGGGCCGAAAATGGGTGATCACTGTACATTTCTCTTCTGTTTCCTATTTATATTTATATTTTACCTCCTCAATTTAGCATTATGGACAGGGAAAGACCTAATCTAAGATCTCCCCAAAAATATTTTGCCTTCAAATTCATACCGTGATCGTAGTATGCATGGACTTGACTCATATGACTGGGATTTCTATGAAAAAGATTGTGGGCCAAAAATGGGTGATCACTGTACATTTCTCTTCTGTTTCCTATTTATATTTCTATTTTACCTCCTCAATTTAGCATTATGGACAGGGAAAGACCAAATCTAAGATCTGCACAAAAATATTTTGCCTTCAAATTCATACCGTGATCGTAGCATGCATGGACTCGACTCATATGACTGGGATTTCAATGAAAGAGATTGTGCGCCGAAAATGGGTGATCACTGTACATTTCTCCTCTGTTTCCTATTTATATTTATATTTTACCTCCTCAATTTAGCATTATGGACAGGGAAAGACCTAATCTAAGATCTGCCCAAAAATATTTTGCCTTCAAATTCATACCGTGATCGTAGCATGCATGGATTCGACTCATATGACTGGGATTTCCATGAAAAAGACTGTGGGCCGAAAATGGGTGATCACTGTACATTTCTCTTCTGTTTCCTATTTATATTTATATTTTACCTCCTCAATTTAGCATTATGGACAGGGAAAGACCTAATCTAAAATCTGCACAAAAATATTTAGCCTTCAAATTCATACCGTGATCGTAGTATGCATGGACTTGACTCATATGACTGGGATTTCTATGAAAAAGATTGTGGGCCAAAAATGGGTGATCACTGTACATTTCTCTTCTGTTTCCTATTTATATTTCTATTTTATCTCCTCAATTTAGCATTATGGACAGGGAAAGACCAAATCTAAGATCTGCACAAAAATATTTTGCCTTCAAATTCATACCGTGATCGTAGCATGCATGGACTCGACTCATATGACGGGGATTTCAATGAAAGAGATTGTGCGCCGAAAATGGGTGATCACTGTACATTTTTCCTCTGTTTCCTATTTATATTTCTATTTTACCTCCTCAATTTAGCATTATGTAAAGGGAAAGACCTAATCTAAGATCTGCACAAAAATATTTTGCCTTCAAATTCATACCGTGATCGTAGCATGCATGGACTCGACTCATATGACTGGGATTTCCATGAAAAATATTGTGGGCAGAAAATGGGTGATCACTGTACATTTCTCTTCTGTTTCCTATTTCTATTTCTATTTTACTTCCTTCATTTAGCATTATGGACAGGGAAAGACCTAATCTAAGATCTGCAAAAACATATTTTGCCTTCAAATTCATACCGTGATCGTAGCATGCATGGACTCGACTCATATGATTGGGATTTCCATGAAAAAGATTGTGGGCAGAAAATGGGTGATCACTGTACATTTCTCTTCTGTTTCCTATTTATATTTCTATTTTACCTCCTCAATTTAGCATTATTGACAGGGAAAGACCTAATCTAAGATCAGCAAAAAAATATTTTGCCTTCAAATTCATACCGTGATCGTAGCATGTATGGACTCGACTCATATGACTGGGATTTCCATGAAAAAGATTGTCGGCTGAAAATGGGTGATCACTGTACATTTTTTTTCTGTTTCTTATTTATATTTATATTTTACTTCCTCAATTTAGCATTATGGACAGGGAAAGACCTAATCTAAGATCTGCAAAAAATATTTTGCCTTCAAATTCATACCGTGATCGTAGCATGCATGGACTCGATTCATATGACTGGGATTTCCATGAAAAAGATTGTGGGCAGAAAATGGGTGATCACTGTATATTTTTCTTCTGTTTCTTATTTATATTTATATTTTACTTCCTCAATTTAGCATTATGGACAGGGAAAGACCTAATCTAAGATCTGCAAAAAAATATTTTGCCTTCAAATTCATACCGTGATTGTAGCATGCATGGACACGAATCATATGACTGGGATTTCCATGAAAAACATTGTCGGCAGAAAATGGGTGATCACTGTACATTTCTCTTCTGTTTCCTATTTATATTTATATTTTACTTCCTCAATTTAGCATTATGGACAGGGAAAGACTTAATCTAAGATCTTCAAAAAAATATTTTGCCTTCTAATTCATACCGTGATCATAGCATGCATGGACTCCACTCATATGACTGGGATTTCCATGAAAAAGATTGTGTGCAGAAAATGGGTGATCACTGTACATTTTTCTTCTGTTTCTTATTTATATTTATATTTTACTTCCTCAATTTAGCATTATGGACAGGGAAAGACCTAATCTAAGATCTTCAAAAAAATATTTTACCTTCAAATTCATACCGTGATCATAGCATGCATGGACTTGACTCATCTGACTGGGATTTCCGTGAAAAAGATTGTGGGCCGAAAATGGTTGATCACTGTACATTTCTCTTCTGTTTCCTATTTATATTTCTATTTTACTTCCTCAATTTAGCATTATGGACAGTGAAAGACCTAATCTAATATCTGCAAAAAATATTTTGCCTTCAAATTCATACCGTGATCGTAGCATGCATGGACTCGACTCATATGTCTGGGATTTCCATGAAAAAGATTGTCGGCAGAAAATGGGTGATCACTGTAGATTTCTCTTCTCTTTCCTATTTATATTTCTATTTAACTCCTCAACTTAGCATTATGGACAGGGAAAGACCTAATCTAAGCTCTGCAAAAAAATATTTTGCCTTCAAATTCATACCGTGATCGTAGCATGTATGGACTTGACTCATACGACAGGTATTTCCATGAAAAAGATTGTGGGCAGAAAATTGGTGATCACTGTAGATTTCTCTTCTGTTTCCTATTTATATTTCTATTTAACTCCTCAACTTAGCATTATGGACAGGGAAAGACCTAATCTAAGCTCTGCAAAAAAAAAAATTGCCTTCAAATTCATACCGTGATCGTAGCATGTATGGACTTGACTCATACGACAGGTATTTCCATGAAAAAGATTGTGGGCAGAAAATGGGTGATCACTGTACATTTCTCTTCTGTTTCCTATTTATATTTCTATTTTACTTCCTTCATTTAGCATTATGGACAAGGAAATTTCTAATCTAAAACCTGCAAAAAAATATTTTGCCTTCAAATTCATACCGTGATCGTAGCATGTATGGACTTGACTCATATGACAGTTATTTCCATGAAAAAGATTGTGGGCAGAAAATGGGTGATCACTGTAGATTTCTCTTCTGTTTCCTATTTATATTTCTATTTAACTCCTCAATTTAGCATTATGGACAGTGAAAGACCTAATCTAAGATCTACAAAAAAATATTTTGCCTTCAAATTCATACCGTGATCGTAGTATGCATGGACTCGACTCATATGACTGGGATTTCCATGAAAAAGATTGTGTGCAGAAAATGGGTGATCACTGCACATTTCTCTTCTGTTTCCTATTTATATTTCTATTTTACCTCCTCAATTTAGCGTTATGGAGAGGGAAAACCTAATCTAAGATCTGCAAAAAAATATTTTTCCTTCAAATTCATACCATGATCATAGCATGCATGGACTCGACTCATATGACTGGGATTTCCAAGAAAAAGATTGTGGGCAGAAAATGGGTGATCACTGTACATTTCTCTTCTGTTTCCTATTTATATTTATATTTTACTTCCTCAATTTAGCATTATGGACAGGGAAAGACCTAATCTAAGCTCTGCAAAAAAATATTTTGCCTTCAAATTCATACCGTGTTCGTAGCATGCATGGACCCGACTCATATGACTGGGATTTCCATGAAAAAGATTGTGGGCAGAAAATGGGTGATCACTGTACATTTCTCTTCTGTTTTTTATTTATATTTATATTTTACTTCCTCAATTTAGCATTATGGACAGGGAAAGACCTAATCTAAGCTCTGCAAAAAAATATTTTGCCTTTAAATTCATACCGTGTTCGTAGCATGCATGGACTCGACTCATATGACTGGGATTTCCATGAAAAAGATTGTGGGCAGAAAATGGGTGATCACTGTATATTTCTCTTCTGTTTCCTATTTATATTTCAAATTTACCTCCTCAATTTAGCATTATGGACAGGGAAAGACATAATCTAAAATCTGCAAAAAAATATTTTGCCTTCAAATTCATACCGTGATCGTAGCATGCATGGACTCGGCTCATATGACTGGGATTTCCATGAAAAAGATTGTGGGCAGAAAATGGGTGATCACTGTACATTACTCTTCTGTTTCCTATTTATAATTATATTTTACCTCCTCAATTTAGCATTATGGACAGGAAGGACCTAATCTAAGATCTGCACAAAAATATTTTGTTCAAATTCATACCGTGATCGTACCATGCACGGACTCGACTCATATGACTGGGATTTCCATGAAAAAGATTGTGGGCACAAAATGGGTGATCACTGTACATTTCTCTTCTGTTTCCTATTTATATTTCTATTTTACTTCCTTCATTTAGCATTATGGACAGGGAAAGACCTTATCTAAGATCTGCAAAAAAATATTTTGCCTTTAAATTCATAACGTGATCGTAGCATGCATGGACTCGGCTCATGTGACTGGGATTTCCATGAAAAAGATTGTGGGCAGAAAATGGGTGATCACTGTACATTTTTCTTCTGATTCCTATTTATATTTCTATTTTACTTCCTTCATTTAGTATTATGGACTGGGAAAGACCTAATCTAAGATCTACAAAAAAATATTTTGCCTTCAAATTCATACCGTGATCGTAGCATGCACGGACTCGAATCATATGACTGGGATTACCATGAAAAAGATTGTGGGCACAAAATGGGTGATCACTGTACATTTCTGTTCTGTTTCCTATTTATATTTCTATTTTACCTCCTCAATTTAGCATTATGGAGAGGGAAAGACCAAATCTAAGATCTGCAAAAAAATATTTTACCTTCAAATTCATACCGTGATCGTAGCATGAATGGACTCGACTCATATGACTGGGATTTGCATGAAAAACATTGTCTGCCGAAAATAGGTGATCACTGTACATTTCTGTTTCCTATATATATTTCTATATTACCTCCTCAATTTAGCATTATGGACAGGGAAAGACCTAATCTAAGATCTGCACAAAAATATTTGGCCCTCAATTTCATACTGTGATGGTAGCATGCATGGACTCGACTCATATGACTGGGATTTCCATGAAAAAGATTGTGGGAAGAAAATGGTTGATCACTGTACATTTCTCTTCTGTTTCCTATTTATATTTCTATTTTACCTCCTCCATTTAGCATTATGGACAGGGAAAGACCTAATCTAAGATCTGCAAAAAAATATTTTGCCTTCAAATTCATACCGTGATCGTAGAATGCATTGACTCGACTCATATGACTGGGATTTCCATGAAAAAGATTGTGGGCACAAAATGAGTGATCACTGTTCATTTTTCTTCTGTTTCCTATTTATATTTCTATTTTACTTCCTTCATTTAGCATTACGAACAGGGAAAGACCTAATCTAAGATCTGCAAAAAAAAAATTTGCCTTCAAATTCATACCGTGATCGTAGCATGCATGGACTCGACTCATATGACAGGGATTTCCATGAAAAAGATTGTGGGCAGAAAATGGGTGATCACTGTACATTTCTCTTCTGTTTCCTATTTATATATATATTTTACCTTCTCAATTTAGCATTATGTACAGGGAAAGACCTAATCTAAGATCTGCACAAAAACCTTTGCCTTCAAATTCATATCGTGATCGTAGCATGCATGGACTCGACTCATATGACTGGGATTTCCATGGAAAAGATTGTGGGCGGAAAATGGGTGATCACTGTACATTTCTCTTCAGTTTCCTATTGATATTTCTATTTTAACTCCTCAATTTTACATTATGGACAGGGAAAGACCTAATCTAAAATCTGCACAAAAATATTTTGCCTTCAAATTCCTACCGTGATCGTAACATGCATTGACTCGACTCATATGACTGGGATTTCCATGAAAAAGATTGTGGGCCGAAAATGGGTGATCACTGTACATTTCTCTTCTGTTTCCTATTTATATTTATATTTTACCTCCTCAATTTAACATTATGGACAGGGAAAGACCTAATCTAAAATCAGCACAAAAATATTTTGCCCTCAAATTCATACCGTGATCGTAGCATGCATGGACTTGACTCATATGACTGGGATTTCCATGAAAAAGATTGTGGGCCGAAAATGGGTGATCACTGTACATTTCTCTTCTGTTTCCTATTTATATTTATAATTTACCTCCTCAATTTAGCATTATGGACAGGGAAAGACCTAATCTAAAATCAGCACAAAAATATTTTGCCTTCAAATTCCTACCGTGATCGTAGCATTCATTGACTCGACTTATATGACTGGGATTTCCATGAAAAAGATTGTGGGCTGAAAATGGGTGATCACTGTACATTTCTCTTCTGTTTCCTATTTATATTTATATTTTACCTCCTCAATTTAGCATTATGGACAGGGAAAGACCTAATCTAAGCTCTGTAAAAAAATATTTTGCCTTCAAATTCATACCGTGATTGTAGCATGCATGGACTCGAATCATATGACTGGGATTTGCATGAAAAAGATTGTGGGCCGAAAATCGGTGATCACTGTACATTTCTCTTCCGTTTCCTATTTATATTTCTATTTTACCTATTCAATTTAGCATTATGGACAGGGAAAGCCCTAATCTAAAATCTGCACAAAAATATTTTTCCTTGAAATTCATACCGTGATCGTAGAATGCATGGACTCGACTCATATGACTGGGATTTCCATGAAAAAGATTTTGGGCAGAAAATGGGTGATCACTGTATATTTCTCTACTGTTTCCTATGTATATTTCTATTTTACCTCCTCAATTTAGCATTAAGGACATGGAAAGACCAAATCTAAGATCTGCACAAAAATATTTTGCCTTCAAATTCATACTTTGATCGTAGCATGCATGGACTCGACTCATATGACTGGGATTTCCATGAAAAAGATTGTGGGCCGAAAATGCGTGATCGCTGTACATTTCTCTTCTGTTTCCTATTTATATTTATATTTTATCTCCTTAATTTGCCATTATTGTCAGGGAAAGACCAAATCTAAGATCTGCACAAAAATATTTTGCCGGCAAATTCATATCGTAGCATGCATGGACTCGACTCATATGACTGGGATTTCCATGAAAAAGATTGTCGGCCGAAAATGGGTGATCACTGTACATTTCTCTTCTGTTTCCTATTTATATTTCTATTTTACTTCCTTCATTTAGCATTATGGTCAGTGAAAGACCTAATCTAAGATCTGTAAAAATATATTTTGCCTTCATATTCATACCGTGATCGTAGCATGCATGGACTCGCCTCATATGACTGGGATTTCCATGAAAAAGATTGTGGGCAGAAAATGGGTGATCACTGTACATTTCTCTTCTGTTTCCTATTTACATTTCTATTTTACCTCCTCAATTTAGCATTATGGACAGTGAAAGACATAATCTAAGCTCTGCACAAAAATATTTTGCCTTCAAATTCATACCGTGATCGTAGCATGCATGGACTCGACTCATATGACTGGGATTTCCATGAAAATATTGTCGGCCGAAAATGGGTAATCACTGTTCATTTCTCTTCCGTTTCCTATTTATATTTATATTTTACTTCCTTTATTTAGCATTATGGACAGGGAAAGACCTAATCTAAGCTCTGCACAAAAATATTTTGCCTTCAAATTCATACCGTGATCGCAGCATGCATGGACTCGACTCATATGACTGGGATTTCCATGAAAAAGAATGTGGGCCGAAAATGGGAGATCACTGTACATTTCTCTTCTGTTTCCTATTTATATTTCTATTTTACCTCCTCAATTTAGCATTATGGACAGGGAAAGACCTAATCTAAGCTCTGCACAAGAATATTTTGCCTTCAAATCATACCGTGATCGTAGCATGCATGGACTCGACTCATATGACTGGGATTTCCATGAAAAAGATTGTGCGCCGAAAATGGGTGATCACTGTACATTTCTCTTCTCTTTCTTACTTATATTTCTATTTTACCTCCTCAATTTAGCATTATAGACAGGGAAAGACCTAATCTAAGATCTGCACAAAAATATTTTGCCTTCAAATTCATACCGTGATCGTAGCATGCATGGAGTCGAGTCATATAACTGGGATTTCCATGAAAAAGATTGTGGGCTGAAAATGGGTGATCACTGTACATTTCTCTTCTGTTTCCTATTTATATTTCTATTTTACCTCCTCAATTTAGCATTATGGACAAGGAAAGACCTAATCTAAAATCTGCACAAAAATATTTTGCCTTCAAATTCATACCGTGATCGTAGCATGCATGGACTCGACTCATATGACTGGGATTTCCATGAAAAAGATTGTGGGCAGAAAATGGGTGATCACTGTAGATTTCTCTTCTGTTTCCTATTTATATTTCTATTTTACCTCCTCAATTTAGCATTATGGACAGGGAAAGACCTAATGTAAGTTCTGCACAAAAATATTTTGCCTTCAAATTCATACCCTGATCGTAGCATGCATGGACTCGACTCATATGACTGGGATTTCCATGAAAATATTGTGGGCAGAAAATGGTGATCACTGTACATTTCTCTTCTGTTTCCTATTTATATTTATATTTATATTTTACCTCCTCAATTTAGCATTATGGACAGGGAAAGACCTAATCTAAAATCTGCACAAAAATATTTTGCCTTCAAATTCATACCGTGATCGTAGCATGCATGGACTCGACTCTTATGACTGGGATTTCCATGAAAATATTGTGGGCAGAAAATGGGTGATCACTGTACATTTCTTTTCTGTTTCCTATTTATATTTATATTTTACTTCCTCAATTTAGCATTATGGACAGGGAAAGACCTAATCTAAGATCTGTAAAAAAATATTTTGCCTTCAAATTCATACCGTGTTCGTCGCATGCATGGACTCGACTCTTATGATTGGGATTTCCATTAAAAAGATTGTGGGCACAAAATGGGTGATCACTGTACATTACGCTTCTGTTTCCTATTTATATTTTTAATTTTACCTCCTCAATTTAGCATTATGGACAGGGAAAGACCTAATCTAAATATGCAAAAAAGATTTTGCCTTGAAATTCATAACGTGATCGTAGCATGCATGGACTCGACTCTTATGACTGGGATTTCCATGAAGAAGATTGTGGGCAGAAAATGGGTGATCACTGTACTTTTCTCTTCTGTTTCCTATTTATATTTATATTGTACTTCCTCACTTTAGCATTATGGACAGGGAAAGACCTAATCTAAGATCTGCAAAAAAATATTTTGCCTTCAAATTCATACCGTGATCGTAGCATGCATGGACTCGACTCATATGACTGGGATTTCCATGAAAAAGATTGTGGGCACAAAATGGTTGATCACTGTACATTTCTCTTCTGTTTCATATTTATATTTATATTTTACTTCATAATTTAGCATTATGGACAGGGAAAGACCTAATCTAAGATCTGCAAAAAAATATTTTGCCTTCAACTTCATACCGTGATCGTAGCATGCATGGACTCGAATCATATGACTGGGATTTCGAAGAAAAAAATTTTGGGCAAAAAATGGGTGATCTCTTTTTATTTCCCTTCTGTTTCCTATTTCTATTTTACTTCCTTAATTTAGCATTGTCGACAGGGAAAGACCTAATCTAAGATCTGCAAAAAAATATTTTCCCTTCAAACTCACACCGTGATCGTAGCATGCATGGACTCGACTCATATGACTGGGATTTCCATGAAAAAGATTGTGGGCAGAAAATGGGTGATCTCTGTGCATTTCTCTTATGTTTCCTAATTATATTTATATTTTACTTCCTTAATTTAGCAATATGGACAGGGAAAGACCTAATCTAAGATCTGCAAAGTAATATTTTGCCTTCAAATTCATACCGTGATCGTAGCATGCATGGACTCGACTCATATGACTGGGATTTCCATGAAAAAGATCTTGGGCAGAAAATCGGTGATCTCTGTGCATTTCTCTTCTGTTTCCTATTTATATTTCTATTTTACTTCCTTAATTCAGCATTATGGACAGGGAAAGACCTAATCTAAGATCTGTAAAAAAATATTTTGCCTTCAAATTCATACCGTGATCGTAGAATGCATGGACTATACTCATATGACTGGGGTTTCCATGAAAAAGATTGTGGGCAGAAAATAGGTGATCTCTTTTCATTTCTCTTCTGTTTCCTATTTATATTTCTATTTTACATCCTTAATTTAGCATTATGAACAGGGAAAGACCTAATCTAAGATCTGCAAAAAAATACTTTGCCATCAAATTCATACCGTGATCGTTGCATGCATGGACTCGACTCATATGACTGGGATTTCCATGATAAAGATTGTGGGCAGAAAATGTGTGATCTCTCTGCATTTCTCTTCTGTTTCCTATTTCTATTTCTATTTTACTTCCTTAATTTAGCATTGTGGACAGGGAAAGACCAAATCTAAGATCTGCAAAAAAATATTTGGCCTTCAAACTCATACCGTTATCGTAGCATGCATGGACTTGACTCATATTACTGGGATTTCCATGAAAAAGATTGTGGGCAGATAATGGGTGATCTCTGTGCATTTCTCTTCTGTTTCCTATTTATATTTCATTTTTACTTCCTTAATTTAGCATTATGGCCAGGGAAGACCTAATCTAAGATCTGCAAAAAAATATTTTGCCTTCAAATTCATACCGTGATCGTAGCATGCATGGACTCGACTCATATGACTGGTATTTCCATGAAAAAGATTGTGGGCAGAAAATGGGTGATCTCTGTGCATTTCTCTTCTGTTTCCTATTTATATTTATATTTTACTTCCTTAATTTAGCATTATGGACAGGGAAAGATCTAATCTAAAATATGGAAAAAAATATTTTGCCTTCAATTCATACCGTGATCGTAGCATGCATGGACTTGACTCATATGACTGGGATTTCCATGAAAAAGATTGTGGGCAGAAAATGGGTGATCTCTGTGCATTTCTCTTCTGTTTCCTATTTATATTTCTATTTAACTTCCTTAATTTAGCATTATGGACAGGGAAAGACCTAATCTAAGATCTGCAAAAAAATATTTTGCCGTCAAATTCATACCGTGATCGTAGCATGCATGGACTCGATTCATATGACTGGGATTTCCATGAAAAAGATTGTGGGCAGAAAATGGGTGATCTCTGTGCATTTCTCTTCTGTTTCCTATTTATATTTCTATTTTACTTCCTTAATTTAGCTTTGTGAACAGGGAAAGACCTAATCTAAGATCTGCAAAAAAGCATTTTGCCTTCAAATTCATACCGTGATCGTAGCATGCATGGACTCGACTCATAAGACTGGGATTTCCATGAAAAAGATTGTGGGCAGAAAATGGGTGATCTCTGTGCATTTCTCTTCTGTTTCCTATTTATATTTCTATTTTACTTCCTTAATTTGGCATTATGGACAGGGAAAGATCTAACCTAAAATATTAAAAAAAAAAAAATTTTACCTTCAATTCATACCGTGATCGTAGCATGCATGGACTCGACTCATATGACTGGGATTTCCATGAAAAAGATTGTGGGCAGAAAATGGGTGATCTCTGTGCATTTCTCTTTTGTTTCCTATTTATATTTTACTTCCTTCATTTAGCATTATGGACAGGGAGAGACCTAATCTAATATATGCAAAAAAATATTTTGCTTTCAAATTCATACCGTGATCGTAGCAAATGTGGATTCGACTCATGATTGGGATTTCCATGAAAAAGATTGTGGGCAGAAAATGGGTGATCACTGTACATTTCTCTTCTGTTTCCTATTTATATTTCTATTTTACTTCCTCAATTTAGCATTATGGACAGGGAAAGAACTAATCTAAGCTCTGCAAAAAATATTTTGCCTTCAAATTCATACCGTGTTCGTAGCATGCAAGGACTCGATTTATATGACTGGGATTTCCAAGAAAATGATTGTGGGCAGAAAATGGGTGATCACTGTACATTTCTCTTCTGTTTCCTATTTATATTTCTATTTTACTTCCTTCATTTAGCATTATGGACAGGGAAAGACCTAATCTAAGCTCTTCAAAAAAATATTTTGCCTTCAAATTCATACCGTGATCGTAGCATGCATGGACTCGACTCATATGACTGGGATTTCCATGAAAAAGATTGTGGGCAGAAAATGGGTGATCACTGTACATTTCTCTACTGTTTCCTATTTATATAAATATTTAACTCCTCAATTTAGCATTTTGTACAGGGAAAGACCTAATCTAAGATCTGCAAAAAAACATTTTGCCTTCAATTTCATACCGTGATCGTAGCATGTATGGACTCGACTCATATGAGTGGGATTTCCATGAAAAAGATTGTGGGCAGAAAATGGGTGATAACAGTACATTTCTCTTCTTTTTCCTATTTATATTTATATTTTACTTCCTTCATTTAGCATTATGGACAGGGAAAGAACTAATCTAAGATCTGCAAAAAAATATTTTGCCTTCAAATTCATACCATGATCGTAGCATGCATAGAATCGATGCATATGACTGGGATTTCCATGAAAAAGATTGTGGGCAGAAAATGGGTGATCACTGTACATTTCTGTTCTGTTTCCAATTTATATTTCTATTTTACATCCTCAATTTAGCATTATGGACAGGGAAAGACCTAAACTAAGATCTGCAAAAAAATATTTTGCCTTCAAATTCATACCGTGATCGTAGCATGTATGGAGTCGACTCATATGATTGGGATTACCATGAAAAAGATTGTGTGCCGAAAATGGGTGATCTCTGTACATTTCTCTTCTGTTTCCTATTTATATTTCTATTTTACTTCCTTTATTTAGCATTACGGACATGGAAAGACCTAATCTAAGATCTGCAAAAAAATATTTTGCCTTCAATTTCATCCGTGATCGTAGCATGTATGGACTCGACTCATATGACTGGGATTTCCATGAAAAAGATTGTGGGCCGAAAATGGGAGATCACTGTACATTTCTCTTCTGTTTCCTATTCATATTTCTATTTTACCTCCTCAATTTAGCATTATGGACAGGGAAAGACCTAATCTAAGCTCTGCACAAAAATATTTTGCCTTCAAATTCATGCCGTGATCGTAGCATGCATGGACTCGACTCATATGACTGGGATTTCCATGAAAAAGATTGGGGGCACAAAATGGGTGATCACTGTACATTTCTCTTCTGTTTCTGATTTCTATTTCTATTTTACTTCCTCAATTTAGCATTATGGACAGGGAAAGACCTAATCTAAGCTCTGCAAAAGAATATTTTGCCTTCAAATTCATACCGTGATCGTAGCATGCATGGACTCGACACATATGACTGGGATTTCAATGAAAAAGATTGTCTGCCGAAAATGGGTGATCACTGTACATTTCTCTTCTGTTTCCTATTTATATTTATATTTTACTTCCTGAATTTAGTATTATGGACAGGGAAAGACCTAATCTAATCTCTGCAAAAGAATATTTTGTCTTCAAATTCATACCGTGATCGTAGCAGGTATGGACTCGACTCATATGACTGGGATTGCCATGAAAAAGATTGTGGACAGAAAATGGGTGATCACTGTACATTTCTCTACTGTTTCCTATTTATATTAATATTTAACTCCTCAATTTAGCATTTTGTACAGGGAAAGTCCTAATCTAAGATCTGCAAAAAAATATTTTGCCTTCAAATTCATACTGTGATCTTAGCATGCATGGACTTGACTCATATGACTGGGATTTCCATGAAAAAGATTGTGGGCAGAAAATGGGTGATCCCTGTACATTTCTCATCTGTTTCCTATTTATATTTCTATTTTACCTCCTCAATTTAGCATTATGGACAGGGAAAGACCTCATCTAAGATCTGCAAAAAAATATTTTGCCTTCAAATTCATACCATGATCGTAGCATGAATAGAATCGATGCATATCACTGGGATTTCCATGAAAAAGATTGTGGGCAGAAAATGGGTGATCACTGTACATTTCTGTTCTGTTTCCAATTTATATTTCTATTTTACCTCCTCAATTTAGCATTATGGACAGGGAAAGACCTAATCTAAGATCTGCAAAAAAATATTTTGCCTTCAAATTCATACCGTGATCGTAGCATGTATGGAGTCGACTCATATGATTGGGATTACCATGAAAAAGATTGTGTGCCGAAAATGGGAGATCACTGTACATTTCTCTTCTGTTTCCTATTTATATTTTTCTTTTACCTCCTCAATTTAGCATTATGGACAGGGAAAGACCTAATCTAAGCTCTGCACAAAAATATTTTGCCTTCAAATTCATGCCGTGATCGTAGCATGCATGGACTCGACTCATATGACTGGGATTTCCATGAAAAAGATTGTGGGCAGAAACTGGGTGATCACTGTACATTTCTCTTCTGTTTCTGATTTCTATTTCTATTTTACTTCCTCAATTTAGCATTATGGACAGGGAACGACCTAATCTAAGCTCTGCAAAAGAATATTTTGCCTTCAAATTCATACCGTGATCGTAGCATGCATGGACTCGACACATATGACTGGGATTTCCATGAAAAAGATTGTCTGCCGAAAATGGGTGATCACTGTACATTTCTCTTCTGTTTCCTATTTATATTTATATTTTACTTCCTGAATTTAGTATTATGGGCAGGGAAAGACCTAATCTAATCTCTGCAAAAGAATATTTTGTCTTCAAATTCATGCCGTGATCGTAGCAGGTATGGACTCGACTCATATGACTGGGATTGCCATGAAAAAGATTGTGGACAGAAAATGGGTGATCACTGTACATTTCTCTTCTGTTTCCTATTTCTATTTCTATTTTACTTCCTTCATTTAGCATTATGGACAGGGAAAGACCTAATCTCAGCTCTGCAAAAAATATTTTGCCGTCAAATTCATACCGTGATCGTAGCATGTATGGACTCGACTCATATGACTGGGATTTCCATGAAAAAGATTGTGGGCTGAAAATGGGTGATCACTGTACATTTCTCTACTGTTTCCTATTTATATTAATATTTAACTCCTCAATTTAGCATTATGTACAGGGAAAGACCTAATCAAGATCAGCAAAAAAATATTTTGCCTTCAAATTCATGTCGTGATCGTAGCATGTATGGACTCGACTCATACGACTGGGATTTCCATGAAAAAGATTGTGGGCAGAAAATGGGTGATCACTGTACATTTCTCTTCTGTTTCCTATTAATATTTATATTTAACTCCTCAATTTAGCATTATGTACAGGGAAAGACCTAATGTAAGATCTGCAAAAAAATATTTTGCCTTCAAATTCATACCGTGATCGTAGCATGCATAGACTCGACTCATATGACTGGGATTTCCATGAAAAAGATTGTGGGCAGAAAATGGGTGATCACTGAACATTTCTCTTCTGTTTCCTATTTATATTTCTAATTTACCTCCTCAATTTAGCATTATGGACAGGGAACGACCTAATCTAAGCTCTGCAAAAGAATATTTTGCCTTCAAAATCATACCGTGATCGTAGCATGCATGGACTCGACTCATATGACTGGGATTTCCATGAAAAAGATTGTGGGCAGAAAATGGGTGATCACTGTACATTTCTGTTCTGTTTCCAATTTATATTTCTATTTTACCTCCTCAATTTAGCATTATGGACAGGGAAAGACCTAATCTAAGTTCTGCACAAATATATTTTGCATTCAAATTCTTACCGTGATCGTAGCATGCATGGACTCGATTCATATGACTGTGATTTCCATGAAAAAGATTGGGGGCAGAAAATGGGTGATCACTGTACATTTCTCTTCTGTTTCCTATTTATATTTATATTTTACTTCCTCAATTTAGCATTATGGACAGGGAAAGACCTACTCTAAGATTCATAGGGTGATCGTAGCATGTATGGACTCGACGAATATGACTGGGATTTCCAAGAAATAGATTGTGGGCACAAAATGGGTGATCACTGTACATTTCTCTTCTGTTTCCTATTTATATTTATATTTTACCTCCTCAATTTAGCATTATGGACAGGGAAAGACCTAATCTTAGCTCTGCACAAAAATATTTTGCCTTCAAATTCATGCCGTGATCGTAGCATGCATAGACTCGATGCATATGACTGGGATTTCCATGAAAAAGATTGTGGGCAGAAAATGGGTGATCACTGTACATTTCTGTTCTGTTTCCAATTTATATTTCTAATTTACCTCCTCAATTTAGCATTATGGACAGGGAAAGACCTAATCTAAGATCTGCAAAAAAACATTTTGCCTTCAAATTCATACCGTGATCGTAGCATGCATGGATTCGACTCATATGACTAGGATTTCCATGAAAAAGATTGTGGGCACAAAATGGGTGATCACTGTACATTTCTCTTCTGTTTCCTATTTATATTTCTATTTTACCTTCTCAATTTAACATTATGGACAGGTTGGTTGTTGGATTTAACGGCATGTCAACTTCTATTTGGGTCAATTTATGCCGAAACCTTATTAATTTATGAATTCAAGTTGGTTATTTTGTATAAAAGGTTGAGAGGCTGTTGGGTTTCATCATCTGTGTTTTTTGGGATTACTTTTTCTTGTGACTATTTCTGATTGTGTATTTTAATATTTACATTCGTACATGCATATATATGTCTATAAGCACATACATATACATTATTTGAAAGGATTATATTTTATTGAGGATCTTTATTTCCCTGAGAAAACTGTATATATTTTCTGTGTCTGTATTTTTGAATATTTCTTTTAACCCTTTTCCATTGTGATATTTTTGTCTTGTTCCGGTTATGATTTTGCATTCCAATAGAATATGTTTAATTGTGATTAAGCTTCCACATCTACATTTTGGTGGATTTGTCTTTTTTAATATATAAGAATGGGTTAAGTATGTGTGTCCTATATGTATTCTGGTTATGACGACTTGTTTTTTCCGAGTATTTCCAATATTATTTCCCCATTTTCCTATTTTAGGTTTAATTTGAAATAGTTTATTTCCGGTTTGGTTTTTCCATGAATTTTGCCACTTGTTTCTTATGTATTTATTTATTTTAGATTTTAAGTCTGTATATGGAATTTGAAGATTTTCGTCTATTGTCATTTTTAAAGATGATTTAGCAGCAATATCTGCCCTATCTCCTCCTCGGATGCCGACATGGCTAGGAATCCAGCAGAAGATGATATTTTTGCTTTTTTCCATTGAATGTAGTTTATATAGAAGACTTTGTATTAATGGATTTTCCAGTCTTTTCCCTTTTAGGGATGTTAATACAGATAATGAATCTGAGAAAATAATGTAGTTTTCTCCTTTGTTTTTTTATATGAAATTTAGTGCTAGTTTTATTGCGTAGGCTTCTGCACTGAAAATAGATGCTTCATTTGGCAACCGTTTTTTGATAATTGTTTTTTTAATTATTGCTGCGCTGCCTGTTTTTTCTTCGTCTTTTGAGCCGTCCGTGTAAATACTTTCGTAGTTTTGATATTTTTCTTTTATTTTTGAGAATTTTTCAATGTATATTGTGGGGTGTGTTTTTGATTTTGATAATTTGTTTAAACTTAATATTATGTTTGGATTTTTGATTATCCATGGTGGTATGTTTGATTGGTTGGTTTTAAGTATTTGATTAGATTGTATATTATTTTCTTGGATGATTCCTTCTATTCGGAATCCTAATGTTTTGATTTTATTTGTGTTAAGATTAAATTTCTCTTTGTGATTTGGTGTAAGTACACAATCGTGTGTGGGGTTAGAAGGACAGGAAGAGAGTTTTAGATAGTATTGAGTTGCTAGTTTCTCCATTCTTAGTTGTAATGGGGGTTCGTTTGCCTCTACATGTAGACTCTCTATAGGTGAGGTGGGATAGGCTCCTAGAGCTATCCGAAGGCCTTCATGTTGTATTGTGTTTATTGTTTTCAGATAAGACTTTCTAGTTGATTGGTAGACCATGCTGCCATAGTCCAGTTTGGAGCGGATCAATGTTCTATAAAGTTTAAGAAGGGTTTCTTTGCTAGCTCCCCATTCTGTATGGGCTACTGTTCGCAGTAGTTGGAGAGCTTTAAAACATTTTGTTTTTAGGTAATTGATATGTGGTCTGAAGGTCAGTTTGCTGTCAAAGATCATTCCTAGAAATTTATATTGCTGAACTAATGGTATTTCTTCATTTCCTAGTTTTAGAGTTGGGTTATTGTGTAATTTTTTCATTTGGCAGAAGTGTACAGATTTTGTTTTTGTTTTTGATATTTTAAAACCGTTTTCGAGTGTCCATTTGTTTATTTGATGTAAGCATTGTTGAAGTTGTCTTTCTGCTGTGTTGAGGTTTCTCGATCTGTAATATATTGTAAAATCATCAACATAAAGGCTACAGTGTATTCCTGATTTGATGTTTTTTATTATGTCATTTATTTTTACTTTGAAAAGTGTAGGGGAGAGTACACTTCCCTGTGCTACTCCCTCTTCTTGCTTTTGATAATCAGAACGTGTAGCATCTATTTGTACTTGGAAGAGTCTATCTGTTAAAAATCCTTTTACAAAGTTTGGTAGTCGACCTCTTAATCCTAGTTTATGCAGATCTTTCATTATACCATGTTTCCAGGTTTGATCAAATGCTTTTTCTATATCAAAGAATATAGCTATTAGATGTTGTTTGTTTAAATTGGCCTCTCTTATGGCTGTTTCTAGTCTTATTATGTGATCTATTGTACTTCTTCCTTTATTATATCCGCATTGATATTTTGATATGTGTTTTCCTTCTTCTAGAAACCAACTCATTCTGGCGTTGACCATTCGCTCCATTGTCTTACATAGACAGCTTGTTAATGCTATTGGTCGGTAACTTTGTGGGTTGTTTCCCTCTCTTCCTTCTTTGAGTATGGGAATAATTACTGATTCTCTCCATATTTTGGGAAATTTCCCAGTAGTCCAAATATTGTTAAAAATATTCAAAAGGTATTTCAGCGATTCTTGTGGTAGTTGTTTAATAAATTCATAGTGGATTTGGTCTGGGCCTACTGGTGTATTGTGGGATTTTTTTTATGGCTTCTATTAGTTCTGCTTCGGTGAATAGATTGTTGTAGGCTTCTGTATTTTTAGATGTAAAATTTAGTTGGTTATTTATATCTTTTTGTTTACACTTTTGTAGGTTTTGATTTTTGCTCATTTTAAAGTTTTCTGCAAATGTCTCTGCTAGTAGATTTGCTATCTCTTTTTTGCTAGTTACTTTAGTGTTGTCCTTTTTAAGATGTATTATTGGGTATATTTGATTTTTCCCAGCTATTTTTCTCATCATTTCCCATATTGTCTTGGTTTTGGAATGTGTATTTAGGCTATTTACATATTTTTTCCAACATTCCCTTTTTGCTTCTTTAACAGTTTTCCGTGCTACTGCTTTGAGTTTTTTCATTTCAATCAAATTTTGGGTTGTGGGTTCCTTTTTGAATTTTCGCAATGCTGCTTCCCGGTTTCTGACTGCTTTTTGGCAGTTTTTGTCAAACCAGGGTTTAGTTTTTTTATAATTATTTTGCTTTTTTGGTATATTTTCTGAGGCAATGGTTATTAATGTTTTGGTAAAATATTCTATCGAGTTGTCTGTGTCTTTTGACTGTATCAGTAATTGTTTACATTTGTTTTTGAAACCCTCCCAGTTGGCTCTTTTCAGTTTCCATCTGACGGGGCCTATCTTTTCTTCCTTGGCAGGCTTTTGATTTTCTAGAATGATCGGGTAATGATCACTGCCACATGTGTCGCTATGTGTTTTCCATGTATAATCCATACAAATTTCTGGATCGCATATACTTAAGTCTATTGACGATTCTGTCCCATTGGAAGGATTAAGGTAGGTTGAGGATTTATGATTTAATAGACATAAGTTATGGGTGTTAATTATTTCTTGCATTATTTTACCTTTAGTATCTATTTTTTTGCTATTCCATATAGGATTATGACTGTTAAAGTCTCCTAGTAAGATTCTGGGTTTAGGGAGTTGCTCCATCAAGTTGTTTATTTCTGTTGTATTTATTGGTTCCTGTGGGGGTATATAGATGGAAAGAATTGTGATGGTTTTATCTAGTGTCACTTGTGTTGCTATTGCTTGTAATTTAGTTTTAATGTGTACTTTACTTTGCTGTATGTCATTTCTAATCAATATTGACACTCCTCCATTAGCTCTATGTCCTGTATTGTGGTTATAGTGGTATTGTTTATAATTTTTAATTTTTAAGTTGGCATTTTCTTGTAAAAAAGTTTCCTGTAAGCAGATGACAGCTGGATACAGTAGTGACATAAGTATGAGTAGGTCATTGTAATTAGATTTTATTCCACGACAGTTCCATTGCAGGATCTTATGTGCCATGATTATACTTTCATTTTTTGGAGGTAAAGTTACCTGCTAGGTTTATATCATTTGTCCTCTCTAGTTTTTTTCCATCTCTTGAGTTTTTAGAAGCTTTGTCTTCAACTGCTTGTGGTATCCTTCGGTCAGATTTTTGGTTTTGTTTTGAATTTTGTTTATTTTCTTTCTCTTCTATTTCCATATATTCCATAGGCTCAAATTTATTTTCATTTGATATATTGATTCTTGATTTTGAATTAGATCTTGATTGGGTGCTTTCTTGCTCTGTTGTCATTTTTTTTTTCTTTTTGTTTATTTTTCATTTTCTTAGTTTGGGAAGAAGAGGGTTCGCTGGAGTTTTGTTCTATGTTTTCTTTCCAAAGTTTTTTGCCTTCTTCTGGGTTTATTCCATTTGATCTGGATTGTTGAGTTTTATTTTGATCCAATTTAAGTTCAATTAAAAAGGTTTTTAATTCTTCGAGGAAAGCTTTTAATTCTTTGCATAAATTTGTTATTTCAACTGAACCTTTTATTTTATCTTCATTGTTTATTTTATTTGCTTTTTGTGCCATGGAAGCATAGGTGTTTTCTTTTATGTTATTTTTAACTTCCTTTCGTGCTTCTATGAAAGATATATTTTTTTTGTATTTTATTCTAATTATTTCTTTCTCCTGTTTATATATACTGCATTGTTTTGAAAGAGCAGAGTGGTTTCCCAAACAGTTTGAGCATAGGCTCTCATTTGGCAACTTCTCTTCTTTATGTTCAGGTTCTTTTTCATTACATTTTCCACATATTCTTTTATTTCTACAGGAATCTCTGTGATGCCCAAATTTGTGGCATCTATAGCATTGAAGAGGGTTTGGTACGTATTGTTCTACTTTTATACTTTCATATTCAATTTTAATTGTTGTTGGAATTTGGGGGGAGTTGAAAGTTATAATGTAGGTATTAGTTTGTATCTCTACTTCATTTTTCTTTATTGTTATTCTTTTAACATTTGTAACTCCTTGAGTTTGGAGTTCTATTTTTATCTCCTCTAGAGTGCACAGGGAGAGCTCCTTGCTTTTTACTACTCCCTTTGAGAAATTTAGGGTTTGGTGTGGGTAGGCTTTTATTTCTATTTCTTGTAGTTTTTTTTGTCTTATTAATGTGTCCGCATATATCTTTTTTTCTACTTCTACTAGTAGTGTTCCATTTTGTAATTTTTTTACATTTTTTGGTATAATGATATTTGATATTGCTTTTTGTATTTTAAATGGTGAAATTTCTGTTAATGCTTTTTTGCTTATTGCTTCAAGTACAATAAATCGTGGAAGGTTTTCGCTGTCATTTTCTGTTTCCGAGTCGTTATCCACATGTGGTCTCTTGGAAGATTTCTTTTTTTCCATTGATTGTTTTTATTTTTTTTCATCATTCTCGCTCCCTATCCACCACGGAGTCCAGTATTGGGGCATGACAAGGGGGAAACCCATTCGCCTTGCCATGTCGGGGCTACGTGAATGATATACTCTCTTTGGGAGGAGTCTATGAGCACGCGTGTTCCTTTGTTTCCGTTTTCCAAGTATTACGGCTGTGAAGGTTTAGCAAGTGTGTCAGATCCTTTTTTTTTCTCCCAAATTGATTGAACCTCAGCCACCGCCTTCCATCACATATTTAGGGGTAAGTGTTAGTTTTGGTTGGGAAGAGGAGTGTCAGTTATAAGTTTGGGATGGATTATATATGATGGGGCTTGACATGACCAGCCGATTGATCGGATCAGGCCTCTCCGACCGCCCGTCTAGCCCAGGTAAGGGCCAAAGTGGTGTGTTACAGGATTGTGACTGCTTTACACCTGCGTTACAACTTGCTCAACCACCAGGATCCCGTCCCCAGACATTACGGGTCGCCACCCACGGCCAACAGGTGGCCCCATTGAGGGACTTATACTCCCTGCAGGGGGGCAGTCGGAGTATTCTGATGCCCCACCAACTGGGCCTCATATGACTGGGATTTCCATGAAAAAGATTGTGGGCAGAAAATGGGTGATCACTGTACATTTCTCTTCTGTTTCCTATTTATATTTATATTTTACTTCCTTCATTTAGCATTATGGACACGGAAAGACCTAATCTAAGATCTGCACAAAAATATTTTGCCTTCAAATTCATACCGTGATCGTAGCATGCATGGACTCGACTCATATGACTGGGATTTCCATGAAAAAGATTGTGGGCCGAAAATGTGTGATCACTGTACATTTCTCTTCTGTTTCCTATTTATATTTATATTTTACCTCCTCAATTTTGCATTATGGACAGGGAAAGAACTAATCTAAAATCTGCACAAAAATATTTTTCCTTCAAATTCATACCGTGATCGTAGCATGCATGGACTCGAGTCATATGACTGGGATTTCCATGAAAAAGATTGTGGGCCGAAAATGGGTGATCACTGTACATTTCTCTTCTGTTTCCTATTTATATTTATATTTTACCTCCTCAATTTAGCATTATGGACAGGGAATGACCTAATCTAAGATCTGCAAAAAAATATTTGTCTTTCAAATTCATACCGTGATCGTAGCATGCATGGACTCAACTCATATGACTGGGATTTCCATGAAAAAGATTGTGGGCACAAAATGGGTGATCACTGTACATTTCTCTCCTGTTTCCTATTTATATTTCTATTTTACCTTCTCAATTTAGCATTATGGACAGGGAAAGAACTAATCTAAGATCTGCAAAAAAATATTTTGCCTTCAAATTCATACCGTGATCGTAGCATCCATGGACTCGACTCATATGACTGGGATTTCCATGAAAAAGGTTGTGGGCCGAAAATGGGTGATCACTGTACATTTCTCTTCTGTTTCCTATTTATATTTATATTTTACCTCCTCAATTCAGCATTATGGACAGGGAAAGACCTAATCTAAGTTCTGCAAAAAAATATTTTGCCTTCAAATTCATACCGTGATCGTAGCATGCATGGACTCGACTCATATGACTGGGATTTCCATGAAAAATATTGTGGGCACAAAATGGGTGATCACTCTACTTTCTCCTCTGTTTCCGATTTATATTTATATTTTACTTCCTCAATTTAACATTATGGACAGGGAAAGACCTAATCTAAGATCTGCAAAAAAATATTTTGCCTTGAAATTCATACGGTGATCGTAGCATGCATGGGCTCGACTCATATGACTGGGATTTCCATGAAAAAGATTGTGGGCAGAAAATGGGTGCTCACTGTACATTTCTCTTATGTTTCCTATTTATATTTATATTTTTCCTCCTCAATTTAGCATTATGGACAGGGAAAGACCTAATCTAAGATCTGCAAAAAAATATTTTGCCTTCAAATTCATACCGTGATCGTAGCATGCATGGACTCGAGTCATATGACTGGGATTACCATAAAAAAGATTGTGGGCAGAAAATGGGTGATCTCTGTGCATTTCTCTTCTGTTTCCTATTTATATTTAAAATTTACCTCCTCAATTTAGCATTATGGATAGGGAAAGACCTAATCTAAGATCTGCAAAAAAATATTTTTCCTTCAAATTCATACCGTGATCGTAGCATGCATGGACTCGACTCATATGACTGGGATTTCCATTAAAAAGATTGTGGGCACAAAATGGGTGATCACTGTACATTTCTCTTCTGTTTCCTATTTATATTTATATTTTACTTCCTTAATTTAGCATTATGGACAGGCAAAGACCTAATCTAAGATCTGCAAAAAAATATTTTCCCTTCAAATTCATACCGTGATCGTAGCATGCATGGACTCGAGTCATATGACTGGGATTTCCATGAAAAAGATTGCGGGCAGAAAATGGGTGATCACTATACATTTCTCTTCTGTTTCCTATTTATATTTATATTTTACCTCCTCAATTTAGCATTATGGACAGGGAAAGACCTAATGTATGCTCTGCAAAAAAATATTTTGCTTTCAAATTCATACCGTGATCGTAGCATGCATGGAATCGACTCATATGACTGGGATTTCCATGAAAAAGATTGTGGGCCGGAAATTGGTGATCACTGTACATTTCTCTTCTGTTTCCTATTTATATTTCTATTTTACCTCCTCAATTTAGCATTATGAACAGGGAAAAACCAAATCTAAGATCTGCAAAAAAATATATTGCCTTCAAATTCATACCATGATCGTAGCATGCATGGACTCAATTCATATGACTGGGATTTCCATGAAAAAGATTGTGGGCAGAAAATGGGTGTTCACTGTACATTTCTCTTCTGTTTCCTATTTATATATCTATTTTACTTCCTGAATTTAGCATTATGGACAGGGAAAGACCTAATCTAAGCTCTGCACAAAAATATTTTGCCTTCAAATTCATACCGTGATCGTAGCATGCATGGACACGACTCATATGACTGGGATTTCCATGAAAAAAATTGTGGGGGAAAATGGGTGATCACTGTATATTCCTCTTCTGTTTCCTATTTATATTTCTATTTTAATTCCTTCATTTAGCATTATGGACAGGGGAAGACCTAATCTAAAATCTGCAAAAAAATGTTTTGCCTTCAAATTCATACCGGGATCGTAGCATGTACGGACTCGACTCATATGACTGGGATTTCCATGAAAAAGATTGTGGGCAGAAAAAGGGTGATCACTGTACATTTCTCTTCTGTTTCCTATTTATATTTTACTTCCTTCATTTAGCATTATAGTCAGGGAAAGACCTAATCTAAGCTCTGCAAAAAATATTTTGCCTTCAAATTCATACCGTAATCATAGCAAGTACGGACTCGACTCATATGACTGGGATTTCCATGAAAAAGTTTGTGGGCAGAAAATGGGTGATCACTGTATATTTCTCTTCTGTTTCCTATTTATATTTATATTTAACTTCCTTAATTTAGCATTATGGACAGGGAAAGACCTAATCTAAGATTTGCAAAAACATATTTTGCCTTCAAATTCATACCGTGATCGTAGCATGTATGGACTGGACTCATATGACAGGGATTTCCATGAAAAAGTTTGTGGGCAGAAAATGGGTGATCACTGTACATTTCTCTTCTGTTTCCTATTTATATTTATATTTTACTTCCTACATTTAGCATTATGGACAGGGAAAGACGTAATCTAAGATCTGCAAAAAAATGTTTTGCCTTCAAATTCATACCGTGATCGTAGCATGTATGGACTCGACTCATATGACTGGGATTTCCCTGAAAAATATTGTTGGCCGAAAATTGGTGATCACTGTACATTTCTCTTCTGTTTCCTATTTATATTTCTATTTTACCTTCTCAAATAGCATAATGGAAAGGGAAAGACCTAATCGAAAATCTGCACAAAAATATTTTGCCTTCAAATTCATACCGTGATTGTAGCTTGCATGGACTCGACTCATATGACTGGGATTTCTATGAAAAAGATAGTGGGCCGAAAATGGGTGATCACTGTACATTTCTCTTCTGTTTCCTATTTATATTTCTATTTTACCTCCTCAATTTAGCATTATGGACAGGGAAAGACCTAATCTAAGCTCTGCACAAAAATATTTTACCTTCAAATTCATACCGTGATCGTAGCATGCATGGACTCGACTCATATGACTGGGATTTCCATGAAAAAGATTGTGGGCCGAAAATGGGTGATCACTGTACATTTCTCTTCTGTTTCCTATTTATATTTCTATTTTACCTCCTCAATTTAGCATTATGGACAAAGAAAGACCTAATCTAAATTCTTCAAAAAAATATTTTGCCTTCAAATTCATACCGTGATCGTAGCATGCATGGGCTCGACTCATATGACTGGGATTTCCATGAAAAAGATTGTGGGCAGAAAATGGGTGATCACTCTACATTTCTCTTCTGTTTCCTATTTATATTTATATTTTACTTCCTCAATTTAGCATTATGGACAGGGAAAGACCTAATCTAAGATCTGCAAAAAAATATTTTGCCTTCAAATTCATACCGTGATCGTAGAATGCATGGACACGACTCATGACTAGGATTTCCATGAAAAAGATTGTGTGCAGAAAATGGGTGCTCACTGTACATTTCTCTTATGTTTCCTATTTATATTTATATTTTTCCTCCTCAATTTAGCATTATGGACAGGAAAGACCTAATCTAAGTTCTGCAAAAAAATATTTTGCCTTCAAATTCATACCGTGATCGTAGCATGCATGGACTCGACACATATGACTTGGATTTCTATGAAAAAGATTGTGGGCAGAAAATGGGTGATCACTCTACTTTCTCCTATGTTTCCGATTTATATTTATATTTTACTTCCTCAATTTAACATTATGAACAGGGAAAGACCTAATCTAAGCTCTGCACAAAAATATTTTGCCTTCAAATTCATACCGTGATCGTAGCATGCATGGACTCGACTCATATGACTGGGATTTCCATGAAAAAGATTGTGGGCAGAAAATGTGGGATCACTGTACATTTCTGTTCTGTTTCCTATTTCTATTTCTATTTTACTTCCTTAATTTAGCATTATGGATAGGGAAAGACCTAATCTAAGATCTGCAAAAAAATATTTTGCCTTCAAATTCATACCGTGATCGTAGCATGCATGGACTCGAGTCATATGACTGGGATTTCCATAAAAAAGATTGTGGGCAGAAAATGGGTGATCTCTGTGCATTTCTCTTCTGTTTCCTATTTATATTTAAAATTTACCTCCTCAATTTAGCATTATGGATAGGGAAAGACCTAATCTAAGATCTGCAAAAAAATATTTTGCCTTCAAATTCATACCGTGATCGTAGCATGCATGGACTCGACTCATATGACTGGGATTTCCATGAAAAAGATTGTGGGCAGAAAATGTGGGATCACTGTACATTTCTGTTCTGTTTCCTATTTCTATTTCTATTTTACTTCCTTAATTTAGCATTATGGATAGGGAAAGACCTAATCTAAGATCTGCAAAAAAATATTTTGCCTTCAAATTCATACCGTGATCGTAGCATGCATGGACTCGAGTCATATGACTGGGATTTCCTTGAAAAAGATTGTGGGCCGAAAATGGGTGATCACTGTACATTTCTCTTCTGTTTTCTATTTATATTTCTATTTTACCTCCTCAATTTAGCGTTATGATCAGGGAAAGACCTAATCTAAGATCTGCACAAAAATATTTTGCCTTCAAATTCATACCGTGATCGTAGCATGCATGGACTCGACTAATTCGACTGGGATTTCCATGAAAAAGATTGTGGGCCGAAAATGGGTGATCACTGTACATTTCTCTTCTGTTTCCTATTTATATTTCTATTTTATCTCCTCAATTTAGCATTATGGCCAGGGAAAGAACTAATCAATGCTCTGCACAAAAATATTAAGCCTTCAAATTCATACCGTGATCGTAGCATGCATGGACTCGACTCATATGACAGGGATTTCCATGAAAACTATTGTGGGCAGAAAATGGTTGATCACTGTACATTTCTCTTCTGTTTCCTATTTATATTTCTATTTTACCTCCTCAATTTAGCGTTATGATCAGGGAAAGACCTAATCTAAGCTCTGCACAAAAATATCTTGCTTCCAACTTCATACCGTGATCGTAGCATGCATGGACTCGACTCATATGACTGGGATTTCCATGAAAAAGATTGTGGACCGAAAATGGATGATCACTGTACATTTCTCTTCTATTTCCTATTCATATTTCTATTTTACCTCCTCAATTTAGCATTATGGACAGGATAAGACCTAATCTAAGATCTGCACAAAAATATTTTGCCTTCAAATTCATACCGTGATCGTAGCATGCATGGACTCGACTAATATGACTGGGATTTCCATGAAAAAGATTGTGGGCTGAAAATGGGTGATCACTGTACATTTCTCTTCTGTTTCCGATTTATATTTATATTTTACCTCCTCAATTTAGCATTATGGACAGGGAAAGACCAAATCTAAGATCTGCACAAAAATACTTTGCTTTCAAATTCGTACCGTGATCGTAGCATGCATGGACACGACTCATATGACTGGGATTTCCATGAAAAAGATTGTGGGCCGAAAATGTGTGATCACTGTACATTTCTCTTCTGTTTCCTATTTATATTTATTTTTTACTTCCTTCATTTAGCATTATGGACAGGGAAAGACCTAGTATAAGATCTGCAAAAAAATATTTTTCCTTCAAATTCATACCGTGATCGTAGCATGCATGGACTAGACTCATATGACTGGGATTTCCATGAAAAAGATTGTGGGCCGAAAATGGGTGATCACTGTATATTTCTCTTCAGTTTCCTATTTATATTTATATTTTACCTCCTCAATTTAGCATTATGGACAGTGAAAGACCTAATCTAAGCTCTTCAAAAAATATTTTACCTTCAAATTCATACCGTGATCGTAGCATGCATGGACTCGACTCATATGACTGGGATTTCCATGAAAAAGATTGTGGGCCGAAAATGGGTGATCACTGTACATTTTTCTTCGGTTTCCTATTTATATTTCTATTTTATTTCCTCAATTTAGCATTATGGACAGGGAAAGATCTAATCTAAGAACTGCACAAAATATTTTGCCTTCAAATTCATACCGTGATCATAGCATGCATGGACTCGACTCATATGACTGGGATTTCCATGAAAAACATTGTGGGCAGAAAATGGGTGATCTCTGTACATTTCTCTTCTGTTTCCTATTTATATTTCTATTTTACCTCCTCAATTTAGCATTATGGACAGGGAAAGAACTAATCTAAGTTCTGCACAAAAATATTTTTCCTTCAAATTCATACCGTGATCGTAGCCTGTATGGATTCGACTCATATAATTGGGATTTCCATGAAAAAGTTTCTGGGCCGAAAATGGGTGATCACTGTTCATTTCTCTTCTGTTTCCTATTTATATTTATATTTTACCTCCTCAATTTAGCGTTATGATCAGGGAAAGACATAATCTAAGATCTGCACAAAAATATTTTGCTTCCAACTTCATACCGTGATCGTAGCATACATGGACTCGACTCATATGACTAGGATTTCCATGAAAAAGATTGTGGGCAGAAAATTGGAGATCACTGTACATTTCTCTTCTGTTTCCTATTTATATTTATATTTTACCTCCTCAATTTAGCATTATGGACAGGGAAAGACCTAATCTAAGATCTGCACAAAAATATTTTGCCGTCAAATTCATACCGTGATCGTAGCATGCATGGATTCGACTCATATAACTGGGATTTCCATGAAAAAGTTTCTGGGCCGAAAATGGGTGATCACTGTACATTTCTCTTCTCTTTCCTATTTATATTTGTATTTTACCACGACAATTTAGCATTATGAACAAAGAAAGACCTAATCTAAGATCTGCACAAAAATATTTTGCCTTCAAATTCATACCGTGATCGTAGCATGCATGGACTCGACTCATATGACTGGGATTTCCATGAAAAAGATTGTGGGCTGAAAATGGGTGATCACTGTACATTTCTCTTCTGTTTCCTATTTCTATTTCACCTCCTCAATTTAGCATTATGGACAGGGAAAGACCAAATCTAAGATCTGCAAAAAAATATTTTGCCTTCAAATTCATTCCGTGATCGTAGCATACATGGACTCGACTCATATGACTGGGATTTCCATGAAAATATTGTGGGCAGAAAATGCGTGATCACTGTACATTTCTCTTCTGTTTCCTATTTATATTTCTATTTTACTTCCTTAATTTAGCATTATAGACAGGGAAAGACCAAATCTAAGATCTGCAAAAAATATTTTGCCTTCAAATTCATACCGTGATCGTAGCATGCATTGACTCATCTCATATGACTGGGATTTTCATGAAAAAGATTGTGGGCAGAAAATGGATGATCACTTTACTTTTCTCTTCTGTTTCCTATTTATATTTCTATTTTACTTCCTTAATTTAGCATTATGGACAGGGAAAGACCAAATCTAAGATCTGCCAAAAAATATTTTGCCTTCAAATTCATACCGTGATCGTAACATGCATTGACTCAACTCATATGACTGGGATTTCCATGAAAATGTGGGCAGAAAATGGGTGATCACTGTACATTTCTCTTCTGTTTCCTATTACTAATTCTATTTTACTTCCGTAATTTAGCGTTATGGACAGGGAAAGACCAAATCTAAGATCTGCAAAAAAATATTTTGCCTTCAAATTCATACCGTGATCGTAGCATGCATGGACTCGACTCATATGACTGGGATTTCCATGAAAAAGATTGTGGGCCGAAAATGGGTGATCATGTTACATTTTTCTTCTGTTTCCTATTTATATTTCTATTTTACCTCCTCAATTTAGCATTATGGACAGTGAAAGACCTAATCTAAGATCTGCAAAAAAATATTTTGCCTTCAAATTCATACCGTGATCGTAGCATGCATGGACTCGACTCATATGACTGGGATTTCCATGAAGAAGATTGTGGGCAGAAAATGGGTGATGACTGTACGTTTCTCTTCATTTTCTTATTTATATTTCTATTTTATCTCCTCAATTTAGCATTATGGACAAGGAAAGACCTAATCTAAGATCTGCAAAAAAATATTTTGCCTTCAAATTCATACCGTGAGCGTAGCATGTATGGACTGGTCTCATATGACTGGGATTTCCATGAAAAAGATTGTGGGCAGAAAATATGTGATCACTGTACATTTCTCTTCTGTTTCCTATTTATATTTCTATTTTACTTCCTTCATTTAGCATTATGGACAGGGAAAGACCTAATCTAAGATCTGCAAAAAAATATTTTGACTTCAAATTCATACCGTGAGCGTAGCATGTATGGACTAGTCTCATATGACTGGGATTTCCATGAAAAAGATTGTGGGCAGAAAATGGGTGATGACTGTACGTTTCTCTTCTGTTTCTTATTTCTATTTCTATTTTACTTCCTCAATTTAGCATTATGGTCAGGGAAAGACCTAATCTAAGATCTGCAAAAAAATATTTTGCCTTCGAATTCATTCCGTGATCGTAGCATGCATGGACTCGACTCATATGACTGGGATTTCGATGAAAAAGATTGTGGGCAGAAAATGTGTGATCACTGTACATTTTTCTGCTGTTTCTTATTTATATTTATATTTTACTTCCTCAATTTAGCATTATGGACAGTGAAAACCTAATCTAAGAACAGCAAAAACATTTTGCCTTCAAATTCATACCGTGATCGTAGCATGCATTGAGTTGATTCATATGACTGGGATTTTCATGAAAAAGATTGTGGGGAGAAAATGGGTGATCACTCTACATTTCTCTTCTGTTTCCTATTTATATTTATATTTTACTTCCTTCATTTAGCATTATGGACAGGGAAAGACCTAATCTAGGCTCTGCACAAAAATATTTTGCCTTCAAATTCATACCGTGATCGTAGCATGCATGGACACGACTCATATGACTGGGATTTCCATGAAAAAGATTGCCGGAAGAAAATGGTTGATCACTGCACATTTCTCTTCTGTTTACCATTTATATTTATATTTTACTTCCTTCATTTAGCATTATGGAGAGGGAAAGACCTAATCTAAAATCTGCACAAAAATATTTTGCCTTCAAATTCATACTGTGATCGTAGCATGCATGGACTCGACTCATATGACTGGGATTTCCATGAAAAATATTGTGGGCAGAAATTGGGTGATCACTGTACATTTCTCTTCAGTTTCCTATTTATATTTCTATTTTACTTCCTTCATTTAGCATTATGGACTGGGAAAGACCTAATCTAAGATATGCAAAAAAATATTTTGCCTTCAAATTCATACCGTGATCGTAGCATCTATGGACAGGACTCATATGACAGGGATTTCCATGAAAAAGATTGTGGGCAAAAAATTGGTGATCACTGTACATTTCTCTTCTGTTTCCTATTTATATTTGTATTTTACTTCCTTCATGTAGCATTATGGACAGGGAAAGACCTAATCTAAGATCTGCAAAAAAATATTTTGCCTTCAAATTCATACCGTGATCGTAGCATGCATGGACTCGACTCATATGACTGGGATTTCCATGAAAAAGATTGTGGGCACAAAATGGGTGATCACTCTACATTTCTCTTCTGTTTCCCATTACTATTTCTGTTTTACTTCCTCAATTTAGCATTATGGACAGGGAAAGACCTAATCTAAGATCTGCCAAAAAATGTTTTGCATTCAAATTCATACCGTGATCGTAGCATGCATTGACTCGACTCATATGACTGGGATTTCCATGAAAAAGATTGTGGGCACAAAATGGGTGATATCACTGTACATTTCTCTTCTGTTTCCCATTACTATTTCTATTTTACTTCCTCAATTTAGCATTATGGACTGGGAAAGACCTAATCTAAGATCTGCAAAAAAATGTTTTGCTTTCAAATTCATACCGTGATCGTAGCATGCATGGACTCATTCATATGACTGGGATTTCCATGAAAATGATTGGGGGCACAAAATGGGTGATCACTGTACATTTCTCTGTTGTTTCCCATTACTATTTCTATTTTACTTCCTCAATTTAGCATTATGGACTGGGAAAGACCTAATCTAAGATCTGCAAAAAAATATTTTGCCGTCAAATTCATACCGTGATCGTAGCATGCAAGGACTCGACTCATATGACTGGGATTTCCATGAAAAAGATTGTGGGCACAAAATGGGTGATCACTGTACATTTCTCTTCTGTTTCCCATTACTATTTCTATTTTACTTCCTCAATTTAGCATTATGGACAGTGACAGACCTAATCTAAGATCTGCAAAAAAATATTTTGCCTTCAAATTCACACCGTGATCGTAGCATGCATGGACTCGACTCATATGACTGGGGTTTCCATGAAAAAGATTGTGGGCACAAAATGGGTGATCACTGTTCATTTCTCTTCTGTTTCCCATTACTATTTCTATTTTACTTCCTCAATTTAGCATTATGGACAGGGAAAGACCTAATCTAAGATCTGCAAAAAAATATTTTGCCGTCAAATTCATACCATGATCGTAGCATGCATGGACTCGACTCATATGACTGGGATTTCCATGAAAAAGGTTGTGGGCACAAAATGGGTGATCACTGTACATTTCTCTTCTGTTTCCCATTACTATTTCTATTTTACTTCCTCAATTTAGCATTATGGACAGGGAAAGACCTAATCTAAGATCTGCAAAAAAATATTTTGCCGTCAAATTCATACCATGATCGTAGCATGCAAGGACTCAACTCATATGACTGGGATTTCCATGAAAAAGATTGTGGGCACAAAATGGGTGATCACTGTACATTTCTCTTCTGTTTCCCATTACTATTTCTATTTTACTTCCTCAATTTAGCATTATGGACAGTGACAGACCTAATCTAAGATCTGCAAAAAAATATTTTGCCTTCAAATTCACACCGTGATCGTAGCATGCATGGACTCGACTCATATGACTGGGGTTTCCATGAAAAAGATTGTGGGCACAAAATGGGTGATCACTG
This sequence comes from Acanthosepion lycidas, assembly GCA_963932145.1. NCBI lineage: Eukaryota > Metazoa > Mollusca > Cephalopoda > Sepiida > Sepiidae > Acanthosepion > Acanthosepion lycidas. Next base: position 864,882 of record OZ010589.1, on the reverse strand, counting down.
TTCATTTCTCTTCTGTTTCCCATTACTATTTCTATTTTACTTCCTCAATTTAGCATTATGGACAGGGAAAGACCTAATCTAAGATATGCAAAAAAATATTTTGCCGTCAAATTCATACCATGATCGTAGCATGCATGGACTCGACTCATATGACTGGGATTTCCATGAAAAAGGTTGTGGGCACAAAATGGGTGATCACTGTACATTTCTCTTCTGTTTCCCATTACTATTTCTATTTTACTTCCTCAATTTAGCATTATGGACAGGGAAAGACCTAATCTAAGATCTGCAAAAAAATATTTTGCCGTCAAATTCATACCATGATCGTAGCATGCAAGGACTCGACTCATATGACTGGGATTTCCATGAAAAAGATTGTGGGCACAAAATGGGTGATCACTGTACATTTCTCTTCTGTTTCCCATTAGTTTTTCTATTTTACTTCCTCAATTTAGCATTATGGACAGTGACAGACCTAATCTAAGATCTGCAAAAAAATATTTTGCCTTCAAATTCACACCGTGATCGTAGCATGCATGGACTCGACTCATATGACTGGGGTTTCCATGAAAAAGATTGTGGGCACAAAATGGGTGATCACTGTTCATTTCTCTTCTGTTTCCCATTACTATTTCTATTTTACTTCCTCAATTTAGCATTATGGCCTGGGAATGGCCTAATCTAAGATCTGCAAAAAAATATTTTGCCTTCAAATTCGTACGGTGATCGTATCATGCAAGGACTCGACTCATATGACTGGGATTTCCATGAAAAAGTTTGTGGGCACAAAATGGGGGATCACTGTACATTTCTCTTCTGTTTCCCATTACTATTTCTATTTTAATTCCTCAATTTAGCATTATGGACAGGGAAAGACCTAATCTAAGATCTGCAGAAAATATTTTCCCTTCAAATTCATACCGTGATCGTAGCATGCATGGACTCGACTCATATGACTGCGATTTCCATGAAAAAGATTGTGGTACAAAATGGGTGATCACTGTACATTTCTCTTCTGTTTCCCATTACTATTTCACTTCCTCAATTTAGCATTATGGACTGGGAAAGACCTAATCTAAAATCTGCACAAAAATATTTTGCTTTCAAATTCATACCGTGAAAGTCGCATGCGTTGACTCGACTCATATGATTGGGATTTCCATGAAAAAGATTGTGGGCCGAAAATGGGTGATCACTGTACATTTCTCTTCTGTTTCCTATTTATATTTTACCTCCTCAATTTAGCATTATGGACAGGGAAAGACCTAATCTAAAATCTGCACAAAAATATTTTGCCTTCAAATTCATACCATGATCGTAGCATGCATGGACTCGACTCATATGACTTGGATTTCCATGAAAAAGATTGTGGGCCGAAAATGGGTGATCACTGTACATTTCTCTTATGTTTCCTATTTATATTTCTATTTTACTTCCTCAATTTAGCATTATGGACAGGGAAAGATCAAATCTAATATCTGCAAAAAAATATTTTGCCTTCAAATTCAAACCGTGATCGTAGCATGCATGGACTCGTCTCATATGACTGGTATTTCCCTGAAAAATATTGTCGGCCGAAAATTGGTGATCACTGTACATTTCTCTTCTGTTTCCTATTTATATTTATATTTTACCTGCTCAATTTAGCATTATGGACAGGGAAAGACTTAATCTAAGCTCTGGACAAAAATATTTTGCCTTCAAATTCATACCGTGATCGTAGCATGCATGGACTCGACTCATATGACTGGGATTTCCATGAAAAAGATTGTGGGCCAAAAACGGGTGATCACTGTACATTTCTCTTCTGTTTCCTACTTATATTTCTATTTTACCTCCTCAATTTAGCATTATGGACAAGGTAAAGACCTAATCTAAGTTCTGCACAAATATATTTTGCCTTCAAATTCAAACCGTGATCGTAGCATGCATGGACTCGACTCATATGACTGGGATTTCCATGAAAAAGATTGTGGGCCGAAAACTGGTGATCACTGTACATGTCTCTTCTGTTTCCTATTTATATTTATATTTTACCTCCTTAATTTAGCATTATGGACAGGGAAAGACCTAATCTAAGATCTGCACTAAAATATTTTGCCTTCAAATTCAGACCGTGATCGTAGCATGCATGGACTCTACTCATATGACTGGGATTTCCATGAAAAAGATTGTGGGCCGAAAATGGGTGATCACTGTACATTTCTCTTCTGTTTCCTTTTCATATTTCTATTTTACCTCCTCAATTTAGCATTATGGACAGGGAAAGACATAATCTAAGCTCTGCACAAAAATATTTTGCCTTCAAATTCATACCGTGATTGTAGCATGTATGGACTCGACTCATATGACTGGGATTTCCATGAAAAAGATTGTGGGCCGAAAATGCGTGATCACTGTACATTTCTCTTCTGTTTCCTATTTATATTTATATTTTACTTCCTCAATTTAGCATTATGGAAAGGGAATGACCTAATCTAAGATCTGCAAAAAAATATTTTGCCATCAATTTCATACCGTGATCGTAGCATGCATGGACTCGACTCATATGACTGGGATTTCCATGAAAAAGATTGTGGGCAGAAAATGTGTGATCACGGTACATTTCACTTCTGTTTCCTATTTATATTTATATTTTACTTCCTTCATTTAGCATTATGGACAGGGAAAGACCTAATCTAAGCTCTGCAAAAAAATATTTTGCATTCAAATTCATTCCGTGATCGTAGCATGCATGGACTCGTCTCATACGACTGGGATTTCCATGAAAAAGATTGTGGGCAGAAAATGGGTGATCACTGTACATTTCTCTTCTGTTTCCTATTTATATTTATATTTTACTTCCTTCATTTAGCATTATGGACAGGGAAAGACCTAATCTAAGCTCTGCAAAAAATATTTTGCCTTCAAATTCATTCCGTGATCGTAGCATGTATGGACTCGACTCATATGACTGGGATTTCCATGAAAAAGATTGTGGGCAGAAAATGGGTGATCACTGTACATTTCTCTTCTTTTTCGTATTTATATTTCTATTTTACGTCCTCAATTTAGCATTATGGACAGGGAAAGAACTAATCTAAGATCTGCAAAAAAATATTTTGCTTCCAAATTCATACCGTGATCGTAGCATGCATGGACTCAACTCATATGACTGGGATTTCAATGATAAAGATAGTGGGCACAAAATGGCTGATCACTGTACATTTCTCTTCTGCTTCCTATTTATATATCTATTTTACTTCCTCAATTTAGCATTATGGACAGGGAAAGACCTAATCTAAAACCTGCAAAAAAATATTTTGCCTTCAAATTCATACGGTGATCTTAGTATGCATGGACTCGACTCATATGACTGGGATTTCAATGATAAAGATAGTGGGCACAAAATGGGTGATCACTATATATTCCTCTTCTGTTTCCCATTTACATTTATATTTTACTTACTTAATTTAGCATTATGGACAGTCAAATACCTAATCTATGGTCTGCAAAAAAATATTTTGCCTTCAAATTCATACCGTGATCGTAGCATGCATGGACTCGACTCATATGACTGGGATTTCCATGAAAAAGATTGTGGGCAGGAAATGGGTGATCACTGTACATTTCTCTTCCGTTTCCTATTTATATTTCTATTTTACTTCCTCAATGTAGCATTATGGACAGGGAAAGACCTAATCTTAGACCTTCAAAAAAATATTTTGCCTTCAAATTCATACCGTGATCTTAGTATGCATGGAGTCGACTCATATGACTGGGATTTCCATGAAAAAGACTGTGAGCAGAAAATGGGTAATCACTGTACATTTCTCTTCTGTTTCCTATTTATATTTATATTTTACTTCCTCAATTTTGCATTATGGTCAGGGAAAGACCTAATCAAAAATCTGCAAAAAAATATTTTGCTTTCAAATTCATACCGTCATCGTAGAATGCATGGACTCGACTCATATGACTGGGATTTCCATGAAAAAGATTGTGGGCTGAAAATGGGTGATCACTGTATATTTCTCTTCTGTTTCTTCTTACTATTTCTATTTTACTTCTTCAATTTAGCATTATGGACAGGGAAAGACCTAATCAAAAATCTGCAAAAAAATATTTTGCCTTCAATTTCATATCGTGATCGTAGCATTTATGTACTTGACTCATATGGCTGGGATTTCCATGAAAAAGATTGTGGGCAGAAAATGGGTGATCACTGTACATTTCTCTTCTGTTTCCTATGTATATTTAACCTCCTCAATTTAGCATTATGGACAGGGAAAAACCTAATCTAAGATCTTCAAAAAAATACTTTGCCTTCAAATTCATACCGTGATCGTAGCATGCATGGACTCGACTCATATGAGTGGGATTTCCATGAAAAAGATTGTGGGCACAAAATGGGTGATGTACATTTCACTTCTGTTTCCCATTACTATTTCTATTTTACTTTCTCAATTTAGTATTATGGACAGGGAAAGGCCTAATCTAAAATCTGCAAAAAAATATTTTGCCTTCAAATTTATATCGTGATCGTAGCATGAATGGACTCGACTCATATGACTGGAATTTCCATGGAAAGATTGTAGGCAGAAAATTGGTGATTACTGTACATTTCTCTTCTGTTTCCTATTTATGTTTCTATTTAACTTCCTTAATTTAGTATTATGGACAGGGAAAGTCCTAATCTAAGATCTGCAAAAAAAAATTTACCTTCAAATTCATACCGTGATCGTAGCATGCATGGACTCGACTCATATGACTGGGATTTCCATGACAAAATAAGTGGGCACAAAATGGGTGATCACTGTATATTTCTCTTCTGTTTCCTATTTATATTTCCATTTTACTTCCTTAATTTAGCATTATGGACAGGGAAGTTTAATCTAAGATCTCATATGAGTCGAGTCCATATGATTGGGATTTCCATGAAAAAGATTGTGGGCAGAAAATGGGTGATCACTGTACATTTCACTTCTGTTTCCTATTAATATTTCTATTTTACTTCCTTAATTTAGCATTATGGACAGGGAAAGACCTAAGGTCTGCAAAAAATTATTTTGCCTTCAAATTCATACCGTTATCTTTTCGGACACCGTAAAGTGACAACGGTGACAGAAGTGACATGTTCGAAACTGCAGTTTGCCGCATGAAAGCGAACGAAAAATGCTTGTAGCCATGCACAGATGAGAGATTCCACACAAGCGACTGAAATAAACATTTGACTGATGTAGTCAGCAGGAAATTCCCCACAATCTGACATCTTTCTCATGAGGATCCCCTGGAGAGGAAAAAATAGAAATGCGATCTCTTCGAGCAAACCGCTTTTCGGACACCGTACTGTGACAGCAGTGACATGGTCGAAGCTGCAGTTTGCCGCATGAAAGTGAATGAAAAATGCTTGTAGCCATGCACAGAGTGAGAGATTCCGCAGAATTTGATACCAATTTGGAAGAGATTCCAGCTACTGGAAAAAATTTATAATGCAATGTATTGGGCGTGGCCCCCCAGTTTTGGTCCGCTTCCAACAAATTCACTAACGGTAGGTCCCGAATCGTTGAAGTTCACTCTCTCCCCACGCAATCGACTTAAATAATTATTTGACTCATGGATTAAGCAAGAAATTCCTCATAATTTGATATCAATTTCATGAGGGTGCCCAAGAGTGGAGAAAGTTGAAATCTGATCTCTTCGAGAAAACCTCAGACTTCAGACTTTTGAATATATATATATATATATATATATATATATATATATTACAAGTAGATAAAATTCAATACCCCATAGGATAAAGAGCCATTTTACCCAGAACCAGCTTGTCAACACCAAGAAGTTAGATAAAGAAATGAATCAATGTTTTTGTAAATACGAGGAAAGAGGGGGGAAATTAACAACTAGGAGTAAATGTATTTAAAAAGACAAGCCCATTGTGGGTGAAATGGCTATATATCATATGAGGTATTGAATTTTATCTACAGTAATTCCTGTTTGCTTTATAATAAATATATTTAGATCGCTTCTGTGGATCAGTCTTAATATTTTATATTACGAGGATTCACATGGATTACTTACTATATATATATATATATATATATATATATATATATATATTTAAAGTATGCTATATTTATGAGCTATAACTGCCTCAGCAAGTTGGCATAGTACTCACCATTGATGGTAACTCCTAAACCGTATTTGTCTGCAAACATTTATTGGTATTTTTTAAATAATTGTGTACATTTACACCAGAATGGAAATTTTCATTACAATTGGTTTCTGGGGCTTAATATGCAAATTTACTGAAAAATGACCCTGGATCTTTACTGACTGAGCATAAAAACACAATAATATTTGACTAATTAATTTAATGAAATTACTTATTATTCAACATTCTAGTATTATCACTTAATAAACATTAAAGAATTTAACACTGAAAAATGATGAGACCTCAAAAAACAGAAACGTGATTCTACAGAAGGATACTGAGGATACCAAGGACTGAATATGTAAGCAACAAGTAAGAATTAAGTTTTAAAGAAAATGGAAACCAGAAGGAAACTTATACTTAACATATGTTGATAGTTGAAATTTCCTTGGCACATAATGAGTAAAGAGGGCTTGGCAAATCTGATACTCGCAAGAAGGCAAGAGGGACAGAGGAAAACAATGTATAACCTATTTAGTAAGCTTGAGTAAATGGAACAAGGTTTAGGAGAAATAACAAAAAAATGAATTATTAAGAGCTATGAAGGATAGGAAGTTGTGGAAAGCCATGATTGCATACATCATGAAGAGAGGAAGTCAGCTTTTAAGACATCCATTTTGCTATTAACTTCTTTCAAGGAATCTTTGAGTAGATTGTAACTTATAGCTTTATCATTTATTATTTCAGATCCTTGTTTCTCAGTTGGTGCTTTCATTCACATCAATGTTCCCTGAAAGAAAACAAGGTGTGCCCCACATTAACAGGACAATAATTTATGGATCATTTTTATATTTAAAAAAATCTTTCTTTTTAAAAGTTAAAGACACCAAGCAATGTAATGTCTAAAAAAAAGAAATTAATGCTTATTTCAGGAGACCTCTGTATTATTTTCCTATTTTCAAATTTCATGATTAATGATTTCCTTATTAAAATTTAAAGTATGCCCCAGAATTTCAGTTATTCTACAAATGTGTCCTGAATTAAAAAAAAAATGTTTGTGAAATACAAAGAGTTTAGATTGGATTAAAGCTAAAAGTAACAAGACCTCAACAGAATCCAGAGATGGAAATAGGATATGATGGGTCCTGATCTGGCATCTCATCTACTGTCAATTTCTCACAGATGTACCTTTGCTTCCCTCTGTCTTTTCTACAAGTATTTTCACAGCAACTGCTCTGATGAACTACTTTCTCTGGTTCCCAAACTGCATGAATTCAAGCATGCTACTAGGTTGAAATGATTAAATATAGCCGTCTCTTCTACTCGAATAGCTTCTTATCTTGCACTTCCCATCTGTGGAACTCCCTTCCTCTTAGTTGCTTCCCTAATAGCTACAATCTTCAAATATGCATATGTCAATAGACATGTTCTAATGCTTTGTTTCCCGTCTTTCTCTTTCTTCTTTCCTCAAACACACCACTTTACTCTTGCTCTCATTCACTGTACCACCTACGTGCTAGTAGGACTTCCACCTTGCATGGAGTGAAATGCTAAAAAAAACAACAAAACAACATACCCACCTTACAAGACACCAACATGCAGAGTCACCTGTCACTTTATTTTCTGATTGTATACACCAGCAAACATTTTCATGAAGAGGAGATGAGATGGTCGGATGAGCAAATCAAAACTGAAAATGCCATAAACAAAGGAAATTATTCAATTAATATTCTAGTATTAAAAAAATCAAACTGCTGGATACATTCATCAAAATCAATAAATGGAACAGATCAATAGTTATATATGGTATCAGACTATTGATAAATGCAGGGCTAATATCATTCTTCAGTCAAACAAATTGCTAACAAAAATTGATTTCAATTGCTTCATCAATTTAGTTTTTGATTTTGGATTATTTTTATAATTATTTCAATTACATAACATTGTGTTTAATAAAATTCTAAATGTCAAATTTACCATTTATTTTTCATCTTGTAATTTAAATATGAATGTAATGACTGCTATTTTTTCTGTGACTTTCTTTATTTACAAAGTGTATTCCTTTTCCACAACTGTTCCTAAGTGATTCTGGTAATGCTTTGCAATTGCAAAGACAAGTTTGTCAGATGAACGACTACTTATTTCTCTACATATTTAACTATCCTGCTCAATTCCCCCCCCCACCCCATTGGTGGCACTCACAGAAGATCAGACAGGAAGAGTCTGATGCCTTGCTGTATGATTGCTACAAATTCATGGGTATAAATTGGATGCTAAAAATAAATGGTTATTATTCAGAGAAAAATAGATATTTTTTTTTAGTGATGTGTATATATTCCAAAAGGATATTAATATCCATACAAAATTTGATTAACCAATGATTAGCCGAGACAGCTTCTCTGTTGACCAATCAGAGAACAGAATTATGTAACTTTATCTTATACATGAATGTCCAGGTGCTACAACGTTATCAGCGGAGAAAATAGAATTAAAAAGTCAATTTGGTTCGGTTGTTTTTTTTATGAGTCAAATGGCTTGTTTAATATCAAAATCTAAATATTAAAAAATTCAAATCATGAAATAATATCATTCTTTTGAATTATTTATAAATTAAAGAGAATGATTTTATTTCATGGTTAAATTATAATTACGTATCTGCATTTTTGAAACAAATAACCTAACAAAATCAAATAAGAAGTAAAAACTTGTTTCTCTTTTCAATAAATGAAATTAATCATACCAAATTGTTTTTTTTTTTTATTTTAAAAATCTTTTTTGACAATCTGTGCCATGTTTTCAATTTTGCTATATGACCCGGAGAATAAATTTTTATTAATTTTACTATAAATATGTATCTTTCATACTTTTTTTTATGAAAATATATTGTTTGTGACCTTATGTATAAAGTACAGCTATACAGGGAGTTAACCATTTTTACCTATTCTTCTTACATGCCTCAACTTCAAACAGTAACCCTCTACATTGAGTAGCTCTTGAGCCTTGTTTTAGGTGTTTTAGTTAAAAAAAATAATGTTAACTATAATTCAAATAAATTCAGTTCTTTCTTTAAATTATTTATGGAAGATTAAGCCATTTCATAAATACCAATGAAGGCAGCTAACATTTCTTCAGAAATATCAGTGTACATGTAGCCTGGTTTTTTAAGCTCCATTAAGTACCACATGGTTTATGGTTGAGTTTTCTTTTCATTCAACAGCAAAAACAAATGCCAACTGAATGTTTTATGCAATTTTTGTAGCACAAATCAATATTCTTTGCAAAAGTATATTGAGGAATATAAGTGGAAGAGAATTTGCTTTTTTATCAAATGAAGGATTGTCAACAATTAATTTCCAATCCATTTTGTTTAATTCTAATCAGAGACTAACATTCAAAATACTTGTTTTGAAAAGCAAGTCAAATTAAGATGAAACAAAAAGAGGAAAACTAGAATTTTCAATGTTTAATAAAAATTCAATATTAATACTAATACTACTTGATGAAAAACAATAGAAATTAAATAAGTCAAAATTGACTGATGACTGTCGATGCTTCATCTTATAAAAATTCCAGATAATATTACTACAAATACTAAGAGAGAAAAAAGCTGACAGAAATATTGTGGAGAAATTAACTGTTGGTCAGACAGCAAAGGAGAAGAGTATTTACCTTGTGTTGTTCAAATGCTTACTAAACAAAAGCTTGTTATTTTCTGTACTATCCCTTTAGAGTTACAGTGGTCACATGACAGGTTTACTATGTGATCCCTGAAGTTGCATAAAAAGAAGGGAAAAATCTTTTTTTTATTGCTAAATTTACCTTCTATATTTATACATCACAGAGAAGTGGCAATATATTTTGCAACTTGAGATAAGTGCTATTGCTCCCCCCTCTCTGCTCAACCTGACTAGTCTCCATTCGTTTTGGGGATTGGGAGCATTTTCTCAACAGTACTAATCAAAAATTAATATTGGTTGACAATATTTTATCTAATAAAGAATAAATCAATATTACCACCACCACTGCTAATACTAATAATAATAGTGGTAAAAATAATCGCAAATATGGCATCAAACATCCAAGGGGAAAATGTAAAAGTTTAATGGTTAAACTGGGTCTTTTGCCAACCACAAAAGTCCCAGCAGCTTAATCTGTAGAGCAGCAGCTGAACATAGATTTCCTCAAGTAAAAAGGTTGAAAGTAATATCTCACCTGGAGTCTATTCCTTATTTCCATTCCGTATTGTTTACTGCTGTGGTGAAAAGTAACATCAGATATCTATCAAAAATTAATAAAAGATAACATTCCTAAACATAATGCTTGAACTGAAATTTTGAAACATAAACGGCATCTACTGATTTCAAATTTATGAAAAATTTCAAATGAAAAAGAGCCACTTGGTTAGATGGGCTGTAGACAGTGCAGAAAACAACTATCAACCACCGAGACTCTAAAAGTAATGTTTTTCCCCAAATGTTGTTTTTCATATTCCATAGATGTTAATATCACAAATCAATAGCAATAATGGATCTTTGTTTCTACCAGAAAATATCATCAGATGTTTAACAAGAATAGTGCTAGCACAGTTACTTTAATAGCTTCTGAAGAAATTTAAAATATTTGCTTCATTTATGACTTGTAAAGGATTTTTATAGACGGTTTAAGAGCCATTCGAAGTAGAGGATTACTGAACGGTTGAAGGGTGTTATCACTAACATTTTTTGTCAAGATTTACAAACTATGTTTCATTCAATTTTGCAAACTACCGTAATTCCCCACGTATAATACGACTTCATCCATAATACGAACCCCTAAAATTTTTGACTGAAAATGTGGGGAAAATGCTTCTACACACGTAGAATACGCACCCCTTGTTTGGTAATCAACAAATTAACTTCTCCACACGTGTTCCGCAAAAGTAAAGGCCTTAACAGCGGAGAACAATGCTTAACTCAAATAACGCAACTTAATTATATTCTGGTTGGTCTTCCGTACTTTATAATTACAGCCCGGTTATAAGCACAAAATTACATTTCTTAATTACTGTGGATCTTCTGATTAGTCAAAATGATACAATTTACAACGCGCTAAAAAAGATCTATCTCATAAGGACACTTAGGAAAATCGATGGGGCTTCTAACTAATTTTATAATATTTTAATGTAAATCTATTATAACTAATAACTTTTAACTAATTTTATAATATTTAAATGTAAAATCTATTATAATTAAAGAAATAAATAATTGTATTAAAAATTCATTTTTCATCGAAAAAATTTTTTTGCTTACAGGATTTATTGTCCATATTCATAAAAACAACTAAAAAAATAAAAGCATTTGAAATTAAATAATATCTTTGTTTTATTGGGTTTTGTATGTTACAATTCAGAGCTGATTTTCAGGTACGTTGGCTCCAATTAAAAACAAAAAAAGACATGCTTTGCATTCCTCAAAGCCCTGTGCTTTTAATTTTTGTAATCACTAAACCCGATGCGATCGAATTTCTAGCGTTTTCATAAAATTAGTTGGGGGGGGGTAATAAATATTTAAAAAAAATATTTCTACCATGACCTTAATAAAAAAAACATTTATAATAATTTCGATCATCTGTGAATAGTTCCTGAAAGTTTCATTAACATCCGACAATTATTTCTATTTTTGCACGATTTTTCAAATTAATGTGTGTCATACCAAAAAAACGTGCTAAAAATTGTCTGTTATTTACTAGTTCCGCTGATACAAACAGAAACAAAGTTTTTTAATCAAAATTTAGTATGTTCTAAAAAGAAGGAAACATTTTTAAAAATAAAAAAAAAACTTTGGTCTTTCCTCTTAATAACATTTAGACAATAAAATTTTGTTTTCGGCAAGATTGGCGTCTTTTTCATCAAGCTATGATCTTTTTTTTAGCGATTTCGTGGAGGTACATAGTATAATACGACTTCATCCATAATACGCACCCCTAAAATTTTGGCTGAAAATGTTGGGAAAATGCTTCTACAAACGTAGAATACGCACCCCTTGTTTGGTAATCAAACCCCATAAACTGTACCTCCCCAATTTCATTACGGCCAGCGTTTCCTACTCTTATTAACAAAATGGTTTTAAACATAGAATAATATTCTGATTTAGTTTTATAATAATTCTTATTTTATTTTACATTTCTAAGTATTGTTAGGTACATATGATAGTATTTAACATCCTTATGCGGTCGCAATCGCCGAATGTTTTTGTCAAATTGACGTCTGTTTGTGGTGAATAGTCATTTCGTAACTAAAATCAACCTATGAAAACGCAAATTTTAAAGATTTTTTTTGTTGCTGCGCATAATACGGACTCCTAATTTTGCTTAATTTTTTTTAGAAAAAATGCGTATTATACATGGGGAAATTTGAATAAATTGATTTCTTTGGAAAAACCCTCTTTGTCAAAAACCCTACTTTGTGGTTATATAATTTCTCTAATTTTAGGACTTCATGGTAAACAATTTTTAACAGCGACGAATAAATTCAACGCTGTTAATAACAAGAGGAACTAGATGATCAAATGTCTATGAAGTGTATTTAAAGTTTCAATTTTAAACAGTAATATTCAAAATTTAAAGAAAGGAAAAGAAGTTCGGTTACCTTTCGTAGTTGAAATTAAGTCTTTTTTCTGATCTCTCTTTTACTTGTTTTGATTTTTTCGTCTTCTCTTTTCTCAGCAAATAAAAACACCAGTTGAGGTTTGTTTTTCGTTTGATTTTTTCGGGTTTTTTTTTTTTTGTTTTTTAGTGGGGAGAGAGGGGGGGCTTATGACGAGTGACAAAGATTCCCCCGGCAACTCAAAAAAGTTTAACGAGAGAGGAAAAGTCTTGTCTTTTATACAGCTTCTATGGATGATCTTATTTCAGTCAACAGGGGTGACATTTGCACGAAGTCAGTAAGAGCTGACATCGCTAGCTCGTTAACTGAATGCTGTAAGTTCAATCCTTGCGCTAGGCAGTACATTTTATTATTTTTCTCTTCAACATCACATTCTATAATATTTCAAAATAAACAACATGTTCAGCAAGACATCAATTTTCTAAATTTCCTTTTACCATTATGAAAAGTCCATTTGAATTTCAAACTTTTAGACATTACATCGGAGTTACCATGTAAAAAAAAACAAAAAACAACTAATTAACTAATGTTTGTTATTTACTCCGAATTGTTATTTACTACAACAAATAATTTTATTTTTAAAATTTGCTGTTTTTCATCTGTTTAAAATAAATAATTCGGTACAGGCAGTTTTCACAGAATCTACATTATTTTTATTTATTTAGATAATTCTGTAGAACTTTTTCGGTTCCGCTTGACGTTAGTAGTGTAGTAATGGCAGGCGAGAACAATTGTTTTGAAGAAATATGAAATAAGTTCGTTAACTAATAATATCAGTCCTAAAATATAGAAATTTATAACAAAAATAATATTTCTAAATTATTTAAACCCGCTTCTAAAAAAGGAGCTTATTCTTAGAAACCCAAATTCTTACATTTACTTTACGTAGATGACCCCTTCATACTCTGGTCAACCCAGGAAGAAGTCCAATTTCTCCTGAACCAAGTGAACTCAATAAGATCATCGAAACAGTTCCCAGTGGACAGAAAAAACGACATCAAACTCGCAAACTGCACTAATATCTCGAACAGAGCATAGCTTCAAGACATCTCTATACCGCAAGCCAACATTCACCGACCTATACCTCAACTTCAACTCCTAACAGGCATACAGTGTAAAGAAAGGAGTTGTCCCCTGCTTACAACATCGAGCAAAAGTCATAAGTGGTGATTCAGAGACATATGACCAAGAAATGGTCAGTAGAAGCAGTACTCTACAACGTAACAACTAATCTAGGTACATGACAGCAGCTCCTACAAACTGGGATAGAAGGATACAAGAGGATAACTATATTCAGAAAACAGCTTCGGTCAACTTATGTGAAGGGATTATCGGAAAAAAATACAAAAGATCTGAGATCTATATAACATCTGGACGACCTTCAAAAGTTTTTGAAAACTTCGCAGACACGTCTTTCGGTTAAGAAATAGAGGAGAACTTGATTGAGGACTATGTGTTCACCATCCCCTGCAGTTTTGGTAAGAAAGGAAAAACGGGCTGCTCCCTTAAGACTGCAAGAACACCGTAAAACCATAACACGAGGGGAAATAGAAAAATCAGGCGGAGCTGACCACATATGAAGGAAAAAGTGAGATCACCGCCCCTTGTTGTTTTACTTTTAAATGTAATTTTTTATCACAACATTTGTTGAAGCACAAGTAAGTTTTCATAGCGAAAATGCGGCCCCTCAAAAAGTTTGGGAACCACTGCTCTAGCGGAACAAAACTTGTTAACAAAAAAGGAAAGGCCAGATAAACAGAATAAAGAAATATATATAAATATATATATATAACAATCAAGAATGATCTTAAACTGCAAATCACCACCATACCAATTTATTTTTTAATAACTTACCAACTTACCAGATACATTTTTGGTTTCCTTATTTTTATCAGATAGAAAAGAATGAAAGAATCTTTCTTGTTGGCCGTATTCAATATATTTATATATATATATATATATATATATATATATATATATATATATATATATACACATACATACATATATATATATATTATATTGTTCGGGCTGTTGTCCTGATCTTTATTGCTATATTCACGAGGTTTCGGACGTTGTACGCTCAGGCCTTCTTCAGGTGATATACGCTAGAATTTCGAGCCAAACCACTTATTTAATCCATGGGGGTATATTGTTCTAATTCCACGCGTCATGAGTTTGGATATTAATTCGCAAGCCTCCAAGTTTGTTTTTATTTATTTATTTATTTTTCCTCTTTTGGATCACTTAACCAACACTTTTATCCACACACAGGTGCCCTTAGAGACTTCAGAGAATTAATTTTGCGGACTTATAAACGTAATTGTACAATAAATACATACACACACACATATATATATATTAGGTTGGTGCAAAAATAATTTCGTTTTCTAACATATGTTACTATGTGAGAAAACGAAATTATTTTTGCACCAACCAAATATATATATATATATATATATATATATATATTACCAGAGCGCATATACAATTTTGTTATTGTTGTTTTTCACCAGCTCTCTGTATTACTGGTTCCCATATTTCATTCATGTCTATGCTTGGCCGAGATTTTTGTAGTCTGGCGCTGATTCCTTAAGTTTTTTGTATTTTCACTAATGTTCTCTATTATATCAAGTTAATCCCACAGAGGCAGGGATCTCCCTTTTCCCTTCATATATGATCAGCCATGCCTGATCTTCTTATTTTCCGTCGTGTTACGTCCTCACGGTGTTCCTGTAGTCTTATCTTCAGGCGACGGCCTGTTTGTCCTTCATATTTCTTGCCACAATTCCACGGGATGATGTTACGCACAGTCCTTAATCTTGTTCTCCTTTATAGGTGGTCTTACTCGAAAGAGGTGTTTACGTAGTGTTGAACCACACCGGAAGGTTGCTCTAATGATATACAGACCACAGATTCTTTATACCTTTCCCAATAAACCATTCACCTAGGGTGGGAAGACCGAGATTGTTTTCTGAGTGTTGTTATCATTTTGTACACTTCTTTCCCAGTTTATGGGGGATTCTTTCATCTACCCAAGGTAGTTATTACACTTTAGGCTACTGTTTATACTGATCATTTCTTGTTCATATGTCTCTGGATCGCCACATGACTTTTACTCGATATTGTAAGTTACTTTGTTGGGGGTCGAAGTTGAGGTATAGTTCGGTGAATGTTGGCTTGCGATAAAGGGATATCTTGAACCCAGGATCTGATAAAGATATTAGTACATCCATCAATGCTAGTCTTTTTTGTTGATTTCTCTCTCCATTGTAAATTATATCAATGCATTTTGAGTCCACATGGCCAGCAGTATCTCTCTTGTCGACCTCTCTGCCTCCGAGCGAGAGAAACCCAGACGAGACTATGCCAAACGGCAAAGTATCGTCTAGGGAAGCAGACAACTTCCCGGCCCCGAGTATGCAAGGTCTACGAGTAATTTTTGCCCAAACATACCCTCTCAGAGAGTCCCATGTTAAAAACCGACCTTGCACCACATCCCACCTCGTGGTGGTGGTGGTGGTGGGGGTCTCGGATAAATGCCGAAGCAGTCGAATCGATCAGAGGATGGGTTTTCCCGTTGGAGGAGATGCTGCTGTCGTAGTATCTATTCCGTGCTGGTGACTGTCCTCTCCCCACTGCCTGGACAGAATCCTCGAACTTGTTCCGTAAAATCTGTTCTGTAGTGGTGGGATAACCAGCTATATCTAGCTCAGACCAGTTTTATCTAGTGGCCCGAGTGTTGACACACAAGTCCCCACGTTAAAACAAACTGACCTTGTGTCACATTTTGATTCAGTAGTGAGTCAAACGTAAATGCCCACAGGACGGGTTTTCTCAAACTCTTAGAGTTTGTCGACCTTTCTATCTTCGGGCAGAATAGAACCTACGCCGAAGAGATAGAGAGCAACCCAAGCCCGTGTATACGGGGTCTATGAGTAATTTTTACCCGAGCCTATGAGTTCGGAAAACTCCATGTAAAAAAAGCCTTGAGCTGCATATATATATATATATATATATATATTCTATTTTTGTAAATTTTTTAATAAAAATATTTTGTTTTAAATATATTTTTTCATAAAATAGTAAATGATAAATATCACATTGTAATTGGATCATATACTTTTATATTCTTATAAATAAACATTACTGAGTGAGTAGAAAGTGTATTCATTAATCGTGGCGTCAAAGGAATAACAGCTCTTTTGACCTCCCAGCAGACACCATCTTGATTCAGGGCAGCACTACTTCTTGAAGTAGGCCTCCGTGTCGAGTCTGATGTTCTTTTCTTATCAGAACAATCAGAGTTAATTTTTTGAGCTGCTGTGCCTTTGTAATCACAATTAGATTCATCCAACTCTTTCGGAATCCTCTGCACTGTCTTCAGATTGACATCTAAACACCATGAAATGTTCGTACTGAAGCTTCTGGTGCAAATGCCAAGCAATACATATTTCTGGCTGAGTGGATTGCGTCATGGTGCTCTTTTTCTCACTGGAAGTAGCCCTCATTAACATCGGGGAAAGCTAAAACAATATGCGAGTCCTTACGAAGTTGGTTCTTTATGTACGGTGCACCGGAGGAGATATCGTCGGACGGAAGAACGCAATTTGACTCCCAAAAATACAATTCGTTCCTTAAGGATTAGGGAATAAAAAAAAAAATACATATCATCAGTACATTACCCTCAAAGTAATGGACGAGAGCAGAAGTGGTGATATTACCCGTCGTAGATATGCCAGACTACCAGACATCACAACCGCTTACATCGATGACGAACCACCATACACCGCACTGAAAAGTATGGAAATAGACGAGCCGGGATGCGACGACAGGGTCTTGGACAAAATGGAAGTGGACGGAAGACAACCCACAATCGTATAACTGCCAACAAATCAGGGTCTACGGCGTAGTACAAAGGTATCACAACCACCTAGATTATTAACCCAACAAATGCGAGGACCGGCACATGATTACCCGTCCTATGAACACAATTCATAGGCCTTGTGGTCATGGGAGGGGGAGCATGTCGGGAAGAGAGGCCCACCGAAAAGATGAAATGAATAAAGTGATCACTGGTAAGAAAACCGGTGAAGGAAAAACAATGTAAATACCAAACAAGCAGCACTTACGAACATTCTGTTTGAACGACCGTCAAGAGAACAATACTCATGCTACATAGCTTTAATGGTGGCATGACCCACATGTACTCGCGTCCAGGGCTCCATTTCCTTTGGCCAGAAGTGAATTTTAGTTTGCCTAAATTTCTTTATTTCTGCACACTTTGGGGTTTTTTTTTACCATGTTCTTCCACCCTCTTGAATAGCCTGGCCACCATGCTTACAATGTTAAACACATATGCGTAACCAATATACTTCCATGTATATCGTTGTGCACGGCTTTAATTAATTCTTTTCTCGGAGACTGTGGAGGTACTAGGATATCTTCATTACACATAATTTCTTTTTCTATCGTTGTGTCTTGATTCTTTAAAAGGTCTCTCGGTCATACAGCAATTCTTCCATGTATTTCTCTTTATTTCTACCCATAATTCTATTCAACACTGGTCCCTGTCTATTTCCCAGCCTAAGCCCTTTTAAGGATAATACATCCATTTCTATCTAGTACAAAAAACTATCCGCAATATTTCCGATTACTTCAATATTTTTACTCCCAAACTTTAACCAAGATAATGCATCAACATACGGAATAGTATTTCCTTTAATATATACAATGTCAAAGTCAAACGACATCAGCCTAATCGTCCATATTAATATCCTTGCAGATTTGACATTTGGGAACTCTCTTCTGGTGTTGAATATAAATTCCAAAGGCTTATGATCAGATTTCAATAGAAATGTCCTACCCAGCAAAAAAAAAAAAAAAAATCTAGCTCTTTCTTTGCTCCACACAATCGCTATTTCCTCCTCCTTGTCAATATTTAAATAATTCGCCTCCGTCAATGTTAGTTTTCCGGATAAGTACATTACAAGGTAATAACCCCATGTGACAACATTGCGGCTATAGCACAGTCACTGACATCAGTAGTTAACGTCAATTTTTTCGCCGAGTCCAAAATTTTAACAACTCCTTTGTTTACGAGTGTTTTATTTTTTAATTTCTCGAAAGCAACCTCCTGTCTTTTTGTCCATTGAAATTCGGTATTCTTCTTCCTTATTTTGTTAAATCGTTCCACTATATCGCGGTAGATATCTGTTATAGAAATTGGTTAATCACAAAAAAGATTCTGACTCTTATTTCTGGGTGCAGCTCTCTCTCAAATCTTACGAGTTTATCATCCAGCAATATACCATCTTTGGATATTTGATATCCTAAGTATGATTTTCCCAATTAAACTTGCATTTATCACGATTAATTGTCATACAGTCCTATTTAATTTTCTCAAACTTGCCCCGTTTTCTGTTTAGCGCTTCTTTTCTGCAAGCACCAATGCCAATATTGTCCTCATATACAATTATATTTTTAATCACCTCTAAAACATTTTCGATCGTTTTTTTGATTTTGTGTTTTAAATTTTTAACTCCAAACGTCCTTCTGTTTAATCCAATATGTTCATTTTGGTGACTTCTTGAAACTTGCTATCAATTGTTATCTGATTATATGCTGACTTGAAGTTAACTTTAGCAAATTATTTAATACCAGCAAACTCATGGTACGTTATTTCAGTGTTTGGCAGTGGCAATGAATCAGAACAGTTTTGGTGATTCACGCCAATCTTATAATTGCCACAAATTCTTAAATCTTCATTGTACTTGCATATCAGCACAGTGGATGAATCCTAACTGCTACCATCCTGGCTGACTTTTTCTAATATTCCTTGTTCCAACACATTTTCAGCTTAGTAACAACCAAGGGTAACATATGAGCATGAACTTTTCGGGCTTGAAAATACATTGGTTGATTGCTTTCTTTAAGCCGAATTCTCGTCTGTATCATTTTAATAATCCAGTATCCGCTTCTAGAATTCATGGAACTTACCAGCTTCGATGTATCCACTCTTCAATACCTAAAAGACCGTGAATTTTGATGTTTTCCACCCCTCAAAAAATACCCTTTGGTATGACAGGGAAGATATTACGGAATAAAAAAAGAGAAAGAGACTTAAAAAAAAAAGAAAAAAAAACATAAAAAATTTAGTGCCTTTGATTTATTTTAAAAAAATTATCACATGTAGACACCATCCCTTCTTCCGACAGATTCCAAGGATTATGTCTGAAAATAATGTATCAATTTATATTTTCAAAAATATTCCTTTTTCAAGTCCGAACTTCTTTTTCTAAAGAGGGAAATAATTTTACCTTGCAAAATCAGTGTAGACAGATAACTCATTTTTAAGACTTTCTTTTAATCTCTCATCTCTGGATATGATTAAAAATTAGAAAAGTTTTATACACAACAATTAAATAAAATCCTTGCTGATAACTTTTATTTCGATTTTAATTTTTGCAAGTAGGTAAAAATGAAGCATAATAAAAGATCTTAAATAATTTGTAAAAAAGGAAATAATCTCATTAGAGTCCAAATTGGGCCACAATTCCATTTATTATCTTTTTGAAGAATGCACAACTCCAAAGTATCTATTGTATCTGAACTATGTCTGGTTTTTAGGGGTCCTGAACTGGCATCTCCGTATTCAGAAATGATAAGCTAAGCTCCCTATGCAATAATGGATCTGAAATGTTTTTAAAGTCATTATAATTGCACATTTAAAGAAGATAAAAAATATTTGATTGCTATTTCAACTTTTCACATCATAAACGTTTAATTCATTTCAAATTTGTTTTCGTTTTCTTGACGTTCAACTGATGTTTTAAAAATACAAACGAAAAACTAACGTATTTAAACTTATTGTTTTAAATATACATTTCTGATATGCTTTAAGTTTGGGCATCAAATATCTCGGAATTTTGTTTACTGTCTAAGCCTAAGAATAACTTATCCTTGATGACTGGCATCACATCACGTACATTTGAGTAGCGAAATTAAACCTCCTTTAAGTTTTACAATTTAAAAAAGCATTGAAACTTATCCATCTAATCACGCAAGGGTTATTTAATGGAAACAGTTGTTACCTGCCTTCCGCCAGACAACTTGGCTAGATTCAAAGACCTTGTTGGTATCCAGATAATTTCAACTCCAGATTACCTGATACATATTGCTGATCTCGATCTTCTTAATAAACACGCCAGTCAGTTATGTGCCATGCATGATACACGTTAGGCGATCATGTACCTATCGATACATGACTGATGAGGCAGATTTTTTCTCGCGGTAGGTTGCCATTTCTTTCTGCAGTAGATCAGATGCCATCCAAGGCTACAGAACCCGGTCTGTACTGATATTTACCCATAGCTTGGGAAGAAAAAGTGCATTCATACATTTCGCAAGGGAATTAACACGTAAGCGAATGTAATGGATTCAACTGGGAATTCGAGCTCGGTCCTCCGATTCAGTTAAGTGCCATGCGCGATACACTTTTAGGCGATCATGTATCTTTCGATACATGACTGATGAGGCAGATTTTTTTTTCTCGCAGTAGGTTGCCATTTCTTTTTGCAGTAGACCAGATGCCATCCAGGAATATAGAACCCGGTCTGTACTGCTATTTAACCATAGATGGTGAGAAGAAGAGGATTCATATCTTTTCCAAGGGAATTCGAACTTGGCTCCAAGCCGCTATCAAATACTCCACCGTGCCTCTTGACTTATTACCAATATGACTGTTTCATTATTTAATTTTTCTTTTCCTTTCATTTTCCGATTTTTATTTCAGAAAAAGTTCTACAAAATTATTTTAAATAGAATTTTTGCTGTCGCAGGAAATGAAACAAAAAAAAACATCTTTATTAACTGAAATGAAATTTTGATACTTTAAATCAGGTGAACAAATATTGGTACGGTCAGATTTTATTATCAAAGTCAATGTTTTCTCCTCGAAATTCGTGTTAACCAACCAATGTTGGTAAGTTTCGGCATATGAATTTCAGTCTATGTAAAATGAACATTCTTTCATATCAACATATTTAATTAATAATTAATTAAATAAAGGTAAAAATAAATAAACAAAAATAAATAAATAAAGGTAAAAATAGATTTACTTTACTTTCCTGGTTTTATCCGAAATTAATACTCCAGTCTGCATAGTTCTTAGATATTTTCCAAATAAATCAATCTCTAGATAGAAGGATAAAGAGCATCACGAAAATATCTATAATTAAATGGAACGGTGTATGATCCAAGAAAATAGATTTCTTCTCCTAATTATAGACTGGAATTTTTTTAAAAATCCTCCTGACCAATAAGTTTCAAAGATTTGATTTTAATCGAATATGTGGATGCGTGTCAGAATTTAAAATTATCAAGAATCTATTTCAAGATGAATTTGTCCCATGTTTTGCTTAGATTATGAAAAATATATAAATAGAAAATACTAAAGTTAAGAAAAGCTTACTACTGAAATGTTGTGCAGTTGTTCTGACACATTAACAAAAGTAAAAGAAATGTTGAAACTTTCAGCGCAATAGCAAACATGTTGGTTTTGATAAACTGTAAGACTGAACACACATTAAATGATTTTTGTAAAAAAGGAATTTGAAAATTGCAAATCTATGGTGCGATATGTTTCAGGTAGTGAAAGAATGGACTAAAACTTAGCCTGCCTCCACTTTGTTTAATAATTGGAAGGGGTTGACTTCCTCACAGCCACAGTACTGAAGATAACTTGATGACTTTTAGGTATCTGACCAATTTGGTTCGACACAAGAATTTTCTTTATCAGAACAAGAATTTAATATATATATTCTTTATATGCCTACCTTCTATATGAAGTGAAATGTTTGGGCTCAAAATGAAAGACGTAATACATTGGCGAGAGATCTTGTGGTGTAGGGGAACTTTGAATATTACATTTTAGAAAAGACTTTATAAATTAACTGTATGTACATTCTGGTTTTCGGGGAGCCTAGTTACAACTCTGGTTGCACGCGATGATTAAATTTGAATAAAAATGTATTTTAACGAGTGAAGTAATTTTCAATCTTTGCAGTTTTATGGGTTAACATATTTGAGATGTAAGGTGTGCGAATGTAAATTACAATCGTAAATTTTTCGTTGTATCTCGTAGGTTAGTTTCGCATTTTACCAACATGACAATTTTAATGCGTATCACCACCAATAAGAAAGTTCACATCTATTCAGTTTTAAACTATGTATTAACAAAAACTTATTTTCCATATACAAGTAAATTGTTTGAAAACGAAAGATGTGCTACAAATCAGGCAACTGATAAATTAACGCAATTTGAAAACTTAATTTGTGCACTATATATTGTTGAAACATAATAAAATATCGAACGGTTTAAATATTCGTAATCATTTAAAATACATTGTATAATAATTGTTGAAACTAAAATAATTTTCACTCACCATTTACCATATTCCGACACAGAAATCTTTTATCGGTAAACTCTAATATTCCTTCTTAGGTGGTACCTTCAAAGAGCTAATGAGTGTAACAAAGAAAATAACATGAATCAGCAAAGAACCTCCCGTCAAGAGTTGAGTTTTTACGTGTGGATATTAGCGAATTGAAGCCAAGTGTGATTTTTTAAAATCTTTGTTAGTGGTTTGAACTTTTTACCCCTTCCATCTTTTTTTTTTTTAGTTTTGTTTTCCGCTTCAAGCCGCATACCATTTTTTTTCTATTTGACTTACTTTTTAATTTTTTAGTCAAATTCTAATTTTCACCCTCCTCCCACTTTAGTTTCTGGCTTTTTTAAGCAGAACTTTCATTTTTTGGTTTGTCTTATTTTCTTTTTCTTATTGCGTTTTTACGTGTGACTTGTTTTTTGGCATAGCCAAGCTTTGTTGAATTTTATTTGGTTTCTTGGCCCGTTTTTCTTGAGTTTTGTTGTAATGCAAATTAAAGAAAAGAAAATTACATTAACAGCACAAAGGTCGTGCTGCTAATGAGGGACTCTGAAAAATCACCGCCGGTAAAGAAACGGACAGGGCTGAAAACGAGACAAAGAAAAGCCGTACCCTGTTTTTCTTGCGAGTTTTAGTACGTCGATTAGGGGTGGAGAGTTGCCAGCATCGGATTTGCCAATAATGGCAAATCCAACGCCGATAAGATCTCCAACGGACGCACAGGAATAATTGATTTCCCGTACAACTAACCATTAGTATGGGTTGCTTGCCAGAATTGAACATGTAACAGCAAGTCCATTTTTTCTCAGACATACCGCTACCTTATAGATTTTTATTGACTTATAAACATAATGTTTGTTGGCATGGTCTGTTGTAAGAAAAATGTAACATAGCCGCGAGTCTGGCACGATCCTACAATCAGAGATTTCGTGGGTAGAGGTCTTACCACTGAACCATTATCGCCGCCTTACAAATTCTTACCTAATAATTGAACTTGAAGTGGGGACTCTTTGGAATTGAAACCGCAAACTATGAGTCTGATTAACTTCGCCTCGGAACATATTAATCCTCATTTCAACTTTGACATTCACTAGGAAATTATTTCTAAATAGAATGATGAAAATTCATATTTGTTTCAAAGGTATATTTATTCTTAAGACTTTTTAAACCAGCCAACCAAAGTCTCGAAGTTTTATTATTGTTATGTAATTCTTTTGAATTTAACTTCGACGTGTCAAAATATTCCCGCCGCTTCTGGGGTCTGGGGTTAATTTTTTTTAAGGATATAGTTTATATGGTTAACTGGTTATTGCACTTCTTTATTTTGAACATGGCCCGTTTAGACCGTTACAAAGTTAAAGTTATCATTTCTAATCGAATAGTAAGGATTACATGGGTCATTTATTGATTTATTAGCTAGCAGGTTTGAAAAGGCGGGTACAAAAATGACTGATGACGTGCGGACAGGGGCGAATTCGACATGATCTTCTGTACTTGGCCCTATCGAACCAAATCCTTGGAGAAATGGAAGGACTGAGACATTCCGCACAATTTAATACCAATTTAATACCAATTTTGAAGAGATTTCATCCACTGTAAAAAAATTACAAAGAAGTGAATTCTGAGCGATCCCCCAGTTTTGGACCGCAAGAAATTCCAACAAATTCACTAGCACAAGGTACCGCATTTTCGAATGTCACTCCTTCCCTACACAAGAGACTGAAATAATTCATTGACTCAAGGATTAAGCAGGAAATTCTGCAGAAACTGATATCAATTTCATAAGGATTCCCTGGAGAGGAAAAGTTCAAATGCGATCTCATCGAGAAAACTGCTTTTCCGACACCGTAATTTGTCAACGGGCACAGCAGCGACACGGTCGAAGCTGAACTTTGCCCTATAAAACCAAATGGAAAATCATTCTAGACATGGATGGACTGAGAAATTCCGCACAATTTAATACCAATTTTGAAGAGATTTCAGTTAATGTAAAAAAGTTCTAAAGAAGTGAAAGGTGAGTGATCTCTCAGTTTCGGTCTGCATGAAAATTCCAACAAATTCACTAGCACAAGGTCCCCTATCATCGAAGGTCAATTGTCCCTACACAAGAGAGTTAAATAATTCTTTGATGCATAGTTTACGCAGGAAATACTGCACAATCTGATATCAATTTCATGAGAATTCCCTGGAGAGGAAAAAGTTGAAATGCGATCTCATCGAGCAAACCGCTTCTCGGACACCATAAATTGCAAGGAGTCACAGCAGAGACAAGGTCGAAGTATTACTTTGCTTATAAAACCAAATAAAAAAAAAACATGTAGACATGGATATACTGAGATAGTTGGCACATTTTAATATCAAATTTGAAGATATTTCAGCTAAAAAATTATAAAGGAGTGAAATGTGAGTGTTCCCCCGGTTTACGTACACATGAAAATTCCAACAAATTCACTAGCACAAGGGCCTGTATAGTCGAAGGTTACTCCCTCCCTACACAAGCAACTGAAATAATTCTTTAACACATGGATTCAGCAGGAAATTCCTCACAATTTGATACCTATTTCATGAAGATCGCCTAGAGAGGACAAAGTTAGAGGCTTCCATTATTACTAGGGCCTAAAACTGCAATGTTCGATGCCTGATTTAAGGCATATGTCTTGCACGAAAAGGACTGCAATTGCTTTTTTCTTTTCTGATGCATCAAACTGTAGAGGAATCAATAATAAAATGTGTACAAATAAAACATTTTGGAAATTGGCATTTTTGAGGCTTCAATTACTACTAGGGCCTTAAACTGCAATGTTCGATGTGTGATTTAAGGGATATGTCTTGCCCGAAAAGGACTGCAGTTGTTTTTTTTTTCTTTTCTTATGCATCAAACTGTAGAGGAATCAATAATAAAATGTGTACAAAAAAGAAATTTGGGAAATTGGTACTTTTGAGGCTTCTATTACTACTAACGACTAAAACTGCAATGTTCGATGTGTGATTTAAGGCATATGATTTGCACGACAAGTACTGCAATTGCTTTTTTTTTTCTAATGCATCAAACTGTATAGGAATCAATGATAACATGTGTACAAATAAGAAATTATGGAAATTGGCATTTTTGAGGCTTCTATTACTTGTAGGGACTAAAACTGCAATGTTCGATGTCTGATTTAAGGCATATGTCTTGCACGAAAAGGACTGCAATTGCTTTTAACTATTATTATGCATCAAACTGTATAGGAATCAATAATAAAATGTGTAAAAAAAAATATTTTAGAAATTGGCATTTTGGAGACTTCTATTACTACTAGTGCCTAAAAGTGCTATGTGCGATGTCTGATTTAAAGCATATATCGTGTACGAAAAGTACTGCAATTGCAAATTTTTTTCTCATGCATCAAACTGTATAGGAATCAAAAATAAAATGTGTAACAATAACAAATTTTGGAAATTGTCATTTTTGAGTCTTCTATTACTACTACGGCCTAAAACTACAATGTTCGATGTTTGATTTAAGGCATATGTCTTGCACGAAATGGACTGCAATTGCTTTTCTCTTTTCTTATGCATCAAACTCTATAGGAATCAATAATAAAATGTGTACAAATAAGAAATTTTGGAAATTGTCTTTTTCTGTCTTCTATTACTACTAGGGCCTAAAACTGCAATGTTCGATGTCTGATTTAAGGTATACGTCTTTCACGAAAAGGACTGCAATTGCTTTTTTCTTTTCTCATGCATCAAACTGTATAGGAATCAATAATGAAATGTGTACAAATAAGAAATTTTGGAAATTGGAATTTTTCATGCTTCTATTACTACTAGGGGCTAAAACTGCAATGTTCGATGTCTGATTTAAGGCATATCTCTTGCAGGAAATGGACAGCAATTGCTTTTTTCTTTTGTTATGCATCAAACTGTAAAGGAATCAATAATAAAATGTGTAAAAAAAAATATTTTAGAAATTGGCATTTTTGAGGGTTCTAGTACTACTAGGCCCTAAAACTACAATGTTCGATGATTGATTTAAGTCATATGTTTTCCACGAAAAGGACTGCAATTGCTTTTTTCTTTTCTTATGCACCAAACCGTATAGGAGACAATAATAAAATGTGTACAAATAAGAAATTTTGGAAATTGGAATTTTTGAGGCTTCTATTACTACTAGGGCCTAAAACTGCAATGTTCGATGTCTGATTTAAGGTATATGTCTTGTACGAAAAGGACAGCAATAGCTTTTTTCTTTTCTTATGCATCAAACTGTATAGGAATCAATAATAAAATTTTTTTAAAATAAGAAATTATGGAAATTGGCATTTCTGAGGCTTCTATTACTTGTAAGGTCTTAAAGTGCAATGTTCGATGTCTGATTTATGCCATATTTCTTGCACAAACAGGACTGGAATTGCTTTTTTCTTTTTTTATTCATCAAACTGTATAGGAATCAATAACAAAATGTGTACAAAAAACATTTTGGAAATTGGTATTTTTGAGTCTTCTATTACTAGTAGGGATTAAAACTGCAATGTTCGATGTCAGATTTAAGGCAGATGTCTTGCACGAAAAGGACTGCAATTGCTTTTCTCTTTTCTTATGCATCAAACTGTATAGGAATCAATAATAAAATTAGTACAAATAAAACATTTTGGAAATTGGCATTTTTGAGGCTTCTATTACTACTAGGGCCTTAAACTGCAATGTTCGATGACTGATTTAAGGCATTTGTCTTGCAGGAAATGGACTGTAATTGCTTTTTTCTTTTCCCATGCATCAAATTGTATAGGAATCAATAATACAATGTGAAGAATTAAGAATTGTTGGAAATTGGCATTTTTGAGGCTTCTATTACTACTAGGGCCTTAAACTGCAATGTTCGATGACTGATTTAAGGCATTTGTCTTGCACGAAAAGGACTGCAATTGCTTTTTTCTGTTCTTATGCATCAAACTGTATAGGAATCAATAATACAATGTGAAGAATTAAGAATTGTTGGAAATTGGCATTTTTGAGGCTTCAATTACTACTAGGGCCTAAAACTGCAATGTTCGATATCTGATTTAAGCCATATGTCTTGCAGGAAAAGGACAGCTTTTGCTTTTTTCTTTTCTTATGCATCAAACTGTATCGGAATCAATAATAAAATGTGTACACATACAACATTTTGGAAATTGGCATTTCTGAGCCTTCTATTACTTCTAGGGACTAAAACTGCAATGTTCGATATCTAATTTAAGGCATATGTTTTGCACGGAAAGGACTACAATTGCTTTTTTCTTTTCTTATGCATCAAACTGTATAGGAATAAATAATAAAATGTGTACAAATAAGAAATTTTGGAAATTAGCATTTTTGAGGCTACTATTACTACTAGGGCCTAAAACTGCAATGTTCAATGTCAGATTTAAGGCATATATCTTGCACGGAAAGGACAGCAATTGCTTTTTTCTTTTCTAATTCATCAAACTGTATAGGAATCAATAATAAAATGTGTACAAATAAAAAATCTTGGAAATTGGCATTTCTGAAGCTTCTAGGGCCTAAAACTGCATTGTTCGAAGTCTTAAAAAGATTTAATTCATATGTCTAGCACGAAAAGGAATGCAATTGCTTTTTTCTTTTCTCATGCATCAAACTCTATAGGAATAAATAGTAAAATGTGTACAAATAAAAAAAATTGGAAATTGGCATTTTAAGGCTTCTATTACAATTTATAAAGCACTGAATTGGGGGAGCACCCCAGTTTTGGTCCGCATGAAAATTCCAACAAATTCACTAACGCTAGGTCCCGAATTGTCGAAGGTCACTCCCTCCCTACACAAGCGACTGAAATAATTCTTTGACCGATGGAGTCAGCAGGAAATTCCCCAAAATCTGACATCTATGTCATGAGGATCCCCTAGAGAGGAAAAAGTTGAAATGCGATCTCCTCCAGCAAACCGCTTTTCAGACACCGTAAATTGCCAACGGTGACAGCAGCGACATGGTCGAAACTGCATTTTCCTGCCTAAAAGCGAATGAAAAATGGCTACAGCCATGCACAGAGTGAGAGATTCCGCATAATTTACTCCCAATTTTGAAGAGATTTCATCTACTGGAAAAAGTTATAAAGAAGTTAAATGTGAGTGATCCTCCTGTTTTGGTCTGCCTGAAATTTCCAACAAATTCACTAACACAAGGCCCCGTATCATTGAAGGTCACTTTCTCCCCACACAAGTGACTGAAATAATTCTTTGACCCATGGAGTAAGCAGGAAATTCCACACAATGATATCTATTTCATGAGGATTCCCTAGAGAGGACAAAGTGGAAATGTGATCTCATCGAGCCAACCTTAAATTGCCAACGTTCACAGCAGCGACATTGTCGAAGGTGCACGTTTCCCTATAAATCTGAATTAAATATCCTTGTATAAGTGGATGTATTGATAAATTTCCTACAATACTAATTTTGTAAATATTTCATTTAATGGAAAAAAATTAAAAAGAATTGAAACTTTTGGTTTGGGCCGTATTAAAATTCTATCAAATCCCTTATCAGAAGTCCTATTCAAACGCCTGAAAAAAATTTTTTTCAACATGGATTAAGCAAGTAATTCCCTAACATTTGATATCAATTTGATAACTATTCTATAGACGCGGAAAAGTTGAAATACGGAGTCCTCAATCAAACCGGTTTTTGGATGCCGTAAATTTTCAAAGAATGCACCAAAGACATGGTTGCACCTCCAGTTTGCTCTATTCAACAAAATGTATAATCTTTGTAGACATGGATTAATTAATAAATATCCTACAATTTAATGCTAATTTATAAATTATTTCATTCAATGTAAAAATATAAAAAGTGAAATATGACTGATCCCCCACTTTTGGGCTGTACTAAAAATTCCAACAAATCCCCTAACAAGTTGCCACTTCATCCAATCCCACGTTGTCCTTATTCAACTGACTGAAAAAAAAATTTTAACGCTGGTTTAAGGAAAATATCCATCACATTTGATATCAATTTTATAAGTATTCTATAGAAAGGAAAAGTGGTATTCCAGATTCATCGAGCAAACCGTTTTTTGTATGCCTTTAATTTTCAAAGTAGACGACAGAAATCATAAGACTGGGATTTCCATGATAAAGATTGTGGGCAGAAAATGGGTGATCACTATACATTTCTTTTCTGTTTCCTATTTATATTTATATTTTACTACCTTAATTTAGCATTATGGACATGGAAAGCCCTAATCTGAGATCTGCAAAAAAATATTTAGCCTTCAAATTCATACCGTGATCGTAGCATGCATGGACTTGACTCATATGACTGGGATTTCCATGAAAAAGGTTGTGGGCAGAAAATGGGTGATCACTATACATTTCTCTTCTGTTTCCTATTTATATTTCCACTTTACTTCCTTAATTTAGCATTATGTAGAGGGAAAGACCTAATCTAAGATCTGCAAAAAAATATTTTATCTTCAAATTCATACCGTGATCGTAGACTTGACTCATAATACTGGGATTTCCATGAAAAAGATTGTGGGCAGAAAATGGGCGATCACTGTACATTTTTTTTTTTTTCCTATTTATATTTATATTTTACTTCTTCAATTTAGCATTATGGACAGGGAAAGACCTAAACTAAGATCTGCAAAAAAAAAATTTGGCTTCAAATTCATACCGTGATCGTAGCATGCATGGATTTGACTCATATGACGGAGATTTCCATGAAAAAGACTGTAGGCAGAAAATGGATGATCACTGTACATTTCTCTTCTGTTTCCTATTCATATTTCTATTTTACTTCCTCAATTTAGCATTATGGACAGGGAAAGACCTAAACTAAGATCTGCAAAAAAATATTTTGCCTACAAATTCATACCGTGATTGTAGCATGCATGGACTCTACTCATATGACTGGGATTTCCATGAAAAAGATTGTGGGCACAAAATGGGTGATCACTGTACATTTCTCTTCTGTTTCCTATTTATATTTATATTTAACTTCCTTAATTTAGCATTATGGACAGGGAAAGACCTAATCTAAAATCTGCAAAAAAATATTTTGCCTTCAAATTCATACCGTGATCGTAGCATGCATGGACTCGACTCACATGAATGGGATTTCCATGAAAAAGATTGTGGGCACAAAATGGGTGATCACTGTACATTTCTCTTCTGTTTCCTATTTATATTTATATTTTACTTCCTTAAATTAGCATTATGGACAGGGAAAGACCTAATCTAAGATCTGCAAAATAATATTTTGCCTTCAAATTCATACCGTGATCGTAGCATGCATGGACTCGACTCATATGACTGGTATTTCCATGAAAAAGATTGTGGGCAGAAAATGGGTGATCTCTGTGCATTTCTCTTCTGTTTCCTATTTATATTTCTATTTTACATCCTCAATTTGCATTATGGACAGGGAACGAACTAATCTAAGATCTGCAAAAAAATATTTTGCCTTCCAAATTCATACCGTGATCGTAGCATGCATGGACTCGACACAAATGACTGGGATTTCCAGGAAAAAGATTGTGGGTAGAAAATGGGTGATCACTGAACATTTCGCTTCTGTTTCCTATTTATATTTATATTTAACTTCCTTAATTTAGCATTATGGACAGGGAAAGACCTAATCTAAGATCTGCCAAAAAATGTTTTGCCTTCAAATTCATACCGTGATCGTAGCATGCATGGACTCGACTCATATGACTGGGATTTCCATGAAAAAGATTGTGGGCAAAAAATAGGTGATTACTGTACATTTCTCTTCTGTTTCCCATTACTATTTATATTTTACTTCCTCAATTTAGCATTATGGACAGGGAAAGATTAATCTCAGATCTGCAAAAAAATATTTTGGCTTCAAATTCATACCGTCATTGTTGCATGCATGGACTCGACTCATATGACAGGGATTTCCATGAAAAAGATAGTGGGCACAAAATGGGTGATCACTGTATATTTCTCATCTGTGTCCTATTTATATTTCTATTTTACTTCCTCAATTTAGCATTATGGACAGGGAAAGACATAATCTAAGATCTGTAAAAAATAAGTTTGCCTTCAAAATCATACCGTGATCGTAGCATGGACTCGACTCATATGACTGGGATTTCCATGAAAAAGATTGGGGCACAAAATGGGTGATCACTGTACATTTCTCTTCTGTTTCCTATTTATATTTATATTTAACCTCTTTAATTTAGCATTGTGGACAGGGAATGACCTAATCTAAAATCTGCAAAAAAATATTTTGCCTTCAAATTCATACCGTGATCGTAGCATGCATGGACTCGACTCATATGACTGGGATTTCCATGAAAAAGATTGTGGGCACAAAATGGGTTATCACTGTACATTTTTCTTCTGTTTCCTATTTATATTTAACTTCTTTAATTTAGCATTGTGGACAGGGAAAGACCTAATCTAAAATCTGCACAAAAATATTTTGCCTTCAAATTCATACCGTCATCGTAGCATGCATCGACTCGACTCATATGACTGGGATTTCCATGAAAAAGATTGTGGGCACATAATGGGTGATCTCTGTACATTTCTCTTCTGTTTCGTATTTATATTTCTATTTTACTTCCTCAATTTAGCATTATGGACAGGGAAAGACCTAATCTAAGATCTGCAAAAAAATATTTTGCCTTCAAATTCATACCGTGATTGTAGCATGCATGGACTCGACTCATATGACTGGGATTTCCATGAAAAAGATTGTGGGCGGAAAATGGGTGATCACTGTACATTTCTTTTCTGTTTCCTCTTTATATTTATATTTTACCTCCTCAATTTAGCATTATGGACAGGGAAAGACCTAATCTAAGCTCTGCACAAAAATATCTTGCCTTCAAATTCATACCGTGATCGTAGCATGCACGGACTCGACTAATATGACTGGGATTTCCATGAAAAAGATTGTGGGCACAAAATGGGTGATCACTGTACATTTCTCTTCTGTTTCCTATTTATATTTATCTTTTACTTCCTCAATTTAGCATTATGGGCAGGGAAAGACCTAATCTAATATCTGCAAAAAAATATTTTGCCTTCAAATTCATACCGTGATCGTAGGAAACATGGACTCGACTGATATGACTGGGATTTCCATGAAAAAGATTGTCGGCAGAAAATGGGAGACCACTATTTTTTTCTTTTCGGTTTCCTATTTATATTTATATTTTACTTCCTTAATTTAGCATTATGGACAGGGAAAGACCTAATCTAAGATCTGCAAAAAAATATTTTGCCTTTCAAATTCATACCGTGATCGTAGCATGCATGGACACGACTCATATGACTGGGATTTCCAGGAAAAAGATTGTGGGATGAAAATGGGTGATCACTGTATATTTCTATTCTGTTTCGTATTGATATTTATATTTTACTTCCTTAATTTAGCATTATGGACAGGGAAAGTCCTAATCTAATATCTGCAAAAAAATATTTTGCCTTTAAATACATACCGTGATCGTAGCATGCATGGACTCGACTCATATGACTGGGATTTCCATGAAAAAGATTTTGGGCACAAAATGGGTGATCACTGTACATATCTCTTCTGTTTCCTATTCATATTTATATTTTACTTCCTCAATTTAGCATTATGGACAGGGAAAGTCTCAATCTAAGATCTGCAAAAAAATATTTTGCCTTCAAATTCATACTGTGATCGTCGCATGCATGGTCTCGACTAATGTGACTGCGATTTCCACGTAAATGATAGTTGGCACAAAATGGTTGATCACTGAATATTTCTATTCTGTTTCCTATTGATATTTATATTTTACTTCCTTAATTTAGCATTATGGACAGGGAAAGACCTAATCTAATATCTGCAAAAAAATATTTTGCCTTCACATTCATACTGTGATCGTAGCATGCATGGTCTCGACTCATGTGACTGGGATTTCCACGTAAATGATAGTTGGCAAAAAATGGGTCATCACTCTATATTTCTATTCTGTTTCCTATTGATATTTATATTTTACTTCCTTCATTTAGCATTATGGACAGGGAAAGACCTAATCCAATATCTGCAAAAAAAAAAATTGCCTTCAAATACATACCGTGATCGTAGCATGCATGGACTCGAGTCATATGACTGGGATTTCCATGAAAAATATTGTGGGCACAAAATGGGTGATCACTATATATTTCTCTTCTGTTTCCTATTACTATTTCTATTTTACTTCCACAATTTAGCATTATGGATTAGGAAAGACCTAATCTAAAATCTTCAAAAAAATATTTTGCCTTCAAATTCATACCGTAATCGTAGCATGCATGGACTCGAATCATATGACTAGGATTTCCATGAAAAAGATTGTGGGCAGACAATGGGTGATCACTGTACATTTCTCTTCTCTTTCCTATTACTATTTCTATTTTACTTCCTTAATTTAGCATTATGGACAGGGAAAGATCTAATCTAAAATCTGCAAAAAAAAAAATTGCCTCCAAATTCATACCGTTATAGTAGCATGCATGGACTCGACTCATATGACTGGGATTTCCATGAAAAAGATTGTGGGCAGAAAATGACATGATCACTCTACATTTCTCTTCTGTTTCCTATTTATATTTATATTTTACTTCTTCAATTTAGCATTATGGACAGGGAAAGACCTAATCTAGGATCTGCAAAAAAATATTTTGCCTTCAAATTCATCCCGTGATCGTAGCATGCATGGACTCGACTCAAATGACTGGGATTTCAATGAAAAAGATTGTGGTCCGAAAATGGGTGATCACTGTACATTTCTCTTCTGTTTCTTTTTTATATTTCTATTTTACTTCCTTAATTTAGCATTATGGACAGGGAAAGATTTAATCTAACATCTGCAAAAAAATATTTTGCCTTCAAATTCATGCCGTGATCGTAGCATGCATTGACACGACTCATATGACTGGGATTTCCATGAAAAAGATTGTGGGCAGAAAATGGTCGATAAATGTACATTTCTCTTCTGTTTACTGTTCATATTTATATTTTACTTCCTTAATTTAGCATTATGAACCGGGAAAGACCTAACCTAAGATCTGCAAAAAATTATGTTGCCTTCAAATTCATACCGTGATCGTAGCATTCATGGACTCGACTCATATGTTTGAAATTTCAATGAAAAAGATTGTGGGCAGACAATGGGTGATCACTGTACATTTCTCTTCTGTTTCCTATTGATATTTCTATTTTACATCCTTAACTTAGCATTATGGACAGGGAAAGACCTAATCTAAAATCTGCAAAAAAAAAATTGCCTTCAAATTCATACCGTTATCGTAGCATGCAGGGACTCGACTCATATGACTGGGATTTCCATGAAAAAGATTGTCGGCAGAAAATGACATGATCACTCTACATTTCTCTTCTGATTCCTATTGATATTTCTATTTTACCTCCTCAATTTAGCATTATGGACAGGGAATGACCTAATCTAAGATCTGCATAAAAATATTTTGCCTTCAAATTCATACCATGATCGTAGCATGCATGGACTCGACTCATATGACTGGGTTTTCCATGAAAATATTGTGGGCAGAAAATGGGTGATCACTGAAATTTTCTCTTCTGTTTCCAACTAATATTTATATTTTACTTCCTTAATTTAGCATTATGGACAGGGAAAGATTTAATCTAAAATCTGCAAAAAAATATTTTGCCTTCAAATTCATACCGTGACCGTAGCATGCATGGACTCGACTCATATGACAGGGATTTCCATGAAAATGTTTGTGGGCAGAAAATGACATGATCACTGTACATTTCTCTTCATTTTCCTATTTATATTTCTATTTTATTTCCTTAATTTAGCATTATGGACAGGGAAAGACCTAACCTAAGATCTTCAAAAAATTATGTTGCCTTCAAATTCATACCGTGATCGTAGCATTCATGGACTCGACTCATATGTTTGAAATTTCCATGAAAAAGATTGTGGGCAGACAATGGGTGATCACTGTACATTTCTCTTCTGTTTCCTATTACTATTTCTATTTTACTTCCTCAATTTAGCATTATGGACAGGGAAAGACCTAATCTAAAATCTGCAAAAAAATATTTTGCCTTCAAATTCATACCGTGTACGTAGCATGCATGGACTCGACTCATATGACTGGGATTTCCATGAAAAACATTGTGGGCAGAAAATGGTTGATCACTGTACATTTCTCTTCTGTTTCTTATTTATATTTCTATTTTACTTCCTTAATTTAGCATTATGGACAGGGAATGTCATAATCTAAGATCTGTAAAAAAATATTTTGCCTTCAAATTCATACCGTGATCGTAGCATGCATGGACTCGAGTCATATGACTGGGATTTCCAGGAAAAAGGGTGATCGCTGTACATTTCTCTTCTGTTTCTCATTTATATTTCTATTTTACTTCCTTAATTTAGCATAATGGACAGGGAAAGACCTAATCTAAAATCTGAAATAAAATATTTTGCCTTCAAATTCATACCGTGATCGTAGCATGCATGTAAGCGACTCATATGACTGGGATTTCCATGAAAAAGAATGTTAGCAGAAAATGGCTGATCACAGTACATTTCTCTTCTGTTTCCTATATATATTTATATTTGACTTTCTTAATGTAGCATTATGGACCGGGAAAGACCTAATCTAAAATCTGCAAAAAAATATTGTGTCTTCAAATTCATACCGTGATCGTAGCATGCATGGACTCGATTCATATGCCTGGGATTTCCATGAAAAAGATTGTGGGGAAAAAATAGGTGATATCTGTGCATTTCTCTTCTGTTTCCTATTTATATTTATATTTTACTTCCTTCATTTAGCATTATGGACAGGGAAAGGCGTAATCTAAGATCTGCAAATAAATATTTTCCTTTCAAATTCATACCGTGATCGTAGCATGCATCGACTCGATTCATATGACTGGGATTTCCATGAAAAAGATTGTGGGCAGAAAATAGGTGATCACAGTACATTTCTCTCCTGTTTCCTATTTATATTTATATTTTACTTCCTCAATTTAGCATTATGGACAGGGAAAGACCTAATCTAAAATCTGCACAAAAATATTTTGCCTTCAATTCATACCCTGATCGTAGCATGCATAGACTCGACTCATATGATTGGGATTTCCATGAAAAACATTGTGGGCAGAAAATTGGTGATCACTGTACATTTCTCTTCTGTTTCCTATTTATATTTATATTTTACCTCCTCAATTTAGCATTATGGACAGGGAAAGACCTAATCTAAAATCTGCACAAAAATATTTTGCTTTCAAATTCCTACTGTGATCGTAGCATGCATGGACTCGACTCATATGACTAGGATTTCGATGAAAAAGATTGGGGACCGAAAATGGGTGATCAGTGAACATTTCTCTTCTTTTTACTATTTATATTTCTATTTTACTTCATCAATTTAGCATTATGGACAGGGAAAGACCTAATCTAAGCTCTGCACAAAAATATTTTGCCTTCAAATTCATACCGTGATCGTAGCATGCATGGACTCGACTCATATGAATGGGATTTCCATGAAAAAGTTTGTGGGCCGAAAATGGGTGATCACTGTACATTTCTCTTCTGTTTCCTATTTCTATTTCTATTTTACCTCCTCAATTTAGCATTATGGACAGGGAAAGACCTAATCTAAAATCTGCACAAAAATATTTTGCTTTCAAATTCATACCGTGAACATAGCATGCATTGACTCAACTCATATGACTGGGATTTCCATGAAAAAGTTTGTGGGCCGAAAATGGGTGATCACTGTACATTTCTCTTCTGTTTCCTGTTTATATTTCTATTTTACCTCCTCAATTTAGGATTATGGACAGGGAAAGATCGAATCTAAAATCTGCACAAAAATATTTTGCTTTCATATTCATACCGTGATCGTAGTATGCATTGACTCGACTCATATGACTTGGATTTCCATAAAAAAGATTGTGGGCCGAAAATGGGTGATCACTGTACATTTCTCTTATGTTTCCTATTTCTATTTCTATTTTACCTCCTCAATTTAGCATTATGGACATGGAAAGACCAAATCTAAGATCTGCAAAAAAATATTTTGCCTTCAAATTCATACCGTGATCGTAGCATGCATGGACTCGACTCATATGACTAGGATTTCCATGAAAAATTTTGTGGGCCGAAAAAGTGTGATCACTGTACATTTCTCTTCTGTTTCCTATTTATATTTCTATTTTATCTCCTCAATTTAGCATTATGGACAGGTAAAGACCTAATCTAAAATCTGCACAAAAATATTTTGCCTTCAATTCATACCCTGATCGTAGCATGCATAGACTCGACTCATATGATTGGGATTTCGATGAAAAATTTTGTGGGCCGAAAATGGGTGATCACTGTACATTTCTCTTCTGTTTCCTATTTATATTTATATTTTACCTCCTGAATTTAGCATTATGGACAGGGAAAGGCCAAATCTAAGATCTGCAAAAAAATATTTTGCCTTCAAATTCATACCGTGATCGTAGCATGCATGGACTCGACTCATATGACTGGGATTTCCATGAAAAAGATTGTGAGCCCAAAATGGGTCATCACTGTACATTTCTCTTCTGTTTCCTATTTATATTTCTATTTTACCTCCTCAATTTAGCATTACGGACAGGGAAAGACCTAATCTAAAATCTGCACAAAAATATTTTGCCTTCAATTCATACCATGATCATAGCATGCATGGACTCGACTCATATGACTGGGATTTCCATGAAAAAGATTGTGGGCCGAAAATGGTTAATCACTGTACATTTCTCTTCTGTTTCCTATTTATATTTATATTTTACCTCCTCAATTTAGCATTATGGACAGGGAAAGACCTAATCTAAAATCTGCACAAAAATATTTTGCCTTCAATTCAGACCCTGATCGTAGCATGCATGGACTCGACTCATATGATTGGGATTTCGATGAAAAATTTTGTGGGCCGAAAATGGGTGATCACAGTACATTTCTCTTCTGTTTCCTATTTATATTTATATTTTATCTCCTCAATTTACTATTATGGACAGGGAAAGACCTAATCTAAAATCTGCACAAAAATATTTTGCCTTCAAATTCATTCCGTGATCGTAGCATGCATGGACTCGACTCATATGACTGGGATTTCCATGAAAAATTTTGTGGGCCGAAAAAGGGTGATCACTGTACATTTCTCTTCTGTTTCCTATTTATATTTATATTTTATCTCCTCAATTTAGCATTATGGACAGGTAAAGACCTTATCTAAGATCTGCACAAAAATATTTTGCTTTCAAATTCATACCGTGATCGTAGTATGCATCGACTCGACTCATATGACTGGGATTTCCATGAAAAAGATTGTGGGCCGAAAATGGGCGATCACTGTACATTTCTCTTCTGTTTCCTATTTATATTTATATTTTACCTCCTCAATTTAGCATTATGGACAGGGAAAGACCTAATCTAAAATCTGCAC
Organism: Acanthosepion lycidas; assembly: GCA_963932145.1. Lineage (NCBI taxonomy): Eukaryota > Metazoa > Mollusca > Cephalopoda > Sepiida > Sepiidae > Acanthosepion > Acanthosepion lycidas. Next base: position 825,217 of record OZ010589.1, on the reverse strand, counting down.
AAATATATTTTGCCTTCAATTCATACCGTGATCGTAGCATGCATGGACTCGACTAATATGACTGGGATTTCGATGAAAAATTTTGTGGGCCGAAAATGGGTGATCACTGTACATTTCTCTTCTGTTTCCTCTTTATATTTTTATTTTACCTCCTCAATTTAGCATTACGGACAGGGAAAGACCTAATCTAAAATCTGCACAAAAATATTTTGCCTTCAATTCATACCATGATCGTAGCATGCATGGACTCGACTCATATGACTGGGATTTCCATGAAAAAGATTGTGGGCCGAAAATGGTTAATCACTGTACATTTCTCTTCTGTTTCCTATTTATATTTATATTTTATCTCCTCAATTTAGCATTATGGACAGGGAAAGACCTAATCTAAAATCTGCACAAATATATTTTGCCTTCAATTCATACCGTGATCGTAGCATGCATGGACTCGACTAATATGACTGGGATTTCGATGAAAAATTTTGTGGGCCGAAAATGGGTGATCACTGTACATTTCTCTTCTGTTTCCTCTTTATATTTGTATTTTACCTCCTCAATTTAGCATTACGGACAGGGAAAGACCTAATCTAAAATCTGCACAAAAATATTTTGCCTTCAATTCATACCATGATCGTAGCATGCATGGACTCGACTCATATGACTGGGTTTTCCATGAAAAAGATTGTGGGCCGAAAATGGGTGATCACTGTACTTTTCTCTTCTGTTTCCTATTTATATTTTTATTTTACCTCCTCAATTTAGCATTATGGCCAGGGAAAGAACTAATCTAAGCTCTGCACAAAAATATTTTGCCTTCAAATTTATACCGTGATCGTAGCATGCATGGACGCGACTCATATGACGGGGATTTCCATGAAAATGATTGTGGGACAAAAATGGGTTATCACTGTACATTTCTCTTCTGTTTCCTATTTATATTTCTATTTTATCTCCTCAATTTAGCATTATGGACAGGGAAAGACCTAATCTAAGCTCTGCACAAAAATATATTGCCTTCAAATTCATACCATGATCGTAGCATGCATGGACTCGACTCATATGACTTGGATTTCCCTAAAAAAGATTGTGGGCAGAAAATGGGGGATCACTGTACTTTTCTCTTCTGTTTCCTATTTATATTTGTATTTTATCTCAATTTAGCATTATGAACAGGGAAAGACATAATCTAAGATCTGCACAAAAATAATTTGCCTTCAAATTCATACCGTGATCGTAGCATGCATGGACTCGACTCATATGACTGGGATTTCCATGAAAAAGATTGTGGGCAGAAAATGGGGGATCACCGTACATTTCTCTTCTGTTTCCTATTTACATTTCTATTTTACCTCCTCAATTTAGCATTATGGACAGGGAAAGACCTAATCTAAGCTCTGCACAAAAATATTTTGCCTTCAAATTCATAACATGATCGTAGCATGCATGGACTCGACTCATATGACTGGGATTTCCATGAAAAAGATTGTGGGCCGAAAATGGGTGATCACTGTACATTTCTCTTCTGTTTCCTAATTATATTTATATTTTACCTCCTCAATTTAGCATTATGGTCAGGGAAAGACCTAATCTAAGCTCTGCACAAAAATATTTTGCCTTCAAATTCATACCGTGATCGTAGCATGCATGGACTCGACTCATATGACTGGGATTTCCATGAAAAAGATTGTGGGCCGAAAATGCGTGATCACTGTACATTTTTCTTCTGTTTCCTATTTATATTTATATTTTACCTCCTCAATTTAGCATTATGGACAGGTAAAGACCTAATCTAAGATCTGCACAAAAATAATTTGCCTTCAAATTCATACCGTGATCGTAGCATGCATGGACTCGACTCATATGACTGGGATTTCCATGAAAAAGATTGTGGGCCGAAAATGGGTGATCACTGTACATTTCTCTTCTGTTTCCTATTCTTATTCGTATTTTACCTCTTCAATTTAGCATTATGGACAGGGAAAGACCTAATCTAAGCTCTGCACAAAAATATTTTGCCTTCAAATTCATACCGTGATCGTAGCATGCATGAAGTCGACTCATCTGACTGGGATTTCCATGAAAAAGATTGTGGGCCGAAAATGGGTGATCACTGTACATTTCTCTTCTGTTTCCTAATTATATTTATATTTTACCTCCTCAATTTAGCATTATGGTCAGGGAAAGACCTAATCTAAGCTCTGCACAAAAATATTTTGCCTTCAAATTCATACCGTGATCGTAGCATGCATGGACTCGACTAATATGACTGGGATTTCGATGAAAAATTTTGTGGGCCGAAAATGGGTGATCACTGTACATTTCTCTTCTGTTTCCTCTTTATATTTGTATTTTACCTCCTCAATTTAGCATTACGGACAGGGAAAGACCTAATCTAAAATCTGCACAAAAATATTTTGCCTTCAATTCATACCATGATCGTAGCATGCATGGACTCGACACATATGACTGGGATTTCCATGAAAAAGATCGTGGGCAGAAAATGGGTGATCACTGTACATTTCTCTTCTGTTTCCTATTTATATTTCTATATTACTTCCTTAATTTAGCATTATGGACAGGGAAAGACCTAATCTAAGCTCTGCAAAAAAAGATTTTGCCTTCAAATTCATTCCGTGATCGTAGCATGCATGGACTCGACTCATATGACTGGGATTTCCATGAAAAAATTTGTCGGCTGAAAATGGGTGATCACTGAATATTTCTCTTCTGTTTCCTATTTATATTTATATTTTACTTCCTTCATCTAGCATTATGGACAGGGAAAGACCTAATCTAAGACCTGCATAAAATTATTTTGCCATCAATTTCATACCGTGATCGTAGCATGCATGGACTCGACTCATATGACTGGGATTTCCATGAAAAAGATTGCGGGAAGAAAATGTGTGATCACAGTACATTTCTCTTCTGTTTCCTATTTATATTTATATTTTACTTCCTCAATTTAGCATTATGGACAGGGAATGATCTAATCTAAGATCTGCATTAAAATAGTTTGCCTTCAAATTAATACCGTGATCGTAGTATGAATGGACTCGACTCATATGACTGGGATTTCCATGAAAAAGATTGTGGGCCGAAAATGGGTGATCACTGTACATTTCTCTTCTGTTTCCTATTTATATTTCTTTTTTACTTCCTTAATTTAGCATTATGGACAGGGAAAGACCTAATCTAAGCTCTGCACAAAAATATTTTGCCTTCGAATTCTTACCGTGATCGTAGCATGCATGGACTCGACTCATATGACTAGGATTTCCATGAAAAAGATTGCGGGCCGAAAATGGGTGATCACTGTACATTTCTCTTCTGTTTCCTATTTAAATTTCTATTTTACATCCTCAATTTAGCATTATGGACAGGGAAAGACCTAATCTAATATCTGCACAAAAATATTTTGCCTTCAAATTCATACCGTGATCGTAGCATGCATGGACGACTCATATGACTGGGATTTCCATGAAAAAGATTGTGGGCAGAAAATGGGTGATCACTGTACATTTCTCTTCTGTTTCCCATTTTTATTTATATTTTACCTCCTCAATTTAGCATTATGGACAGGGAAAGACCCAATCTAAGATCTGCACAAAAATATTTTGCCTTCAAATTCATACCGTGATCGTAGCATGCATGGACTCGACTCATATGACTGGGATTTCCATCAAAAAGATTGTGGGCCGAAAATGGGTGATCACTGTACATTTCTCTTCTGTTTCCTATTTATATTTCTATTTTACCTCCCCAATTTAGCATTATGGACAGGGAAAGACCTAATCTAAAATCTGCACAAAAATATTTTGCCTTCAAATTCATACCGTGATCGTAGCATGCATGGACTCGACTCATATGACTGGGATTTCCATGAAAAAGATTGTGGGCCGAAAATGGGTTATCACTGTACATTTCTTTTCTGTTTCCTATTTATATTTATATTTACCTCCTCAATTTAGCATTATGGACAGGGAAAGACCTAATCTAACCTCTGCACAAAAATATTTTGCCTTCAAATTCATACCGTGATCGTAGCATGCATGGACTCGACTCATATGACTGGGATTTCCATGAAAAAGATTGTGGACCAAAAATGGTTGATCTCTGTACATTTCTCTTCTGTTTCCTATTTATATTTATATTTTACTTTCTCAAAATAGCATTATGGACAGCGAAAGACCTAATCTAAAATCTGTAGAAAAATATTTTGCCTTCAAATTCATACCGTGAACGTAGGATGCATGGACTCGACTCATATGACTGGGATTTCCATGAAAAAGCTAGCGGGCCGAAAATGGGTGATCACTGTACATTTCTCTTCCGTTTCCTATTTATATTTCTATTTTACCTTCTCAAAATAGCAGTATGGACAGCGAAAGACCTCATCTAAAATCTGCACAAAAATATTTTGCCTTCAAATTCATACCGTGAACGTAGGATGCATGGACTCGACTCATATGACTGGGATTTCCATGAAAATGATTGTGGGCCGAAAATGGGTGATCACTGTACATTTCTCTTCTGTTTCCTATTCATATTTCTATTTTACCTCCTCAATTTAGCATTATGGACAGGGAAAGACCTAATCTAAAATCTGCACAAAAATATTTTGCCTTCAAATTCATACCGTCATCGTAGCATGTATGGACTCGACTCATATGATTGGGATTACCATGAAAAAGATTGTGGGCAGAAAATGGGTGGTCACTGTACATTTCTCTTCTGTTTCCTATTTATATTTTACTTCCTCAATTTAGCATTACGGACAGGGAAAGACCTAATCTAATCTCTGCAAAAAAATATTTTGCCTTCAAATTCATACCGTGATCGTAGCATGCATGGACTCGACTCATATGACTAGGATTCCCATGAAAAACATTGTGGGCGGCAAATGGGTGATCACTGTACATTTCTCTTCTGTTTCCGATTTATATTTCTATTTTACCTCCTGAATTTAGCATTATGGACAGGGAAAGACCTAATCTAAGCTCTGCACAAAAATATTTTTGCCTTCAAATTCATACCGTGATCGTAGCATGCATGGATTCGACTCATATGACTGGGATTTCCATGAAAAAGATTGTGGGCCGAAAATGGGTGATCACTGTACATTTCTCATCTGTTTCCTATTTATATTTCTATTTTACTTCCTTCATTTAGCATTATGGACAGGGAAAGACCTAATCTAAGCTCTGCAAAAAAATATTTTGACTTCAAATTCATACCATGATCGTAGCATGCATGGACTCGACTCATATGACTGGGATTTCCATGAAAAAGATTGTAGCCAGAAAATGGGTGATCACTGTACATTTCTCTTCTGTTTCCTATTTATATTTTACTTCCTCAATTTAGCATTACGGACAGGGAAAGACCTAATCTAATATCTGCAAAAAAATATTTTGCCTTCAAATTCATACCGTGATCAGAGCATGCATGGACTCGACTCAGATGACTGGGATTTCCATGAAAAAGATTTTGGGCAGAAAATGGGTGATCACTGTACATTTCTCTTCTGTTTCCTATTTATATTTATATTTTACTTCCTCAATTTAGCATTATGGACAGGGAAAGACCTAATCTAAATTCTGGACAAAAATATTTTGCCTTCAAATTCATACCCTGATCGTAGCATGCATGGACTCGACTCATATGACTGGGATATCCATGAAAAAGATTGAGGGCAGAAAATGGGTGAACACTGTACATTTCTCTTCTGTTTCCTATTTATATTTATATTTTACTTTCTTCATTTAGCATTATGGACAGGTAAAGACCTCATCTATGATCTGCAAAAAAATATTTTGCCTTCAAATTCATACCGTGATCGTAGCATGCATGGACTCGTCTCATATGACTGGGATTTCCATGAAAAAGATTGTGGGCAGAAAATGGGTGATCACTGTACATTTCTCTTCTGTTTCCTATTACTATTTCTATTTTACTTCCTCAATTTAGCATTATGTATAGGGAAAAACCTTATCTAAGGTCTGCAAAAAAATATTTTGTCTTCAAATTCATACCGTGATCGTAGCATGCATGGACTCGACTCATATGACTGGGAATCCATGAAAATGATTGTGGGCAGAAAATGGGTGATCACTGTACATTTCTCTTCTGTTTCCTATTTATATTTATATTTTACCTCCCTCATTTAGCATTATGGACAGGGGAAGACCTAATCTAAGATCTTCACAAAAATATTTTGCCTTCAAATTCATACCGTGATCGTAGCATGCATGGACTCGACTCATATGGCTGGGATTTCCATGAAAATGATCATGGGCAGAAAATGGGTGATCACTGTACATTTCTCTTCTGTTTCCTATTTATATTTGTATTTTCCTTCCTTCATGTAGCATTATGGACAGGAAAAGACCTAATCTAAGCTCTGCTAAAAAAATAATTTCCCTTCAAATTCATACCGTGATCGTAGATTGTATGGACTGGACTCATATGACAGGGATTTCCATGAAAAAGATTGTGGGCAGAAAATGGGTGATCACTGTACATTTCTCTTCTGGTTCCTATTTATATTTATATTTTACCTCCTCAATTTAGCATTATGGACAGGGAAAGACCTAATCTAAACTCTGCAAAAAAAATTTGCCTTCAAATTCATGCCGTGATCGTAGCATGCATTGACTCGACTCATATGACAGGGATTTCCATGAAAAAGATTGTGGGCACAAAATGGCTGATCACTGTACATTTCTCTTCTGTTTCCTATTGAAATTTTACCTCCTTAATTTAGCATTATGGACAGGGAAAGACCTAATCTAAGATCTGCAAAAAAATATTTTGCCTTCAAATTCATACCGTGACCGTAGCATGCATGGAATCGACTCAGATGACTGGGATTTCCATGAAAAAGATTGTGGGCAGAAAATATGTGATCACTGTACATTTTTCTACTGTTTCCTATTTATATTTCTATTTTACCTCCTCAATTTAGCATTATGGACAGTGAAAGACCTAATCTAAGATCTGCAAAAAAATATTTTGCCTTCAAATTCATACCGTGACCGTACCATGCATGGAATCGACTCAGATGACTGGGATTTCCATGAAAATATGTGATCACTGTACATTTTTCTTCTGTTTCCTATTTATATTTCTATTTTACCTCCTCAATTTAGCATTATGGACAGGGAAAGACCTAATCTAAGATCTGCACAAAAATATTTTGCCTTCAAATTCATACCGTGATCGTAGCATGCAAGGACTCGACTCATATAACTGGGATTTCCATGAAAAAGATTGTGGGCAGAAAATGGGTGATCACTGTACATTTCTCTTCTGTTTCCTATTTAAATTTTACTTCCTTAATTAAGCATTATGGACAGCGAGAGACCTAATCTAAGCTCTGCAAAAAAATATTTTGCCTTCAAATTCATACCGTGATCGTAGCATGCATGGACTCGACTCATATGACTGGGATTTCCATGAAAAAGAATGTGGGCAGAAAATGGGTGATCACTGTACACTTCTCTTCTGTTTCCTATTTATATTTATATTTTACCTCCTCAATTTAGCATTATGGACAGGGAAAGACCTAATCTAAGATCTTCAAAAATATATTTTGCCTTCAAATTCATACCGTGATCGTAGCATGCATGGACTCGACTCATATGACTGGGATTTCCATGAAAAAGATTGTGGGCAGAAAATGCGTGATCACTGTACAATTCTGTTCTGTTTCCTCTTTACATTTCTATTTTACTTCCTCAATTTAGCATTATGGACAGGGAAAGACCTAATCTAAGATCTGCAAAAAAATATTTTGCCTTCGAATTCATACCGTGATCGTAGCAAGCATGGACTCGACTCATATGACTGGGATTTCCATGAAAAAGAATGTGGGCAGAAAATGGGTGATCACTGTACACTTCTCTTCTGTTTCCTCTTTATATTTCTATTTTACCTCCTCAATTAAGCATTATGGACAGGGAAAGACGTAATCTAAAATCTGCACAAAAATATTTTGCCTTCAAACTCATACCGTGAACGTAGTATGCATGGACTCGACATATGACTGGGATTTCCATGAAAAAGATTGTGGGCCGAAAATGGGTGATCACTGTACATTTCTCTTCTGTTTCCTATTTATATTTATATTTTACCTCCTCAATTTAGCATTATGGAGAGGGAAAGACCTAATCTAAGATCTGCACAAAAATATTTTGCCTTCAAATTCATACCGTGATCGTAGCATGCATGGACTCGACTCATATGACTGGGATTTCCATGAAAAAGATTGTGGGCAGAAAATGCGTGATCACTGTATATTTCTGTTCTGTTTCCTCTTTACATTTCTATTTTACTTCCTCAAATTAGCATTATGGACAGGGAAAGACCTAATCTAAGATCTGCAAAAAAATAGTTTGCCTTCAAATTCATACCGTGATCGTAGCATGCATGGTCTCGACTCATATGACTGGGATTTCCATGAAAAAGATTGTGGGCAGAAAATGGGTGATCACTGTACATTTCTCTTCTGTTTCCTATTTATATTTCTATTTTACTTCCTCAATTTAGCATTATGGACAGGGAAAGACCTAATCTAAGATCTGCAAAAAAATATTTTGCCTTCGAATTCATACCGTGATCGTAGCATGCATGGACTCGACTCATATGACTGGGATTTCCATGAAAAAGATTGTGGGCAGAAAATGGGTGATCACTGCACATTTCTCTTCTGTTTCCTCTTTATATTTCTATTTTCTTCCTCAATTTAGCATTATAGACAGGGAAAGACCTAATCTAAGCTCTGCACAAAAATATTTTGCCTTCAAATACATACCGTGATCGTAGCATGCGTGGACACGACTCATATGACTGGGATTTCAATGAAAAAGATTGTGGGCCGAAAATTGGTGATCACTGTACATTTCTCTTCTGTTTCCTATTTATATTTTACCTCCTCAATTTAGCATTATGGACAGGGAAAGACCTAATCTAAAATCTGCACAAAAATATTTTGCTTTCAAATTCATACCGTGATCGTAGCATGCATGAACTCGACTCATATGACTGGGATTTCCATGAAAAAGATTGTGGGCCGAAAATGGGCGATCACTGTACATTACTCTTATGTTTCCTATTTATATTTCTATTTTACCTCCTCAATTTAGCATTATGGACAGGGAAAGACCTAATCTAAAATCTGCACAAAAATATTTTGCTTTCAAATTCATACCGTGATCGTAGCATGCATGGACACGACTCATATGACTGGGATTTCCATGAAAATGATTGTGGGCCGAAAATGCGTGATCACTGTACATTTCTCTTCTTTTTCCTATTTATACTTCTATTTTACCTCCTCAATTTAGCATTATGGACAGGGAAAGACCTAATCTAAGGTCTGCACAAAAATATTTGGCCTTCAAATTCAGACCATGATCGTAGCATGCATGGACTTGACTCCTATGACTGGGATTTCCATGAAAAAGATTGTATTTTTCCTTTTTATATTTATATTTTACCTCCTCAATTTAGCATTATGGACAGGGATAGACCTAATCTAAGCTCTGCAAAAAAATATTTTGCCTTCAAATTCATACCATGATCGTAGCATGCATGGACTCGACTCATATGACTCTGATTTCCATGAAAAAGATTGTGGGTAGAAAATGGGTGATCACTGTACATTTCTCTTCAGTTTCCTATTTATATTTCTATATTATCTCCTCAATTTAGCAGTATGGACAGGGAAAGACCAAATCTAAGATTTGCAAAAAAATATTTTGCCTTCAAATTCATCACCTGATCGTAGAATGCATGGACTCGTCTCATATGACTGGGATTTCCATAAAGAAGATTGTGGGCAGAAAATGGGTGATCACTGTATATTTCTCTTCTGTTTCCTATTCATATTTCTATTTAACTTCCTTAATTTAGCATTATGGACAGGGAAAGACCTAATCTAAGCCCTGCAATAAATATTTTGCCTTCAAATTCGTACCGTGATCGTAGCATGAATGGAATCGACTCATATGACTGGGATTGCGATGAAAAAGATTTTGGGCAGAAAATGGGTGATCACTGTACATTTCTCTTCTGTTTCCTATTCATATTTCTATTTTACCTCCTCAATTCATCATTATGGACAGGGAAAGACCTAATCTAAGATCTGCAAAAAAATATTTTGCCTTCAAATTCATACCATTATCGTAGCATGTATGGACTCGACCCATATGACTGGGATTTCCATGAAAAAGATTGTGGGCACAAAATGGGTGATCACTCTACATTTCTCTTCTGTTTACTATTTATATTTATATTTTACCTCCTCAATTTAGCACTATGGATAGGGAAAGACCTAATCCAAGCTCTGCACAAAAATATTTTGCCTTGAACTTCATACCATGTTCGTAGCATGCATGGACTCGACTCATATGACTGGGATTTCCATGAAAAAGATAGTGGGCCGAAAATGGGTGATCACTGTACATTTCTCTTCTGTTTCCCATTTATATTTCTATTAGGTTGGTGCAAAAATAATTTTGTTTTCTCACATAGTATCATATGTTAGAAAATGAAATTATTTTTGCACCAACCTAATATTTTACTTCCTTCATTTAGCATTATGGACAGGGAAAGACCTAATCTAAGGTCTGCAAAAAATATTTTGCCTTCAAATTCATACCGTGATCGTAGCATGCATGGACTCAACTCATATAACTGGGATTTCCATGAAAAAGATTGTGGGCAGAAAATGTGTGATCACTGTGCATTTCTCTACTGTTTCCTATTTATATTTCTATTTTACCTCCTCAATTTAGCATTATGGACAGCGAAAGACCTAATCTAAAATCTGCACAAAAATATTTTGCTTTCAAATTCATACCGTGTTCGTAGCATGCATGGACTCGACTCATATGACTCGGATTTCCATGAAAAAAATTGTGGGCCGAAAATGGGTGATCACTGTACATTTTTCTTCTGTTTCCTATTTATATTTCTATTTAACCTCCTCAATTTAGCATTATGGACAGGGAAAGACATAATCTAAAAACCTGCACAAAAATATTTTGCCTTCAAATTCATACCGTGAACGTAGCATGCATGGACTCGACTCATATGACTGGGATTTCCATGAAAAAGATTGTGGGCCGAAAATGGGTGATCACTGTACATTTCTCTTCTGTTTCCTGTTTATATTTCTATTTTACTTTTTCAATTTAGCATTATGGACAGGGAAAGAACAAATCTAATATCTGCAAAAAAATATTTTGCCTTCAAATTCATACCGTGATCGTAGCATGCATGGACTCGTCCCATATGACAGCGATTTCCCTGAAAAACATTGTCGGGCGAAAATTGGTGATCACTGTACATTTCTCTCCTGTTTCCTATTTATATTTCTATTTTACCTCCTCAATTTAGCATTATGGACAGGGAAAGACCTAATCTAAGATCTGCAAAAAAAGATTTTGTCTTCAAATTCATACCGTGATCGAGTCCAGGCATGCTACATGACTGGACTCGCCTCATATGACTGGGATATCCATGAAAAAGATTGTGGGCAGAAAATGGGTGATCACTGTACATTTCTCTTCTGTTTCCTATTTACATTTCTATTTTACTTCCTTGAATTAGCATTATGGACAGGGAAAGACCTAATCAAAGTTCTGCAAAAAAAAATATTTTGCCTTCAAATTCATCCCGTGATCGTAGCAGGTATGGACTTGACTCATATGACTGGGATTTCCATGAAAAAGTTTGTGGCCAGAAAATGGGTGAACACTGTACATTTCTCTTCTGTTTCCTATTCATATTTATATTTTACTTCCTTCATTTAGCATTATGGACAGGGAAAAACCTAATCTAAGTTCTGCAAAAAAATATTTTGCCTTCAAATTCTTACCGTGATCGTAGCATGCATGGATTCGAATCATATGCGTGGGATTTCCATAAAAAAGATTGTGTGCCGAAAATGGGTGATCACTGTACATTTCTCTTCTGTTTCCTATTTATATTTGTATTTTACCTCCTCAATTTAGCATTATGGACAGTGAAAGACCTAATCTAAGATCTGCAAAAAAATATTTTGTTTTCAAATTCATACCGTGATTGTAGCATGCATGGACTCGACTCATATGACTGGGATTTCCATGAAAAAGATTGTGGGCAGAAAATTGGTGATCACTGAACATTTCTCTTCTGTTTACTATTTATATTTGTATTTTACCTCCTCAATTTAGCATTATGGACAGGGAAAGATATAATCTAAAATCTGCACAAAAATATTTTGCCTTCAATTCATACCGTGATCGTAGCATGCATTGAATCGACTAATATGACTGGGATTTCCATGAAAAAGTTTGTAGGCCGAAAATGGGTGATCACTGTACATTTCTCTTCTGTTTCCTATTTATAATTATATTTTATCTCCTCAATTTAGCATTATGGACAGGGAAAGACCTAATCTAAAATCTGCACAAAAATATTTTGCCTTCAAAGTCATACCGTGATCGTAGCATGCCTGAACTCGACTCATATGACTGGGATTTCCATGAAAAAGATTGTGGGCCGAAAATGGTTGATAACTGTACATTTCTCTTCTATTCCCTATTTATATTTCTATTTTACCTCCTCAATTTAGCATTATGGACAGGGAAAGACCTAATCTAAAATCTGCACAAAAATATTTTGCCTTCAAATTCATACCGAGATCGTAGCATGCAGGGACTCGACTCATATGACTGGGATTTCCATGAAAAAGCTTGTGGGCCGAAAATGGGTGATCACTGTACATTTCTCTTCTGTTTCCTATTTCTATTTTATTTTACCTCCTCAATTTAGCATTATGGTCAGGGAAAGATATAATCTAAAATCTGCACAAAAATATTTTGCCTTCAAATTCATACCGTGATCGTAGCATGCATTGAATCGACTCATATGACAGGGATTTCCATGAAAAAGATTGTTGGCCGAAAATGAGTGATCACCGTACATTTCTCTTCTGTTTCCTATTTATATTTCTATTTTACCTCCTCAATTTAGCATTATGGACAGGGAAAGACCTAATCTAAAATCTGCACAAAAATATTTTGCTTTCAAATTCATACCGTGTTCGTAGCATGCATGACTCGACTCATATGACTGGGATTTCCAGGAAAAAGATTGTGGTCCGAAAATGGGTGATCACTCTACATTTCTTTTCTGTTTCCTATTTATATTTATATTTTACCTCCTCAATTTAGCATTATGGACAGGGAATGACCTAATCTAAGCTCTGCATAAAAATATTTTGCCTTCAAATTCATACCGTGATCGTAGCATGCATGTACGCGACTCATATGACTGGGATTTCCATGTAAAAGATTGTGGGCCAAAAATAGGTGATCACTGTACATTTCTCTCCTTTTCCTATTTATATTTCTATTTTACGTCCTCAATTTAGCATTATGGACACGGAAAGACCTCATCTAAAATCTGCACAAAAATATTTTGCTTTCAAATACATACTGTGATCGTAGCATGCATGGACTCGACTCATATGACTGGGATTTCCATGAAAAAGATTGTGGGCCGAAAATGGGTGATCACTGTACATTTCTCTTCTGTTTTCTATTTATATTTTACCTCCTAAATTAACATTATGGACAGGGATAGAACTAATCTAAAATCTGCACAAAAATATTTTGCCTGCAAATTCATAACGTGATTGTAGCATGCATGGACTCGACTCATATGACTGGGATTTCCATGAAAAAGATTGTGGGCCGAAAATGGGTGATCACTGAACATTTCTCTTCTGTTTCCTATTTATATTTTTATTTTACCTCCTCAATTTAGCATTATGGACAGGGAAAGACCTAATCTAAAATCTGCACAAAAATATTTTGCTTTCAAATTCATACCGTGATCGTAGCATGCATGGACTCGACTCATATGACTGGGATTTCCATGAAAAAGATGGTGGGCTGAAAATGGGTGATCACTGTATATTTCTCTTCTGTTTCCTATTTATATTTATATTTTACCTCCTAAATTTAGCATTATGGACAGGGAAAGGCCTAATCTAAGATCTGCACAAAAATATTTTTCTTTCAAATTCATACCGTGTTCGTAGCATGCATTGACTCGACTCATATGACTGGGATTTCCATGAAAAAGATTGTGGGCCGAAAATGGGTGATCACTGTACATTTCTGTTCTGTTTCCTATTTATATTTATATTTTAACTCCTCAATTTAGCATTATGGACAGTGAAAGACCTAATCTAAGATCTGCAAAAAAATATTTTGCCTTCAAATTCATACCGTGATCGTAGCATGAATGGACTCGACTCATATGACTGGGATTTCCATGAAAAAGATTGTGGGCCGAAAATGGGTGATCACTGTACATTTTTCTGCTGTTTCCTATTTATATTTATATTTTACCTCCTCAATTTAGCATTATGGACAGGGAAAGACCTAATCTAAGATCTGCACAAGAATATTTTGCCTTCAAATTCATACCGTGATCGTAGCATGCATGGACTCGACTCATATGACTGGGATATACATGAAAAAGATTGTGGGCCGAAAATGCGTGAACACTGTACATTTCTCTTCTGTTTCCTATTTATATTTATATTTTACCTACTCAATTTAGCATTATGGCCAGTGAAAGACCTAATCTAAGTTCTGCACAAAAATATTTTGCCTTCAAATTCATACCGTGATCTTAGCATGCATGGAGTCGACTCATATGACTGGGATTTCCATGAAAAATATTGTGGGCCGAAAATGGGTGATCACTGTACATTTTTCTTCTGTTTCCTATTTATATTTATATTTTACCTCCTCAATTTAGCATTATGGACAGGGAAAGACCTAATCTAAGATCTGCACAAAAATATTTTCCCTTCAAATTCATACCGTGATCGTAGCATGCATGTACTTGACTCATATGACTGGGATTTCCATGAAAAAGATTGTGGACCGAAAATGGGTGATCACTGTACATTTCTCTTCTGTTTCCGATTTATATTTCTATTGTACCTCCTCAATTGAGCATTATGGACAGGGAAAGACCTAATCTAAATTCTGCACAAAAATATGTTGCCTTCAAATTCATACCGTGATCGTAGAATGCATGGGCTCAACTCATATGACTGGGATTTCAATGAAAAAGATTGTGGGCACAAAATGGGTGATCACTGTACATTTCTCTTCTGTTTCCTATTACTATTTCTATTTTACCTCCTCAATTTAGCATTATGGACAGGGAAAGACCTAATCTAAAATCTGCACAAAAATATTTTGCCTTCAAATTCATACCGTGACCGTAGCATGCATGGACTCGACTCATATGACTGGGATTTCCATGAAAAAGATTGTGGGCCAAAAATCGGTTATCACTGTACATTTCTCTTCTGTTTCCTATTTATATTTCTATTTTACCTCCTCAATTTAGCATTATGGAAAGGGAAAGACCTAATCTAAGCTCTGCACAAAAATATTTTGCCTTCAAATTCATACCGTGATCGTCGCATGCATGGACTCGACTCATATGACTGGGATTTCCATGAAAAAGATTGTGGGCCGAAAATGGTTGATCACTGTACATTTCTCTTCTGTTTCCTATTTATATTTCTATTTTACCTCCTCAATTTAGCATTATGGCCAGGGATAGACCTAATGTAAGCTCTGCACAAAAATATTTTGCCTTCAAATTCATACCGTAATCGTAGCATGCATGGACTCGACTCATATGACTTGGATTTCCATGAAAAAGATTGTGGGCAGAAAATGGGTGATCACTGTACATTTCTCTTCTGTTTCCGATTTATATTTTTATTTTACCTCCTCAATTTAGCATTATAGACAGGGAAAGACCTAATCTAAGATCTGCACAAAAATATTTTGCCTTCAAATTCATACCGTGATCGTAGCATGCATGGACTCGACTCATATGACTGGGAATTCCATGAAAAAGATTGTGAGCCGAAAATGTGTGATCACTGTACATTTCTCTTCTGTTTCCTATATATATTTATATATTACCTCCTCAATTTAGCATTATGGACAGGGAAAGACCTAATCTAAGATCTGCACAAAAATATTTTGCCTTCAAATTCATACCGTGATCGTAGCATGGATGGACTCGACTCATATGACTGGGATTTCCATGAAAAAGATTGTGGGCAGAAAATCGGTGATCACTGTACATTTCTCTTCTGTTTCCTATTTATATTTCTATTTTACCTCCTCAATTTAGCATTATGGACAGGGAAAGACCTAATCTAACATCTGCACAAAAATATTTTGCCTTCAAATTCATACCGTGATCTTAGCATGCATGGACTCGACTCATATGACTGGGATTTCCATGAAAACGATTGTGGGCCGAAAATGGGTGATCACTGTACATTTCTCTTCTGTTTTCTATTAATATTTATATTTTACCTACTTAATTTAGCATTATAGGCAGGGAAAGACCTAATCTAAGATCTGCACAAAAATATTTTGCCTTCAAATTCATACCGTGATCGTAGCATGCATGGACTCGACTCATATGACTGGGATTTCCATGAAAAAGATTGTGGGCCGAAAATGGGTGATCACTGTACATTTCTCTTCTGTTTCCTATTTATATTTATATTTTACCTACTCAATTTAGCATTATGGACAGGGAAAGACCAAATCTAAGATCTACACAAAAATATTTTGCCTTCAAATTCATGCCGTGATCGTAGCATGCATGGACACGACTCATATGCCTGGGATTTCCATGAAAAAGATTGTGGGCCGAAAATTGGTGATCACTGTACATTTCTCTTCTGTTTCGTATTCATATTTCTATTTTAACTCCTCAATTTAGCATTATGGACAGGGAAAGACCTAATCTAAACTCTCTACAAAAATATTTTGCCTTCAAATTCATACCGTGATCGTAGCATGCATGGACTCGACTCATATGACAGGGATTTCCATGAAAAAGATTGCGGGCCTAAAATTCACTGTACATTTCTGTTCTGTTTCGTATTCATATTTCTATTTTACCTCCTCAATTTTGCATTATGGACAGGGAAAGACCTAATCTAAAATCTGCACAAAAATATTATGCCTTCAAATTCATACCGTGATTGTAGCATGCATGGACTCGACTCATATGAATGGGATTTGAATGAAAAGATTGTGGGCTGAAAATGGGTGATCACTGTACATTTCTATTCTGTTTCCTATTTATATTTATATTTAACTTCCTCAATTTAGCATTATGGCCAGGGAAAGACCTAATCTAATTTCTGCACAAAAATATTTAGCCTTGAAATTCATACCGTGATCGTAGCATGCATGGACTCGACTCATATGACTGGGATTTCCATGAAAAAGATTGTGGGCCGAAAAAAGGTGATCACTGTACATTTCTCTTCTACTTCCTATTTATATTTCTATTTTACCTCCTGAATTTAGCATTATGGACAGGGAAAGACCAAATCTAAGATCTACACAAAAATATTTTGCCTTCAAATTCATGCCGTGATCGTAGCATGCATGGACACGACTCATATGACTGGGATTTCCATGAAAAAGATTGTGGGCCGAAAATGGGTGATCACTGTACATTTCTCTTCTGTTTCCTATTTATATTTATATTTTACCTCCTCAATTTAGCATTATGGACAGGGAAAGACCTAATCTAAAATCTGAACAAAAATATTTTGCCTTCAAATTTATACCGTGATCATAGCATGCATGGACTCGACTCATATGACTGGGATTTCCATGAAAAAGATTGTGGGCAGAAAATGGGTGATCAGTGTACATTTTTCTTCTGTTTCCTATTTATATTTATATTTTACCTCCTCATTTTAGCATTATGGACAGGGAAATATATTATCTAAGCTCTGCACACAAATATTTTGCCTTCAAATTCATACCGTGATCGTAGCATGCATGCACTCGAATCATATGACTGGGATATCCATGAAAAAGATTGATGGCAGAAAATGGGTGATCACTGTACATTTCTCTTCTGTTTCCTATTTCTATTTATATTTTACTTCCTTCATTTAGCATTATGGACAGGGAAAGACCTAATCTAAGCTCTGCAAAAAAATATTTTGCCTTTAAATTCATACCGTGATCGTAGCATGTATGGACTGGACTCATATGACTGGGATTTCCATGAAGAAGATTGTGGGTAGAAAATGTGTGATCACTGTGCATTTCTCTTCTGTTTCCTATTTATATTTATATTATACCTCCTCAATTTAGCATTATGGACAGGGAAAGACCTAATCTATATCGGCAAAAAAATATTTTGCCTTGTAATTCATACCGTGATCGTACCATGCATGGATTCGACTCATATGACTGGGATTTCCATGAAAAAGATTGTGGGCAGAAAATGGATGATCACTGCACATTTCTCTTCTGTTTCCTATTTATATTTCTATTTTACTTCCTTAATTTAGCATTATGGACAGGGAAAGACCTAATCTAAGATCTGCAAAAAAATATTTTGACTTCAAATTCATACCGTTTTCTTTTCGGACACCGTAAAGTGACAACGGTGACAGCATTGACGTGGTCGAAGCTGCTGTTTGCCGCAGGAAAGGGAACGAATAATGCTTGTTGCCATGGACAGAATGAGAGATTCCACACAATTTGATACCAATTTGGAAGAGATTCCAGCTACTGGAAAAAATTTATAATGCAATGAATTGGGGGAGGCCCCCCCTAGTTTTGGTGCGCATAAATATTCCAACAAATTCACTAACGCTAGGTCCCGAAACGTCGTAGGTCACTCCCTCCCCACACAAGCGATGGAAATAAACCTTTGACTGATGGAGTCAGCAGGAAATTCCCCACAATCTGACATCTATCTCATGAGGATCCCCTAGAGAGGAAAAATTAGAAATGCGATCTATTCGAGCAAACCGCATTTCGGACACCGTAAAGTGCCAACGGTTACAGCAGTGACATGGTCGAAGCTGCAGCTTGCCGCATGAAAGCGAAAGAAAAATTCTTGTAGGCATGCACACAGTGAGAGATTCCACACAATTTGATACCAATTTGGAAGAGATTCCAGCTACTGGAAAAAATTTATCATGCAATGAATTGGGTGAGGCCCCCCTTAATTTTGGTGCGTATGAAAATACCAACAAATTCACTAACTCTAGGTCCCGATTCGTCGAAGGTCACTCCCTCCCCACTCAAGGGACAGAAATAAACATTTGACTGATGGAGTCACCAGGAAATTCCGCACAATATGACATCTATCTCATGAGGATCCCCTAGAGAGGAAAAAATAGAAATGCGATCTCTTCGAGCTAAACGCATTTCGGACACCGTAAAGGGCCAACGGTGACAGCAGTGACATGGTCGAAGCAGCAGTTTGCCGCATGAAAGCGAACGAAAAATGCTTGGAGCTATGCACAGAGTGATACATTCCACACAATTTCATACCAATTTGGAAGAGATTCCAGCTACTGGAAAAAATTTATAAAGCAATGAATTGTGGGAGGCCCCCCCCAGTTTTGGTGCGTATGAAAATACCAACAAATTAACAAACGCTAGGTGCCGAATCGGCGAAGGTCACCCCCTCCCCACAAAAGCGACTGAAATAAACCTATGTCTGATGGAGTCAGCAGGAAATTCCAGACAATCTGACATCTATCTCATGAGGATCCCCTAGAGAGAAAAAATAGAAATGTGATCTCTTCGAGGAAACCGCTTTTTGGACACCGTAAAGTGCCAACGGTGACAGCAGTGACATGTTCGAAGCTGCAGTACGCCGCATGAAAGCGAACGAAAAATGCTTGTAGCCATGCACAGAGTGAGTGATTCCACACAATTTGATACCAATTTGGAGGAGATTCCAACTACTGGAAAAAATTTATAAAGCAATGAATTGGGGGAGGACCCCCCCAGGTTTTGTGCGCATGAAAATTCCAAGAAATTCACTAACGCTAGATCCCGAATCGTCGAATCTCACTCCCTCCCCACACGAGCGACTGAAATAAACCTTTGAATGATGGAGTCAGCAGGAAATTCCCCACAATCTGACATCTATCTCCTGAGGATCCCCTGGAGAGGAAAAAACTGAAATGTGATCTCTTTGAGCAAACCGCTTTTCGGACACCGTACTGTGACAGCAGTGACATGGTCGAAGCTGCAGTTTGCCGCATGAAAGCGAACAAATAATGCTTGTAGCCGTGGACAGAGTGAGAGATTCCAAACAATTTGATACCAATTTGGAAGATATTCCAGCTACTGGAAAAAAATTTATAAAGCAATGAATTGGGGGAACCCCCGCCCAGTTTTGATGCATATTGAAATACCAACAAATTCACTAACGCTAGGTCCCGAATCGTCGAAGGTCACTCCCTCCCCACACAAGCGACTGAAATAAACATTTGACTGATGTAGTCAGCAGGAAATTCCCCACAATCTGACATCTATCTGATGAGGATCCCCTGGAGAGGAAAAAATAGAAATGCGATCGCTTCGAGCAAACCGCTTTTCGGACACCGTACTGTGACAGCAGTGACATGGTCGAAGCTACAGTTTGCCGCATGAAAGTGAATGAAAAATGCTTGTAGCCATGCACAGAGTGAGAGATTCCGCAGAATTTGATACCAATTTGGAAGAGATTCCAGCTACTGGAAAAAATTTATAATGCAATGTATTGGGCGTGGCCCCCCAGTTTTGGTCCGCTTCCAACAAATTCACTAACGGTAGGTCCCGAATCGTTGAAGTTCACTCTCTCCCCATGCAATCGACTTAAATAATTATTTGACTCATGGATTAAGCAAGAAATTCCTCATAATTTGATATCAATTTCATGAGGGTGCCCAAGAGTGGAGAAAGTTGAAATCTGATCTCTTCGAGAAAACCGCTTTTCGGACACCGTAAATTGCCAGCGGTGACAGCTGCGGCAAGTTCGAAGCTAGACTTTGCCCTGTAAAAGCTACTTAGAAATGCTTGTTGGCATGGACTGAGTCAGAGACTTCGCACAATTTAATACCAAGTTTGAAGAGATTTCATCTGCTGGAAAAAAAAGTTATAAAGCAGGGAAATGGTGAGGGATCCCCCAGTTTTGGTCCACTTCAAAATTCCGACAAATTCACTACATGAGGTCCCGTATCGTTGAACGTCACTCCCTCCCTACACAAGGGACTGAAATAATTCTTTGACTCATTGATTAAGCAAGAAATTCCTCACAATCTGATATCTATTTCATGAGGATCCCCTCGAGAGGAAAAACTTGAAATGGGATCTCCTTGAGCAAACCGCTTTTCGGACACTGTAAATTGCCCACGGTGACAGCAGCGACACATTCGAAGCTACACTTTGCACTATAAAAGCAAATGAAAAATGCTTGTAGACATCGACAGAGTGAGAGATTTCGCACAATTTAATACCAATTTTGAAGAGATTTCATCTGCTGGAAAAAAGTTATAAAGCAGGGATATGGTGAGAGATCCCCCAGTTTTTGGTCCGCATGAAAATTCCAACAAATTCAATAACACAAGGTCCCGTATCCTCGAACATCACTCCCTCCCTACAGAAGTGACTGAAATAATTCTTTGACTCCTGCATTAAGCAGGAAATTCCACACAATGTGATATCTATTTTATGAGGGTTCCTTAGATGGGAAAAATTTGTATTGCAATCTTATCGAGCAAACCGGTTTCCGAACACTGTCAGTTATCAAAGGCCACAGCATCTACATGGTCGTTGCTGTATCGTGTCTATTAAACCTATTTTAAAATCATTCTAGACAGGCCTGTGTCGAGACATTGAAGTTATTTCACTTACTGGATAACCCAAGTTATCGTATCATCTAAGGCCTTCTCTCCCTACTCAATCTACTTAAATAATTCTTTCATACATGGATTAAGCAAGAAATTCCGCTCAATCTCATATCTATTTTATGAGGGCTCCATAGAGGGGCAAAGTTCAAATGCAATCTTATCGAGCAAACCGGGTTTCGGACACTGTAAACTTTGAAAGGGCACAGCAGCGACATGGTCGATGCTTTACTTTGCTCTATTAAGCCAAATTTTAAATCCTTCAAGACAGGCATGAGTCGACAAATTCTGCACAATTTAATACTTGCACTAAAAGATTGCAATTGTTTTTTTTATTTTCTCATGTATCAAACTACATTAGAATCAATAATAAAATCAATATGAATAAAAATTTTGGAAAATACCATTTTTGAGGTTTCTATTACTAGTAGGGGCTAAAACCTCGATCTTCGATGTCTGATTTAAGGCTTATATCTTGCAAAAAATGATTGCCGTTGTTTTTTTCTTTTCTTACCCATCAAACCACATAAGAATCAATAATAAAATCCCAAAATAAAAAGTTTTGGAAAATGGTATTTTTGAGGCTTCTCTTACTACTAGGGGCTAAAAACCACTATCTTCGATGTCTGATTTAAGGCATATATAAGGATTGCTATTGTTTTTTTTTCTTTTCTTACTCATCTAACTACATTAGAATCAATAATAAAATGAATATGAATAAAAAGTTTTGGAAATTGGCATTTTTGAGGCTTCTATTACTATGAGGGTTTAAAACCGCTATCTTCCATGTCTTATTTAAGGCATATATCTTGCACGAATATGATTGCAATTGTTTTTTTTTCTTATCTTATGCATCTAACTACATAAGAATTAATAATAAAATCAATATGAATAAAAAATTTTGATCCCCCAGTTTTGGGCCTCATGAAAATCCCAACAAATCCACTAACACAAGTCGACGTATCATCAAACGCCACATTGTCCATACTTAAGCAACTGGAAAAATTCTTTTATACATGGATTAAGCAAGAAATTAAGAAGAAATGCAGACCCATTGAGCAAACCGGTTTTCGGACATCTTAATTGTTAAAGGACACAACAGTGACATTGTCAAAGCTGCACTTTGCTCGATTCAACCAAATGAAAAATCCTTGTAGACATGGATGTATTGATAAATTTCCTACAATACTAATTTTTAAAATATTTCATTTAATGGAAAAAGTGGGTTGACAACTCTAAAACTCTGTAGAATGCAGTGTGTATTATACAATGCACTGGCTGATACGTTGCGTAGCACTGGCATTGAATTACATTGCCTTTCATTGTATCATTCTCATCATTTTATGTTGCCAGCAGACTCATTCATACATTACATTCGAGGTAACAACAGTTTCATGATGTTTTTTTCCTTTTTTTTTTTTTTTTTGGAATAATGTTAACCCTGTGCAAGGCTCAAAAGCCACTCAGTTTATGAGGATATATGGGGAAGATAACTGTTGACTCTAGACTCAAACAGGTTAAGCTTGTTGGGATTGGGTAAGCATTCTCTTGTGAGTCAAATCAACAAAGCAACATTTCATGGCATCTACAGCTAGACTTTTACATATTTTGTATTATGAGATATCTGACAGAGTCCTTTTCCACAAGTGCGGGAGGGTGAAATCATGCAGTGTACTGTTTATTCTAATGGTATTGGCAATTAATTATCACCATTATACTATTCTCACTCCCAAAGAAGGAAACCATCCACTATCCTATCCCAAATGTGTCAGTAATATCACAGTTTTATCTAATGGGTTACTAAGGAGTTTCTTGAATTAATCCAATATCCATGTGACTAATATAAATTAAGTTCTCTCTTATTGATATAGATTTGGTTAAAAGAGAATCCATTTTTCTGATGATGCTATTTCATTTTTTTCACTATTTTATCAAGTTCTTCCCATGCTAATGCTGGGAGTGGCTTCAGACTTTTGAACAATATATATATATATATTACAAGTAGATAAAATTCAATACCCCATAGGATAAAGAGCCATTTTACCCAGAACCAGCTTGTCAACACCAAGAAGTTAGATAAAGAAATGAATCAATGTTTTTGTAAATACGAAGAAAGAGGGGGGAAATTAACAACTAGGAGTAAATGTATTTAAAAAGACAAGCCCATTGTGGGTGAAATGGCTATATATCATATGGGGTATTGAATTTTATCTACAGTAATTCCTGTTTGCTTTATAATAAATATATTGAGATCTCTTCTGTGGATCAGTCTTAATATTTTATATTACGAGGATTCACATGGATTACTTACTATATATATATATATATATTTAAAGTATGCTATATTTATGAGCTATAACTGCCTCAGCAAGTTGGCATAGTACTCACCATTGATGGTAACTCCTAAACCGTATTTGTCTGCAAACATTTATTGGTATTTTTTAAATAATCGTGTACATTTACACCAGAATGGAAATTTTCATTACAATTGGTTTCTGGGGCTTAATATGCAAATTTACTGAAAAATGACCCTGGATCTTTACTGACTGAGCATAAAAACACAATAATATTTGACTAATTAATTTAATGAAATTACTTATTATTCAACATTCTAGTATTATCACTTAATAAACATTAAAGAATTTAACACTGAAAAATGATGAGACCTCAAAAAACAGAAACGTGATTCTACAGAAGGATACTGAGGATACCAAGGACTGAATATGTAAGCAACAAGTAAGAATTAAGTTTTAAAGAAAATGGAAACCAGAAGGAAACTTATACTTAACATATGTTGATAGTTGAAATTTCCTTGGCACATAATGAGTAAAGAGGGCTTGGCAAATCTGATACTCGCAAGAAGGCAAGAGGGACAGAGGAAAATAATGTATAACCTATTTAGTAAGCTTGAGTAAATGGAACAAGGTTTAGGAGAAATAACAAAAAAATGAATTATTAAGAGCTATGAAGGATAGGAAGTTGTGGAAAGCCATGATTGCCTACATCATGAAGAGAGGAAGTCAGCTTTTAAGACATCCATTTTGCTATTAACTTCTTTCAAGGAATCTTTGAGTAGATTGTAACTTATAGCTTTATCATTTATTATTTCAGATCCTTGTTTCTCAGTTGGTGTTTTCATTCACATCAATGTTCCCTGAAAGAAAACAAGGTGTGCCCCACATTAACAGGACAATAATTTATGGATCATTTTTATATTTAAAAAAATCTTTCTTTTTAAAAGTTAAAGACACCAAGCAATGTAATGTCTAAAAAAAAGAAATTAATGCTTATTTCAGGAGACCTCTGTATTATTTTCCTATTTTCAAATTTCATGATTAATGATTTCCTTATTAAAATTTAAAGTATGCCCCAGAATTTCAGTTATTCTACAAGTGTGTCCTGAATTAAAAAAAAAATGTTTGTGAAATACAAAGAGTTTAGATTGGATTAAAGCTAAAAGTAACAAGACCTCAACAGAATCCAGAGATGGAAATAGGATATGATGGGTCCTGATCTGGCATCTCATCTACTGTCAATTTCTCACAGATGTACCTTTGCTTCCCTCTGTCTTTTCTACAAGTATTTTCACAGCAACTGCTCTGATGAACTACTTTCTCTGGTTCCCAAACTGCATGAATTCAAGCATGCTACTAGGTTGAAATGATTAAATATAGCCGTCTCTTCTACTCGAATAGCTTCTTATCTTGCACTTCCCATCTGTGGAACTCCCTTCCTCTTAGTTGCTTCCCTAATAGCTACAATCTTCAAATATGCATATGTCAATAGACATGTTCTAATGCTTTGTTTCCCGTCTTTCTCTTTCTTCTTTCCTCAAACACACCACTTTACTCTTGCTCTCATTCACTGTACCACCTACGTGCTAGTAGGACTTCCACCTTGCATGGAGTGAAATGCTAAAAAAAAACAACAAAAAAAACATACCCACCTTACAAGACACCAACATGCAGAGTCACCTGTCACTTTATTTTCTGATTGTATACACCAGCAAACATTTTCATGAAGAGGAGATGAGATGGTCGGATGAGCAAATCAAAACTGAAAATGCCATAAACAAAGGAAATTATTCAATTAATATTCTAGTATTAAAAAATCAAACTGCTGGATACATTCATCAAAATCAATAAATGGAACAGATCAATAGTTATATATGGTATCAGACTATTGATAAATGCAGGGCTAATATCATTCTTCAGTCAAACAAATTGCTAACAAAAATTGATTTCAATTGCTTCATCAATTTAGTTTTTGATTTTGGATTATTTTTATAATTATTTCAATTACATAACATTGTGTTTAATAAAATTCTAAATGTCAAATTTACCATTTATTTTTCATCTTGTAATTTAAATATGAATGTAATGACTGCTATTTTTTCTGTGACTTTCTTTATTTACAAAGTGTATTCCTTTTCCACAACTGTTCCTAAGTGATTCTAGTAATGCTTTGCAATTGCAAAGACAAGTTTGTCAGATGAACGACTACTTATTTCTCTACATATTTAACTATCCTGCTCAATTCCCCCCCACCCCATTGGTGGCACTCACAGAAGATCAGACAGGAAGAGTCTGATGCCTTGCTGTATGATTGCTACAAATTCATGGGTATAAATTGGATGCTAAAAATAAATGGTTATTATTCAGAGAAAAATAGATATTTTTTTTTAGTGATGTGTATATAGTCCAAAAGGATATTAATATGCATACAAAATTTGATTAACCAGTGATTAGCCGAGACAGCTTCTCTGTTGACCAATCAGAGAACAGAATTATGTAACTTTATCTTATACATGAATGTCCAGGTGCTACAACGTTATCAGCAGAGAAAATAGAATTAAAAAGTCAATTTGGTTCGGTTGTTTTTTTTATGAGTCAAATGGCTTGTTTAATATCAAAATCTAAATATTAAAAATTCAAATCATGAAATAAATGTATTTAAATGTATTCACTTTTGAAATATTTATAAATTAAAGAGAATGATTTTATTTCATGGTTAAATTATAATTACGTATCTGCATTTTTGAAACAAATAACCTAACAAAATCAAATAAGAAGTAAAAACTTGTTTCTCTTTTCAATAAATGAAATTAATCATACCAAATTGTTTTGTTTTTTTTAAATTTTAAAAATCTTTTTTGACAATCTGTGCCATGTTTTCAATTTTGCTATATGACCCGGAGGATAAATTTTTATTAATTTTACTATAAATATGTATCTTTCATACATTTTTATGAAAATATATTGTTTGTGACCTTATGTATAAAGTACAGCTATACAGGGAGTTAACCATTTTTACCTATTCTTCTTACATGCCTCAACTTCAAACAGTAACCCTCTACATTGAGTAGCTCTTGAGCCTTGTTTTAGGTGAACAATTAGTTAAAAAAAATAATGTTAACAATAATTCAAATAAATTCAGTTCTTTCTTTAAATTATTTATGGAAGATTAAGCCATTTCATAAATACCAATGAAGGCAGCTAACATTTCTTCAGAAATATCAGTGTACATGTAGCCTGGTTTTTTAAGCTCCATTAAGTAGCACATGGTTTATGGTTGAGTTTTCTTTTCATTCAACAGCAAAAACAAATGCCAACTGAATGTTTTATGCAATTTTTGTAGCACAAATCAATATTCTTTGCAAAAGTATATTGAGGAATATAAGTGGAAGAGAATTTGCTTTTTTATCAAATGAAGGATTGTCAACAATTAATTTCCAATCCATTTTGTTTAATTCTAATCAGAGACTAACATTCAAAATACTTGTTTTGAAAAGCAAGTCAAATTAAGATGAAACAAAAAGAGGAAAACTAGAATTTTCAATGTTTAATAAAAATTCAATATTAATACTAATACTACTTGATGAAAAACAATAGAAATTAAATAAGTCAAAATTGACTAATGACTGTCGATGCTTCATCTTATAAAAATTCCAGATAATATTACTACAAATACTAAGAGAGAAAAAAGCTGACAGAAATATTGTGGAGAAATTAACTGTTGGTCAGACAGCAAAGGAGAAGAGTATTTACCTTGTGTTGTTCAAATGCTTACTAAACAAAAGCTTGTTATTTTCTGTACTATCCCTTTAGAGTTACAGTGGTCACATGACAGGTTTACTATGTGATCCCTGAAGTTGCATAAAAAGAAGGGAAAAATCTTTTTTTTATTGCTAAATTTACCTTCTATATTTATACATGACAGAGAAGTGGCAATATATTTTGCAACTTGAGATAAGTGCTATTGCTCCCCCCTCTCTGCTCAACCTGACTAGTCTCCATTCGTTTTGGGGATTGGGAGCATTTTCTCAACAGTACTAATCAAAAATTAATATTGGTTGACAATATTTTATCTAATAAAGAATAAATCAATATTACCACCACCACTGCTAAATACTAATAATAAGAGTGGTAAAAATAATCGCAAATATGGCATCAAACATCCAAGGGGAAAATGTAAAAGTTTAATGGTTAAACTGGGTCTTTTGCCAACCACAAAAGTCCCAGCAGCTGAACATAGATTTCCTCAAGTAAAAAGGTTGAAAGTAATATCTCACCTGGAGTCTATTCCTTATTTCCAATCCGTATTGTTTACTGCTGTGGTGAAAAGTAACATCAGATATCTATCAAAAATTAATAAAAGATAACATTCCTAAGCATAATGCTTGAACTGAAAGTTTGAAACATAAACGGCATCTACTGATTTCAAATTTATGAAAAATTTCAAATGAAAAAGAGCCACTTGGTTAGATGGGCTGTAGACAGTGCAGAAAACAACTATCAACCACCGAGACTCTAAAAGTAATGTTTTTCCCCAAATGTTGTTTTTCATATTCCATAGATGTTAATATCACAAATCAATAGCAATAATGGATCTTTGTTTCTACCAGAAAATATCATCAGATGTTTAACAAGAATAGTGCTAGCACAGTTACTGAAGAAATTTAAAATATTTGCTTCATTTATGACTTGTAAAGGATTTTTATAGACGGTTTAAGAGCCATTCGAAGTAGAGGATTACTGAACGGTTGAAGGGTGTTATCACTAACATTTTTTGTCAAGATTTACAAACTATGTTTCATTCAATTTTGCAAACTACTGTAATTCCCCACGTATAATACGACTTCATCCATAATACGCACCCCTAAAATTTTTGACTGAAAATGTGGGGAAAATGCTTCTACACACGTAGAATACGCACCCCTTGTTTGGTAATCAACAAATTAACTTCTCCACACGTGTTCCGCAAAAGTAAAGGCCTTAACAGCGGAGAACAATGCTTAACTCAAATAACGCAACTTAATTCTATTCTGGTTGGTCTTCCGTACTTTATAATTACAGACCGGTTATAAGCACAAAATTACATTTCTTAATTACTGTGGATCTTCTGATTAGTCAAAATGATACAATTTACAACGCGCTAAAAAAGATCTATCTCATAAGGACACTTAGGAAAATCGATGGGGCTTTTAACTAATTTTATATTTTAATGTAAATCTATTATAACTAATAACTTTTAACTAATTTTATAATATTTAAATGTAAAATCTATTATCATTAAAGAAATAAATAATTGTATTAAAAATTCATTTTTCATCGAAAAAATTTTTTTGCTTACAGGATTTATTGTCCATATTCATAAAAACAACTAAAAGAAATAAAAGCATTTGAAATTAAATAATATCTTTGTTTTATTGGGTTTTGTATGTTACAATTCAGAGCTGATTTTCAGGTACGTTGGCTCCAATTAAAAACAAACAAAGACATGCTTTGCATTCCTCAAAGCCCTGTGCTTTTAATTTTTGTAATCACTAAACCCGATGCAATCGAATTTCTAGCGTTTTCATAAAATTAGTTGGGGGGGTGGGTAATAAATATTTAAAAAAAATATTTCTACCATGACCTTAATAAAAAAAACATTTATAATAATTTCGATCATCTGTGAATAGTTCCTGAAAGTTTCATTAACATCCGACAATTATTTCTATTTTTGCACGATTTTTCAAATTAATGTGTGTCATACCAAAAAAACGTGCTAAAAATTGTCTGTTATTTACTAGTTCCGCTGATACAAACAGAAACAAAGTTTTTTAATCAAAATTTAGTATGTTCTAAAAAGAAGGAAACATTTTTAAAAATAAAAAAAAAACTTTGGTCTTTCCTCTTAATAACATTTAGACAATAAAATTTTGTTTTCGGCAAGATTGGCGTCTTTTTCATCAAGCTATGATCTTTTTTTTAGCGATTTCGTGGAGGTACATAGTATAATACGACTTCATCCATAATACGCACCCCTAAAATTTTGGCTGAAAATGTGGGGAAAATGATTCTACAAACGTAGAATACGCACCCCTTGTTTGGTAATCAAACCCCATAAACTGTACCTCCCCAATTTCATTACGGCCAGCGTTTCCTACTCTTATTAACAAAATGGTTTTAAACATAGAATAATATTCTAATTTAGTTTTATAATAATTCTTATTTTATTTTACATTTCTAAGTATTGTTAGGTACATGTGATTGAATTTAACATCCTTATGCGGTCGCAATCGCCGAATGTTTTTGTCAAATTGACGTCTGTTTGTGGTGAATAGTCATTTCGTAACTAAAATCAACCTATGAAAACGCAAATTTTAAAGATTTTTTTTGTTGCTGCGCATAATACGGACTCCTAATTTTGCTTAATTTTTTTTAGAAAAAAATGCGTATTATACATGGGGAAATTTGAATAAATTGATTTCTTTGGAAAAACCCTCTTTGTCAAAAACCCTACTTTGTGGTTATATAATTTCTCTAATTTTAGGACTTCATGGCAAACAATTTTTAACAGCGACGAATAAAAAATTCAACGCTGTTAATAACAAGAGGAACTAGATGATCAAATAATGTCTATGAAGTGTATTTAAAGTTTCAATTTTAAACAGTAATATTCAAAATTTAAAGAAAGGAAAAGAAGTTCGGTTACCTTTCGCAGTTGAAATTAAGTCTTTTTTCTGATCTCTCTTTTACTTGTTTTGATTTTTTCGTCTTCTCTTTTCTCAGCAAATAAAAACACCAGTTGAGGTTTGTTTTTCGTTTGATTTTTTCGGGTTTTTTTTTTTTTTGTTTTTTAGTGGGGAGAGAGGGGGGGGCTTATGACGAGTGACAAAGATTCCCCCGGCAACTCAAAAAGTTTTAACGAGAGAGGAAAAGTCTTGTCTTTTATACAGCTTCTATGGATGATCTTATTTCAGTCAACAGGGGTGACATTTGCACTAAGTCAGTAAGAGCTGACATCGCTAGCTCGTTAACTGAATGCTGTAAGTTCAATCCTTGCGCTAGGCAGTACATTTTATTATTTTTCTCTTCAACATCACATTCTATAATATTTCAAAATAAACAACATGTTCAGCAAGACATCAATTTTCTAAATTTCCTTTTACCATTATGAAAAGTCCATTTGAATTTCAAACTTTTAGACATTAATACATCGGAGTTACCATGTAAAAAAAAACAACTAATTAACTAATGTTTGTTATTTACTCCGAATTGTTATTTACTACAACAAATAATTTTATTTTTAAAATTTGCTGTTTTTCATCTGTTTAAAATAAATAATTCGGTACTGGCAGTTTTCACAGAATCTACATTTTTTTTATTTATTTAGATAATTCTGTAGAACTTTTTCGGTTCCGCTTGACGTTAGTAGTGTAGTAATGGCAGGCGAGAACAATTGTTTTGAAGAAATATGAAATAAGTTCGTTAACTAATAATATCAGTCCTAAAATATAGAAATTTATAACAAAAATAATATTTCTAAATTATTTAAACCCGCTTCTAAAAAAGGAGCTTATTCTTAGAAACCCAAATTCTTACATTTACTTTACGTAGATGACCCCTTCATACTCTGGTCAACCCAGGAAGAAGTCCAATTTCTCCTGAACCAAGTGAACTCAATAAGATCATCGAAACAGTTCCCAGTGGACAGAAAAAACGACATCAAACTCGCAAACTGCACTAATATCTCGAACAGAGCATAGCTTCAAGACATCTCTATTCACCGACCTATACCTCAACTTCAACTCCTAACAGGCATACAGTGTAAAGAAAGGAGTTGTCCCCTGCTTACAACATCGAGCAAAAGTCATAAGTGGTGATTCAGAGACATATGACCAAGAAATGGTCAGTAGAAGCAGTACTCTACAACGTAACAACTTATCTAGGTACATGACAGCAGCTCCTACAAACTGGGATAGAAGGATACAAGAGGATAACTATATTCAGAAAACAGCTTCGGTCAACTTATGTGAAGGGATTATCGGAAAAAAAATACAAAAGATCTGAGATCTATATAACATCTGGACGACCTTCAAAAGTTTTTGAAAACTTCGCAGACACGTCTTTCGGTTAAGAAATAGAGGAGAACTTGATTGAGGACTATGTGTTCACCATCCCCTGCAGTTTTGGTAAGAAAGGAAAAACGGGCTGCTCCCTTAAGACTGCAAGAACATCGTAAAACCATAACACGAGGGGAAATAGAAAAATCAGGCGCAGCTGACCACATATGAAGGAAAAAGTGAGATCACCGCCCCTTGTTGTTTTACTTTTAAATGTAATTTTTTATCACAACATTTGTTGAAGCATGCGGCCCCGCAAAAAGTTTGGGAACCACTGCTCTAGCGGAACAAAACTTGTTAACAAAAAAGGAAAGGCCAGATAAACAGAATAAAGAAATATATATAAATATATATATATAACAATCAAGAATGATCTTAAACTGCAAATCACCACCATACCAATTTATTTTTTAATAACTTACCAGATACATTTTTGGTTTCCTTATTTTTATCAGATAGAAAAGAATGAAAGAATCTTTCTTGTTGGCCGTATTCAATATATTTATATATATATATATATATATATATATATATATACACATACATACATATATATATATTATATTGTTCGGGCTGTTGTCCTGATCTTTATTGCTATATTCACGAGGTTTCGGACGTTGTACGCTCAGGCCTTCTTCAGGTGATATACGCTAGAATTTCGAGCCAAACCACTTATTTAATCCATGGGGATATATTGTTCTAATTCCACGTGTCATGAGTTGGGATATTAATTCGCAAGCCTCCAAGTTTGTTTTTATTTATTTATTTTTCCTCTTTTGGATCCCTTAACCAACACTTTTATCCACACACAGGTGCCCTTAGAGACTTCAGAGAATTAATTTTGCGGACTTATAAACGTAATTGTACAATAAATACATACGCACACACACACATATATATATATATTAGGTTGGTGCAAAAATAATTTCGTTTTCTAACATATGTTACTATGTGAGAAAACGAAATTATTTTTGCACCAACCAAATATATATATATATATATATATATTACCAGAGCGCATATACAATTTTGTTATTGTTGTTTTTCACCAGCTCTCTGTATTACTGGTTCCCATATTTCATTCATGTCTATGCTTGGCCGAGATTTTTGTAGTCTGGCGCTGATTCCTTAAGTTTTTTGTATTTTCACTAATGTTCTCTATTATATCAAGTTAATCCCACAGAGGCAGGGATCTCCCTCTTCCCTTCATATATGATCAGCCATGCCTGATCTTCTTATTTTCCCTCGTGTTATGTCCTGACGGTGTTCCTGTAGTCTTATCTTCAGGCGACGGCCTGTTTGTCCTTCATATTTCTTGCCACAATTCCACGGGATGATGTTACGCACAGTCCTTAATCTTGTTCTCCTTTATAGGTGGTCTTACTCGAAAGAGGTGTTTACGTAGTGTTGAACCACACCGGAAGGTTGCTCTAATGATATACAGACCACAGATCCTTTATACCTTTCCCAATAAACCATTTACATAGGGTGGGAAGACCGAGATTGGTTTCTGAGTGTTGTTATCATTTTGTACACTTCTTTCCCAGTTTATGGGGGATTTTTTCATCTACCCAAGGTAGTTATTACACTTTAGGCTACTGTTTATACTGACCATTTCTTGTTCATATGTCTCTGGATCGCCACATGACTTTTACTCGATATTGTAGGTTACTTTGTTGGGGGTCGAAGTTGAGGTATAGTTCGGTGAATGTTGGCTTGCGATAAAGGGATATCTTGAACCCAGGTTCTGATAAAGATATTAGTACATCCATCAATGCTAGTCTTTTTTGTTGATTTCTCTCTCCATTGTAAATTATATCAATGCATTTTTAGTCCACATGGCCAGCAGTATCTCTCTTGTCGACCTCTCTGCCTCCGAGCGAGAGAAACCCAGACGAGACTATGCCAAACGGCAAAGTATCGTCTAGGGAAGCAGACAACTTCCCGACCCCGAGTATGCAAGGTCTACGAGTAATTTTTGCCCAAACATACCCTCTCGGAGAGTCCCATGTTAAAAACCGACCTTGCACCACATCACACCTCGTGGTCGTGGTCGTGGTGGTGGTGGTGGTGGGGGGGGTCTCCGATAAATGTCGAAGCAGTCGAATCGATCAGAGGATGGGTTTTCCCGTTGGAGGAGATGCTGCTGTAGTATCTATTCCGTGCTGGTGACTGTCCTCTCCCCACTGCCTGGACAGAATCCTCGAACTTGTTCCGTAAAATCTGTTCTGTAGTGGTGGGATAACCGACTATAACTAGCTCAGACCAGTTTTATCTAGTGGCCCGAGTGTTGACACACAAGTCCGCACGTTAAAACAAACTGACCTTGTGTCACATTTTGATTCAGTGGTGAGTCAAACGTAAATGCCCACAGGACTCTTAGAGTTTGTCGACCTTTCTATCTTCGGGCAGAATAGAACCTACGCCGAAGAGATAGAGAGCAACCCAAGCCCGTGTATAAGGGGTCTATGAGTAATTTTTACCCGAGCCTATGGGTTCGGAAAACTCCATGTAAAAAAGGCCTTGAGCTGCATATATATATATATATATATATATATTCTATTTTTGTAAATTTTTTAAAAATATTTTGTTTTAAATATATTTTTTCATAAAATAGTAAATGATAAATATCACATTGTAATTGGACCGTCAAGAGAACAATACTCATGCTACATAGCTTTAATGGTGGCATGACCCACATGTACTCGCGTCCAGGGCTCCATTTCCTTTGGCCAGAAGTGAATTTTAGTTTGCCTAAATTTCTTTATTTCTGCACACTTTGGGTTTTTTTTTTACCATGTTCTTCCACCCTCTTGAATAGCCTGGCCACCATGCTTACAATGTTAAACACATATGCTTAACCAATATACTTCCATGTATATCGTTGTGCACGGCTTTAATTAATTCTTTTCTCGGAGACTGTGGAGGTACTAGGATATCTTCATTACACATAATTTCTTTTTCTATCGTTGTGTCTTGATTCTTTAAAAGGTCTCTCGGTCATACAGCAATTCTTCCATGTATTTCTCTTTATTTCTACCCAAAATTCTATTCAACACTGGTCCCTGTCTATTTCCCAGCCTAAGCCCTTTTAAGGATAATACATCCATTTCTATCTAGTACAAAAAACTATCCGCAATATTTCCGATTACTTCAATATTTTTACTCCCAAACTTTAACCAAGATAATGCATCAACATACGGAATAGTATTTCCTTTAATATATACAATGTCAAAGTCAAACGACATCAGCCTAATCGTCCATATTAATATCCTTGCAGATTTGACATTTGGGAACTCTCTTCTGGTGTTGAATATAAATTCCAAAGGCTTATGATCAGATTTCAATAGAAATGTCCTACCCAGCAAAAAAAAAAAAAAAATCTAGCTCTTTCTTTGCTCCACACAATCGCTATTTCCTCCTCCTTGTCAATATTTAAATAATTCGCCTCCGTCAATGTTAGTTTTCCGGATAAGTACATTACAAGGTAATAACCCCATGTGACAACATTGCGGCTATAGCACAGTCACTGACATCAGTAGTTAACGTCAATTTTTTCGCCGAGTCCAAAATTTTAACAACTCCTTTGTTTACGAGTGTTTTATTTTTTAATTTCTCGAAAGCAACCTCCTGTCTTTTTGTCCATTGAAATTCGGTATTCTTCTTCCTTATTTTGTTAAATCGTTCCACTATATCGCGGTAGATATCTGTTATAGAAATTGGTTAATCACAAAAAAGATTCTGACTCTTATTTCTGGGTGCAGCTCTCTCTCAAATCTTACGAGTTTATCATCCAGCAATATACCATCTTTGGATATTTGATATCCTAAGTATGATTTTCCCAATTAAACTTGCATTTATCACGATTAATTGTCATACAGTCCTATTTAATTTTCTCAAACTTGCCCCGTTTTACTGTTTAGCGCTTCTTTTCTGCAAGCACCAATGCCAATATTGTCCTCATATACAATTATATTTTTAATCACCTCTAAAACATTTTCGATCGTTTTTTTGATTTTGTGTTTTAAATTTTTAACTCCAAACGTCCTTCTGTTTAATCCAATAATATGTTCATTTTGGTGACTTCTTGAAACTTGCTATCAATTGTTATCTGATTATATGCTGACTTGAAGTTAACTTTAGCAAATTATTTAATACCAGCAAACTCATGGTACGTTATTTCAGTGTTTGGCAGTGGCAATGAATCAGAACAGTTTTGGTGATTCACGCCAATCTTATAATTGCCACAAATTCTTAAATCTTCATTGTACTTGCATATCAGCACAGTGGATGAATCCTAACTGCTACCATCCTGGCTGACTTTTTCTAATATTCCTTGTTCCAACACATTTTCAGCTTAGTAACAACCAAGGGTAACATATGAGCATGAACTTTTCGGGCTTGAAAATACATTGGTTGATTGCTTTCTTTAAGCCGAATTCTCGTCTGTATCACTTTAATAATCCAGTATCCGCTTCTAGAATTCATGGAACTTATCAGCTTCGATGTATCCACTCTTCAATACCTAAAAGACCGTGAATTTTGATGTTTTCCACCCCTCAAAAAATACCCTTTGGTATGACAGGGAAGATATTACGGAATAAAAAAAGAGAAAGAGACTTAAAAAAAAAAGAAAAAAAAACATAAAAAATTTAGTGCCTTTGATTTATTTTAAAAAAAATTATCACATGTAGACACCATCCCTTCTTCCGACAGATTCCAAGGATTATGTCTGAAAATAATGTATCAATTTATATTTTCAAAAATATTCCTTTTTCAAGTCCGAACTTCTTTTTCTAAAGAGGGAAATAATTTTACCTTGCAAAATCAGTGTAGACAGATAACTCATTTTTAAGACTTTCTCTTAATCTCTCATCTCTGGATATGATTAAAAATTAGAAAAGTTTTATACACAACAATTAAATAAAATCCTTGCTGATAACTTTTATTTCGATTTTAATTTTTGCAAGTAGGTAAAAATGAAGCATAATAAAAGATCTTAAATAATTTGTAAAAAAGGAAATAATCTCATTACAGTCCAAATTGGGCCACAATTCCATTTATTATCTTTTTGAAGAATGCACAACTCCAAAGTATCTATTGTATCTGAACTATGTCTGGTTTTTAGGGGTCCTGAACTGGCATCTCCGTATTCAGAAATGATAAGCTAAGCTCCCTATGCAATAATGGATCTGAAATGTTTTTAAAGTCATTATAATTGCACATTTAAAGAAGATAAAAAATATTTGATTGCTATTTCAACTTTTCACATCATAAACGTTTAATTCATTTCAAATTTGTTTTCGTTTTCTTGACGTTCAACTGATGTTTTAAAAATACAAACGAAAAACTAACGTATTTAAACTTATTGTTTTAAATATACATTTCTGATATGCTTTAAGTTTGGGCATCAAATATCTCGGAATTTTGTTTACTGTCTAAGCCTAAGAATAACTTATCCTTGATGACTGGCATCACATCACGTACATTTGAGTAGCGAAATTAAACCTCCTTTAAGTTTTACAATTTAAAAAAGCATTGAAACTTATCCATCTAATCACGCAAGGGTTATTTAATGGAAACAGTTGTTACCTGCCTTCCGCCAGACAACTTGGCTAGATTCAAAGACCTTGTTGGTATCCAGATAATTTCAACTCCAGATTACCTGATACATATTGCTGATCTCGATCTTCTTAATAAACACGCCAGTCAGTTATGTGCCATGCATGATACACGTTAGGCGATCATGTACCTATCGATACATGACTGATGAGGCAGATTTTTTCTCGCGGTAGGTTGCCATTTCTTTCTGCAGTAGATCAGATGCCATCCAAGGCTATAGAACCCGGTCTGTACTGATATTTACCCATAGCTTGGGAAGAAAAAGTGCATTCATACCTTTCGCAAGGGAATTAACACGTAAGCGAATGTAATGGATTCAACCGGGAATTCGAGCTCGGTCCTCCGATTCAGTTAAGTGCCATGTGCGATACACTTTTAGGCGATCATGTATCTTTCGATACATGACTGATGAGGCAGATTTTTTTTTCTCGCAGTAGGTTGCCATTTCTTTTTGCAGTAGACCAGATGCCATCCAGGAATATAGAACCCGGTCTGTACTGCTATTTAACCATAGCTGGTGAGAAGAAGAGGATTCATATCTTTTCCAAGGGAATTCGAACTTGGCTCCAAGCCGCTATCAAATACTCCACCGTGCCTCTTGACTTATTACCAATATGACTGTTTCATTATTTAATTTTTCTTTTCCTTTCATTTTCCGATTTTTATTTCAGAAAAAGTTCTATAAAATTATTTTAAATAGAATTTTTGATGTCGCAGGAAATGAAACCAAAAAAAAAATCATCTTTATTAACTGAAATGAAATTTTGATACTTTAAATCAGGTGAACAAGTATTGGTACGGTCAGATTTTATTATCAAAGTCAATGTTTTCTCCTCGAAATTCGTGTTAACCAACCAATGTTGGTAAGTTTCGGCATATGAATTTCAGTCTATGTAAAATGAACATTCTTTCATATCAACATATTTAATTAATAATTAATCAAATAAAGGTAAAAATAAATAAACAAAAATAAATAAATAAATAAAGGTAAAAATAGATTACTTTACTATCCTGGTTTTATCCGAAATAAATACTGCAGTCTGCATAGTTCTTAGATATTTTCCAAATAAATCAATCTCTAGATAGAAGGATAAAGAGCATCACGAAAATATCTATAATTAAATAGAACGGTGTATGATCCAAGAAAATAGATTTCTTCTCCTAATTATAGACTCAAAGATTTGATTTTAATCGAATATGTGGATGCGTGTCAGAATTTAAAATTATCAAGAATCTATTTCAAGATGAATTTGTCCCATGTTTTGCTTAGATTATGAAAAATATATAAATAGAAAATACTAAAGTTAAGAAAAGCTTACTACTGAAATGTTGTGCAGTTGTTCTGACACATTAACAAAAGTAAAAGAAATGTTGAAACTTTCAGCGCAATAGCAAACATGTTGGTTTTGATAAACTGTAAGACTGAACACACATTAAATGATTTTTGTAAAAAGGAATTTGAAAATTGCAAATCTATGGTGCGATATGTTTCAGGTAGTGAAAGAATGGACTAAAACTTAGCCTGCCTCCACTTTGTTTAATAATTGGAAGGGGTTGACTTCCTCACAGCCACAGTACTGAAGATAACTTGATGACTTTTAGGTATCTGACCAATTTGGTTCGACACAAGAATTTTCTTTATCAGAACAAGAGTTTAATATATATACACTTTATATGCCTACCTTCTATATGAAGTGAAATGTTTGGGCCCAAAATGAAAGACGTAATACAGTGGCGAGAGATCTTGTGGTGTAGGGAAACTTTGAATATTACATTTTAGAAAAGACTTTATAAATTAACTGTATGTACATTCTGGTTTTCGGGGAGCCTAGTCACAACTCTGGTTGCACGCGATGATTAAATTTGAATAAAAATGTATTTTAACGAGTGAAGTAATTTTCAATCTTTGCAGTTTTATGGGTTAACATATTTGAGATGTAAGGTGTGCGAATGTAAATTACAATCGTAAATTTTTAGGTTAGTTTCGCATTTTACCAACATGACAAATTTAATGCGTATCACCACCAATAAGAAAGTTCACATCTATTCAGTTTTAAACTATGTATTAACAAAAACTTATTTTCCATATACAAGTAAATTGTTTGAAAACGAAAGATGTGCTACAAATCAGGCAACTGATAAATTAACGCAATTTGAAAACTTAATTTGTGCACTATATATTGTTGAAACATAATAAAATATCGAACGGTTTAAATATTCGTAATCATTTAAAATACATTGTATAATAATTGTTGAAACTAAAATAATTTTCACTCACCATTTACGATATTCCGACACAGAAATCTTTTATCGGTAAACTCTAATATTCCTTCTTAGGTGGTACTTCAAAGAGCTAATGAGTGTAACAAAGAAAATAACATGAACCAGCAAAGAACCTCCCGTCAAGAGTTGAGTTTTTACGTGTGGATATTAGCGAATTGAAGCCAAGTGTGATTTTTTAAAATCTTTGTTAGTGGTTTGAACTTTTTACCCCTTCCATCTTTTTTTTTTTTAGTTTTGTTTTCCGCTTCAAGCCGCATACCATTTTTTTTCTATTTGACTTACTTTTTAATTTTTTAGTCAAATTCTAATTTTCACCCTCCTCCCACTTTAGTTTCTGGCTTTTTTAAGCAGAACTTTCATTTTTTGGTTTGTCTTATTTTCTTTTTCTTATTCTTTTTGCGTTTTTACGTGTGACTTGTTTTTTGGCATAGCCAAGATTTGTTGAATTTTATTTGGTTTCTTGGCCCGTTTTTCTTGAGTTTTGTTGTAATGCAAATTAAAGAAAAGAAAATTACATTAACAGCACTAAGGTCGTGCTGCTAATGAGGGACTCTGAAAAATCACCGCCGGTAAAGAAACGGACCGGGCTGAAAACGGGCTAAAGAAAAGCCGCACCCTGTTTTTCTTGCGAGTTTTAGTACGTCGATTAGGAGTGGAGAGTTGCCAGCATCGGATTTGCCAATAATGGCAAATCCAACGCCGATAAGATCTCCAACGGACGCACAGGAATAATTGATTTCCCGTACAACTAACCATTAGTATGGGTTGCTTGCCAGAATTGAACATGTAACAGCAAGTCCATTTTTTCTCAGACATACCGCTACCTTATAGATTTTTATTGACTTATAAACATAATGTTTGTTGGCATGGTCTGTTGTAAGAAAAATGTAACATAGCCGCGAGTCTGGCACGATCCTACAATCAGAGATTTCGTGGGTAGAGATCTTACCACTGAACCATTATCGCCGCCTTACAAATTCTTACCTAATAATTGAACTTGAAGTGGGGACTCTTTGGAATTGAAACCGCAAACTATGAGTCTGATTAACTTCGCCTCGGAACATATTAATCCTCATTTCAACTTTGACATTCACTAGGAAATTATTTCTAAATAGAATGATGAAAATTCATATTTGTTTCAAAGGTATATTTATTCTTAAGACTTTTTAAACCAGCCAACCAAAGTCTCGAAGTTTTATTATTGTTATGTAATTATTTTGAATTTAACTTCGACGTGTCAAAATATTCCCGCCGCTTCTGGGGTCTGGGGTTAATTTTTTTTAAGGATATAGTTTATATGGTTAACTGGTTATTGCACTTCTGTATTTTGAACATGGCCCGTTTAGACCGTTACAAAGTTAAAGTTATCATTTCTAATCGAATAGTAAGGATTACATGGGTCATTTATTGATTTATTAGCTAGCAGGTTTGAAAAGGCGGGTACAAAAATGACTGATGACGTGCGGACAGGGGCGAATTCGACATGATCTTCTGTACTTGGCCCTATCAAACCAAATCCTTGGAGAAATGGAAGGACTGAGACATTCCTCACAATTTAATACCAATTTTGAAGAGATTTCATCCACTGTAAAAAAATTACAAAGAAGTGAATTCTGAGCGATCCCCCAGTTTTGGACCGCAAGAAATTCCAACAAATTCACTAGCACAAGATACCGCATTTTCGAATGTCACTCCTTCCCTACACAAGAGACTGAAATGATTCATTGACTCAAGGATTAAGCAGGAAATTCTGCAGAAACTGATATCAATTTCATAAGGATTCCCTGGAGAGGAAAAGTTCAAATGCGATCTCATCGAGAAAACTGCTTTTCCGACACCGTAATTTGTCAACGGGCACAGCAGCGACACGGTCGAAGCTGAACTTTGCCCTATAAAACCAAATGGAAAATCATTCTAGACATGGATGGACTGAGAAATTCCACACAATTTAATGCCAATTTTGAAGAGATTTCAGTTAATGTAAAAAAGTTCTAAAGAAGTGAAAGTTGAGTGATCTCTCAGTTTCGGTCTGCATGAAAATTCCAACAAATTCACTAGCACAAGGTCCCCTATCATCGAAGGTCAATTGTCCCTACACAAGAGAGTTAAATAATTCTTTGATGCATAGTTTACGCAGGAAATACTGCACAATCTGATATCAATTTCATGAGAATTCCCTGGAGAGGAAAAAGTTGAAATGCGATCTCATCGAGCAAACCGCTTCTCGGACACCATAAATTGCAAGGAGTCACAGCAGAGACAAGGTCGAAGTATTACTTTGCTTATAAAACCAAATAAAAAAAAACATGTAGACATGGATATACTGAGATAGTTGGCACATTTTAATATCAAATTT
This sequence comes from Acanthosepion lycidas, assembly GCA_963932145.1. Lineage (NCBI taxonomy): Eukaryota > Metazoa > Mollusca > Cephalopoda > Sepiida > Sepiidae > Acanthosepion > Acanthosepion lycidas. The sequence continues at coordinate 782,791 of OZ010589.1, read as the reverse complement.
GAAGATATTTCAGCTAAAAAATTATAAAGGAGTGAAATGTGAGTGTTCCCCCGGTTTACGTACACATGAAAATTCCAACAAATTCACTAGCACAAGGGCCTGTATAGTCGAAGGTTACTCCCTCCCTACACAAGCGACTGAAATAATTCTTTAACACATGGATTCAGCAGGAAATTCCTCACAATTTGATACCTATTTCATGAAGATCGCCTAGAGAGGACAAAGTTAGAGGCTTCCATTATTACTAGGGCCTAAAACTGCAATGTTCGATGCCTTGATTTAAGGCATATGTCTTGCACGAAAAGGACTGCAATTGCTTTTTTCTTTTCTTATGCATCAAACTGTAGAGGAATCAATAATAAAATGTGTACAAATAAAAAATTTTGGAAATTTGCATTTTTGAGGCTTCTATTACTACTAGGGCCTTAAACTGCAATGTTCGATGTGTGATTTAAGGGATATGTCTTGCCCGAAAAGGACTGCAGTTGTTTTTTTTTTCTTTTCTTATGCATCAAACTGTAGAGGAATCAATAATAAAATGTGTACAAATAAAAAATTTTGGAAATTTGCATTTTTGAGGCTTCAATTACTACTAGGGCCTTAAACTGCAATGTTCGATGTGTGATTTAAGGCATATGACTTGCACGACAAGTACTGTAATTGCTTTTTTTTTCTAATGCATCAAACTGTATAGGAATCAATGATAACATGTGTACAAATAAGAAATTATGGAAATTGGCATTTTTGAGGCTTCTATTACTAGTAGGGACTAAAACTGCAATGTTCGATGTTTGATTTAAGGCATATGTCTTGCACGAAATGGACTGCAATTGCTTTTTTCTTTTCTTATGCATCAAACTCTATAGGAATCAATAATAACATCTGTACAAACAAGAAATTTTGGAAATTGTCTTTTTCTGTCTTCTATTATTACTAGGGCCTAAAACTGATTTAAGTCTGATTTAAAACTGATTCGATGTCTGATTTAAGGTATATGTCTTGCACGAAAAGGACTGCAATTGCTTTTTTCTTTTCTCATGCATCAAACTGTATAGGAATAAATAATAAAATGTGTACACATAGAAATGCCAATTTCCAAAATGTTTTGAGTCTTCTATTACTACTAGGGCCTAAAACTGCAATATTCAATGTATAATTTAAGGCATATGTCTTGCGCGAAAAGGACTCCAATGCCTTTTTCTTTCCTAATGCATCAAACTGTATAAGAATCAATAATAAAATGTGTACAAATAAGAAATTTTGGAAATAGACATTTTTGAGGCTTCTATTACTACTAGGGCCTAAAACTGCAATGTTCGATGTCTGATTTAAGGCATATATCGTGTACGAAAATTACTGCAATTGCAAATTTTTTTCTCATGCATCAAACTGTATAGGAATCAAAAATAAAATGTGTAACAATAACAAATTTTGGAAATTGTCATTTTTGAGTCTTCTATTACTACTACGGCCTAAAACTACAATGTTCAATGTTTGATTTAAGGCATATGTCTTGCACGAAATGGACTGCAATTGCTTTTCCCTTTTCTTATGCATCAAACTCTATAGGAATCAATAATAAAATGTGTACAAATAAGAAATTTTGGAAATTGTCTTTTTCTGTCTTCTATTACTACTAGGGGCTAAAACTGCAATGTTCGATGCCTGATTTAAGGCATATCTCTTGCACGAAATGGACAGCAATTGCTTTTTTCTTTTGTTATGCATCAAACTGTAAAGGAATCAATAATAAAATGTGTAAAAAAAAATATTTTAGAAATTGGCATTTTTGAGGGTTCTAGTACTACTAGGCCCTAAAACTACAATGTTCGATGATTGATTTAAGTCATATGTTTTCCACGAAAAGGACTTCAATTGCTTTTTTCTTTTCTTATGCACCAAACCGTATAGGAGACAATAATAAAATGTGTACAAATAAGAAATTTTGGAAATTGGAATTTTTGAGGCTTCTATTACTACTAGGGCCTAAAACTGCAATGTTCGATGTCTGATTTAAGGTATATGTCTTGTACGAAAAGGACAGCAATAGCCTTTTTCTTTTCTTATGCATCAAACTGTATAGGAATCAATAATAAAATTTTTTTAAAATAAGAAATTATGGAAATTGGCATTTCTGAGGCTTCTATTACTTGTATGGTCTTAAAGTGCAATGTTCGATGTCTGATTTATGCCATATTTCTTGCACAAACAGGACTGGAATTGCTTTTTTCTTTTTTTATTCATCAAACTGTATAGGAATCAATAACAAAATGTGTACAAAAAACATTTTGGAAATTGATATTTTTGTGGCTTCTATTACTAGTAGGGATTAAAACTGCAATGTTCGATGTCAGATTTAAAGCATATGTCTTGCACAAAAAGGACTGCAATTGCTTTTTTCTTTTCTTATGCATCAAACTCTATAGGAATCAGTAACAAAATGTGTACAAATAAGAAATTTTGGAAATTAGCATTTTTGAGGCTACTATTACTACTAGGGCCTAAAACTGCAATGTTCAATGTCAGATTTAAGGCATATATCTTGCACGGAAAGGACAGCAATTGCTTTTTTCTTTTCTAATTCATCAAACTGTATAGGAATCAATAATAAAATGTGTACAAATAAAAAATCTTGGAAATTGGCATTTCTGAGGCTTCTAGGGCCTAAAACTGCATTGTTCGAAGTCTTAAAAAGATTTAATTCATATGTCTAGCACGAAAAGGAATGCAATTGCTTTTTTCTTTTCTCATGCATCAAACTCTATAGGAATAAATAGTAAAATGTGTACAAATAAAAAAAATTGGAAATTGGCATTTTAAGGCTTCTATTACAATTTATAAAGCACTGAATTGGGGGAGGACCCCAGTTTTGGTCCGCATGAAAATTCCAACAAATTCACTAACGCTAGGTCCTGAATTGTCGAAGGTCACTCCCTCCCTACACAAGCGACTGAAATAATTCTTTGACCGATGGAGTCAGCAGGAAATTCCCCAAAATCTGACATCTATGTCATGAGGATCCCCTAGAGAGGAAAAAGTTGAAATGCGATCTCCTCCAGCAAACCGCTTTTCAGACACCGTAAATTGCCAACGGTGACAGCAGCGACATGGTCGAAACTGCATTTTCCTGCCTAAAAGCGAATGAAAAATGGCTACAGCCATGCACAGAGTGAGAGATTCCGCACAATTTACTCCCAATTTTGAAGAGATTTCATCTACTGGAAAAAAGTTATAAAGAAGTTAAATGTGAGTGATCCTCCTGTTTTGGTCTGCCTGAAATTTCCAACAAATTCGCTAACACAAGGCCCCGTATCATTGAAGGTCACTTTCTCCCCACACAAGTGACTGAAATAATTCTTTGACCCATGGAGTAAGCAGGAAATTCCACACAATGATATCTATTTCATGAGGATTCCCTAGAGAGGACAAAGTGGAAATGTGATCTCATCGAGCCAACCTTAAATTGCCAACTTTCACAGCAGCGACATTGTCGAAGGTGCACGTTTCCCTATAAATCTGAATTAAATATCCTTGTATAAGTGGATGTATTGATAAATTTCCTACAATACTAATTTTGTAAATATTTCATTTAATGGAAAAAAATTAAAAAGAATTGAAACTTTACTGATCCCCCAGTTTTGGGCCGTATTAAAATTCTATCAAATCCCTTATCAGAAGTCCTATTGAAACGCCTGAAAAAAATTTTTTTCAACATGGATTAAGCAAGTAATTCCCTAACATTTGATATCAATTTCATAACTATTCTATAGACGCGAAAAAGTTGAAATCCGGAGTCCTCAATCAAACCGGTTTTTGGATGCCGTAAATTTTCAAAGAATGCACCAAAGACATGGTTGCACCTCCAGTTTGCTCTATTCAACAAAATGTATAATCTTTGTAGACATGGATTAATTAACAAATATCCTACAATTTAATACTAATTTTTAAATTATTTCATTCAATGTAAAAAAATAAAAAGTGAAATATGACTGATCCCCCACTTTTGGGCTGTACTAAAAATTCCCACAAATCCCCTAACAAGTTGCCACTTCATCCAATCCGACGTTGTCCTTATTCAACTGACCGAAAAAAAATTTTAACCCTGGTTTAAGGAAAATATCCATCACATTTGATATCAATTTTATAAGTATTCTATAGAAACGAAAAAGTGGTATTCCAGATTCATCGAGCAAACCGTTATTTGTATGCCTTTAATTTTCAAAGTAGACGACAGAAATCATATGACTGGGATTTCCATGAAAAAGATTGTGGGCAGAAAATGGGTGATCATTATATATTTCTCTTCTGTTTCCTATTTATATTTATATTTTACTTCCTCAATTTAGCATTATGGACAGGGAAAGACCTAATCTAAGATCTGCAAAAAAATATTTTGCCATCAAATTCATACCGTGATCGTAGCATGCATGGACTTGACTCATATGACTGGGATTTCCATGAAAAAGATTGTGGGCAGAAAATGGGTGATCACTGTACATTTCTCTTCAGTTTCCTATTTATATTTCTATTTTACTTCCTCAATTTAGCATTATGGACAGGGAAAGACCTAATCTAAAATCTGAAAAAAATATTTTGCCTTCAAATTCATAGCGTGATCGTAGCATGCATGGACTCGACTCATATGACTGGGATTTCCATGAAAAAGAGTGTGGGCAGAAAATGGGTGATCACTGTACATTTCACATATGTTTCCTATTTATATTTATATTTTACTTCCTCAATTTAGCATTATGGACAAGGAAAGACCTAATCTAATAACTGCAAAAAAATATTTTGCCTTCAAATTCATACCGTGATCGTAGCATGCATGGACTCGACTCATATGACTGGGATTTCCATGAAAAAGATTGTGGGCAGAAAATGGGTGATCACTGTACATTTCTCTTCTGTTTACTATTTATATTTATATTTTACTTCCTCAATTTAGCATTATGGACAGGGAAATACCTAATCTAAGATCTGCAAAAAAATATTTTGCCTTCAAATTCATAACGTGATCGAAGCATGCATGGACTCGACTAATATGACTGGGATTTCCATGAAAAAGATTGTGGGCAGAAAATGGGTGATCACTGTACATTTCTCTTCTGTTTCCTATTTATATTTCTATTTTACTTCGTCAATTTAGCATTATGGACAGGGAAAGACCTAATCTAAAATCTGCAAAAAAATATTTTGCCTTCAAATTCATATCCTGATCGTATCATGCATGGACTCGACTCATATGACTGGGATTTCCATTAAAAAGATTGTGGGCACAAAATCGGTGATCACTGTATATTTCTCTTCTGTTTCCCATTACTATTTCTATATTCATTCCTCAATTTGGCATTATGGACTGGGAATGACCTAATCTAAGATCTGCAAAAAATAATTTGCCTTCAAATTCATACCGTGATCGTAGCATGCATGGACTCGACTCATATGACTGAGATTTCCATGAAAAAGATTGTGGGCAGAAAATGGGAGATCACTGTACATTTCTCTTCTGTTTCCTATGTATATTTCTATTTTACTTCCTACATTTAGCATTATGGAGAGGGAAAGACCTAATCTAAGATCTGCAAAAAAATATTTTGCCTTCAAATTAATACCGTGATCGTAACATGCATAGACTCAACTAATATTGCTGGTATTTCCATCAAAAAATTCTGGGCAGAAAATGGGTGATCACTGTATATTTCTCTTCTGTTTCCTATTTATATTTATATTTTTCTTCCTCAATTTAGCATTATGGACAGGGAAAAACCTAATCTAAAATCTGCAAAAAAATATATTGCCTTCAAATTCATACCGTGATCGTAGCATGCATGGACTAGTCTCATATGCCTGGCATTTCCATGAAAAAGATTGTGGGCAGAAAATGGCTGATCACTGAACATTTCTCTTCTGTTTCCTATCTATATTTATATATTACTTCCTTAATTTAGCATTATGGAAAGGGAAAGACGTAACCTAAAATCTGCAAAAAAATATTTTTCCTTCAAATTCAGAGCATGATCGTAGCATGCATGGTCTCGACTCATATGACTGGGATTTCAATGAAAAAGATTGTGGGTACAAAATGGGTGATCACTGTACATTTCTCTTCTGTTTCCTATTTATATTTATATTTTACTTCCTTAATTTAGCATTATGGACACGGAAAGACCTAATATAAGATCTGCAAAAAAATATTTTGCCTTCAAATTCATACCGTGATCGTAGCATGCATAGACAGGACTCATATGACTGGGATTTCCATGAAAAATAAATGTGGGCAGAAAAAAGGTGATCGCTCTACATTTCTCTTCTGTTTCCTTTTTATATTTCTATTTTACTTCCTTAATTTAGCATTATGGACAGGGAATGACCTCATCTAAAATCTGCACAAAATTATTTGGCTTTCAAATTCATACCGTGATCGTAGCATGCATGGACTCGACTCATATGACTGGGATTTCCATGAAAAAGATTCTAGGCACAAAATGGGTGATCACTGTACATTTCTCTTCTATTTCCTATTACTATTTCTATTTTACTTCCTCAATTTATCATTTTGGACTGGGAAAGACCTAATCTAATATCTGCAAAAAAAAATTTGCCTTCAAATTCATACCGTTATTGTAGCATGCATGGACTCGACTCATATGACTGGGATTTCCATGAAAAACATTGTGGGCACAAAATGGGTGATCACTGTACATTTCTCTTCTGTTTCCTATTTATATTTATATATTTTTCCTTAATTTAGCATTATGGACAGGGAAAGACCTAATCTAAGATCTGCCAAAAAATGTTTTGACTTCAAATTCATACCGTGATCGTAGCATGCATGGACTCGACTCATATGACTGGGATTTCCATGAAAAAGATTGTGGGCACAAAATGGGTGATCACTGTACATTTCTCTTCTGTTTCCTATTTCTATTTCTATTTTACTTCATAATTTAGCATTATGGACAGGGAAAATCTCAATCTAAGATCTGAAAAAAAATATTTTGCCTTGAAATTCATACCGTGATCGTAGCATGCATGGACTCGACTCATATGACTGGGATTTCCAGGAAAGAGATTGTGGGCACAGAATTGGAGATCACTGTTTATTTCTCTTCTGTTTCCTATTACTATTTCTATTTTACTTCCTCAATTTAGCGTAATGGATTGGGAAAGCCCTAATCTAAAATCTGCAAAAAAATATTTTGCCTTCAAATTCATACCGTGATTGTAGCATACATAGATTCGACTCATATGACTGTGATTTCCATGAAAAAGATAGTGGGCAGAAAATGGGTGATCAGTGTACATTTCTCTTCTGTTTCCTATTTATATTTATATTTTACTTCCATAATTTAGCATTATGGACAGGGAAAGACCTAATCTAAGATCTTCAAAAAAATATTTTGCCTTCAAATTCATACCGTGATCGTAGTATGCATGGACTCGACTCATATGACTGGGATTTCCATGAAAAAGGTTGTGTGCACAAAATGGGTGATCACTGTATATTTCTCTTCTGTTTCCTATTACTATTTCTATTTTACTTCTTCAATTTAGCATTATGGACAGGGAAAGATCTAATCTAAGAACTGCAAAAAAATATTTTGCCTTCAAATTCATATCGTAATCGTAGCATGCATGGACTCGAATCATATGACTAGGATTTCCATGAAAAAGATTGTGGGCAGAAAATGACATGATCACGGAATATTTCTCTTATGTTTCCTATTTATATTTATATTTTACATGTTAATTTAGCATTATGCACAGGGAAAGACCTAATCATCATGCAAAAAAAATTTTGCCTTCAAATTCATGCCACGATCGTAGCATGCATGGACTCGACTCATATGACTGGGATTTCCATGAAAAAGATTGTGGGCAGAAAATGTGTGATCACTGTACATTTCTCTTCTGTTTCCTATTTATATTTCTTTTTTACTTCCTTAATTTAGCATTATGGACAGGGAAAGACCTCATCTAATATCTGCAAAAGAATATTTTGCCTTCAAATTCATACCCTGATCGTAGCATGCATGGAATCGACTCAAATGACTGGCATTTCTATGAAAAAGATTGTGCGCAGAAAATGAGTGATCACTGTACGTTTCTGTTTTGTTTCCTATTTATATTTCTATTTTACTTCCTTAATTTAGCATTATGGAGAGGGAAAGACCTAATCTAAAATCTGCACAAAAAAAAAAATTGCCTTCAAATTCATACCGTGATCGTAGCATGCATGGACTCGACTCATATGACTGGGATTTCCATGAAAAAGATTGTAGGCAGAAATTAGGTGATCACTGAACATTTCTCTTCTGTTTACTATTTATATTTATATTTTACTTCCTCAATTTAGCATTATGGACAGGGAAAGTCCTAATCTAAAATCTGCAAAACAAAATTTTGCCTTCAAATTCATACCGTGATCTCTAGCATGCATGGACTTGACTCATATGACTGGGATTCCATGAAAAAGATTGTGGGCAGAAAATGGATCACTGTACATTTCTCTTCTGTTTCCTATTTATATTTCTATTTTACTTCCTTAATTAAGCATTATGGTCAGGGCAAGGTCTAATCTAAGATCTGCAAAAAAATATTTTGCCTTCAAATTCATACCGTGATCGTAGCATGCATGAAGTCGACTCATATGACTGGGATTTCCATGAAAAAGATTGTGGGCAGAAAATGGGTGATCCCTGAATATTTCTCTTCTGTTTCCTATTCATATTTTATTTTACTTCCTCAATTTAGCATTATGGACAGGGAAAGACCGAATATAAGCTTTGCAAAAAAATATTTGTCCTTCAAATTCATACCGTGATCGTAGCATGCATGGACTTGACTCATATGACTGGGATTTCCATGAAAAAGATTGTGGGCAGAAAATGAGTGATCACTGTACATTTCCATCAGTTTCTTATTTATATTTATATTTTACCTCCTCAATTTAGCATTATGGACAGGGAAAGACCTAATCTAAAATCTGCACAAAAATATTTTGCCTTCAAATTCATAGCGTGATCGTAGCATGCATGGACTCGACTCATATGAATGGGATTTCCATGAAAAAGATTGTGGGCAGAAAATGGCTGATCACTGTACATTTCTCTTATGTTTCCTATTTATATTTTACTTCCTTAATTTAGCATTATGGACAGGGAAAGACCTAATCTAAGATCTGCAAAAAAATATTTGGCCTTCAAATTTATACCGTGATCGTAGCATGCATGGACTCGAATCATATGACTGGGATTTCCATGAAAAAGATTGTGGGCAGAAAATGGGTGATCACTGTACATTTCTCTACTGTTTCCTATTTATATTTATATTTTACTTCCTCAATTTAGCATTATGGACAGGGAAAAAACTAATCTAAGATCTGCAAAAATATATTTTGCCTTCAAATTCATACCGTGATTGTATCATACACGGATTCGACTCATATGACTGGGATTTCCATGAAAAATATAGTGGGCAGAAAATGGGTGATCAGTGTACATTTCTCTACTGTTTCCTATTTATATTTATATTTACTCTGTAATTTAGCATTATGGACAGTGAAAGACGTAATCTAAAATCTGCACAAAAATATTTTGCCTTCAAAATCATACTGTCATCGTAGCATGCATGGACTCGACTCATATGAATGGGATTTCCATGAAAAAGATTGTGGGCAGAAAATGGGTGATCACTGTACATTTCTCTTCTGTTTCCTTTTTATATTTCTCTTTTACTTCCTTAATTTAGCATTATGGACAGAGAAAGATTTAATCTAATATCTGCAAAAAAATATTTTGCCTTCAAATTCATGCCGTGATCGTAGCATGCATTGACACTACTCATATGACTGGGATTTCCATGAAAAAGATTGTGGGCAGAAAAGGGGTGATCACTGTACATTTCTATTCTGTTTCCTATTTATATTTCTATTTTACTTCCTTAATTTAGCATTATGGACAGGAAAAACCTAATCTAAAATCTGCAAAAAAATATTTTGCCTTCAAATTCATACCGTGATCGTAGCATGCATGGACTCGACTCATATGACTGGGATTTCCATGAAAAAGATTGTGGGCAGAAAATGGGTGATCACTGTACATTTCTCTTCTGTTTCCTATTTATATTTATATTTTACTTCCTCAAGTTAGCATTATGGACAGGGAAAGACCTAATCGAAAATCTGCAAAAAAAAATTTTGCCTTCAAATCCATACCGTGATCGTAGCATGCATGGACTCGACTCATATGACTGGGATTTCCATGAAAAAGATTGTGGGCAGAAAATGGGTGATCACTGTACATTTCTCTTCTGTTTCCTATTTATTTTTCTATTTTACTTCCTCAATTTAGCATTACGTACAGAGAAAGACCTAATCTAAGATCTGCAAAAAAATATTTTGCCTTCAAATTCATACCCTGATCGTAGCATGCATGGACTCGACTCATATGACTGGGATTTCCATAAAAAAGATTGTGAGCAGAAAATGGGTGATCACTGTACATTTCTCTTCTGTTTCCTATTTATATTTATATTTTAATTCCTTAATTTAGCATTATGGACAGGGAAAGATTTAATCCAAGATCTGCAAAAAATATTTTCCCTTCAAATTGATGCCGTGATCGTAGCATGCATGGACTCGACTCAAATGACTGGGATTTCAATGAAAAAGATTGTGGGCCGAAAATGGGTGATCACTGTACATTTCTCTTCTGTTTCCTATTTATATTTCTATTTTACTTCCTTAATTTAGCATTATGGACAGGGAAAGATTTAATCTAATATCTGCAAAAAAAATATTTTGCCTTCAAATTCATGCCGTGATTGTAGCATGCATGGACTCGACTCATATGACTGGGAATTCCATGAAAAATATTGTGGGCAAAAAATGACGTGATCACTGTACATTTCTCTTCTGTTTCCTATTTATATTCATATTTTACTTCCTCAATTTAGCATTATGGACAGGGAAAGACCTAATCTAATATCTACAAAAAAATATTTTGCCTTCAAATTCATAGCATGATCGTAGCATGCATGGACTCCACTCATATGACTGGGATTTCCATGAAAAAGATTGTGGGCCGAAAATGGGTGATCACTGTACATTTCTCTTCTGTTTCCTATTTATTTTTCTATTTTACTTCCTCAATTTAGCATTACGTACAGAGAAAGACCTAATCTAAGATCTGCAAAAAAATATTTTGCCTTCAAATTCATACCCTGATCGTAGCATGCATGGACTCGACTCATATGACTGGGATTTCCATAAAAAAGATTGCGAGCAGAAAATGGGTGATCACTGTACATTTCTCTTCTGTTTCCTATTTATATTTATATTTTACTTCCTTAATTTAGCATTATGGACAGGGAAAGATTTAATCCAAGATCTGCAAAAAATATTTTCCCTTCAAATTAATGCCGTGATCGTAACATGCATGGACTCGACTCATATGACTAGGATTTCAATGAAAAAGATTGTGAGCAGAAAATGGGTGATCACTGCACATTTCTCTTCTATTTCCTATTTATATTTTACTTCCTTAATTTAGCATTATGGACAGGGAAAGATTTAATCCAAGATCTGCAAAAAATATTTTCCCTTCAAATTAATGCCGTGATCGTAGCATGCATGGACTCGACTCATATGACTGGGATTGCCATAAAAAAGATTGTGAGCAGAAAATGGGTGATCACTGTACATTTCTCTGATGTTTCCTATTTATATTTCCATTTTACTTCCTCAATTTAGCATTATGGACAGGGAAAGACCTAATCGAAAATCTGCAAAAAAATATATTGCCTTCATATTCATACCATGTTCGTAGCATGCATGGACTCGACTCAGATGACTGGCATTTCCATGAAAAAGATTGTGGGCAGAAAATGAGTGATCACTGTACATTTCTGTTTTGTTTCTTATTTATATTTATATTTTACTTTCTCAATTTAGCATTATGGACAGGAAAAGACCTAATCTAAGATCTGCAAAAAAATATTTGTCCTTCATATTAATACCGTGATCGTAGGATGCATGGACTTGACTCATATGACTGGGATTTCCATGAAAAAGATTGTGGGCAGAAAATGGGTGATCACTGTACATTTCCATCAGTTTCTTATTTATATTTCTATTTTACCTCCTCAATTTAGCAATATGGACAGTGAAAGACCTAATCTAAGATCTGCACAAAAATATTTTGCTTCAAATTAATACCGTGATCGTAGCATGCATGCACTCGACTCATACGACTGGGATTTCCATGAAAAAGATTGTGGACCGAAAATGGGTGATCACTGTACATTTCTCTTCTGTTTCCTATTTATATTTCTATTTTACCTCCTCAATTTAGCATTATGGACAGGGAAAGAACTAATCTAAAATCTGCACAAAAATATTTTTCCTTCAAATTCATACCGTGATCGTAGCATGCATGGACTCGACTCATATGACTGGGATTTCCGTGAAAAAAGGTTGTGGACCGAAAATGGGTGATCACTGTACATTTCTCTTCTGTTTCCTATTTTTATTTCTATCTTACCTCCTCAATTTAGCATTATGGACAGGGAAAGACCTAATCTAAAATCTGCACAAAAATATTTTGCCTTCAAATTCATACCGTGATCATAGCTTGCATGGACTCGACTCATATGACTGGGATTTCCATGAAAAAGATTTTGGGCCGAAAATGGGTGATCACTGTACATTTCTCTTCTGTTTCCTATTTATATTTCTATTTTACCTCCTCAATTTAGCATTATGGACAGGGAAAGACCTAATCTAAGATCTGGACAAAAATATTTTGCCTTCAAATTCATACCGTGATCGTAGCATGCATGGACTCGACTCATATGACTGGGATTTCCATGAAAAAGATTGTGGGCCGAAAATGGGTGATCACTGTACATTTCTCTTCTGTTTCCTATTTATATTTCTATTTTACCTCCTCAATTTAGCATTATGGACAGGGAAAGATCTAATCTAAGTTCTGCAAAAAATATTTTGCCTTCAAATTCATACCGTGATCGTAGCATGCGTGGACTCGACTCATATGACTGGGATTTCCATGCAAAAGATTGTGGACCGAAAATGGGTGATCACTGTACATTTCTCTTCTGTTTCCTATTTATATTTCTATTTTACCTTCTCAATTTAGCATTATGGAGAGGGAAAGACCTAATCTAAAATCTGCACTAAAATATTTTGCCTTCAAGTTCATACCGTGACCGTAGCATGAATGGACTCGACTCATATGACTGGGATTTCCATGAAAAAGATTGTGGGCCGAAATTGGTGATCACTGTACATTTCTCTTCTGTTTCCTATTTATATTTATATTTTACCTCCTCAATTTAGCATTATGGACAGGGAAAGACATTATCTAAGCTCTGCACACAAATATTTTGCCTTCAAATTCATACCGTGATCGTAGCATGCATGGACTCGACTCATATGACTGGGATTTCCATGAAAAAGATTGTGGGCCGAAAATGGGTGATCACTGTACATTTCTCTTCTGTTTCCTATTTATATTTCTATTTTACCTCCTCAATTTAGCATTATGGACAGGGAAAGATCTAATCTAAGATCTGCAAAAAAATATTTTGCCTTCAAATTCATACCGTGATCGTAGCATGCATGGACTCGACTCATATGACTGGGATTTCCTTGCAAAAGATTGTGGACCAAAAATGGGTGATCACTGTACATTTCTCTTCTGTTTCCTATTTATATTTCTATTTTACCTTCTCAATTTAGCATTATGGACAGGGAAAGACCTAATCTAAAATCTGCACTAAAATATTTTGCCTTCAAGTTCATACCGTGACCGTAGCATGAATGGACTCGACTCATATGACTGGGATTTCCATGAAAAAGATTGTGGGCCGAAATTGGTGATCACTGTACATTTCTCTTCTGTTTCCTATTTATATTTATATTTTACCTCCTCAATTTAGCATTATGGACAGGGAAAGACATTATCTAAGCTCTGCACACAAATATTTTGCCTTCAAATTCATACCGTGATCGTAGCATGCATGGACTCGACTCATATGACTGTATTTTTCCATGAAAAAGATTGTGGGCAGAAAATGGGTGATCACTGTACATTTCTCTTCTGTTTCCTATTTATATTTATATTTTACCTACTCAATTTAGCATTATGGACAGGGAAAGACCTAATCTAAGATCTGGACAAAAATATTTTGCCTTCAAATTCATACCGTGATCGTAGCATGCATGGACTCGACTCATATGACTGGGATTTCCATGAAAAAGATTGTGGGCCGAAAATGGGTGATCACTGTACATTTCTCTTCTGTTTCCTATTTATATTTCTATTTTACCTCCTCAATTTAGCATTATGGACAGGGAAAGATCTAATCTAAGTTCTGCAAAAAATATTTTGCCTTCAAATTCATACCGTGATCGTAGCATGCGTGGACTCGACTCATATGACTGGGATTTCCATGCAAAAGATTGTGGACCGAAAATGGGTGATCACTGTACATTTCTCTTCTGTTTCCTATTTATATTTCTATTTTACCTTCTCAATTTAGCATTATGGAGAGGGAAAGACCTAATCTAAAATCTGCACTAAAATATTTTGCCTTCAAGTTCATACCGTGACCGTAGCATGAATGGACTCGACTCATATGACTGGGATTTCCATGAAAAAGATTGTGGGCCGAAATTGGTGATCACTGTACATTTCTCTTCTGTTTCCTATTTATATTTATATTTTACCTCCTCAATTTAGCATTATGGACAGGGAAAGACATTATCTAAGCTCTGCACACAAATATTTTGCCTTCAAATTCATACCGTGATCGTAGCATGCATGGACTCGACTCATATGACTGGGATTTCCATGAAAAAGATTGTGGGCCGAAAATGGGTGATCACTGTACATTTCTCTTCTGTTTCCTATTTATATTTCTATTTTACCTCCTCAATTTAGCATTATGGACAGGGAAAGATCTAATCTAAGATCTGCAAAAAAATATTTTGCCTTCAAATTCATACCGTGATCGTAGCATGCATGGACTCGACTCATATGACTGGGATTTCCTTGCAAAAGATTGTGGACCAAAAATGGGTGATCACTGTACATTTCTCTTCTGTTTCCTATTTATATTTCTATTTTACCTTCTCAATTTAGCATTATGGACAGGGAAAGACCTAATCTAAAATCTGCACTAAAATATTTTGCCTTCAAGTTCATACCGTGACCGTAGCATGAATGGACTCGACTCATATGACTGGGATTTCCATGAAAAAGATTGTGGGCCGAAATTGGTGATCACTGTACATTTCTCTTCTGTTTCCTATTTATATTTATATTTTACCTCCTCAATTTAGCATTATGGACAGGGAAAGACATTATCTAAGCTCTGCACACAAATATTTTGCCTTCAAATTCATACCGTGATCGTAGCATGCATGGACTCGACTCATATGACTGTATTTTTCCATGAAAAAGATTGTGGGCAGAAAATGGGTGATCACTGTACATTTCTCTTCTGTTTCCTATTTATATTTATATTTTACCTACTCAATTTAGCAATATGGACAGGGAAAGAACTAATCTAAAATCTGCACAAAAATATTTTGCCTTCAAATTCATACCGTGATCGTAGCATTCATGGACTCGACTCATATGACTGGGATTTCCATGTAAGAGATTTTGGGCAGAAAATGGGTGATCATTGTATATTTCTCTTCTGTTTGCTATTTATATTTCTTTTTTACTTCCTTAATTTACCATTATGGACAGGGAAAGACCTAATCGAAGCTCTGCAAAAAAATATTTTGCCTTCAAATTCATACCGTGATCGTAGCATGCATGGACTCGACTCGTATGACTGGGATTTCCATGAAAAAGATTTTTGGCAGAAAATGGGTGATCATTGTATATTTCTCTTCTGTTTGCTATTTATATTTCTTTTTTACTTCCTTAATTTACCATTATGGACAGGGAAAGACCAAATCGAAGCTCTGCAAAAAAATATTTTGCTTTCAAATTCATACCGTGATCGTAGCATGCATGGACTCGACTCATATGACTGGGATTTCCATGAAAAAGATTTTGGGCAGAAAATGGGTGATCATTGTATATTTCTCTTCTGTTTGCTATTTATATTTCTTTTTTACTTCCTTAATTTACCATTATGGACAGGGAAAGACCTAATCTAAGATCTTCAAAAAAATATTTTGCCTTCAAATTCATACCGTGATCGTAGTATGCATGGACTCGACTCATATGACTGGGATTTCTATGAAAAAGATTGTGGGCAGAAAATGGGTGATCATTGTATATTTCTCTTCTGTTTGCTGTTTATATTTCTTTTTTACTTCCTTAATTTACCATTATGGACAGGGAAAGACCTAATCTAAGCTCTGCAAAAAAATATTTTGCCTTCAAATTCATACCGTGATCGTAGCATGCATGGACTGGACTCATATGACAGGGATATCCATATAAAAGATTGTGGGCAGAAAATGGGTGATCACTGTTCATTTCTCTTCTGTTTCCTATTTATATTTATATTTTACTTTCCTCAATTTAGCATTATGGACAGGGAAAGACCTAATCTAATCTCTGCAAAAAAATATTTTGCTTTCAAATTCATACCGTGATCGTAGCATGCATGGACTCGACTCATATGACTGGGATTTCCATGAAAAAGATTGTGGGCCGAAAATGGGTGATCATTGTACATTTCTCTTCTGCTTCCTATTTATATTTATATTTTACTCCCTCAATTTAGCATTATGGACAGGGAAAGACCCAAAACAAGCTCTGCAAAAAAATATTTTGCCTTCAAATTCATACCGTGATTGTAGCATGCATGGACTCGACCTCATATGACTGGGATTTCCATGAAAAAGATTGTGGGCAGAAAATGGGTGATCACCGTTCATTTCTCTTCTGTTTCCTATTTATATTTATATTTTACTTCCTCAATTTAGCATTATGGACAGGGAAAGACCTAATCTAAGCTCTGTAAAAAAATATTTTTCCTTCAAATTCATACCGTGATCATAGCATGCATGGACTCAACTCATATGACTGGGATATCCATGTAAAAGATTGTGGGCAGAAAATGGGTGATCACTGTTCATTTCTCTTCTGTTTCCTATTCATATTTATATTTTACTTCCTCAATTTAGCATTATGGACAGGGAAAGACCTAATCTAAGCTCTGCAACAAAATATTTTGCCTTCAAATTCATACCGTGATCGTAGCATGCATGGACTCGACTCATATGACTGGGATTTCCATGAAAAAGATTTTGGGCAGAAAATGGGTGATCATTGTATATTTCTCTTCTGTTTGCTACTTATATTTCTTTTTTACTTCCTTAATTTACCATTATGGACAGGGAAAAACCTAATCTAAGATCTGCAAAAAAATATTTTGCCTTCAAATTCATACCGTGATCGTAGCATGCATGGACTCGACTCATATGACTGGGATTTCCATGAAAAATATTGTGGGCAGAAAATGGGTCATCATTGTATATTTCTCTTCTCTTTGCTATTTATATTTCTTTTTTACTTCCTTCATTTAGCATTATGGACAGGGAAAGACCTAATCTAAGATCTGCAAAAAAATATTTTGCCTTCAAATTCATACCGTGATTGTAGCATGCATGGACTCGACTCATATGACTGGGATTTCCATGAAAAAGATTGTGGGCAGAAAATGGGTGATCATTGTATATTTCTCTTCTGTTTGCTATTTATATTTCTTTTTTACTTCCTTAATTTGGCATTATGGACAGGGAAAGACCTAATGTAAGATCTGCAAAAAAATATTTTGCCTTCAAATTCATACCGTGATCGTAGCATGCATGGACTCGACTCATATGACTGGGATTTCCATGAAAAAGATTGTGGGCAGGAAATGGGTGATCACTGTACATTTCTCTTCTGTTTCCTATTTATATTTATATTTTACTTTCCTCAATTTAGCATCATGGACAGGGAAAATCCTAATCTAAGCTCTGCAAAAAAATATTTTGCCTTCAAATTCATACCGTGATCGTAA
This sequence comes from Acanthosepion lycidas, assembly GCA_963932145.1. Classification (NCBI taxonomy): domain Eukaryota; kingdom Metazoa; phylum Mollusca; class Cephalopoda; order Sepiida; family Sepiidae; genus Acanthosepion; species Acanthosepion lycidas. The sequence goes on along the minus strand of OZ010589.1, from coordinate 764,731 downwards.
CATGCATGGACTCGACTCATATGACTGGGATTTCCATGAAAAAGATTGTGGGCAGAAAATGGGTGATCACTGTACATTTCTCTTCTGTTTCCTATTTATATTTATATTTTACTTTCCTCAATTTAGCATTATGGACAGGGAAAGACCTAATCTAATCTCTGCAAAAAAATATTTTGCTTTCAAATTCATACCGTGATCGTAACATGCATGGACTCGACTCATATGACTGGGATTTCCATGAAAAAGATTGTGGGCCGAAAATGGGTGATCATTGTACATTTCTCTTCTGCTTCCTATTTATATTTATATTTTACTACCTCAATTTAGCAATATGGACAGGGAAAGACCTAATCTAAGATCTGCACAAAAATATTTTGCCTTCAAATTCATACCGTGATCGTAGCATGCATGGACTCGACTCATATGACTGGGATATCCATGTAAAAGATTGTGGGCAGAAAATGGGTGATCACTGTTCATTTCTCTTCTGTTTCCTATTTATATTTATATTTTTCTTCCTCAATTTAGCATTATGGACAGGGAAAGACCTAATCTAAGCTCTGCAAAAAAATATTTTGCCTTCAAATTCATACCGTGATCGTAGCATGCATGGACTCGACTCATATGACTGGGATTTCCATGAAAAAGATTGTGGGCAGAAAATGGGTGATCACTGTACATTTCTCTTCTGTTTCCTATTTATATTTATATTTTACTTTCCTCAATTTAGCATTATGGACAGGGAAAATCCTAATCTAAGCTCTGCAAAAAAATATTTTGCCTTCAAATTCATACCGTGATCGTAACATGCATGGACTCGACTCATATGACTGGGATTTCCATGAAAAAGATTGTGGGCAGAAAATGGGTGATCACTGTACATTTCTCTTCTGTTTCCTATTTATATTTATATTTTACTTTCCTCAATTTAGCATTATGGACAGGGAAAGACCTAATCTAATCTCTGCAAAAAAATATTTTGCTTTCAAATTCATACCGTGATCGTAACATGCATGGACTCGACTCATATGACTGGGATTTCCATGAAAAAGATTGTGGGCCGAAAATGGGTGATCATTGTACATTTCTCTTCTGCTTCCTATTTATATTTATATTTTACTACCTCAATTTAGCAATATGGACAGGGAAAGACCTAATCTAAGATCTGCACAAAAATATTTTGCCTTCAAATTCATACCGTGATCGTAGCATGCATGGACTCGACTCATATGACTGGGATATCCATGTAAAAGATTGTGGGCAGAAAATGGGTGATCACTGTTCATTTCTCTTCTGTTTCCTATTTATATTTATATTTTTCTTCCTCAATTTAGCATTATGGACAGGGAAAGACCTAATCTAAGCTCTGCAAAAAAATATTTTGCCTTCAAATTCATACCGTGATCGTAGCATGCATGGACTCGACTCATATGACTGGGATTTCCATGAAAAAGATTGTGGGCAGAAAATGGGTCATCATTGTATATTTCTCTTCTGTTTGCTATTTATATTTCTTTTTTACTTCCTTAATTTGGCATTATGGACAGGGAAAGACCTAATCTAAGATCTGCAAAAAAATATTTTGCCTTCAAATTCATACCGTGATCGTAGCATGCATGGACTCGACCTCATATGACTGGGATTTCCATGAAAAAGATTGTGGGCAGAAAATGGGTGATCACTGTTCATTTCTCTTCTGTTTCCTATTGATATTTATATTTTACTTCCTCAATTTAGCATTATGGACAGGGAAAGACCTAATCTAAGCTCTGTAAAAAAATATTTTGCCTTCAAATTCATACCGTGATCGTAGCATGCATGGACTCGACTCATATGACTGGGATATCTATATAAAAGATTGTGGGCAGAAAATGGGTGATCACTGTTCATTTCTCTTCTGTTTCCTATTTATATTTATATTTTACTTCCTCAATTTAGCATTATGGACAGGGAAAGACCTAATCTAAGCTCTGCAAAAAAATATTTTGCCTTCAAATTCATACCGTGATCGTAGCATGCATGGACTCGACTCATATGACTGGGATTTTCATGAAAAAGATTGTGGGCAGAAAATGGGTGATCATTGTATATTTCTCTTCTGTTTGCTATTTATATTTCTTTTTTACTTCCTTAATTTACCATTATGGACAGGGAAAGACCTAAACTAAGCTCTGCAAAAAAATATTTTGCCTTCAAATTCATACCGTGATCGTAGCATGCATGGACTCGACTCATATGACTGGGATATCCATATAAAAGATTGTGGGCAGAAAATGTGTGATCACTGTTCATTTCTCTTCTGTTTCCTATTTATATTTATATTTTACTTCCTCAATTTAGCATTATGGACAGGGAAAGACCTAATCTAAGCTCTGCAAAAATATATTTTGCCTTCAAATACTTACCGTGTTCGTAGCATGCATGGACTCGACTCATATGACTGGGATTTCCATGAAAGAGATTGTGGGCAGAAAATGGGTGATCATTGTGTATTTCTCTTCTGTTTGCTATTTATATTTCTATTTTACTTCCCTCAATTTAGCATTATGTACAGGGAAAGACCTAATCTAAGCTCTGCAACAAAATATTTTGCCTTCAAATTCATACCGTGATCGTAGCATGCATGGACTCGACTCATATGACTGGGATTTCCATGAAAAAGATTTTGGGCAGAAAATGGGTGATCATTGTATATTTCTCTTCTGTTTGCTACTTATATTTCTTTTTTACTTCCTTAATTTACCATTATGGACAGGGAAAAACCTAATCTAAGATCTGCAAAAAAATATTTTGCCTTCAAATTCATACCGTGATCGTAGCATGCATGGACTCGACTCATATGACTGGGATTTCCATGAAAAATATTGTGGGCAGAAAATGGGTCATCATTGTATATTTCTCTTCTCTTTGCTATTTATATTTCTTTTTTACTTCCTTCATTTAGCATTATGGACAGGGAAAGACCTAATCTAAGATCTGCAAAAAAATATTTTGCCTTCAAATTCATACCGTGATTGTAGCATGCATGGACTCGACTCATATGACTGGGATTTCCATGAAAAAGATTGTGGGCAGAAAATGGGTGATCATTGTATATTTCTCTTCTGTTTGCTATTTATATTTCTTTTTTACTTCCTTAATTTGGCATTATGGACAGGGAAAGACCTAATGTAAGATCTGCAAAAAAATATTTTGCCTTCAAATTCATACCGTGATCGTAGCATGCATGGACTCGACTCATATGACTGGGATTTCCATGAAAAAGATTGTGGGCAGGAAATGGGTGATCACTGTACATTTCTCTTCTGTTTCCTATTTATATTTATATTTTACTTTCCTCAATTTAGCATTATGGACAGGGAAAATCCTAATCTAAGCTCTGCAAAAAAATATTTTGCCTTCAAATTCATACCGTGATCGTAACATGCATGGACTCGACTCATATGACTGGGATTTCCATGAAAAAGATTGTGGGCAGAAAATGGGTGATCACTGTACATTTCTCTTCTGTTTCCTATTTATATTTATATTTTACTTTCCTCAATTTAGCATTATGGACAGGGAAAGACCTAATCTAATCTCTGCAAAAAAATATTTTGCTTTCAAATTCATACCGTGATCGTAACATGCATGGACTCGACTCATATGACTGGGATTTCCATGAAAAAGATTGTGGGCCGAAAATGGGTGATCATTGTACATTTCTCTTCTGCTTCCTATTTATATTTATATTTTACTACCTCAATTTAGCAATATGGACAGGGAAAGACCTAATCTAAGATCTGCACAAAAATATTTTGCCTTCAAATTCATACCGTGATCGTAGCATGCATGGACTCGACTCATATGACTGGGATATCCATGTAAAAGATTGTGGGCAGAAAATGGGTGATCACTGTTCATTTCTCTTCTGTTTCCTATTTATATTTATATTTTTCTTCCTCAATTTAGCATTATGGACAGGGAAAGACCTAATCTAAGCTCTGCAAAAAAATATTTTGCCTTCAAATTCATACCGTGATCGTAGCATGCATGGACTCGACTCATATGACTGGGATTTCCATGAAAAAGATTGTGGGCAGAAAATGGGTGATCACTGTACATTTCTCTTCTGTTTCCTATTTATATTTATATTTTACTTTCCTCAATTTAGCATTATGGACAGGGAAAATCCTAATCTAAGCTCTGCAAAAAAATATTTTGCCTTCAAATTCATACCGTGATCGTAACATGCATGGACTCGACTCATATGACTGGGATTTCCATGAAAAAGATTGTGGGCAGAAAATGGGTGATCACTGTACATTTCTCTTCTGTTTCCTATTTATATTTATATTTTACTTTCCTCAATTTAGCATTATGGACAGGGAAAGACCTAATCTAATCTCTGCAAAAAAATATTTTGCTTTCAAATTCATACCGTGATCGTAACATGCATGGACTCGACTCATATGACTGGGATTTCCATGAAAAAGATTGTGGGCCGAAAATGGGTGATCATTGTACATTTCTCTTCTGCTTCCTATTTATATTTATATTTTACTACCGCAATTTAGCAATATGGACAGGGAAAGACCTAATCTAAGATCTGCACAAAAATATTTTGCCTTCAAATTCATACCGTGATCGTAGCATGCATGGACTCGACTCATATGACTGGGATATCCATGTAAAAGATTGTGGGCAGAAAATGGGTGATCACTGTTCATTTCTCTTCTGTTTCCTATTTATATTTATATTTTTCTTCCTCAATTTAGCATTATGGACAGGGAAAGACCTAATCTAAGCTCTGCAAAAAAATATTTTGCCTTCAAATTCATACCGTGATCGTAGCATGCATGGACTCGACTCATATGACTGGGATTTCCATGAAAAAGATTGTGGGCAGAAAATGGGTCATCATTGTATATTTCTCTTCTGTTTGCTATTTATATTTCTTTTTTACTTCCTTAATTTGGCATTATGGACAGGGAAAGACCTAATCTAAGATCTGCAAAAAAATATTTTGCCTTCAAATTCATACCGTGATCGTAGCATGCATGGACTCGACCTCATATGACTGGGATTTCCATGAAAAAGATTGTGGGCAGAAAATGGGTGATCACTGTTCATTTCTCTTCTGTTTCCTATTGATATTTATATTTTACTTCCTCAATTTAGCATTATGGACAGGGAAAGACCTAATCTAAGCTCTGTAAAAAAATATTTTGCCTTCAAATTCATACCGTGATCGTAGCATGCATGGACTCGACCTCATATGACTGGGATTTCCATGAAAAAGATTGTGGGCAGAAAATGGGTGATCACTGTTCATTTCTCTTCTGTTTCCTATTTATATTTATATTTTACTTCCTCAATTTAGCATTATGGACAGGGAAAGACCTAATCTAAGCTCTGCAAAAAAATATTTTGCCTTCAAATTCATACCGTGACCGTAGCATGCATGGACTCGACTCATATGACTGGGATTTTCATGAAAAAGATTGTGGGCAGAAAATGGGTGATCATTGTATATTTCTCTTCTGTTTGCTATTTATATTTCTTTTTTACTTCCTTAATTTACCATTATGGACAGGGAAAGACCTAAACTAAGCTCTGCAAAAAAATATTTTGCCTTCAAATTCATACCGTGATCGTAGCATGCATGGACTCGACTCATATGACTGGGATATCCATATAAAAGATTGTGGGCAGAAAATGTGTGATCACTGTTCATTTCTCTTCTCTTTCCTATTTATATTTATATTTTACTTCCTCAATTTAGCATTATGGACAGGGAAAGACCTAATCTAAGCTCTGCAAAAATATATTTTGCCTTCAAATACTTACCGTGTTCGTAGCATGCATGGACTCGACTCATATGACTGGGATTTCCATGAAAGAGATTGTGGGCAGAAAATGGGTGATCATTGTGTATTTCTCTTCTGTTTGCTATTTATATTTCTATTTTACTTCCCTCAATTTAGCATTATGGACAGGGAAAGACCTAATCTAGGCTCTGCACAAAAATATTTTGCCTTCAACTTCATACCGTGATCGTAGCATGTATGGACTCAACACATATTACTGGGATTTCCATGAAAAATATTGTGGGCAGAAAATGGGTGATCACTGTACAGTTCTCTTCAGTTTCCTATTTATATTTATATTTTACTTCCTCAATTTAGCATTATGGACAGGGAAAGACCTAATCTAAGATCTGCAAAAAAATATTTTGCCTTCAAATTCATACCGTCATCGTAGCATGCATGGACTCGACTCATATGACTGGGATTTCCATGAAAAAGATTGTGGGCAGAAAATGGGTGATCACTGTACATTTCTCTTCTGTTTCCTATTTATATTTCTATTTTACCTAGTCAATTTAGCATTATGGACAGGGAAAGACCTAATCTAAGATCTGCAAAAAAATATTTTGCCTTCAAATTCATTCCGTGATCGTAGCATGCATGGACTTGACTCATATGACTGGGATTTCCCTGAAAAAGATTGTGGGCAGAAAATGGGTGATCACTGTACATTTCTCTTCTGTTTCCTATTTATATTTCTATTTTACCTCCTCAATTTAGCATTATGGACAGGGAAAGACCTAATCTAAGATCTGCAAAAAAATATTTTGCCTTCAAATTCATACCATGATCATAGCATGCATGGACTCGACTCATATGACTGGGATTTCCATGAAAAAGATTGTACGCAGAAAATGGGTGATCACTGTACATTACTCTTCTGTTTCCTATTTATATTTATATTTTACCTCCTCAATTTAGCATTATGGACAGGGAAAGACCTAATCTAATATCTGCAAAAAAATATTTTGCCTTGAAATTCATACGGTGAACGTAGCATGCATGGACTCGACTCATATGACTGGGATTTCCATGAAAAAATTGTGGGCAGAAAATGTGTGATCACTGTACATTTCTCTACTGTTTCCTATTTATATTTCTATTTTACTTCCTCAATTTAGCATTATGGAGAGGGAAAGACCTAATCTAAGATCTGTAAAAAAATATTTTGCCTTCAAATTCATTCCGTGATCGTAGCATGCATGGACTCGAATCATATGACTGGGATTTCCCTGAAAAAGATTGTGGGCAGAAAATGGGTAATCACTGTACATTTCTCTTCTGTTTCCTATTTATATTTCTATTGTACCTCCTCAATTTAGCATTATGGACAGGGAAAGACCTAATCTAATATCTGCAAAAAAATATTTTGCCTTCAAATTCATACCGTGATCGTAGCATGCATGGACTCGACTCATATGACTGGGATTTCCATGAAAAAGATTGTGGCCACAAAATGGGTGATCACTGTACATTTCTCTTCTGTTTCCTATTTATATTTCTCATGTACCTCCTCAATTTAGCATTATCGACAGGGAAAGTCCTAATCTAAAATCTTCACAAAAATATTTTGCTTTCAATTTCATACCGTGATCGAAGCATGCATGGACTCGACTCATATGACTGGGATTTTCATGAAAAAGATTGTAGGGCGAAAATCGGTGATCACTGTACATTTCTCTTCTGTTTCCTATTTATATTTATATTTTACCTCCTCAATTTAGCATTATGGACAGGGAAAGATATTATCTAAGCTCTGCACACAAATATTTTGCCTTCAAATTCATACCGTGATCGTAGCATGCATGGACTCGACTCATATGACTGGGATTTCCATGAAAAAGATTGTGGGCCAAAAATGGGTGATCACTGTACATTTCTCTTCTGTTTCCTATTTATATTTATATTTATATTTTACCTCCTAAATTTAGCATTATGGACAGGTAAAGACCTAATCTAAAATCTGCACAAAAATATTTTGCCTTCAAATTCATTCCGTGATTGTAGCATGCATGGAATCGACTCATATGACTGGGATTTCCATGAAAAAGATTGTGGGCCGAAAATGGGTGATCACTGTACAATTCTCTTCTGTTTCGTATTTATATTTCTATTTTACCTCCTCAATTTAGCATTATGGACAGGGAAAGACCTAATCAAGTTCTGCACAAAAATATTTTGTCTTCAAATTCATACCGTGATCGTAGCATGCATGGACTCGACTCATATGACTGGTTGGTTGGTTGTTGGATTTAACGGCATGTCAACTCCTATTTGGGTCAATTTATGCCGAAGCCTTATTAATTTATGAATTTAAGTTGGTTATTTTGTATAAAAGGTTGAGAGGCTGTTGGGTTTCATAATCTGTGTTTTTTGGTATTACTTTTTCTTGTGACTATTTCTGATTGTGTATTTTAATATTTACATTCGTACATGCATATATATGTCTATAAGCACATACATAGACATTATTTGAAAGGATTATATTTTATTGAGGATCTTTATTTCCCTGAGAAAACTGTATATATTTTCTGTGTCTGTATTTTTGAATATTTCTTTTAACCCTTTTCCATTGAGATATTTTTGTCTTGTTCCGGTTATGATTTTGCATTCCAATAGAATATGTTTAATTGTGATTAAGCTTCCACATCTACATTTTGGTGGATTTGTCTTTTTTAATATATAAGAATGGGTTAAGTATGTGTGTCCTATATGTATTCTGGTTATGACGACTTGTTTTTTCCGAGTATTTCCAATATTATTTCCCCATTTTCCTATTTTAGGTTTAATTTGAAATAGTTTATTTCCGGTTTGGTTTTTCCATGAATTTTGCCACTTGTTTCTTATGTATTTATTTATTTTAGATTTTAAGTCTGTATATGGAATTTGAAGATTTTCGTCTGTTGTCATTTTTAAAGATGATTTAGCAGCAATATCTGCCCTATCTCCTCCTCGGATGCTGACATGGCTAGGAATCCAGCAGAAGATGATATTTTTGCTTTTTTCCATTGAATGTAGTTTATATAGAAGACTTTGTATTAATGGATTTTCCAGTCTTTTCCCTTTTGGGGATGTTAATACAGATAATGAATCTGAGAAAATAATGTAGTTTTCTCCTTTGTTTTTTTATATGAAATTTAGTGCTAGTTTTATTGCGTAGGCTTCTGCACTGAAAATAGATGCTTCATTTGGCAACCGTTTTTTGATAATTGTTTTTTTAATTATTGCTGCGCTGCCTGTTTTTTCTTCGTCTTTTGAGCCGTCCGTGTAAATACTTTCGTAGTTTTGATATTTTTCTTTTATTTTTGAGAATTTTTCAATGTATATTGTGGGGTGTGTTTTTGATTTTGATAATTTGTTTAAACTTAATATTATGTTTGGATTTTTGATTATCCATGGTGGTATGTTTGATTGGTTGGTTTTAAGTATTTGATTAGATTGTATATTATTTTCTCGGATGATTCCTTCTATTCGGAATCCTAATGTTTTGATTTTATTTGTGTTAAGATTAAATTTCTCTTTGTGATTTGGTGTAAGTACACAATCGTGTGTGGGGTTAGAAGGACAGGAAGAGAGTTTTAGATAGTATTGAGTTGCTAGTTTCTCCATTCTTAGTTGTAATGGGGGTTCGTTTGCCTCTACATGTAGACTCTCTATAGGTGAGGTGGGATAGGCTCCTAGAGCTATCCGAAGGCCTTCATGGTGTATTGTGTTTATTGTTTTCAGATAAGACTTTCTAGTTGATTGGTAGACCATGCTGCCATAGTCCAGTTTGGAGCGGATCAATGTTCTATAAAGTTTAAGAAGGGTTTCTTTGCTAGCTCCCCATTCTGTATGGGCTACTGTTCACAGTAGTTGGAGAGCTTTAAAACATTTTATTTTTAGGTAATTGATATGTGGTCTGAAGGTCAGTTTGCTGTCAAAGATCATTCCTAGAAATTTATATTGCTGAACTACTGGTATTTCTTCATTTCCTAGTTTTAGAGTTGGGTTATTGTGTAATTTTTTCATTTGGCAGAAGTGTACAGATTTTGTTTTTGTTTTTGATATTTTAAAACCGTTTTCAAGTGTCCATTTGTTTATTTGATGTAAGCATTGTTGAAGTTGTCTTTCTGCTGTGTTGAGGTTTCTCGATCTGTAATATATTGTAAAATCATCAACATAAAGGCTACAGTGTATTCCTGATTTGATGTTTTTTATTATGTCATTTATTTTTACTTTGAAAAGTGTAGGGGAGAGTACACTTCCCTGTGCTACTCCCTCTTCTTGCTTTTGATAATCAGAACGTGTAGCATCTATTTGTACTTGGAAGAGTCTATCTGTTAAAAATCCTTTTACAAAGTTTGGTAGTCGACCTCTTAATCCTAGTTTATGCAGATCTTTCATTATACCATGTTTCCAGGTTTGATCAAATGCTTTTTCTATATCAAAGAATATAGCTATTAGATGTTGTTTGTTTAAATTGGCCTCTCTTATGGCTGTTTCTAGTCTTATTATGTGATCTATTGTACTTCTTCCTTTATTATATCCGCATTGATATTTTGATATGTGTTTTCCTTCTTCTAGAAACCAACTCATTCTGGCGTTGACCATTCGCTCCATTGTCTTACATAGACAGCTTGTTAATGCTATTGGTCGGTAACTTTGTGGGTTGTTTCCCTCTCTTCCTTCTTTGAGTATGGGAATAATTACTGATTCTCTCCATATTTTGGGAAATTTCCCAGTAGTCCAAATATTGTTAAAAATATTCAAAAGGTATTTCAGCGATTCTTGTGGTAGTTGTTTAATAAATTCATAGTGGATTTGGTCTGGGCCTACTGCTGTATTATGGGATTTTTTTAAGGCTTCTATTAGTTCTGCTTCGGTGAATAGATTGTTGTAGGCTTCTGTATTTTTAGATGTAAAATTTAGTTGGTTATTTATATCTTTTTGTTTACACTTTTGTAGGTTTTGATTTTTGCTCATTTTAGAGTTTTCTGCAAATGTCTCTGCTAGTAGATTTGCTATCTCTTTTTTGCTAGTTACTTTAGTGTTGTCCTTTTTAAGATGTATTATTGGGTATATTTGATTTTTCCCAGCTATTTTTCTCATCATTTCCCATATTGTCTTGGTTTTGGAATGTGTATTTAGGCTATTTACATATTTTTTCCAACATTCCCTTTTTGCTTCTTTAACAGTTTTCCGTGCTACTGCTTTGAGTTTTTTCATTTCAATCAAATTTTGGGTTGTGGGTTCCTTTTTGAATTTTCGCAATGCTGCTTCCCGGTTTCTGACTGCTTTTTGGCAGTTTTTGTCAAACCAGGGTTTAGTTTTTTTATAATTATTTTGCTTTTTTGGTATATTTTCTTAGGCAATGGTTATTAATGTTTTGGTAAAATATTCTATCGAGTTGTCTGTGTCTTTTGACTGTATCAGTAATTGTTTACATTTGTTTTTGAAACCCTCCCAGTTGGCTCTTTTCAGTTTCCATCTGACGGGGCCTATCTTTTCTTCCTTGGCAGGCTTTTGATTTTCTAGAATGATCGGGTAATGATCACTGCCACATGTGTCGCGATGTGTTTTCCATGTATAGTCCATACAAATTTCTGGATCGCATATACTTAAGTCTATTGACGATTCTGTTCCATTGGAGGGATTAAGGTAGGTTGAGGATTTATGATTTAATAGACATAAGTTATGGGTGTTAATTATTTCTTCCATTATTTTACCTTTAGTATCTATTTTTTTGCTATTCCATATAGGATTATGACTGTTAAAGTCTCCTAGTAAGATTCTGGGTTTAGGGAGTTGCTCCATCAAGTTGTTTATTTCTGTTGTATTTATTGGTTCCTGTGGGGGTATATAGATGGAAAGAATTGTGATGGTTTTATCTAGTGTCACTTGTGTTGCTATTGCTTGTAATTTAGTTTTAATGTGTACTTTACTTTGCGGTATGTCATTTCTAATCAATATTGACACTCCTCCATTAGCTCTATGTCCTGTATTGTGGTTATAGTGGTATTGTTTATAATTTTTAATTTTTAAGTTGGCATTTTCTTGTAAAAAAGTTTCCTGTAAGCAGATGACAGCTGGATACAGTAGTGACATAAGTATGAGTAGGTCATTGTAATTAGATTTTATTCCACGACAGTTCCATTGCAGGATCTTATGTGCCATGATTATACTTTCATTTTTTGGGGGTAAAGTTACCTGCTAGGTTTATATCATTTGTCCTCTTTAGTTTTTTTCCATCTCTTGAGTTTTTAGAAGCTTTGTCTTCAACTGCTTGTGGTATCCTTCGGTCAGATTTTTGGTTTTGTTTTGAATTTTGTTTATTTTCTTTCTCTTCTATTTCCATATATTCCATAGGCTCAAATTTATTTTCATTTGATATATTGATTCTTGATTTTGAATTAGATCTTGATCGGGTGCTTTCTTGCTCTGTTGTCATTTTTTTTTCTTTTTGTTTATTTTTCATTTTCTTAGTTTGGGAAGAAGAGGGTTCGCTGGAGTTTTGTTCTATGTTTTCTTTCCAAAGTTTTTTGCCTTCTTCTGGGTTTATTCCATTTGATCTGGATTGTTGAGTTTTATTTTGATCCAATTTAAGTTCAATTAAAAAGGTTTTTAATTCTTCGAGGAAAGCTTTTAATTCTTTGCATAAATTTGTTATTTCAATTGAACCTTTTATTTTATCTTCATTGTTTATTTTATTTGCTTTTTGTGCCATAGAAGCATAGGTGTTTTCTTTTATGTTATTTTTAACTTCTTTTCGTGCATCTGAGAAAGATATATTTTTTTTGTATTTTATTCTAATTATTTCTTTCTCCTGTTTATATATATTAAATATTTTGCCTTCAAATTCATACCGTAATCGTAGCATGCATGGACTCGACTCATATGACTGGGATTTCCATGAAAAAGATTGTGGGCAGAAAATGGGAGATCACTCGACGTTTCACTTCTATTTCCTGTTTATATTTCTATTTTACCTCCTCAATTTAGCATTATGGACAGGGAAAGACCTAATCTAAGATCTACAAAAATATATTTTGCCTTCAAATTCATAACGTGATCGTAGCATGGATGGACTCGACTCATATGACTGGGATTTCCATAAAAAAGATTGTGGGCCGAAAATGGGTGATCACTGTATATTTCTCTTCTTTTTCCTATTTATATTTCTCTTTTACCTCCTCAATTTAGCATTATGGCCAGGGAAAGACCTAATCTAAGCTCTGCACAAAAATATTTTGCCTTCAAATTCATACCGTGATCGTAGCATGCATGGACTCGACTCATATGACTGGGATTTCCATGAAAAAGATTGTGGGCCGAAAATGGGTGATCACTGTACATTTCTCTTCTGTTTCCTATTTATATTTCTCTTTTACCTCCTCAATTTAGCATTATGGACAGGGAAAGACCTAATCTAAGATCTGCACAAAAGTATTTTGCCTTCAAATTCATACCGTGATTGTAGTATGCATGGATTCGACTCATATGACTGGGATTTCCATGAAAAAGATTGTGGGCCGAAAATGGGTGATCACTGTACATTTCTCTTCTGTTTCCTCTTTATATTTCTATTTTACCTCCTCAATTTAGCATTATGGACAGGGACAGACCTAATCTAAGATCTGCAAAAAAATATTTTGCCTTCAAATTCATACCGGGATCGTAGCATGCATGGACTCGACTCATATGACTGGGATTTCCATGAAAAAGATTGTGGGCCGAAAATGGGTGATCACTCTACATTTCTCTTTTGTTTCCTATTTATATTTATATTTTACTTCCTCAATTTAGTATTATGGACGGGGAAAGACCTAATCTAAGATCTGCAAAAAAATATTTTGCCTTCAAATTCATACCGTGATCGTAGCATGCATGGACTCGACTCATATGACTGGGATGTCCATGAAAAATATTGTGGGCACAAAATGGGTGATCACTCTACATTTCTCCTCTGTTTCCGATTTATATTTATATTTTACTTCCTCAATTTAACATTATGGACAGGGAAAGACATAATCTAAGCTCTCCACAAAAATATTTTGCCTTCAAATTCATACCGTGATCGTAGCATGCATGGACTCGACTCATATGACTGGGATTTCCATGAAAAAGATTGTGGACACAAAATGGGTGATCACTGTACATTTCTCTTCTGTTTCCTATTTACTTTTCTATTTTACCTCCTCAATTTAGCATTAGGGAATGGGAAAGACATAATCTAAGTTCTGCACAAAAATAATTTACCTTCAAATTCATACCGTGATCGTAGCATGCATGGACTCGACTCATATGACTGGGTTTTCAATGAAAAAGATTGTGGACCGAAAATGGGTGATCACTGTACATTTCTCTTCTGTTTCCTATTTATATTTGTATTTTACCTTCTCAATTTAGCATTATGGACAGGGAAAGACTTAATCAAAGATCTGCACAAAAATATTTTGTCTTCAAATTCATACCGTGATCGTAGCATGCATAGACTCGACTCATATGACTGGGATTTCCATTAAAAAGATTGTGGGCCAAAAATGGGTGATCACTGTACATTTCTCTTCTGTTTCCTATTTATTCTTATATTTTACTTCCTTCATTTCGCATTATGGACAGGGAAAGACCTAATCTAAGCTCTGCACAAAAATATTTTGCCTTCAAATGCATACCGTGATCGTAGCATGCATGGATTCGACTCATAAGACTGGGATTTCCATGAAAAAGATTGTGCGCAGAAAATGGGTGATCACTGTGCATTTCTCTTCTGTTTCCTATGTATATTTCTATTTTACTTCCTTAATTTAACATTATGGACAGGGAAAGACCTAATCTAAGATCTTCAAAAAAATATTTTGCCTTCAAATTCATACTGTGATCGTAGCATGCATGGAATCGACTCATATGACTGGGATTTCCATGAATAAGATTCTGGGCAAAAAATGGGAGATCTCTGTGCATTTCTCTTCTGTTTCCTATTTATATTTATATTTTACTTCTTTAATTTAGCATTATGGACAGTGAAAGACCTAATCTAAGATCTTCAAAAAAATATTTTGCCTTCAAATTCATACCGTGATCGTAGAGTGCATGGACTCGACTCATATGACTGGGATTTCGATGAAAAAGATTGTGGGCACAAAATGGGTGATCATTGTGCATTTCTCTTCTGTTTCCTATTTATATTTATATTTTACTTCCTTAATTTAGCATTATGGACAGAGAATGACATAATCTAAGATCTGCAAAAAAATATTTTGCCTTCAAATTCATACAGTGATCGTAGCATGCATGTACTCGACTCATATGACTGGGATTTCGATGAAAAAGTTTGTGGGCAGAAAATGGGTGATCTCTGTGCATTTCTCTTCTGTTTCCTATTTATATTTATATTTTACTTCCTTAATTTAGCATTATGGACAGGGAAAGACCTAATCTAAAATCTGCAAAAAATATTTTGCCTTCAAATTCATACCATGATCGTAGCATGCATCGACTCGACTCATATGACTGGGATTTCCATGAAAAAGATTGTGGGCACAAAATGGGTGATCACTGTACATTTCTGTTCTGTTTCCTATTTCTATTTCTATTTAACTTCCTTAATTTAGCATTGTGGACAGGGAAAGACCTAATCTAAGATCTGCAAAAATATATTTTGCCTTCAAATTTATACCATGATCGTAGCATGCAAGGACTTGACTCATATGACTGGGATTTCCATGAAAAAGATTCTGGCCAGAAAATGGGTGATCACTGTTCATTTCTGTTCTGTTTCCTTTTTATATTTCTATTTTACCTCCTCAATTTAGCATTATGGCCAGGGAATGAACTAATCTAAGATCTGCACAAAAATATTTTGCCTTGAAATTCATGCGGTGATCGTAGCATGCATGGACTCGACTCATATGACTGGGATTTCCATGAAAAAGATTGTGGGCAGAAAATGGGTGATCACTGTACTTTTCTCTTCTGTTTCCTATTTATATTTCAATTTAAGTCCTCAATTTAGCATTATGTACAGGGATAGACCTAATCTAAGATCTGCAAAAATATATTTTGCCTTCAAATTCATACCATGATCGTAGCATGCAAGGACTTGACTCATATGACTGGGATTTCCATGAAAAAGATTGTGGGCAGAAAATGGGTGATCACTGTACATTTCTCTTCTGTTTCCTATTTATATTTATATTTTACTTCCTTAATTTAGCATTATGGACAGGGAAAGACCTAATCTAAGATCTGCAAAAAAATATTTTGCCTTCAAATTCATACCGTGATCGTTGCATGCATGGAATCGACTCATATGACTGGGATTTCCATGAAAAAGATTGTGGGCCTTAATGGGTGATCTCTGTGCATTTCTCTTCTGTTTCCTATTTATATTTCTATTTTACTTCCTTAATTTGGCATTATGGACAGAGAATGACCTAATCTAAGCTCTGCACAAAAATATTTTGCCTTCAAATTCATACCGTGATCGTAGCATGCATTGACACGACTCATATGACTGGGATTTCGATGAAAAAGATTGTGCGCAGAAAATGGGTGATCACTGTACATTTCTCTTCTGTTTCTAATTTATATTTCTATTTTACCTCCTCAATTTAGCATTATGGACATGTAATGACCTAATCTAAGCTCTGCACAAAAATATCTGCCTTCAAATTCATACTGTGATCGTAGCATGTATGGACTCGACTCATATAACTGGGATTTCCATGAAAAAGATTGTGGGCAGAAGATGGTTGATCACTGTACATTTCTCTTCTGTTTCCTATTTATATTTATATTTTACCTCCTCAATTTAGCATTATGGACAGGGAAAGACCAAATCTAAGATCTGCAAAAAAATATTTTGCCTTCAAATTCATAC
The DNA here is from genome assembly GCA_963932145.1 of Acanthosepion lycidas. Lineage (NCBI taxonomy): Eukaryota > Metazoa > Mollusca > Cephalopoda > Sepiida > Sepiidae > Acanthosepion > Acanthosepion lycidas. The sequence goes on along the minus strand of OZ010589.1, from coordinate 748,021 downwards.
CGTGATCGTAGTATGCATGGACTCGACTCATATGAGTGGGATTTCCAAAAAAAGATTGTGGGCCGAAAATGGGTGATCACTGTACATTTCTCTTCTGTTTCCTATTTATATTTCTATTTTACTTCCTCAATTTAGCATTATGGACAGGGAAAACCTAATCTAAGCTCTGCACAAAAATATTTTGCCTTCAAATTCATAACTTGATCAGAGCATGCATGGACTCGACTCATATGACTGGGATTTCCATGAAAAAGATTGTGGGCCGAAAATGGGTGATCACTGTACATTTCTCTTCTGTTTCCTATTTATATTTATATTTTACCTCCTCAATTTAGCATTATGGACAGGGAAAGACCTAATCTAAGCTCTGCACAAAAATATTTTGCCTACAAATTCTTACCGTGATCGTAGCATGCATGGACTCGACTCATATGACTGGGATTTCCATGAAAAATGTTGTCGGCCGAAAATGGGTGATCACTGTACATTTCTCTTCTGTTTCCTATTTATATTTTACCTCCTCAATTTAGCATTATGGACAGGGAAAGACCTAATCTAAGATCTGCACAAAAATATTTTGCCTTCAAATTCATACCGTGATCGTAGCATGCATGGACTCGACTCATATGACTGGGATTTCAATGAAAAAGATTGTGGGCCGAAAATGGGTGATCACTGTACATTTCTCTTCTGTTTCCTATTTACATTTATATTTTACCTCCTCAATTTAGCATTATGGAGAGGGAAGCCATAATCTAACATTTGCAAAAAAATATTTTGCCTTCAAATTCATAACGTGATCGTAGCATGCATGGACTCGACTCATAGGACTGGGTTTTCCATGAAAAAGATTGTGGGCTGAAAATGGATGATCACTATATATTTCTCTTCTATTTCCTATGAATATTTCTATTTTACCTCCTCAATTTAGCATTCTGGACAGGGATAGGCCTAATCTAAAATCGGCACAAAAATATTTTGCCTTCAAATTCATACCGAGACCATATCATGATTTGACTCGACTCATATGAATGGGATATCCATGAAAAATATTGTGGGCAGAAAATGGGTGATCAGTGTACATTTCTCTTCTGTTTCCTATTTATATTTTTTTTTACTTCCTCAATTTAGCATTATGTACAGGGAAAGACCTAATCTAAGATCTGCAAAAAAATATTTTACCTTCAAATTCATACCATGATCGTAGCATGCATGGACTCGACTCATATGACTGGGATTTCCATGAAAAAGATTCTAGACAGAAAATGGGTGATCAATGTACATTTCTCTTCTGTTTCCTATTTATATTTATATATTACTTCTTCAATTTAGCATTATGGACATGGAAAGACCAAATCTAAGATCTGCAAAAAAATATTTTGCCTTCAAATTCATACCGTGATCGTAGCATGCATGGACTCGACTCATATGACTGGGATTTCCATGAAAAAGATTGTTGGCCGAAAATGGGTGATCACTGTACATTTCTCTTCTGTTTCCTATTCATATTTATATTTTACCTCCTCAAATTAGCATAATGGAGAGGGAAAGACGTAATCTAAGCTCTGCACAAAATATTTTGACTTCAAATTCATACCGTGATCGTAGCATGCATGGACTCGACTCATATGACTGGGATTTCCATTAAAAAGATTGTCGGCCGAAAATGGGTGGTCACTGTACATTTCTCTTCTGTTTCCTATTTATATTTCTATCTTACCTCCTCAATTTAGCATTATGGACAGGGAAAGACCTAATCTAAGCTCTGCACAAAAATATTTTGCCTTCAAATTCAAGCCTTGATCGTAGCATGCATGGACTCGACTCATATGACTGGGATTTCCATGAAAAAGATTGTGGGCCGAAAATGGGTGATCACTGTACATTTCTCTTCTGTTTCCTATTTATATTTCTATCTTACCTCCTCAATTTAGCATTATGGACAGGGAAAGACCTAATCTAAGCTCTGCACAAAAATATTTTGCCTTCAAATTCATACCGTGATCGTAGCATGCATTGACACGACTCATATGACTGGGATTTCCATGAAAAAGATTGTGGGCCGAAAATAGCTGATCACTGTACATTTCTCTTCTGTTTCTAATTTATATTTCTATTTTACCTCCTCAATTTAGCATTATGGACATGTAATGACCTAATCTAAGCTCTGCACAAAAATATTTGCCTTCAAATTCATACTGTGATCGTAGCATGTATGGACTCGACTCATATAACTGGGATTTCCATGAAAAAGATTGTGGGCAGAAGATGGTTGATCACTGTACATTTCTCTTCTGTTTCCTATTTATATTTATATTTTACCTCCTCAATTTAGCATTATGGACAGGGAAAGACCAAATCTAAGATCTGCAAAAAAATATTTTGCCTTCAAATTCATACCGTGATCGTAGTATGCATGGACTCGACTCATATGAGTGGGATTTCCAAAAAAAGATTGTGGGCCGAAAATGGGTGATCACTGTACATTTCTCTTCTGTTTCCTATTTATATTTATATTTTACTTCCTCAATTTAGCATTATGGACAGGGAAAGACCTAATCTAAGCTCTGCACAAAAATATTTTGCCTTCACATTCCTACCGTGACCGTAGCATGAATGGACTCGACTCATATGACTGGGATTACCATGAAAAAGATTGTGGGCCGAAAATGGGTGATCACTGTATATTTCTCTTCTGTTTCCTATTTATATTTACATTTTACCTTCTCAATTTAGCATTATGGACAGGGAAAGACCTAATCTAAAATCTGCACAAAAAAATTTTGCCTTCAAATTCATACCGTGATCGTAGCATGCATGGACTTGACTCATATGACTGGGATTTCTATGAAAAATATTGTGGGCAGAAAATGGGTGATCACTCTACATTTCTCTTCTGTTTCATATTTATATTTCTATTTTATTTCCTCAATTTAGCATTATGGACAGGGAAAGACCTAATCTAAGTTCTGCAAAAAAATATTTTTCCTTCAAATTCATACCGTGATCGTAGCAGGCATGGACTCGACTCATATGACTGGGATTTCCATGACAAAATAAGTGGGCACAAAATGGGTGATCACTGTATATTTCTCTTCTGTTTCCTATTTATATTTCCATTTTACTTCCTTAATTTAGCATTATGGACAGGGAAGTTTAATCTAAGATTTCATATGAGATTTTTACTTCCTTAATTTAGCATTATGGACAGGGAAAGACCTAATCTAAGATCTGCAAAAAAATATTTTTCCTTCAAATTCATACCGTGATCGTAGCATGCATGGATTCGACTCATATGACTGGGACTTCCATGAAAAATATTCTGGGCAGAAAATGGGTGATCACTGTAAATTTCTCTTCTGTTTCCTATTTATATTTCTATTTAAATGCCTTAATTTAGCATTTTGGTCAGGGAAAGTCTTAATCTAAGCTCTGCAAAAAAATATTTTGCCTTCAAATTCCTACCCTGATCGTAGCATGCATGGATTCGACTCATATGACTGGGATTTCCATGAAAAAGATTGTGGGCAGAAAATGGGTGATCACTGTACATTTCTCTTCTGCTTCCTATTTATATATCTATTTTACTTCCTTAATTTATCATTATGGGCAGGGAAAGACCTAATCTAAAATCTGCAAAAAAATATTCTGCCTTCAAATTCATACGGTGATCTTAGTATGCATGGACTCGACTCATATGACTGGGATTTCAATGATAAAGATAGTGGGCACAAAATGGGTGATCACTGTATATTCCTCTTCTGTTTCCCATTTACATTTATATTTTACTTACTTAATTTAGCATTATGGACAGGCAAATACCTAATCTATGGTCTGCAAAAAAATATTTTGCTTTCAAATTCATACCGTCATCGTAGAATGCATGGACTCGACTCATATGACTGGGATTTCCATGAAAAAGATTGTGGGCAGAAAATGGGTGATCACTGTATATTTCTCTTCTGTTTCTTCTTACTATTTCTATTTTACTTCTTCAATTTAGCATTATGGACAGGGAAAGACCTAATCTAAAATCTGCAAAAAAATATTTTGCCTTCAATTTCATATCGTGATCGTAGCATTTATGTACTTGACTCATATGGCTGGGATTTCCATGAAAAAGATTGTGGGCAGAAAATGGGTGATCACTGTACATTTCTCTTCTGTTTCCTATTTATATTTATATTTTACCTCCTCAATTTAGCATTATGGTCAGGGAAAAACCTAATCTAAGATCTGCAAAAAAATACTTTGCCTTCAAATTCATACCGTGATCGTAGCATGCATGGACTCGACTCATATGAGAGGGATTTCCATGAAAAAGATTGTGGGCACAAAATGGGTGATGTACATTTCACTTCTGTTTCCCATTACTATTTCTATTTTACTTTCTCAATTTAGTATTATGGACAGGGAAAGGCCTAATCTAAAATCTGCAAAAAAATATTTTGCCTTCAAATTTATATCGTGATCGTAGCATGAATGGACTCGACTCATATGACTGGGATTTCCATGAAAAAGATAGTGGGCACAAAATGGGTGATCACTGTATATTTCTCTTCTGTTTCCTATTTATGTTTCTATTTATCTTCCTTAATTTAGTATTATGGACAGGGAAAGACCTAATCTAAGATCTGCAAAAAAATATTTTGCCTTCAAATTCATACCGTGAGCGTAGCATGCATGGACTTGAGTCATATGACTGGAATTTCCATGGAAAGATTGTGGGCAGAAAATTGGTGATTACTGTACATTTCTCTTCTGTTTCCTATTTATGTTTCTATTTAACTTCCTTAATTTAGTATTATGGACAGGGAAAGACCTAATCTAAGATCTGCAAAAAAAAATTTGCCTTCAAATTCATACCGTGATCGTAGCATGCATGGACTCGACTCATATGACTGGGATTTCCATGACAAAATAAGTGGGCACAAAATGGGTGACCACTGTATATTTCTCTTCTGTTTCCTATTTATATTTCCATTTTACTTCCTTAATTTAGCATTATGGACAGGGAAGTTTAATCTAAGATTTCATATGAGATTTTTACTTCCTTAATTTAGCATTATGGACAGGGAAAGACCTAATCTAAGATCTGCAAAAAAATATTTTGCCTTCAAATTCATACCGTTATCTTTTCGGACACCGTAAAGTGACAACGGTGACAGAAGTGACATGTTCGAAACTGCAGTTTGCCGCATGAAAGCGAACGAAAAATGCTTGTAGCCATGCACAGAGTGAGAGATTCCACACAATTTGATAACAATTAGGAAGAGAATCCAGCTACTGGAAAAAATTTATAAAGCAATGAATTGTGGAACGCCCCCTTAGGTTTGGTGCGCATGAAAATTTCAAGAAAGTCACTAACGCTAGGTCTCGATTCGTCGAAGTTCAGTCCCTCCCCACAGAAGCGACTGAAATAAACATTTGACTGATGGAGTCAGCAGGAAATTCCACACAATCTGACATCTATATCATGAGGATCCCCTAGAGAGGAAAAAGTAGATATGTGATCTCTTCGGGCTAATTGCTTTTCAGAAACTGTAAAGTGCCAACGGTGACAGCAGTGACATGGTCGAAGCTGCAGTTTGCCGCATGAAAGCGAACGAAAAATGCTCGTAGACATGCAAAGATTGAGAGATTCCACACAATTTGATACCAATTTGGAAGAGATTCCAGCTACTGGAAAAAATTTATATAGCAATGAATTGGGAGAGGACCCCCCAGTTTTGGTGCGCATGAAAATTCCAACAAAGTCACTAACGCTAGGTCCCGAATCTTCGAAGGTCACTCCCTCCCCACACAAGCGACTGAAGTAAACCTTTGTATGATGGAGTCAGCAGGAAATTCCCCACAATCTTACATCTATCTCATGAGGATCCCCTAGAGAGGAAAAAATAGAGATGCCATCTCTTCTAGCAAACCGCTTTTCGGACATTGTAAAGTGCCAACGGTGACAGCAGTGACATAGTCGAAGGTGCAGTTTCCGCATGAAAGCGAACAAAAAATGCTTGTAGCCATGCACAGAGTGAGAGATTCCACACAATTTGATACCAATTTGGAAGAGTTTCCAGCTACTGGTAAAAATTTATATAGCAATGAATTGTGGGAGGCACCCCCAGTTTTGGTGCGGATGAAAATACCACCAAATTCACTAACGCTCGGTCCCGAATCGTCGAAGGTCACTCCCTCCCCACAGCAGCGACTGAAATAAACCTTTGACTGATGTAGTCAGCAGGAAATTCCCCACAATCTGACATCTATCTCATGAGGATCCCCTAACGAGGAAAAAGTAGAAATGCGATCTCTTCGAGCAAACCGCTTTTCGGACACCGTAAAGTGCCAACGGTGACATCAGTGACATGGTCGAAGCTGCAGTTTGCCGCATGAAAGCGAACAAAAAATGCTTGTAGGCATGCACAGAGTGAGAGATTCCACACATTTTGATACCAATTTGGAAGAGAATCCAGCTACTGAAAAAAATTTATAAAGCAATGATTTGAGGGATTCCCCGCCAATGTTGGTGTGCATGAATATTCTAACAAATTTACTAACGCTAGGTCCCGAATCGTCAAAGGTCACTCCCTCCCCACACAATCGACTGAAATAAACCTTTGACTGATGGAATCACCAGGAAATTCCCCACAATCTGACATCTATCTCATGAGGTTCCCCTAGAGAGGTAAAAATAGAAATGCGATCTCTTCGAGCAAAACGCTTTTCAGACACCGTAAAGTGCCAACGGTGACAGCAGTAACATGGTCGAAGGTGAAGTTTGCCGCATGAAAGCGATCGAAAAATGCTTGTAGCCATGCACAGAGTGAGAGATACCACACAATTTGATACTAATTTGGAAGAGCTTCAAGCTACTGGAAAAAATTTATAAAGCAATGAATTGGGGGAGGCCCCCCATTTTTGGTGCGCATGAAAATACCAACAAATTCACTAACGCTATGTCCCGTATCGTCGAAGGTCACTCCCTCCCCACACAAGCGACTGAAATAAACATTTGACTGATGGAGTCAGCAGGAAATTCCCCACAATCTGATATCTATCTCATGAGGATCCCCAAGATAGGAAAAAGTAGAAATTCGATCTCTTCGAGCAAACCGCTTTTCGGACACCGTAAAGTGCCAACGGTGACAGCAGTGACATGTTCGAAGCTGCAGTATGCCGCATGAAAGCGAACGAAAAATGCTTGTAGCCATGCACAGAGTGAGTGATTCCAGACAATTTGATACCAATTTGGAGGAGATTCCAACTACTGGAAAAATTTATAAAGCAATGAATTGGGGGAGGCCCCACAGTTTTGGTGCGCATGAAAATTCCAACAAATTCACTAACGCTAGGTCCCGAATCGTTGAAGGTCACTCCCTCCCCACACAAGCGACTGAAATAAACATTTGACTGATGGAGTCAGCAGGAAATTTCACACAATCTGACGTCTATTTCATTAGGATCCCCTAGAGAGGAAAAAGTAGAAATACGATCACTTAAAGCAAACCGCTTTTCGGAAACCGTAAAGTGCCAACGGTGACAGCAGTGACATGGTCGAACCTGCAGTTTGCCGCATGAAAGCGAACGAAAAATACTTGTAGCCATGCACAGAGTGAGATATTCCACAAATTTGATAACAATTTGGAAGAGGATCCAGCTACTGGAAAAAATTTATAAAGCAATGAATTGGGGGAGGGACCCCCCCCAGTTTTGGTGCGCATGAAAATTCCAAGAAATTCACTAACGCTAGGTCCCGAATCGTCGAATCTCACTCCCTCCCCACACGAGCGACTGAAATAAACCTTTGAATGATGGAGTCAGCAGGAAATTCCCCACAATCTGACATCTATCTCCTGAGGATCCCCTGGAGAGGAAAAAACTGAAATGTGATCTCTTTGAGCAAACCGCTTTTCGGACACCGTACTGTGACAGCAGTGACATGGTCGAAGCTGCAGTTTGCCGCATGAAAGCGAACAAATAATGCTTGTAGCCGTGGACAGAGTGAGAGATTCCAAACAATTTGATACCAATTTGGAAGATATTCCAGCTACTGGAAAAAATTTATAAAGCAATGAATTGGGGGAACCCCTGCCCAGTTTTGATGCGTATGCAAATACCAACAAATTCACTAACGCTAGGTCCCGAATCGTCGAAGGTCACTCACTCCCCAATCAAGCGACTGAAATAAACCTTTGACTGACGGAGTCAGCAGGAAATTCCCCACAATCTGACATCTCATGAGGATCCCCAAGAGAGGAAAAAGTAGAAATGGGATCTCTGCGAGTAAACCGCTTTTCGGACACCGTAAAGTGCCAACGGTGACAGCAGTGACATGGTCGAAGCTGCAGTTTGCCGAATGAAAGCGAACGAAAAATGCTTGTAGCCATGCACAGAGTGAGAGATTTCACACAATTTGATACCTATTTGGAAGAGATTCCAGCTACTGGAAAAAAATTATAAAGCAATGAATTGGGGGAGGGCCCCCCCCGTTTTGGTGCGCATGAAAATTCCAACAAATTCACTAACGCTAGGTCCCGAATCGTCGAAGGTCACTCCCTCCCCACACAAGCGACTGAAATAAACATTTGACTGATGTAGTCAGCAGGAAATTCCCCACAATCTGACATCTATCTCATGAGGATCCACTGGAGAGGAAAAAATAGAAATGCGATCTCTTCGAGCAAACCGCTTTTCGGACACCGTACTGTGACAGCAGTGACATGGTCGAAGCTGCAGTTTGCCGCATGAAAGTGAATGAAAAATGCTTGTAGCCATGCAGAGAGTGAGAGATTCGGCAGAATTTGATACCAATTTGGAAGAGATTCCAGCTGCTGGAAAAAATTTATAATGCAATGTATTGGGCGTGGCCCCCCAGTTTTGGTCCACTTCCAACAAATTCACTAACGGTAGGTCCCGAATCGTTGAAGTTCACTCTCTCCCCACGCAATCGACTTAAATAATTATTTGACTCGTGGATTAAGCAAGAAATTCCTCATAATTTGATATCAATTTCATGAGGGTGCCCAAGAGTGGAGAAAGTTGAAATCTGATCTCTTCGAGAAAACTGCTTTTCGAACACCGTAAATTGCCAGCGGTGACAGCTGCGGCAAGTTCGAAGCTAGACTTTGCCCTGTAAAAGCTACTTAGAAATGCTTGTTGGCATGGACTGAGTCAGAGACTTCGCACAATTTAATACCAAGTTTGAAGAGATTTCATCTGCTGGAAAAAAAGTTATAAAGCAGGGAAATTGTGAGGGATCCCCTAGTTTTGGTCCGCATCAAAATTTCAACAAATTCACTAACACGAGGAACCATATCGTCGAACGACACTCCATCCCTACGCAATCGACGGAAATATTTCTTTGACTCATGGATTAAGCAGGAAATTCCTCACAATCTGATATCAATTTCATGAGGGTGCCCTAGAGTAGAAAAAGTTGAAATGCGATCTCTTCGAGCAAACCGCTTTTCGGACACCGTAAATTGCCAGCGTTGACACGATCAAAGCTAGACTTTGCACTGTAAAAGCTGCTGACAAATTCTTGTAGACATGGACAGAGTGAGAGATTTTGCACAATTTAATACCAATTTTGAAGAGATTTCATCTGCTGGAAAAAAGTTATAAAGCAGGGAAATGGTGAGGGATCCCCCAGTTTTGGTCCACTTCAAAATTCCGACAAATTCACTACATGAGGTCCCGTATCGTTGAACGTCACTCCCTCCCTACACAAGTGACTGAAATAATTCTTTGACTCATTGATTAAGCAGGAAATTCCTCACAATCTGATATCTATTTCATGAGGATCCCCTCGAGAGGAAAAACTTGAAATGGGATCTCCTTGAGCAAACCGCTTTTCGGACACTGTAAATTGTCCACGGTGACAGCAGCGACACACTCGAAGCTACACTTTGCACTATAAAAGCAAATGAAAAATGCTTGTAGACATCGACAGAGTGAGAGATTTCGCACAATTTAATACCAATTTTGAAGAGATTTCATCTGCTGGAAAAAATTTATAAAGCAGGGATATGGTGAGAGATCCCCCAGTTTTTGGTCCGCATGAAAATTCCAACAAATTCAATAACACAAGGTCCCGTATCCTCGAACATCACTCCCTCCCTACAGAAGTGACTGAAATAATTCTTTGACTCCTGCATTAAGCAGGAAATTCCACACAATGTGATATCTATTTTATGAGGGTTCCTTAGATGGGAAAAATTTGTATTGCAATCTTATCAAGCAAACCGGTTTCCGAACACTGTCAGTTATCAAAGGCCACAGCATCTACATGGTCGTTGCTGTATCGTGTCTATTAAACCTATTTTAAAATCATTCTAGACAGGCCTGTGTCGAGACATTCAGCCCAATTTAATATCAAAAATTGAAGTTATTTCACTTACTGGATAAAAGTTAAGTAGTGAAAATGTGTGATCACCCAGTTACGGTCCGCATGAAAAATCCCACAATTCTACTAACCCAAGTTACCGTATCATCTAAGGCCTTCTCTCCCTACTCAATCTACTTAAATAATTCTTTCATACATGGATTAAGCAAGAAATTCCGCTCAATCTCATATCTATTTTATGAGGGCTCCATAGAGGGGCAAAGTTCAAATGCAATCTTATCGAGCAAACCGGGTTTCGGACACTGTAAACTTTGAAAGGGCACAGCAGCGACATGGTCGATGCTTTACTTTGCTCTATTAAGCCAAATTTTAAATCCTTCAAGACAGGCATGAGTCGACAAATTCTGCACAATTTAATACTTGCACTAAAAGATTGCAATTGTTTTTTTTATTTTCTCATGTATCAAACTACATTAGAATCAATAATAAAATCAATATGAATAAAAATTTTGGAAAATACCATTTTTGAGGTTTCTATTACTAGTAGGGGCTAAAACCTCGATCTTCGATGTCTGATTTAAGGCTTATATCTTGCAAAAAATGATTGCAATTGTTTTTTTTCTTTTCTTACCCATCAAACCACATAAGAATCAATAATAAAATCCAAAAATAAAAAATTTTGGAAAATGGTATTTTTGAGGCTTCTCTTACTACTAGGGGCTAAAACCGCTATCTTCGATGTCTGATTTAAGGCATATATCTTGCATGAAAAGGATTGATATTGTTTTTTTTTTCTTTTCTTACTCATCTAACTACATTAGAATCAATAATAAAATGAATATGAATAAAAAGTTTTGGAAATTGGCATTTTTGAGGCTTCTATTACTATGAGGGTTTAAAACCGCTATCTTCCATGTCTTATTTAAGGCATATATCTTGCACGAATATGATTGCAATTGTTTTTTTCTTATCTTATGCATCTAACTACATAAGAATTAATAATAAAATCAATATGAATAAAAAATTTTGATCCCCCAGTTTTGGGCCTCATGAAAATCCCAACAAATCCACTAACACAAGTCGACGTATCATCAAACGCCACATTGTCCATACTTAAGCAACTGGGAAAATTCTTTTATACATGGATTAAGCAAGAAATTAAGAAGAAATGCAGACCCATTGAGCAAACCGGTTTTCGGACATCTTAATTGTTAAAGGACACAACAGTGACATTGTCAAAGCTGCACTTTGCTCGATTCAACCAAATGAAAAATCCTTGTAGACATGGATGTATTGATAAATTTCCTACAATACTAATTTTTAAAATATTTCATTTAATGGAAAAAGTGGGTTGACAACTCTAAAACTCTGTAGAATGCAGTGTGTATTATACAATGCACTGGCTGATAGGTTGAGTAGCACTGGCATTGAATTACATTGCCTTTCATTGTATCATTCTCATCATTTTATGTTGCCAGCAGACTCATTCATACATTACATTCGAGGTAACAACAGTTTCATGATGTTTTTTTCCTTTTTTTTTTTTTTTTTTGAATAATGTTAACCCTGTGCAAGGCTCAAAAGCCACTCAGTTTATGAGGATATATGGGGAAGATAACTGTTGACTCTAGACTCAAACAGGTTAAGCTTGTTGGGATTGGGTAAGCATTCTCTTGTGAGTCAAATCAACAAAGCAACATTTCATGGCATCTACAGCTAGACTTTTACATATTTTGTATTATGAGATATCTGACAGAGTCCTTTTCCACAAGTGCGGGAGGGTGAAATCATGCAGTGTACTGTTTATTCTAATGGTATTGGCAATTAATTATCACCATTATACTATTCTCACTCCCAAAGAAGGAAACCATCCACTATCCTATCCCAAATGTGTCAGTAATATCACAGTTTTATCTAATGGGTTACTAAGGAGTTTCTTGAATTAATCCAATATCCATGTGACTAATATAAATTAAGTTCTCTCTTATTGATATAGATTTGGTTAAAAGAGAATCCATTTTTCTGATGATGCTATTTCATTTTTTTCACTATTTTATCAAGTTCTTCCCATGATAATGCTGGGAGTGGCTTCAGACTTTTGAATATATATATATATTACAAGTAGACAAAATTCAATACCCCATAGGATAAAGAGCCATTTTACCCAGAACCAGCTTGTCAACACCAAGAAGTTAGATAAAGAAATGAATCAATGTTTTTGTAAATACGAAGAAAGAGGGGGGAAATTAACAACTAGGAGTAAATGTATTTAAAAAGACAAGCCCATTGTGGGTGAAATGGCTATATATCATATGGGGTATTGAATTTTATCTACAGTAATTCCTGTTTGCTTTATAATAAATATATTGAGATCTCTTCTTTGGATCAGTCTTAATATTTTATATTACGATGATTCACATGGATTACTTACTATATATATATATATATATATATATTTAAAGTATGCTATATTTATGAGCTATAACTGCCTCAGCAAGTTGGCATAGTACTCACCATTGATGGTAACTCCTAAACCGTATTTGTCTGCAAACATTTATTGGTATTTTTTAAATAATCGTGTACATTTACACCAGAATGGAAATTTTCATTACAATTGGTTTCTGGGGCTTAATATGCAAATTTACTGAAAAATGACCCTGGATCTTTACTGACTGAGCATAAAAACACAATAATATTTGACTAATTAATTTAATGAAATTACTTATTATTCAACATTCTAGTATTATCACTTAATAAACATTAAAGAATTTAACACTGAAAAATGATGAGACCTCAAAAAACAGAAACGTGATTCTACAGAAGGATACTGAGGATACCAAGGACTGAATATGTAAGCAACAAGTAAGAATTAAGTTTTAAAGAAAATGGAAACCAGAAGGAAACTTATACTTAACATATGTTGATAGTTGAAATTTCCTTGGCACATAATGAGTAAAGAGGGCTTGGCAAATCTGATACTCGCAAGGCGGCAAGAGGGACAGAGGAAAACAATGTATAACCTATTTAGTAAGCTTGAGTAAATGGAACAAGGTTTAGGAGAAATAACAAAAAAATGAATTATTAAGAGCTATGAAGGATAGGAAGTTGTGGAAAGCCATGATTGCCTACATCATGAAGAGAGGAAGTCAGCTTTTAAGACATCCATTTTGCTATTAACTTCTTTCAAGGAATCTTTGAGTAGATTGTAACTTATAGCTTTATCATTTATTATTTCAGATCCTTGTTTCTCAGTTGGTGCTTTCATTCACATCAATGTTCCCTGAAAGAAAACAAGGTGTGCCCCACATTAACAGGACAGTAATTTATGGATCATTTTTATATTTAAAAAAATCTTTCTTTTTAAAAGTTAAAGACACCAAGCAATGTAATGTCTAAAAAAAAGAAATTAATGCTTATTTCAGGAGACCTCTGTATTATTTTCCTATTTTCAAATTTCATGATTAATGATTTCCTTATTAAAATTTAAAGTATGCCCCAGAATTTCAGTTATTCTACAAGTGTGTCCTGAATTAAAAAAAAAAATGTTTGTGAAATACAAAGAGTTTAGATTGGATTAAAGCTAAAAGTAACAAGACCTCAACAGAATCCAGAGATGGAAATAGGATATGATGGGTACTGATCTGGCATCTCATCTACTGTCAATTTCTCACAGATGTACCTTTGCTTCCCTCTGTCTTTTCTACAAGTATTTTCACAGCAACTGCTCTGATGAACTACTTTCTCTGGTTCCCAAACTGCATGAATTCAAGCATGCTACTAGGTTGAAATGATTAAATATAGCCGTCTCTTCTACTCGAATAGCTTCTTATCTTGCTCTTCCCATCTGTGGAACTCCCTTCCTCTTAGTTGCTTCCCTAATAGCTACAATCTTCAAATAGGCATATGTCAATAGACATGTTCTAATGCTTTGTTTCCCGTCTTTCTCTTTCTTCTTTCCTCAAACACACCACTTTACTCTTGCTCTCATTCACTGTACCACCTACGTGCTAGTAGGACTTCCACCTTGCATGGAGTGAAATGCTAAAAAAAACAACAAAAAAAACATACCCACCTTACAAGACACCAACATGCAGAGTCACCTGTCACTTTATTTTCTGATTGTATACACCAGCAAACATTTTCATGAAGAGGAGATGTGATGGTCGGATGAGCAAATCAAAACTGAAAATGCCATAAACAAAGGAAATTATTCAATTAATATTCTAGTATTAAAAAATCAAACTGCTGGATACATTCATCAAAATCAATAAATGGAACAGATCAATAGTTATATATGGTATCAGACTATTGATAAATGCAGGGCTAATATCATTCTTCAGTCAAACAAATTGCTAACAAAAATTGATTTCAATTGCTTCATCAATTTAGTTTTTGACTTTGGATTATTTTTATAATTATTTCAATTACATAACATTGTGTTTAATAAAATTCTAAATGTCAAATTTACCATTTATTTTTCATCTTGTAATTTAAATATGAATGTAATGACTGCTATTTTTTCTGTGACTTTCTTTATTTACAAAGTGTATTCCTTTTCCACAACTGTTCCTAAGTGATTCTAGTAATGCTTTGCAATTGCAAAGACAAGTTTGTCAGATGAACGACTACTTATTTCTCTACATATTTAACTATCCTGCTCAATTCCCCCCCCCCACCCCATTGGTGGCACTCACAGAAGATCAGACAGGAAGAGTCTGATGCCTTGCTGTATGATTGCTACAAATTCATGGGTATAAATTGGATGCTAAAAATAAATGGTTATTATTCAGAGAAAAATAGATATTTTTTTTAGTGATGTGTATATAGTCCAAAAGGATATTAATATGCATACAAAATTTGATTAACCAATGATTAGCTGAGACAGCTTCTCTGTTGACCAATCAGAGAACAGAATTATGTAACTTTATCTTATACATGAATGTCCAGGTGCTACAACGTTATCAGCAGAGAAAATAGAATTAAAAAGTCAATTTGGTTCGGTTGTTTTTTTTATGAGTCAAATGGCTTGTTTAATATCAAAATCTAAATATTAAAAATTCAAATCATGAAATAATATCATTCTTTTGAATTATTTATAAATTAAAGAGAATGATTTTATTTCATGGTTAAATTATAATTACGTACCTGCATTTTTGAAACAAATAACCTAACAAAATCAAATAAGAAGTAAAAACTTGTTTCTCTTTTCAATAAATGAAATCAATCATACCAAATTGTTTTGTTTTTTTTATTTTAAAAATCTTTTTTGACAATCTGTGCCATGTTTTCAATTTTGCTATATGACCCGGAGAATAAATTTTTATTAATTTTACTATAAATATGTATCTTTCATACTTTTTTTTATGAAAATATATTGTTTGTGACCTTATGTATAAAGTACAGCTATACAGGGAGTTAACCATTTTTACCTATTCTTCTTACATGCCTCAACTTCAAACAGTAACCCTCTACATTGAGTAGCTCTTGAGCCTTGTTTTAGGTGAACAATTAGTTAAAAAAAATAATGTTAACAATAATTCAAATAAATTCAGTTCTTTCTTTAAATTATTTATGGAAGATTAAGCCATTTCATAAATACAAATGAAGGCAGCTAACATTTCTTCAGAAATATCAGTGTACATGTAGCCTGGTTTTTTAAGCTCCATTAAGTACCACATGGTTTATGGTTGAGTTTTCTTTTCATTCAACAGCAAAAACAAATGCCAACTGAATGTTTTATGCAATTTTTGTAGCACAAATCAATATTCTTTGCAAAAGTATATTGAGGAATATAACTGGAAGAGAATTTGCTTTTTTATCAAATGAAGGATTGTCAACAATTAATTTCCAATCCATTTTGTTTAATTCTAATCAGAGACTAACATTCAAAATACTTGTTTTGAAAAGCAAGTCAAATTAAGATGAAACAAAAAGAGGAAAACTAGAATTTTCAATGTTTAATAAAAATTCAATATTAATACTAATACTACTTGATGAAAAACAATAGAAATTAAAGAAGTCAAAATTGACTGATGACTGTCGATGCTTCATCTTATAAAAATTCCAGATAATATTACTACAAATACTAAGAGAGAGAAAAGCTGACAGAAATATTGTGGAGAAATTAACTGTTGGTCAGACAGCAAAGGAGAAGAGTATTTACCTTGTGTTGTTCAAATGCTTACTAAACAAAAGCTTGTTATTTTCTGTACTATCCCTTTAGAGTTACAGTGGTCACATGACAGGTTTACTATGTGATCCCTGAAGTTGCATAAAAAGAAGGGAAAAATCTTTTTTTTATTGCTAAATTTACCTTCTATATTTATACATCACAGAGAAGTGGCAATATATTTTGCAACTTGAGATAAGTGCTATTGCTCCCCCCTCTCTGCTCAACCTGACTAGTCTCCATTCGTTTTGGGGATTGGGAGCATTTTCTCAACAGTACTAATCAAAAATTAATATTGGTTGACAATATTTTATCTAATAAAGAATAAATCAATATTACCACCACCACTGCTAATACTAATAATAATAGTGGTAAAAATAATCGCAAATATGGCATCAAACATCCAAGGGGAAAATGTAAAAGTCTAATGGTTAAACTGGGTCTTTTGCCAACCACAAAAGTCCCAGCAGCTTAATCTGTAGAGCAGCAGCTGAACATAGATTTCCTCAAGTAAAAAGGTTGAAAGTAATATCTCACCTGGAGTCTATTCCTTATTTCCAATCCGTATTGTTTACTGCTGTGGTGAAAAGTAACATCAGATATCTATCAAAAATTAATAAAAGATAACATTCCTAAACATAATGCTTGAACTGAAAGTTTGAAACATAAACGGCATCTACTGATTTCAAATTTATGAAAAATTTCAAATGAAAAAGAGCCACTTGGTTAGATGGGCTGTAGACAGTGCAGAAAACAACTATCAACCACCGAGACTCTAAAAGTAATGTTTTTCCCCAAATGTTGTTTTTCATATTCCATAGATGTTAATATCACAAATCAATAGCAATAATGGATCTTTGTTTCTACCAGAAAATATCATCAGATGTTTAACAAGAATAGTGCTAGCACAGTTACTGAAGAAATTTAAAATATTTGCTTCATTTATGACTTGTAAAGGATTTTTATAGACGGTTTAAGAGCCATTCGAAGTAGAGGATTACTGAACGGTTGAAGGGTGTTATCACTAACATTTTTTGTCAAGATTTACAAACTATGTTTCATTCAATTTTGCAAACTACTGTAATTCCCCACGTATAATACGACTTCATCCATAATACGCACCCCTAAAATTTTTGACTGAAAATGTGGGGAAAATGCTTCTACACACGTAGAATACGCACCCCTTGTTTGGTAATCAACAAATTAACTTCTCCACACGTGTTCCGCAAAAGTAAAGGCCTTAACAGCGGAGAACAATGCTTAACTCAAATAACGCAACTTAATTATATTCTGGTTGGTCTTCCGTACTTTATAATTACAGCCCGGTTATAAGCACAAAATTACATTTCTTAATTACTGTGGATCTTCTGATTAGTCAAAATGATACAATTTACAACGCGCTAAAAAAGATCTATCTCATAAGGACACTTAGGAAAATCGATGGGGCTTTTAACTAATTTTATAATATTTTAATGTAAATCTATTATAACTAATAACTTTTAACTAATTTTATAATATTTAAATGTAAAATCTATTATCATTAAAGAAACAAATAATTGTATTAAAAATTCATTTTTCATCGAAAAAATTTTTTTGCTTACAGGATTTATTGTCCATATTCATAAAAACAACTAAAAGAAATAAAAGCATTTGAAATTAAATAATATCTTTGTTTTATTGGGTTTTGTATGTTACAATTCAGAGCTGATTTTCAGGTACGTTGGCTCCAATTAAAAACAAAAAAAGACATGCTTTGCATTCCTCAAAGCCCCATGCTTTTAATTTTTGTAATCACGGAACCCGATGCGATCGAATTTCTAGCGTTTTCATAAAATTAGTTGGGGGGGGGGGTTGGTAATAAATATTTAAAAAAAATATTTCTACCATGACCTTAATAAAAAAAAACATTTATAATAATTTCGATCATCTGTGAATAGTTCCTGAAAGTTTCATTAACATCCGACAATTATTTCTATTTTTGCACGATTTTTCAAATTAATGTGTGTCATACCAAAAAAACGTGCTAAAAATTGTCTGTTATTTACTAGTTCCGCTGATACAAACAGAAACAAAGTTTTTTAATCAAAATTTAGTATGTTCTAAAAAGAAGGAAACATTTTTAAAAATAAAAAAAAAAAACTTTGGTCTTTCCTCTTAATAACATAAGCATTTAGACAATAAAATTTTGTTTTCGGCAAGATTGGCGTCTTTTTCATCAAGCTATGCTCTTTTTTTTAGCGATTTCGTGGAGGTACATAGTATAATACGACTTCATCCATAATACGCACCCCTAAAATTTTGGCTGAAAATGTGGGGAAAATGCTTCTACAAACGTAGAATACGCACCCCTTGTTTGGTAATCAAACCCCATAAACTGTACCTCCCCAATTTCATTACGGCCAGCGTTTCCTACTCTTATTAACAAAATGGTTATAAACATAGAATAATATTCTGATTTAGTTTTATAATAATTCTTATTTTATTTTACATTTCTAAGTATTGTTAGGTACATATGATAGTATTTAACATCCTTATGCGGTCGCAATCGCCGAATGTTTTTGTCAAATTGACGTCTGTTTGTGGTGAATAGTCATTTCGTAACTAAAATCAACCTATGAAAACGCAAATTTTGAAGATTTTTTTTTTGTTGCTGCGCATAATACGGACTCCTAATTTTGCTTAATTTTTTTTAGAAAAAAATGCGTATTATACATGGGGAAATTTGAATAAATTGATTTCTTTGGAAAAACCCTCTTTGTCAAAAACCCTACTTTGTGGTTATATAATTTCTCTAATTTTAGGACTTCATGGCAAACAATTTTTAACAGCGACGAATAAAAAATTCAACGCTGTTAATAACAAGAGGAACTAGATGATCAAATGTCTATGAAGTGTATTTAAAGTTTCAATTTTAAACAGTAATATTCAAAATTTAAAGAAAGGAAAAGAAGTTCGGTTACCTTCCGTAGTTGAAATTAAGTCTTTTTTCTGATCTCTCTTTTACTTGTTTTGATTTCTTCGTCTTCTCTTTTCTCAGCAAATAAAAACACCAGTTGAGGTTTGTTTTTGGTTTGATTTTTTCGGGTTTTTTTTTTTGTTTTTGTTTTTAGTGGGGAGAGAGGGGGGTGTGGCTTATGACGAGTGACAAAGATTCCCCCGGCAACTCAAAAAAGTTTAACGAGAGAGGAAAAGTCTTTTCTTTTATACAGCTTCTATGGATGATCTTATTTCAGTCAACAGGGGTGACATTTGCACGAAGTCAGTAAGAGCTGACATCGCTAGCTCGTTAACTGAATGCTGTAAGTTCAATCCTTGCGCTAGGCAGTACATTTTATTATTTTTCTCTTCAACATCACATTCTATAATATTTCAAAATAAACAACATGTTCAGCAAGACATCAATTTTCTAAATTTCCTTTTACCATTATGAAAAGTCCATTTGAATTTCAAACTTTTAGACATTAATACATCGGAGTTACCATGTAAAAAAAAACAACTAATTAACTAATGTTTGTTATTTACTCCGAATTGTTATTTACTACAACAAATAATTTTATTTTTAAAATTTGCTGTTTTTCATCTGTTTAAAATAAATAATTCGGTACAGGCAGTTTTCACAGAATCTACATTATTTTTATTTATTTAGATAATTCTGTAGAACTTTTTCGGTTCTGCTTGACGTTAGTAGTGTAGTAATGGCAGGCGAGAACAATTGTTTTGAAGAAATATGAAGTAAGTTCGTTAACTAATAATATCAGTCCTAAAATATAGAAATTTATAACAAAAATAATATTTCTAAATTATTTAAACCCGCTTCTAAAAAAGGAGCTTATTCTTAGAAACCCAAATTCTTACATTTACTTTACGTAGATGACCCCTTCATACTCTGGTCAACCCAGGAAGAAGTTCAATTTCTCCTGAACCTAGTGAACTCAATAAGATCATCGAAACAGTTCCCAGTGGACAGAAAAAACGACATCAAACTCGCAAACTGCACTAATATCTCGAACAGAGCATAGCTTCAAGACATCTCTATACCGCAAGCCAACATTCACCGACCTATACCTCAACTTCAACTCCTAACAGGCATACAGTGTAAAGAAAGGAGTTGTCCGCTGCTTACAACATCGAGCAAAAGTCATAAGTGGTGATTCAGAGACATATGACCAAGAAATGGTCAGTAGAAGCAGTACTCTACAACGTAACAAAACAACTAATCTAGGTACATGACAGCAGCTCCTACAAACTGGGATAGAAGGATACAAGAGGATAACTATATTCAGAAAACAGCTTCGGTCAACTTATGTGAAGGGATTATCGGAAAAAAATACAAAAGATCTGAGATCTATATAACATCTGGACGACCTTCAAAAGTTTTTGAAAACTTCGCAGACACGTCTTTCGGTTAAGAAATAGAGGAGAACTTGATTGAGGACTATGTGTTCACCATCCCCTGCAGTTTTGGTAAGAAAGGAAAAACGGGCTGCTCCCTTAAGACTGCAAGAACATCGTAAAACCATAACACGAGGGGAAATAGAAAAATCTGGCGGAGCTGACCACATATGAAGGAAAAAGTGAGATCACCGCCCCTTGTTGTTTTACTTTTAAATGTAATTTTTTATCACAACATTTGTTGAAGCATGCGGCCCCCCAAAAAGTTTGGGAACCACTGCTCTAGCGGAACAAAACTTGTTAACAAAAAAGGAAAGGCCAGATAAACAGAATAAAGAAATATATATAAATATATATATATATATAACAATCAAGAATGATCTTAAACTGCAAATCACCACCATACCAATTTATTTTTTAATAACTTACCAACTTACCAGATACATTTTTGGTTTCCTTATTTTTATCAGATAGAAAAGAATGAAAGAATCTTTCTTGTTGGCCGTATTCAATATATTTATATATATATATATATATATATATATATATATACACATACATACATATATATATATTATATTGTTCGGGCTGTTGTCCTGATCTTTATTGCTATATTCACGAGGTTTCGGACGTTGTACGCTCAGGCCTTCTTCAGGTGATATACGCTAGAATTTCGAGCCAAACCACTTATTTAATCCATGGGGGTATATTGTTCTAATTCCACGTGTCATGAGTTTGGATATTAATTCGCAAGCCTCCAAGTTTGTTTTTATTTATTTATTTATTTTTCCTCTTTTGGATCCCTTAACCAACACTTTTATCCACACACAGGTGTCCTTAGAGACTTCAGAGAATTAATTTTGCGGACTTATAAACGTAATTGTACAATAAATACATACACACACACATATATATATATATTAGGTTGGTGCAAAAATAATTTCGTTTTCTAACATATGTTACTATGTGAGAAAACGAAATTATTTTTGCACCAACCAAATATATATATATATATATATATATATATATATATATATATATATATATATATATATTACCAGAGCGCATATACAATTTTGTTATTGTTGTTTTTTTTACCAGCTCTCTGTATTACTGGTTCCCATATTTCATTCATGTCTATGCTTGGCCGAGATTTTTGTAGTCTGGCGCTGATTCCTTAAGTTTTTTGTATTTTCACTAATGTTCTCTATTATATCAAGTTAATCCCACAGAGGCAGGGATCTCCCTCTTCCCTTCATATATGATCAGCCATGCCTGATCTTCTTATTTTCCCTCGTGTTATGTCCTGACGGTGTTCCTGTAGTCTTATCTTCAGGCGACGGCCTGTTTGTCCTTCATATTTCTTGCCACAATTCCACGGGGTGATGTTACGCACAGTCCTTAATCTTGTTCTCCTTTATAGGTGGTCTTACTCGAAAGAGGTGTTTACGTAGTGTTGAACCACACCGGAAGGTTGCTCTAATGATATACAGACCACAGATCCTTTATACCTTTCCCAATAAACCATTTACATAGGGTGGGAAGACCGAGATTGGTTTCTGAGTGTTGTTATCATTTTGTACACTTCTTTCCCAGTTTATGGGGGATTTTTTCATCTACCCAAGGTAGTTATTACACTTTAGGCTACTGTTTATACTGACCATTTCTTGTTCATATGTCTCTGGATCGCCACATGACTTTTACTCGATATTGTAGGTTACTTTGTTGGGGGTCGAAGTTGAGGTATAGTTCGGTGAATGTTGGCTTGCGATAAAGGGATATCTTGAACCCAGGTTCTGATAAAGATATTAGTACATCCATCAATGCTAGTCTTTTTTGTTGATTTCTCTCTCCATTGTAAATTATATCAATGCATTTTTAGTCCACATGGCCAGCAGTATCTCTCTTGTCGACCTCTCTGCCTCCGAGCGAGAGAAACCCAGACGAGACTATGCCAAACGGCAAAGTATCGTCTAGGGAAGCAGACAACTTCCCGACCCCGAGTATGCAAGGTCTACCAGTAATTTTTGCCCAAACATACCCTCTCGGAGAGTCCCATGTTAAAAACCGACCTTGCACCACATCACACCTCGTGGTCGTGGTGGTGGTGGTGGGGGGGTCTCGGATAAATGTCGAAGCAGTCGAATCGATCAGAGGATGGGTTTTCCCGTTGGAGGAGATGCTGCTGTAGTATCTATTCCGTGCTGGTGACTGTCCTCTCCCCACTGCCTGGACAGAATCCTCGAACTTGTTCCGTAAAATCTGTTCTGTAGTGGTGGGATAACCGACTATAACTAGCTCAGACCAGTTTTATCTAGTGGCCCGAGTGTTGACACACAAGTCCCCACGTTAAAACAAACTGACCTTGTGTCACATTTTGATTCAGTGGTGAGTCAAACGTAAATGCCCACAGGACTCTTAGAGTTTGTCGACCTTTCTATCTTCGGGCAGAATAGAACCTACGCCGAAGAGATAGAGAGCAACCCAAGCCCGTGTATAAGGGGTCTATGAGTAATTTTTACCCGAGCCTATGGGTTCGGAAAACTCCATGTAAAAAAGGCCTTGAGCTGCATATATATATATATATATATATATATTCTATTTTTGTAAATTTTTTAATAAAAATATTTTGTTTTAAATATATTTTTTCATAAAATAGTAAATGATAAATATCACATTGTAATTGGATCATATACTTTTATATTCTTATAAATAAACATTACTGAGTGAGTAGAAAGTGTATTCATTAATCGTGGCGTCAAAGGAATAACAGCTCTTTTGACCTCCCAGCAGACACCATCTTGATTCAGGGCAGCACTACTTCTTGAAGTAGGCCTCCGTGTCGAGTCTGATGTTCTTTTCTTATCAGAACAATCAGAGTTAATTTTTTGAGCTGCTGTGCCTTTGTAATCACAATTAGATTCATCCAACTCTTTCGGAATCCTCTGCACTGTCTTCAGATTGACATCTAAACACCATGAAATGTTCGTACTGAAGCTTCTGGTGCAAATGCCAAGCAATACATATTTCTGGCTGAGTGGATTGCGTCATGGTGCTCTTTTTCTCACTGGAAGTAGCCCTCATTAACATCGGGGAAAGCTAAAACAATATGCGAGTCCTTACGAAGTTGGTTCTTTATGTACGGTGCACCGGAGGAGATATCGTCGGATGGAAGAACGCAATTTGACTCCCAAAAATACAATTCGTTCCTTAAGGATTAGGGAATAAAAAAAAAATACATATCATCAGTACATTACCCTCAAAGTAATGGACGAGAGCAGAAGTGGTGATATTACCCGTCGTAGATATGCCAGACTACCAGACATCACAACCGCTTCCATCGATGACGAACCACCATACACCGCACTGAAAAGTATGGAAATAGACGAGCCGGGATGCGACGACAGGGTCTTGGACAAAATGGAAGTGGACGGAAGACAACCCACAATCGTATAACTGCCAACAAATCAGGGTCTACGGCGTAGTACAAAGGTATCACAACCACCTAGATTATTAACCCAACAAATGCGAGGACCGGCACATGATTACCCGTCCTATGAACACAATTCATAGGCCTTGTGGTCATGGGAGGGGGAGCATGTCGGGAAGAGAGGCCCACCGAAAAGATGAAATGAATAAAGTGATCACTGGTAAGAAAACCGGTGAAGGAAAAACAATGTAAATACCGAACAAGCAGCACTTACGAACATTCTGTTTGAACGACCGTCAAGAGAACAATACTCATGCTACATAGCTTTAATGGTGGCATGACCCACATGTACTCGCGTCCAGGGCTCCATTTCCTTTGGCCACAAGTGAATTTTAGTTTGCCTAAATTTCTTTATTTCTGCACACTTTGGGGTTTTTTTTTACCATGTTCTTCCACCCTCTTGAATAGCCTGGCCACCATGCTTACAATGTTAAACACATATGCGTAACCAATATACTTCCATGTATATCGTTGTGCACGGCTTTAATTAATTCTTTTCTCGGAGACTGTGGAGGTACTAGGATATCTTCATTACACATAATTTCTTTTTCTATCGTTGTGTCTTGATTCTTTAAAAGGTCTCTCGGTCATAGAGCAATTCTTCCATGTATTTCTCTTTATTTCTACCCATAATTCTATTCAACACTGGTCCCTGTCTATTTCCCAGCCTAAGCCCTTTTAAGGATAATACATCCATTTCTATCTAGTACAAAAAACTATCCGCAATATTTCCGATTACTTCAATATTTTTACTCCCAAACTTTAACCAAGATAATGCATCAACATACGGAATAGTATTTCCTTTAATATATACAATGTCAAAGTCAAACGACATCAGCCTAATCGTCCATATTAATATCCTTGCAGATTTGACATTTGGGAACTCTCTTCTGGTGTTGAATATAAATTCCAAAGGCTTATGATCAGATTTCAATAGAAATGTCCTACCCAGCAAAAAAAAAAAAAAAAAATCTAGCTCTTTCTTTGCTCCACACAATCGCTATTTCCTCCTCCTTGTCAATATTTAAATAATTCGCCTCCGTCAATGTTAGTTTTCCGGATAAGTACATTACAAGGTAATAACCCCATGTGACAACATTGCGGCTATAGCACAGTCACTGACATCAGTAGTTAACGTCAATTTTTTCGCCGAGTCCAAAATTTTAACAACTCCTTTGTTTACGAGTGTTTTATTTTTTAATTTCTCGAAAGCAACCTCCTGTCTTTTTGTCCATTGAAATTCGGTATTCTTCTTCCTTATTTTGTTAAATCGTTCCACTATATCGCGGTAGATATCTGTTATAGAAATTGGTTAATCACAAAAAAGATTCTGACACTTATTTCTGGGTGCAGCTCTCTCTCAAATCTTACGAGTTTATCATCCAGCAATATACCATCTTTGGATATTTGATATCCTAAGTATGATTTTCCCAATTAAACTTGCATTTATCACGATTAATTGTCATACAGTCCTATTTAATTTTCTCAAACTTGCCCCGTTTTACTGTTTAGCGCTTCTTTTCTGCAAGCACCAATGCCAATATTGTCCTCATATACAATTATATTTTTAATCACCTCTAAAACATTTTCGATCGTTTTTTTGATTTTGTGTTTTAAATTTTTAACTCCAAACGTCCTTCTGTTTAATTCAATAATATGTTCATTTTGGTGACTTCTTGAAACTTGCTATCAATTGTTATCTGATTATATGCTGACTTGAAGTTAACTGTAGCAAATTATTTAATACCAGCAAACTCATGGTACGTTATTTCAGTGTTTGGCAGTGGCAATGAATCAGAACAGTTTTGGTGATTCACGCCAATCTTATAATTGCCACAAATTCTTAAATCTTCATTGTACTTGCATATCAGCACAGTGGATGAATCCTAACTGCTACCATCCTGGCTGACTTTTTCTAATATTCCTTGTTCCAACACATTTTCAGCTTAGTAACAACCAAGGGTAACATATGAGCATGAACTTTTCGGGCTTGAAAATACATTGGTTGATTGCTTTCTTTAAGCCGAATTCTCGTCTGTATCACTTTAATAATCCAGTATCCGCTTCTAGAATTCATGGAACTTACCAGCTTCGATGTATCCACTCTTCAATACCTAAAAGACCGTGAATTTTGATGTTTTCCACCCCTCAAAAAATACCCTTTGGTATGACAGGGAAGATATTACGGAATAAAAAAAGAGAAAGAGACTTAAAAAGAAAGAAAAAAAAACATAAAAAATTTAGTGCCTTTGATTTATTTTAAAAAAATTATCACATGTAGACACCATCCCTTCTTCCGACAGATTCCAATGATTATGTCTGAAAATAATGTATCAATTTATATTTTCAAAAATATTCCTTTTTCAAGTCCGAACTTCTTTTTCTAAAGAGGGAAATAATTTTACCTTGCAAAATCAGCGTAGACAGATAACTCATTTTTAAGACTTTCTTTTAATCTCTCATCTCTGGATATGATTAAAAATTAGAAAAGTTTTATACACAACAATTAAATAAAATCCTTGCTGATAACTTTTATTTCGATTTTAATTTTTGCAAGTAGGTAAAAATGAAGCATAATAAAAGATCTTAAATAATTTGTAAAAAAGGAAATAATCTCATTAGAGTCCAAATTGGGCCACAATTCCATTTATTATCTTTTTGAAGAATGCACAACTCCAAAGTATCTATTGTATCTGAACTATGTCTGGTTTTAGAGGTCCTGAACTGGCATCTCCGTATTCAGAAATGATAAGCTAAGCTCCCTATGCAATAATGGATCTGAAATGTTTTTAAAGTCATTATAATTGCACATTTAAAGAAGATAAAAAATATTTGATTGCTATTTCAACTTTTCACATCATAAACGTTTAATTCATTTCAAATTTGTTTTCGTTTTCTTGACGTTCAACTGATGTTTTAAAAATACAAACGAAAAACTAACGTATTTAAACTTATTGTTTTAAATATACATTTCTGATATGCTTTAAGTTTGGGCATCAAATATCTCGGAATTTTGTTTACTGTCTAAGCCTAAGAATAACTTATCCTTGATGACTGGCATCACATCACGTACATTTGAGTAGCGAAATTAAACCTCCTTTAAGTTTTACAATTTAAAAAAGCATTGAAACTTATCCATCTAATCACGCAAGGGTTATTTAATGGAAACAGTTGTTACCTGCCTTCCGCCAGACAACTTGGCTAGATTCAAAGACCTTGTTGGTATCCAGATAATTTCAACTCCAGATTACCTGATACATATTGCTGATCTCGATCTTCTTAATAAACACGCCAGTCAGTTATGTGCCATGCATGATACACGTTAGGCGATCATGTACCTATCGATACATGACTGATGAGGCAGATTTTTTCTCGCGGTAGGTTGCCATTTCTTTCTGCAGTAGATCAGATGCCATCCAAGGCTACAGAACCCGGTCTGTACTGATATTTACCCATAGCTTGGGAAGAAAAAGTGCATTCATACATTTCGCAAGGGAATTAACACGTAAGCGAATGTAATGGATTCAACTGGGAATTCGAGCTCGGTCCTCCGATTCAGTTAAGTGCCATGCGCGATACACTTTTAGGCGATCATGTATCTTTCGATACATGACTGATGAGGCAGATTTTTTTTTCTCGCAGTAGGTTGCCATTTCTTTTTGCAGTAGACCAGATGCCATCCAGGAATATAGAACCCGGTCTGTACTGCTATTTAACCATAGCTGGTGAGAAGAAGAGGATTCATATCTTTTCCAAGGGAATTCGAACTTGGCTCCAAGGCGCTATCAAATACTCCACCGTGCCTCTTGACTTATTACCAATATGACTGTTTCATTATTTAATTTTTCTTTTCCTTTCATTTTCCGATTTTTATTTCAGAAAAAGTTCTACAAAATTATTTTAAAAAGAATTTTTGCTGTCGCAGGAAATGAAACAAAAAAAAAACATCTTTATTAACTGAAATGAAATTTTGATACTTTAAATCAGGTGAACAAATATTGGTACGGTCAGATTTTATTATCAAAGTCAATGTTTTCTCCTCGAAATTCGTGTTAACCAACCAATGTTGGTAAGTTTCGGCATATGAATTTCAGTCTATGTAAAATGAACATTCTTTCATATCAACATATTTAATTAATAATTAATCAAATAAAGGTAAAAATAAATAAACAAAAATAAATAAATAAATAAATAAATAAAGGTAAAAATAGATTACTTTACTATCCTGGTTTTATCCGAAATAAATACTGCAGTCTGCATAGTTCTTAGATATTTTCCAAATAAATCAATCTCTAGATAGAAGGATAAAGACCGTTACAAAGTTAAAGTTATCATTTCTAATCGAATAGTAAGGATTACATGGGTCATTTATTGATTTATTAGCTCGCAGGTTTGAAAAGGCGGGTACAAAAAAGACTGATGACGTGCGGACAGGGGCGAATTCGACATGATCTTCTGTACTTGGCCCTGTCAAACCAAATCCTTGGAGAAATGGAAGGACTGAGACATTCCGCACAATTTAATACCAATTTTGAAGAGATTTCACCCACTGTAAAAAAATTACAAAGAAGTGAATTCTGAGCGATCCCCCAGTTTTGGACCGCAAGAAATTCCAACAAATTCACTAGCACAAGGTACCGCATTTTCGAATGTCACTCCTTCCCCACACAAGAGACTGAAATAATTCATTGACTCAAGGATTAAGCAGGGAATTCTGCAGAAACTGATATCAATTTCATAAGGATTCCCTGGAGAGGAAAAGTTCAAATGCGATCTCATCGAGAAAACTGCTTTTCCGACACCGTAATTTGTCAACGGGCACAGCAGCGACACGGTCGAAGCTGAACTTTGCCCTATAAAACCAAATGGAAAATCATTCTAGACATGGATGGACTGAGAAATTCCGCACAATTTAATACCAATTTTGAAGAGATTTCAGTTAATGTAAAAAAAGTTCTAAAGAAGTGAAAGGTGAGTGATCTCTCAGTTTCGGTCTGCATGAAAATTCCAACAAATTCACTAGCACAAGGTCCCCTATCATCGAAGGTCAATTGTCCCTACACAAGAGAGTTAAATAATTCTTTGATGCATAGTTTACGCAGGAAATACTGCACAATCTGATATCAATTTCATGAGAATTCCCTGGAGAGGAAAAAGTTGAAATGCGATCTCATCGAGCAAACCGCTTCTCGGACACCATAAATTGCAAAGAGTCACAGCAGAGACAAGGTCGAAGTATTACTTTGCTTATAAAACCAAATAAAAAAAACATGTAGACATGGATATACTGAGATAGTTCTCACATTTTAATATCAAATTTGAAGATATTTCAGCTAAAAATTTATAAAGGAGTGAAATGTGAGTGTTCCCCCGGTTTACGTACACATGAAAATTCCAACAAATTCACTAGCACAAGGGCCTGTATAGTCGAAGGTTACTCCCTCCCTACACAAGCAACTGAAATAATTCTTTAAAACATGGATTCAGCAGGAAATTCCTCACAATTTGATACCTATTTCATGAAGATCGCCTAGAGAGGACAAAGTTAGAGGCTTCCATTATTACTAGGGCCTAAAACTGCAATGTTCGATGCCTGATTTAAGGCATATGTCTTGCACGAAAAGGACTGCTATTGCTTTTTTTCTTTTCTTCTGCATCAAACTGTATAGGAATCAATAATAAAATGTGTACACATAAGACATTTTGGAAATTGGCATTTCTGAGGCTTCTATTACTACTAGGGCCTAAAACTGCAATGTTCAATGCCTGATTTAAGGCATATGACTAGCACGAAAAGGACTCCAATGGCTTTTTTCTTTCCTTATGCATCAAACTGTAAAGGAATCAATAATAAAATGTGTACAAATAAAACATTTTGGAAATTGGCATATTGTAGACTTCTATCACTACTAGAACCTAAAGGTGCAATGTTCGATGTCTGATTTAAGGCATATGTATTGCACGAAATACACTGCAATTGCTTTCTTCTTTTCTTATGCATCAAACTGTATAGGAATCAATAATAAAATGTGTACAACAAGAAATTTTGGAAATTGGCTTTTTGTGGCTTCTATTACTATTAGAGCCTAAAACAGCAATGTTCGATGTCTGATTTAAGGCATATGTCTTGCACGAAAAGCACTGCATTTGCTTTTTTCTTTTCTTATGCATCAACCTCTATAGGAATCAATAATAAAATGTGTACAAACAAGAAATTTTGGAAATTGTCATTTTTGAGGCTTCTATTATTACTAGGGCCTAAAACTGCAATGTTCGAAGTCTAATTTACGGCATATGTCTTGCACGAAAAGGACTGCAATAGCTTTTTTCTTTTCTTATGCATCAAGCTGTATAGGATTCAATAATAAAATGTGTACAAATAAGAAATTTTGGAAATTGGAATTTTTGAGGCTTCTATTACTACTAGGGCCTAAAACTGCAATGTTCAATGTCAGATTTAAGGCATATATCTTGCACGGAAAGGACAGCAATTGCTTTTTTCTTTTCTAATTCATCAAACTGTATAGGAATCAATAATAAAATGTGTACAAATAAAACATCTTGGAAATTGGCATTTCTGAGGCTTCTAGGGCCTAAAACTGCATTGTTCGAAGTCTTAAAAAGATTTAATTCATATGTCTAGCACGAAAAGGAATGCAATTGCTTTTTTCTTTTCTCATGCATCAAACTCTATAGGAATAAATAGTAAAATGTGTACAAATAAAAAAAATTGGAAATTGGCATTTTAAGGCTTCTATTACAATTTATAAAGCACTGAATTGGGGGAGGCCCCCCAGTTTTGGTCCGCATGAAAATTCCAACAAATTCACTAACGCTAGGTCCCGAATTGTCGAAGGTCACTCCCTCCCCACACAAGCGACTGAAATAATTCTTTGACCGATGGAGTCAGCAGGAAATTCCCCAAAATCTGACATCTATCTCATGAGGATCCCCTAGAGAGGAAAAAGTTGAAATGCGATCTCCTCGAGCAAACCGCTTTTCGGACACCGTAAATTGCCAACGGTGACAGCAGCGACATGGTCGAAACTGCATCTTCCTGCCTAAAAGCGAATGAAAAATGGCTACAGCCATGCACAGAGTGAGAGATTCCGCACAATTTACTCCCAATTTTGAAGAGATTTCATCTACTGGAAAAAAGTTATAAAGAAGTTAAATGTGTGTGATCCTCCTGTTTTGGTCTGCCTGAAATTTCCAACAAATTCACTAACACAAGGCCCCGTATCATTGAAGGTCACTTTCTCCCCACACAAGTGACTGAAATAATTCTTTGACCCATGGAGTAAGCAAGAAATTCCACACAATGATATCTATTTCATGAGGATTCCCTAGAGAGGACAAAGTGGAAATGTGATCTCATCGAGCCAACCTTAAATTGCCAACGTTCACAGAAGCGACATTGTCGAAGGTGCACGTTTCCCTATAAATCCGAATTAAATATCCTTGTATAAGTGGATGTATTGATAAATTTCCTACAATACTAATTTTTTAAATATTTCATTTAATGGAAAAAAATTAAAAAGAATTGAAACTTTAGAGATCCCCCAGTTTTGGGCCGTATTAAAATTCTATCAAATCCCTTATCAGAAGTCCTATTCAAACGCCTGAAAAAAATTTTTTTCAACATGGATTAAGCAAGTAATTCCCTAACATTTGATATCAATTTCATAACTATTCTATAGACGCGGAAAAGTTGAAATACGGAGTCCTCAATCAAACCGGTTTTTGGATGCCGTAAATTTTCAAAGAATGCACCAAAGACATGGTTGCACCTCCAGTTTGCTCTATTCAACAAAATGTATAATCTTTGTAGACATGGATTAATTAACAAATATCCTACAATTTAATACTAATTTTTAAATTATTTCATTCAATGTAAAAAAATAAAAAGTGAAATATGACTGATCCCCCACTTTTGGGCTGTACTAAAAATTCCCACAAATCCCCTAACAAGTTGCCACTTCATCCAATCCGACGTTGTCCTTATTCAACTGACCGAAAAAAAATTTTAACCCTGGTTTAAGGAAAATATCCATCACATTTGATATCAATTTTATAAGTATTCTATAGAAACGAAAAAGTGGTATTCCAGATTCATCGAGCAAACCGTTATTTGTATGCCTTTAATTTTCAAAGTAGACGACAGAAATCATATGACTGGGATTTCCATGAAAAAGATTGTGGGCAGAAAATGGGTGATCATTATATATTTCTCTTCTGTTTCCTATTTATATTTATATTTTACTTCCTCAATTTAGCATTATGGACAGGGAAAGACCTAATCTAAGATCTGCAAAAAAATATTTTGCCATCAAATTCATACCGTGATCGTAGCATGCATGGACTTGACTCATATGACTGGGATTTCCATGAAAAAGATTGTGGGCAGAAAATGGGTGATCACTGTACATTTCTCTTCAGTTTCCTATTTATATTTCTATTTTACTTCCTCAATTTAGCATTATGGACAGGGAAAGACCTAATCTAAAATCTGAAAAAAATATTTTGCCTTCAAATTCATAGCGTGATCGTAGCATGCATGGACTCGACTCATATGACTGGGATTTCCATGAAAAAGAGTGTGGGCAGAAAATGGGTGATCACTGTACATTTCACATATGTTTCCTATTTATATTTATATTTTACTTCCTCAATTTAGCATTATGGACAAGGAAAGACCTAATCTAATAACTGCAAAAAAATATTTTGCCTTCAAATTCATACCGTGATCGTAGCATGCATGGACTCGACTCATATGACTGGGATTTCCATGAAAAAGATTGTGGGCAGAAAATGGGTGATCACTGTACATTTCTCTTCTGTTTACTATTTATATTTATATTTTACTTCCTCAATTTAGCATTATGGACAGGGAAATACCTAATCTAAGATCTGCAAAAAAATATTTTGCCTTCAAATTCATAACGTGATCGAAGCATGCATGGACTCGACTAATATGACTGGGATTTCCATGAAAAAGATTGTGGGCAGAAAATGGGTGATCACTGTACATTTCTCTTCTGTTTCCTATTTATATTTCTATTTTACTTCGTCAATTTAGCATTATGGACAGGGAAAGACCTAATCTAAAATCTGCAAAAAAATATTTTGCCTTCAAATTCATATCCTGATCGTATCATGCATGGACTCGACTCATATGACTGGGATTTCCATTAAAAAGATTGTGGGCACAAAATCGGTGATCACTGTATATTTCTCTTCTGTTTCCCATTACTATTTCTATATTCATTCCTCAATTTGGCATTATGGACTGGGAATGACCTAATCTAAGATCTGCAAAAAATAATTTGCCTTCAAATTCATACCGTGATCGTAGCATGCATGGACTCGACTCATATGACTGAGATTTCCATGAAAAAGATTGTGGGCAGAAAATGGGAGATCACTGTACATTTCTCTTCTGTTTCCTATGTATATTTCTATTTTACTTCCTACATTTAGCATTATGGAGAGGGAAAGACCTAATCTAAGATCTGCAAAAAAATATTTTGCCTTCAAATTAATACCGTGATCGTAACATGCATAGACTCAACTAATATTGCTGGTATTTCCATCAAAAAATTCTGGGCAGAAAATGGGTGATCACTGTATATTTCTCTTCTGTTTCCTATTTATATTTATATTTTTCTTCCTCAATTTAGCATTATGGACAGGGAAAAACCTAATCTAAAATCTGCAAAAAAATATATTGCCTTCAAATTCATACCGTGATCGTAGCATGCATGGACTAGTCTCATATGCCTGGCATTTCCATGAAAAAGATTGTGGGCAGAAAATGGCTGATCACTGAACATTTCTCTTCTGTTTCCTATCTATATTTATATATTACTTCCTTAATTTAGCATTATGGAAAGGGAAAGACGTAACCTAAAATCTGCAAAAAAATATTTTTCCTTCAAATTCAGAGCATGATCGTAGCATGCATGGTCTCGACTCATATGACTGGGATTTCAATGAAAAAGATTGTGGGTACAAAATGGGTGATCACTGTACATTTCTCTTCTGTTTCCTATTTATATTTATATTTTACTTCCTTAATTTAGCATTATGGACACGGAAAGACCTAATATAAGATCTGCAAAAAAATATTTTGCCTTCAAATTCATACCGTGATCGTAGCATGCATAGACAGGACTCATATGACTGGGATTTCCATGAAAAATAAATGTGGGCAGAAAAAAGGTGATCGCTCTACATTTCTCTTCTGTTTCCTTTTTATATTTCTATTTTACTTCCTTAATTTAGCATTATGGACAGGGAATGACCTCATCTAAAATCTGCACAAAATTATTTGGCTTTCAAATTCATACCGTGATCGTAGCATGCATGGACTCGACTCATATGACTGGGATTTCCATGAAAAAGATTCTAGGCACAAAATGGGTGATCACTGTACATTTCTCTTCTATTTCCTATTACTATTTCTATTTTACTTCCTCAATTTATCATTTTGGACTGGGAAAGACCTAATCTAATATCTGCAAAAAAAAATTTGCCTTCAAATTCATACCGTTATTGTAGCATGCATGGACTCGACTCATATGACTGGGATTTCCATGAAAAACATTGTGGGCACAAAATGGGTGATCACTGTACATTTCTCTTCTGTTTCCTATTTATATTTATATATTTTTCCTTAATTTAGCATTATGGACAGGGAAAGACCTAATCTAAGATCTGCCAAAAAATGTTTTGACTTCAAATTCATACCGTGATCGTAGCATGCATGGACTCGACTCATATGACTGGGATTTCCATGAAAAAGATTGTGGGCACAAAATGGGTGATCACTGTACATTTCTCTTCTGTTTCCTATTTCTATTTCTATTTTACTTCATAATTTAGCATTATGGACAGGGAAAATCTCAATCTAAGATCTGAAAAAAAATATTTTGCCTTGAAATTCATACCGTGATCGTAGCATGCATGGACTCGACTCATATGAC
This sequence comes from Acanthosepion lycidas, assembly GCA_963932145.1. Classification (NCBI taxonomy): domain Eukaryota; kingdom Metazoa; phylum Mollusca; class Cephalopoda; order Sepiida; family Sepiidae; genus Acanthosepion; species Acanthosepion lycidas. The sequence continues at coordinate 712,643 of OZ010589.1, read as the reverse complement.
TGGGATTTCCAGGAAACAGATTGTGGGCACAGAATTGGAGATCACTGTTTATTTCTCTTCTGTTTCCTATTACTATTTCTATTTTACTTCCTCAATTTAGCGTAATGGATTGGGAAAGCCCTAATCTAAAATCTGCAAAAAAATATTTTGCCTTCAAATTCATACCGTGATTGTAGCATACATAGATTCGACTCATATGACTGTGATTTCCATGAAAAAGATAGTGGGCAGAAAATGGGTGATCAGTGTACATTTCTCTTCTGTTTCCTATTTATATTTATATTTTACTTCCTCAATTTAGCATTATGGACAGGGAAAGACCTAATCTAAGATCTGCAAAAAAACATTTTGCCTTTAATTTCATACCGTGATCGTAGCATGCATGGACTCGACTCATATGACTGGGATTTCCATGAAAAAGATTGTGGGCACAAAATGGGTGATCACTGTATATTTCTATTCTTTTTCCTATTACTATTTCTATTTTACTTCCTTAATTTAGCATTATGGATAGGGAAAGACCTAATCTAAAATCTGCAAAAAAATATTTTGCCTACAAATTCATACCGTTATCGTGACAAGCATGGACTCAACTGATATGACTGGGATTTCCATGAAAAAGATTGTGGGCACAAAATGGGTGATCACTGTATATTTCTCTTCTTTTTCATATTACTATTTTACTTCCTTAATTTAGCATTATGGACAGGGAAAGACCTAATCTAAAATCTGCAAAAAAACATTTTGCCTTTAATTTCATACCGTGATCGTAGCATGCATGGACTCGACTCATATGACTGGGATTTCCATGAAAAAGATTGTGGGCACAAAATGGGTGATCACTGTATATTTCTCTTCTGTTTCCTATTACTATTTCTATTTTACTTCCATAATTTAGCATTATGGACAGGGAAAGATCTAATCTAAGAACTGCAAAAAAATATTTTGCCTTCAAATTCATATCGTAATCGTAGCATGCATGGACTCGAATCATATGACTAGGATTTCCATGAAAAAGATTGTGGGCAGAAAATGACATGATCACGGAATATTTCTCTTATGTTTCCTATTTATATTTATATTTTACATGTTAATTTAGCATTATGCACAGGGAAAGACCTAATCATCATGCAAAAAAAATTTTGCCTTCAAATTCATGCCACGATCGTAGCATGCATGGACTCGACTCATATGACTGGGATTTCCATGAAAAAGATTGTGGGCAGAAAATGTGTGATCACTGTACATTTCTCTTCTGTTTCCTATTTATATTTCTTTTTTACTTCCTTAATTTAGCATTATGGACAGGGAAAGACCTCATCTAATATCTGCAAAAGAATATTTTGCCTTCAAATTCATACCCTGATCGTAGCATGCATGGAATCGACTCAAATGACTGGCATTTCTATGAAAAAGATTGTGCGCAGAAAATGAGTGATCACTGTACGTTTCTGTTTTGTTTCCTATTTATATTTCTATTTTACTTCCTTAATTTAGCATTATGGAGAGGGAAAGACCTAATCTAAAATCTGCACAAAAAAAAAAATTGCCTTCAAATTCATACCGTGATCGTAGCATGCATGGACTCGACTCATATGACTGGGATTTCCATGAAAAAGATTGTAGGCAGAAATTAGGTGATCACTGAACATTTCTCTTCTGTTTACTATTTATATTTATATTTTACTTCCTCAATTTAGCATTATGGACAGGGAAAGTCCTAATCTAAAATCTGCAAAACAAAATTTTGCCTTCAAATTCATACCGTGATCTCTAGCATGCATGGACTTGACTCATATGACTGGGATTCCATGAAAAAGATTGTGGGCAGAAAATGGATCACTGTACATTTCTCTTCTGTTTCCTATTTATATTTCTATTTTACTTCCTTAATTAAGCATTATGGTCAGGGCAAGATCTAATCTAAGATCTGCAAAAAAATATTTTGCCTTCAAATTCATACCGTGATCGTAGCATGCATGAAGTCGACTCATATGACTGGGATTTCCATGAAAAAGATTGTGGGCAGAAAATGGGTGATCCCTGAATATTTCTCTTCTGTTTCCTATTCATATTTTATTTTACTTCCTCAATTTAGCATTATGGACAGGGAAAGACCGAATATAAGCTTTGCAAAAAAATATTTGTCCTTCAAATTCATACCGTGATCGTAGCATGCATGGACTTGACTCATATGACTGGGATTTCCATGAAAAAGATTGTGGGCAGAAAATGAGTGATCACTGTACATTTCCATCAGTTTCTTATTTATATTTATATTTTACCTCCTCAATTTAGCATTATGGACAGGGAAAGACCTAATCTAAAATCTGCACAAAAATATTTTGCCTTCAAATTCATAGCGTGATCGTAGCATGCATGGACTCGACTCATATGAATGGGATTTCCATGAAAAAGATTGTGGGCAGAAAATGGCTGATCACTGTACATTTCTCTTATGTTTCCTATTTATATTTTACTTCCTTAATTTAGCATTATGGACAGGGAAAGACCTAATCTAAGATCTGCAAAAAAATATTTGGCCTTCAAATTTATACCGTGATCGTAGCATGCATGGACTCGAATCATATGACTGGGATTTCCATGAAAAAGATTGTGGGCAGAAAATGGGTGATCACTGTACATTTCTCTACTGTTTCCTATTTATATTTATATTTTACTTCCTCAATTTAGCATTATGGACAGGGAAAAAACTAATCTAAGATCTGCAAAAATATATTTTGCCTTCAAATTCATACCGTGATTGTATCATACACGGATTCGACTCATATGACTGGGATTTCCATGAAAAATATAGTGGGCAGAAAATGGGTGATCAGTGTACATTTCTCTACTGTTTCCTATTTATATTTATATTTACTCTGTAATTTAGCATTATGGACAGTGAAAGACGTAATCTAAAATCTGCACAAAAATATTTTGCCTTCAAAATCATACTGTCATCGTAGCATGCATGGACTCGACTCATATGAATGGGATTTCCATGAAAAAGATTGTGGGCAGAAAATGGGTGATCACTGTACATTTCTCTTCTGTTTCCTTTTTATATTTCTCTTTTACTTCCTTAATTTAGCATTATGGACAGAGAAAGATTTAATCTAATATCTGCAAAAAAATATTTTGCCTTCAAATTCATGCCGTGATCGTAGCATGCATTGACACTACTCATATGACTGGGATTTCCATGAAAAAGATTGTGGGCAGAAAAGGGGTGATCACTGTACATTTCTATTCTGTTTCCTATTTATATTTCTATTTTACTTCCTTAATTTAGCATTATGGACAGGAAAAACCTAATCTAAAATCTGCAAAAAAATATTTTGCCTTCAAATTCATACCGTGATCGTAGCATGCATGGACTCGACTCATATGACTGGGATTTCCATGAAAAAGATTGTGGGCAGAAAATGGGTGATCACTGTACATTTCTCTTCTGTTTCCTATTTATATTTATATTTTACTTCCTCAAGTTAGCATTATGGACAGGGAAAGACCTAATCGAAAATCTGCAAAAAAAAATTTTGCCTTCAAATCCATACCGTGATCGTAGCATGCATGGACTCGACTCATATGACTGGGATTTCCATGAAAAAGATTGTGGGCAGAAAATGGGTGATCACTGTACATTTCTCTTCTGTTTCCTATTTATTTTTCTATTTTACTTCCTCAATTTAGCATTACGTACAGAGAAAGACCTAATCTAAGATCTGCAAAAAAATATTTTGCCTTCAAATTCATACCCTGATCGTAGCATGCATGGACTCGACTCATATGACTGGGATTTCCATAAAAAAGATTGTGAGCAGAAAATGGGTGATCACTGTACATTTCTCTTCTGTTTCCTATTTATATTTATATTTTAATTCCTTAATTTAGCATTATGGACAGGGAAAGATTTAATCCAAGATCTGCAAAAAATATTTTCCCTTCAAATTGATGCCGTGATCGTAGCATGCATGGACTCGACTCAAATGACTGGGATTTCAATGAAAAAGATTGTGGGCCGAAAATGGGTGATCACTGTACATTTCTCTTCTGTTTCCTATTTATATTTCTATTTTACTTCCTTAATTTAGCATTATGGACAGGGAAAGATTTAATCTAATATCTGCAAAAAAAATATTTTGCCTTCAAATTCATGCCGTGATTGTAGCATGCATGGACTCGACTCATATGACTGGGAATTCCATGAAAAATATTGTGGGCAAAAAATGACGTGATCACTGTACATTTCTCTTCTGTTTCCTATTTATATTCATATTTTACTTCCTCAATTTAGCATTATGGACAGGGAAAGACCTAATCTAATATCTACAAAAAAATATTTTGCCTTCAAATTCATAGCATGATCGTAGCATGCATGGACTCCACTCATATGACTGGGATTTCCATGAAAAAGATTGTGGGCCGAAAATGGGTGATCACTGTACATTTCTCTTCTGTTTCCTATTTATTTTTCTATTTTACTTCCTCAATTTAGCATTACGTACAGAGAAAGACCTAATCTAAGATCTGCAAAAAAATATTTTGCCTTCAAATTCATACCCTGATCGTAGCATGCATGGACTCGACTCATATGACTGGGATTTCCATAAAAAAGATTGCGAGCAGAAAATGGGTGATCACTGTACATTTCTCTTCTGTTTCCTATTTATATTTATATTTTACTTCCTTAATTTAGCATTATGGACAGGGAAAGATTTAATCCAAGATCTGCAAAAAATATTTTCCCTTCAAATTAATGCCGTGATCGTAACATGCATGGACTCGACTCATATGACTAGGATTTCAATGAAAAAGATTGTGAGCAGAAAATGGGTGATCACTGCACATTTCTCTTCTATTTCCTATTTATATTTTACTTCCTTAATTTAGCATTATGGACAGGGAAAGATTTAATCCAAGATCTGCAAAAAATATTTTCCCTTCAAATTAATGCCGTGATCGTAGCATGCATGGACTCGACTCATATGACTGGGATTGCCATAAAAAAGATTGTGAGCAGAAAATGGGTGATCACTGTACATTTCTCTGATGTTTCCTATTTATATTTCCATTTTACTTCCTCAATTTAGCATTATGGACAGGGAAAGACCTAATCGAAAATCTGCAAAAAAATATATTGCCTTCATATTCATACCATGTTCGTAGCATGCATGGACTCGACTCAGATGACTGGCATTTCCATGAAAAAGATTGTGGGCAGAAAATGAGTGATCACTGTACATTTCTGTTTTGTTTCCTATTTATATTTATATTTTACTTTCTCAATTTAGCATTATGGACAGGAAAAGACCTAATCTAAGATCTGCAAAAAAATATTTGTCCTTCATATTAATACCGTGATCGTAGGATGCATGGACTTGACTCATATGACTGGGATTTCCATGAAAAAGATTGTGGGCAGAAAATGGGTGATCACTGTACATTTCCATCAGTTTCTTATTTATATTTCTATTTTACCTCCTCAATTTAGCAATATGGACAGTGAAAGACCTAATCTAAGATCTGCACAAAAATATTTTGCTTCAAATTAATACCGTGATCGTAGCATGCATGCACTCGACTCATACGACTGGGATTTCCATGAAAAAGATTGTGGACCGAAAATGGGTGATCACTGTACATTTCTCTTCTGTTTCCTATTTATATTTCTATTTTACCTCCTCAATTTAGCATTATGGACAGGGAAAGAACTAATCTAAAATCTGCACAAAAATATTTTTCCTTCAAATTCATACCGTGATCGTAGCATGCATGGACTCGACTCATATGACTGGGATTTCCGTGAAAAAAGGTTGTGGACCGAAAATGGGTGATCACTGTACATTTCTCTTCTGTTTCCTATTTTTATTTCTATCTTACCTCCTCAATTTAGCATTATGGACAGGGAAAGACCTAATCTAAAATCTGCACAAAAATATTTTGCCTTCAAATTCATACCGTGATCATAGCTTGCATGGACTCGACTCATATGACTGGGATTTCCATGAAAAAGATTTTGGGCCGAAAATGGGTGATCACTGTACATTTCTCTTCTGTTTCCTATTTATATTTCTATTTTACCTCCTCAATTTAGCATTATGGACAGGGAAAGACCTAATCTAAGATCTGGACAAAAATATTTTGCCTTCAAATTCATACCGTGATCGTAGCATGCATGGACTCGACTCATATGACTGGGATTTCCATGAAAAAGATTGTGGGCCGAAAATGGGTGATCACTGTACATTTCTCTTCTGTTTCCTATTTATATTTCTATTTTACCTCCTCAATTTAGCATTATGGACAGGGAAAGATCTAATCTAAGTTCTGCAAAAAATATTTTGCCTTCAAATTCATACCGTGATCGTAGCATGCGTGGACTCGACTCATATGACTGGGATTTCCATGCAAAAGATTGTGGACCGAAAATGGGTGATCACTGTACATTTCTCTTCTGTTTCCTATTTATATTTCTATTTTACCTTCTCAATTTAGCATTATGGAGAGGGAAAGACCTAATCTAAAATCTGCACTAAAATATTTTGCCTTCAAGTTCATACCGTGACCGTAGCATGAATGGACTCGACTCATATGACTGGGATTTCCTTGCAAAAGATTGTGGACCAAAAATGGGTGATCACTGTACATTTCTCTTCTGTTTCCTATTTATATTTATATTTTACCTCCTCAATTTAGCATTATGGACAGGGAAAGACATTATCTAAGCTCTGCACACAAATATTTTGCCTTCAAATTCATACCGTGATCGTAGCATGCATGGACTCGACTCATATGACTGGGATTTCCATGAAAAAGATTGTGGGCCGAAAATGGGTGATCACTGTACATTTCTCTTCTGTTTCCTATTTATATTTCTATTTTACCTCCTCAATTTAGCATTATGGACAGGGAAAGATCTAATCTAAGATCTGCAAAAAAATATTTTGCCTTCAAATTCATACCGTGATCGTAGCATGCATGGACTCGACTCATATGACTGGGATTTCCTTGCAAAAGATTGTGGACCAAAAATGGGTGATCACTGTACATTTCTCTTCTGTTTCCTATTTATATTTCTATTTTACCTTCTCAATTTAGCATTATGGACAGGGAAAGACCTAATCTAAAATCTGCACTAAAATATTTTGCCTTCAAGTTCATACCGTGACCGTAGCATGAATGGACTCGACTCATATGACTGGGATTTCCATGAAAAAGATTGTGGGCCGAAATTGGTGATCACTGTACATTTCTCTTCTGTTTCCTATTTATATTTATATTTTACCTCCTCAATTTAGCATTATGGACAGGGAAAGACATTATCTAAGCTCTGCACACAAATATTTTGCCTTCAAATTCATACCGTGATCGTAGCATGCATGGACTCGACTCATATGACTGTATTTTTCCATGAAAAAGATTGTGGGCAGAAAATGGGTGATCACTGTTCATTTCTCTTCTGTTTCCTATTTATATTTATATTTTACTTTCCTCAATTTAGCATTATGGACAGGGAAAGACCTAATCTAATCTCTGCAAAAAAATATTTTGCTTTCAAATTCATACCGTGATCGTAAAATGCATGGACTCGACTCATATGACTGGGATTTCCATGAAAAAGATTGTGGGCCGAAAATGGGTGATCATTGTACATTTCTCTTCTGCTTCCTATTTATATTTATATTTTACTCCCTCAATTTAGCATTATGGACAGGGAAAGACCTAAACTAAGCTCTGCAAAAAAATATTTTGCCTTCAAATTCATACCGTGATTGTAGCATGCATGGACTCGACCTCATATGACTGGGATTTCCATGAAAAAGATTGTGGGCAGAAAATGGGTGATCACCGTTCATTTCTCTTCTGTTTCCTATTTATATTTATATTTTACTTCCTCAATTTAGCATTATGGACAGGGAAAGACCTAATCTAAGCTCTGTAAAAAAATATTTTTCCTTCAAATTCATACCGTGATCATAGCATGCATGGACTCAACTCATATGACTGGGATATCCATGTAAAAGATTGTGGGCAGAAAATGGGTGATCACTGTTCATTTCTCTTCTGTTTCCTATTCATATTTATATTTTACTTCCTCAATTTAGCATTATGGACAGGGAAAGACCTAATCTAAGCTCTGCAACAAAATATTTTGCCTTCAAATTCATACCGTGATCGTAGCATGCATGGACTCGACTCATATGACTGGGATTTCCATGAAAAAGATTTTGGGCAGAAAATGGGTGATCATTGTATATTTCTCTTCTGTTTGCTACTTATATTTCTTTTTTACTTCCTTAATTTACCATTATGGACAGGGAAAAACCTAATCTAAGATCTGCAAAAAAATATTTTGCCTTCAAATTCATACCGTGATCGTAGCATGCATGGACTCGACTCATATGACTGGGATTTCCATGAAAAATATTCTGGGCAGAAAATGGGTCATCATTGTATATTTCTCTTCTCTTTGCTATTTATATTTCTTTTTTACTTCCTTCATTTAGCATTATGGACAGGGAAAGACCTAATCTAAGATCTGCAAAAAAATATTTTGCCTTCAAATTCATACCGTGATTGTAGCATGCATGGACTCGACTCATATGACTGGGATTTCCATGAAAAAGATTGTGGGCAGAAAATGGGTGATCATTGTATATTTCTCTTCTGTTTGCTATTTATATTTCTTTTTTACTTCCTTAATTTGGCATTATGGACAGGGAAAGACCTAATGTAAGATCTGCAAAAAAATATTTTGCCTTCAAATTCATACCGTGATCGTAGCATGCATGGACTCGACTCATATGACTGGGATTTCCATGAAAAAGATTGTGGGCAGGAAATGGGTGATCACTGTACATTTCTCTTCTGTTTCCTATTTATATTTATATTTTACTTTCCTCAATTTAGCATTATGGACAGGGAAAATCCTAATCTAAGATCTGCAAAAAACTATTTTGCCTTCAAATTCATACCGTGATCATAGTATGCATGGACTCGAATCATATGACTGCGATTTCCATGAAAAAGTTTGTGGGCAGAAAATGGGTGTTCACTGTACATTTCTTTTCTGTTTCCTATTTATATTTTTATTTTACTTCCTTCATTTAGCATTATTGACAGGGAAAGACCTAATCTAATATCTGCAAAAAAATATTTTGCCTTCAAATTCATACCGTGATCGTAGCAACCATGGACTCGACTCCTAGGACTGGGATTTCTATGAAAAAGTTTGTGGGCAGAAAATGGGTGATCACTGTACATTTCTCTTCTGTTTCCTATTTATATTTCTGTTTTACTTCCTTCATTTAGCATTATGGACAGGGAAAGACCTAATCTAAGATCTGCAAAAAAATATTTTGCCTTCAAATTCATACCGTGATCGTAGCATGCATGGACTCGACTTATATGACTGCGATTTCCATGAAAAAGATTGTGGGCAGAAAATGGGTGATCACTGTACATTTCTCGACTGTTTCCGATTTATATTTCTATTTTACTTCCTTCATTTAGCATTATTGACAGGGAAAGACCTAATCTTAGATCTGCAAAAAAATATTTTGCCTTCAAATTCATACCGTGATCGTAGCATGCATGGACTCGACTCATATGACTGGGATTTCCAAGAAAAAGATTGTGGGCAGAAAATGGGTGATCACTGTACATTTTTCTTCTGTTTCCTATTTATATTCATATTTTACTTCCTCAATTAAGCATTATGGACAGGGAAAGACCTAATCTAAGATCTGCAGAAAAATATTTTGCCTTCAAATTCATACCGTGATCGTAGCATACATGGACTCGACTCATATGACTGGGATTAAAATGAAAAAGATTGTGGGCAGAAAATGGGTGATCACTGTACATTTTTCTTCTGTTTCTTATTTATATTTATATTTTACTTCCGTCATTTAGCATTATGAACAGGGAAAGACCTAATCTAAGTTCTGCAAAAAAATATTTTGCATTCAAATTCATACCGTGATAGTAGCATGCATGGACTCGACTCATATGACTGGGATTTCCATGAAAAAGATTGTGGGCAGAAAATGGGTGATCACTGTACATTTCTCGACTGTTTCGGATTTATATTTCTATTTTCCTTCCTTCATTTAGCATTATTGACAGGGAAAGACCTAATCTAAGATCTGCAAAAAAATATTTTGCCTTCAAATTCATACCGTAATCGTAGCATGCATGGACTCGACTCATATGATGGGATTTCCATGAAAAAGATTGTGGGCAGAAAATGGGTGATCACTGTACATTTCTCTTCTGTTTCTTATTCATATTTCTATTATACTTCCTCAATTTAGCATTATGGACAGGGAAAGACCTAATCTAAGTTCTGCAAAGAAATATTTTGCCTTCAAATTCATACCGTGAGCGTAGCATGTATGGACTCGACTCATATGACTGGGATTTCCATGAAAAAGATTGTGGGCAGTAAATGGGTGATCACTGTACATTTCTCTTTTGTTTCCTATTTTTATTTCTATTTATCTCCTCAATTTAGCATTGTGGACAGGGAAAGACCTAATGTAAGATCTGCTAAAAAATATTTTGCCTTCAAATTCATACCGTGATCGTAGCATGCATGGACTCGACTCATATGACTGGGATTTCCATGAAAAAGTTTGTGGGCAGAAAATGGGTGATCACTGTACATTTGTCTTCTGTTTCCTATTTATATTTTTATTTTACTTCCTTCATTTAGCATTATGGACAGGGAAAGACCTAATCTAAGCTCTGCACAAAAATATTTTGCCTTCAAATTCATACCGTGATCGTAGCATGCATGGACTCCACTCATATGACTGGGATTTCCATGTAAAAGATTGTGGGCAGAAAATGGGTGATCACTGTGCATTTCTCTTCTGTTTACTATTTATATTTATATTTTACCTCCTCAATTTAGCATTATGGACTGGGAAAGACCTAATCTAAAATCTGCACAAAAATATTTTATTTTGCCTTCAAATTCATGCCGTGATTGTAGCATGCATGGACTGAGACTGATATGATGGGATGTCCATGAAAAAGATTGTGGGCCGAAATTGTGTGATCACTGTACATTTCTCTTCTGTTTCCTATTTATATTTATATTTTACTTTCTCAATTAAGCATTATGGACAGGGAAAGACCTAATCTAAGATCTGCAGAAAAATATTTTGCCTTCAAATTCATACCGTGATCATAGCATGCATGGATTCGACTCATATGACTGGGATTTCCATGAAAAAGTTTGTGGGCAGAAAATGGGTGATCACTGTACATTTCTCTTCTGTTTCCTATTTATATTTCTATTTTACTTCCTTCATTTAGCATTATGGACAGGGAAAGACCTAATCTAAGATCTGCAAAAAAATATTTTGCCTTCAAATTCATACCGTGATCGTAGCATGCATGGACTCGACTCATAGGACTGGGATTTCCATGAAAAAGATTGTGGGCTGAAAATGGTTGATCACTGTACATTTCTCTTCAGTTTCCTATTTATATTTCTATTTTACTTCCTTCATTTAGCATTATGGACAGGGAAAGACCTAATCTAAGATCTGCTCAAAAATATTTTGCCTTCAAATTCATACCGTGATCGTAGCATGCATGGACTCGACTCATATGACTGGGATTTCCATGAAAAAGATTGTGGTCAGAAAATGGGTGATCACAGTACATTTCTCTTCTGTTTCCTATTTATATTTATATTTTACCTCCTCAATTTAGCATTATGGACAGGGAAAGACCAAATCTAAGATGTGTACAAAAATATTTTGCATTCAAATTCATACCGTGATCTTAGCATGCATGGACTCGACTCATATGACTGGGATTTCCATGAAAAAGATTGTGGGCCGAAAATGGGTGATCACTGTACATTTCTCTTCTGTTTCCTATTTATATTTCTATTTTACTTCCTCAATTAAGCATTATGGACAGGGAAAGACCTAATCTAAGCTCTGCAAAAAAATATTTTGCATCAAATTCATACCGTGATCGTAGCATGCATGGACTCGACTCATATGACTGGGATTTCCATCAAAAAGATTGTGGGCAGAAAATGGGTGATCACTGTACATTTCTCTTCAGTTTCCTATTTATATTTCTATTTTACTTCCTTCATTTAGCATTATGGACAGGGAAAGACCTAATCTAAGATCTGCTCAAAAATATTTTGCCTTCAAATTCATACCGTGATCGTAGCATGCATGGACTCGACTCATATGACTGGGATTTCCATGAAAAAGATTGTGGTCAGAAAATGGGTGATCACAGTACATTTCTCTTCTGTTTCCTATTTATATTTATATTTTACCTCCTCAATTTAGCATTATGGACAGGGAAAGACCAAATCTAAGATGTGTACAAAAATATTTTGCATTCAAATTCATACCGTGATCTTAGCATGCATGGACTCGACTCATATGACTGGGATTTCCATGAAAAAAATTGTGGGCCGAAAATGGGTGATCACTGTACATTTCTCTTCTGTTTCCTACTCATATTTCTATTTTACCTCCTCAATTTAGCATTATCGACAGGGGAAGACCTAATCTAAGATCTGCACAAAAATATTTTGCCTTCAAATTCATACCGTGATCGTAGCATGCATGGACTCGACTCATATCACTGGGATTTCCATGAAAAAGATTGTGGGCCGAAAATGGTTGATCACTGTACATTTCTCTTCTGTTTCCTATTTATATTTATATTTTACCTCCTCAATTTAGCATTATGGACAGGGAAAGACCAAATCTATGATCTGCACAAAAATATTTTGCCTTCAAATTCATACCGTGATCGTAGCATGCATGGACTCGACTCATATGACTGGGATTTCGATGAAAAAGATTGTGGGCCGAAAATGGTTAATCACAGTACATTTCTCTTCTGTTTCCTATTTATATTTATATTTTACCTCCTCAATTTAGCATTATGGACAGGGAAAGACCAAATCTAAGATCTGCACAAAAATATTTTGCCTTCAAATTCATACCGTGATCGTAGTATACATGGACTCGACTCATATGACTGGGATTTCCATGAAAAAGATTGTGGGCCGAAAATTGGTGATCACTGTACATTTCTCTTCTGTTTCCTATTTATATTTATATTTTACCTCCTCAATTTAGCATTATGGACAGGGAAAGACCTAATCTAAGATCTGCACAAAAATATTTTGCCTTCAAATTCATACCGTGATCGTAGCATGCATGGACGCGACTCATATGACTGGGATTTCCATGAAAAAGATTGTGGGCCGAAAATGGGTGATCACTGTACATTTCTCTTCTGTTTCCTATTTATATTTTTCCTCCTCAATTAACATTATGGACAGGGAAAGACCAAATCTAAGTTCTGCACAAAAATATTTTGCTTTCATATTCATACCGTGATGGTAGCATGCATGGACTCGACACATACGACTGGGATTTCCATAAAAAAGATTGTGGGCCGAAAATGGGTGATCACTGTACATTTCTCTTCTGTTTCCTATTTATATTTCTATTTTACCTCCTCAATTTAGCATTATGGACAGGGAAAGAACAAATCTAAGATCTGCACAAAAATATTTTGCCTTCAAATTCATACCATGATCGTACCATGCATGGACTCGACTCATATGACTGGGATTTCCATGAAAAAAATTGTGGGCCGAAAATGGGTGATCACTATACATTTCTCTTCTGTTTCCTATTTATATTTATATTTTACCTCCTCAATTTAGCATCATGGACAGGGAAAGACCTAATCTAAAATCTGCACAAAAATATTTTGCCTTCAAATTCATACCGTGATCGTAGCATGCATGGACTCGACTCATATGACTAGGATTTCCATGAAAAAGATTGTGGGCCGAAAATGGGTGATCACTGTACATTTCTCTTCTGTTTCCTATTTATATTTCTATTTTACCTCCTCAATTTAGCATTATCGACAGGGAAAGACTTAATCTAAGATCTGCACAAAAATATTTTGCCTTCAAATTCATACCGTGATCGTAGCATGCATGGACTCGACTCATATGACTGGGATTTCCATGAAAAAGATTGTGGGCCGAAAATGGGTGATCACTGTATATTTCTGTTCTGTTTCCTATTCATATTTCTATTTTACCTCCACAATTTAGCATTATGGACAGGGAAAGACCTAATCTAAGATCTGCACAAAAATATTTTGCCTTCAAATTCATACCGTGATCGTAGCATGCATGGACTCGACTCATATGACTGGGATTTTTATGAAAAAGATTGTGGGCCGAAAATGGGTGATCACTGTACATTTCTCTTCTGTTTCCTATTTATATTTTTCCTCCTCAATTAACATTATGGACAGGGAAAGACCAAATCTAAGATCTGCACAAAAATATTTTGCCTTCAAATTCATACCGTGATCGTAGCATGCATGGACTCGACTCATATGACTGGGATTTCCATGAAAAAGATTGTGGGCCGAAAATGGGTGATCACTGTACATTTCTCTTCTGTTTCCCATTCATATTTCTATTTTACCTCCTCAATTTAGCATTGTGGACAGGAAAGACCTAATCTAAGATCTGCACAAAAATATTTTGCCTTCAAATTCATACCGTGATCGTAGCATGCATGGACTCGACTCATATGACTGGGATTTCCATGAAAAACATTGTGGGCCGAAAATGGGTGATCACTGTACATTTCTCTTCTGTTTCCTATTTATATTTATATTTTACCCCCTCAATTAACATTATGGACAGGCAAAGACCAAATCTAAGATCTGCACAAAAATATTTTGCTTTCAAATTCATACCGTGATCGTAGCATGCATGGACTCGACTCATACGACTGGGATTTCCATGAAAAAGATTGTGGGCCGAAAATGCTTGATAAATGTACATTTCTCTTCTGTTTCCTATTTATATTTCTCTTTTAACACATCAATTTAGCATTATGGACAGGGAAAGACCTAATCTAAGATCTGCACAAAAATATTTTGCCTTCAAATTCATACCGTGATCGTAGCATGCGTGGACTCGACTCATATGACTAGGATTTCCATGAAAAAGATTGTCGGCCGAAAATGGGTGATCACTGTACATTTCTCTTCTGTTTCCTATTTATATTTATATTTTACCTCCTCAATTTAGCATTATCGACAGGGAAAGACCTAATCTAAGGTCTGCACAAAAATATTTTGCCTTCAAATTCATACCGTGATCGTAGCATGCATGGACTCGACTCATATGACTGGGATTTCCATGAAAAAGATTGTGGGCACAAAATGGGTGATCACTGTACATTTCTCTTCTGTTTCCTATTTATATTTCTATTTTACCTCCTCAATTTAGCATTATGGACAGGGAAAGACCTAATCTAATATCTGCACAAAAATATTTTGCCTTCAAATTCATACCGTGATAGTAGCATGCATGGACTCGACTCATATGACTGGGATTTCCATGAAAAAGATTGTGGTCAGAAAATGGGTGATCAGTGTACATTTCTCTTCTGTTTCCTATTTATATTTATATTTTACCTCCTCAATTTAGCATTATGGACAGGGAAAGACCAAATCTAAGATGTGTACAAAAATATTTTGCATTCAAATTCATACCGTGATCGTAGCATGCATGGACTCGACTCATATGACTGGGATTTCCATGAAAAAGATTGTGGGCCGAAAATGGGTGAGCACTGTACATTTCTCTTCTGTTTCCTATTCATATTTCTATTTTACCTCCTCAATTTAGCATTATGGACAGGGAAAGACCTAATCTAGGATCTGCACAAAAAGATTTTGCCTTCAAATTCATACCGTGATCGTAGCATGCATGGACTCGACTCATATGACTGGGATTTCCATGAAAAAGATTGTGGGCCGAAAATGGGTGATCACTGTACATTTCTCTTCTGTTTCCTATTTATATTTATATTTTACCTCCTCAATTTAGCATTATCGACAGGGAAAGACCTAATCTAAGATCTGCACAAAAATATTTTGCCTTCAAATTCATACCGTGATCGTAGCATGCATGGACTCGACTCATATGACTGGGATTTCCATGAAAAAGATTGTGGGCCGAAAATGGGTGATCACTGTACATTTCTCTTCTGTTTCCTATTTATATTTCTATTTTACCTCCTCAATTTAGCATTATGGACAGGGAAAGACCAAATCTAAGATCTGCACACAAATATTTTGCCTTCAAATTCATACCGTGATCGTAGCATGCATGGACTCGACTCATATGACTGGGATTTCCATGAAAAAGACTGTGGGCCGAAAATGGGTGATCACTGTACATTTCTCTTCTGTTTCCCATTCATATTTCTATTTTACCTCCTCAATATAGCATTATGGACAGGAAAGACCTAATCTAAGATCTGCACAAAAATATTTTGCCTTCAAATTCATACCGTGATCGTAGCATGCATGGACTCGACTCATATGACTGGGATTTCCATGAAAAAGATTGTGGGCCGAAAATGGGTGATCACTGTACATTTCTCTTCTGTTTCCTATTTATATTTATATTTTACCCCCTCAATTAACATTATGGACAGGCAAAGACCAAATCTAAGATCTGCACAAAAATATTTTGCTTTCAAATTCATACCGTGATCGTAGCATGCATGGACTCGACTCATACGACTGGGATTTCCATGAAAAAGATTGTGGGCCGAAAATGCTTGATCACTGTACATTTCTCTTTTGTTTCCTATTTATATTTATATTTTACCCCCTCAATTAACATTATGGACAGGCAAAGACCAAATCTAAGATCTGCACAAAAATATTTTGCTTTCAAATTCATACCGTGATCGTAGCATGCATGGACTCGACTCATACGACTGGGATTTCCATGAAAAAGATTGTGGGCCGAAAATGCTTGATAAATGTACATTTCTCTTCTGTTTCCTATTTATATTTCTCTTTTAACACATCAATTTAGCATTATGGACAGGGAAAGACCTAATCTAAGATCTGCACAAAAATATTTTGCCTTCAAATTCATACCGTGATCGTAGCATGCGTGGACTCGACTCATATGACTAGGATTTCCATGAAAAAGATTGTCGGCCGAAAATGGGTGATCACTGTACATTTCTCTTCTGTTTCCTATTTATATTTATATTTTACCTCCTCAATTTAGCATTATCGAAAGGGAAAGACCTAATCTAAGGTCTGCACAAAAATATTTTGCCTTCAAATTCATACCGTGATCGTACCATGCATGGACTCGACTCATATGACTGGGATTTCCATGAAAAAGATTGTGGGCCGAAAATGGGTGATCACTGTACATTTCTCTTCTGTTTCCTATTTATATTTCTATTTTACCTCCTCAATTTAGCATTATGGACAGGGAAAGACCTAATCTAATATCTGCACAAAAATATTTTGCCTTCAAATTCATACCGTGATCGTAGCATGCATGGACTCGACTCATATGACTGGGATTTCCATGAAAAAGATTGTGGTCAGAAAATGGGTGATCAGTGTACATTTCTCTTCTGTTTCCTATTTATATTTATATTTTTACCTCCTCAATTTAGCATTATGGACAGGGAAAGACCAAATCTAAGATGTGTACAAAAATATTTTGCATTCAAATTCATACCGTGATCGTAGCATGCATGGACTCGACTCATATGACTGGGATTTCCATGAAAAAGATTGTGGGCCGAAAATGGGTGATCACTGTACATTTCTCTTCTGTTTCCTATTCATATTTCTATTTTACCTCCTCAATTTAGCATTATGGACAGGGAAAGACCTAATCTAGGATCTGCACAAAAAGATTTTGCCTTCAAATTCATACCGTGATCGTAGCATGCATGGACTCGACTCATATGACTGGGATTTCCATGAAAAAGATTGTGGGCCGAAAATGGGTGATCACTGTACATTTCTCTTCTGTTTCCTATTTATATTTATATTTTACCTCCTCAATTTAGCATTATCGACAGGGAAAGACCTAATCTAAGATCTGCACAAAAATATTTTGCCTTCAAATTCATACCGTGATCGTAGCATGCATGGACTCGACTCATATGACTGGGATTTCCATGAAAAAGATTGTGGGCCGAAAATGGGTGATCACTGTACATCTATCTTCTGTTTCCTATTTATATTTATATTTTACCTCCTTAATTTAGCCTTATAGACAGGGAAAGATCTAATCTAAGATCTGCACAAAAATATTTTGCCTTTAAATTCATACCGTGATCGTAGAATACATGGACTCGACTCATATGACTGGGATTTCCATGAAAAAGATTGTGGGCCGAAAATGGGTGATCACTGTACATTTCTCTTCTGTTTCGTATTCATATTTCTATTTTAACTCCTCAATTTAGCATTATGGACAGGGAAAGTCCTAATCTAAAATCTGCACAAAAATATTTTTCCTTCAAATTCATACCGTGATCGTAGCATGCATGGACTCGACTCATATGAGTGGGATTTCCATGAAAAAGATTGTGGGCCGAAAATGGGTGATCACTGTACATTTATCTTCTGTTTCCTATTTATAATTATATTTTACCTCCTCAATTTAGCATTATAGACAGGGAAAGATCTAATCTAAGATCTGCACAAAAATATTTTGCCTTTAAATTCATACCGTGATCGTAGAATGCATGGACTCGACTCATATGACTGGGATTTCCATGAAAAAGATTGTGGGCCGAAAATGGGTGATCACTGTACATTTCTCTCCTGTTTCGTATTCATATTTCTATTTTAACTCCTCAATTTAGCATTATGGACAGGGAAAGACCTAATCTAAAATCTGCACAAAAATATTTTGCCTTCAAATTCATACCGTGATCGTAGCATGCATGGACTCGACTCATACGACTGGGATTTCCATGAAAAAGATTGTGGGCGGAAAATGGGTGATCACTGTACATTTCTCTTCTGTTTCCTATTTATATTTCTATTTTACCTCCTCAATTTAGCATTATGGACAGGGAAAGACCTAATCTAAAATCTGCACAAAAATATTTTGCCTTCAAATTCATACCGTGATCGTAGCATGCATGGACTCGACTCATATGACTGGGATTTCCATGAAAAAGATTGAGGGCCGAAAATGGGTGATCACTGTACATTTCTCTTCTGTTTCCTATTTATATTTCTATTTTACATCATCAATTTAGCATTATGGACAGGGAAAGACCTAATCTAAGATCTGCACAAAAATATATTGCCTTCAAATTCATACCGTGATCGTAGCTTGCATGGACTCGACTCATATGACTGGGATTTCCATGAAAAAGATTGTGGGCCGAAAATGGGTGATCACTGTACATTTCTCTTCTGTTTCCTATTTATATTTCTATTTTACATCATCAATTTAGCATTATGGACAGGGAAAGACCTAATTTAAGATCTGCAGAAAAAATATATTGCCTTCAAATTCATACCGTGATCGTAGCATGCATGGACTCGACTCATATGACTGGGATTTCCATGAAAAAGATTGTGGGCCGAAAATGTGTGATCACTGTACATTTCTTTACTGTTTCCTATTTATATTTATATTTTACCTCCTCAATTTAGCATTATGGACAGGGAATGATCTAATCTAAGATCTGCACAAAAATATTTTGCCTTCAAATTCATACCGTGAACGTAGCATGCATGGACTCCACTCATATGACTGGGATTTCCATGAAAAAGATTGTGGGCGGAAATTGGTGATCACTGTACATTTCTCTTCTGTTTCCTATTTATATTTCTATTTTACCTCCTCAATTTAGCATTATGGACAGGGAAAGACGTAATCTAAAATCTGCACAAAAATATTTTGCCTTCAAATTCATATCGTGATCGTAGCATGCATGGACTCGACTCATATGACTGGGATTTCCATGAAAAAGATCGTGTGCCGAAAATGGGTGATCACTATACATTTCTCTTCTGTTTCCTATTTAGATTTATATTTTACCTCCTCAATTTAGCATTATGGACAGGGAATGACCTAATCTAAGATCTGCACAAAAATATTTTGCCTTCAAATTCATACCGTGAACGTAGCATGCATGGACTCCACTCATATGACTGGGATTTCCATGAAAAAGATTGTGGGCGGAAATTGGTGATCACTGTACATTTCTCTTCTGTTTCCTATTTAGATTTATATTTTACCTCCTCAATTTAGCATTATGGACAGGGAAAGACCTAATCTAAAATCTGCACAAAAATATTTTGCCTTCAAATTCATACCGTGATCGTAGCATGAATGGACTCGACTCATATGACTGGGATTTCCATGAAAAAGATTGTGGGCCGAAAATAGGTGATCACTGTATATTTCTCTTCTGTTTCCTATTTATATTTATATTTTACCTCCTCAATTTAGCATTATGGATTGGGAAAGACCTAATGTAAGATCTGCAAAAAAATATTTTGCCTTCAAATTCATACTGTGATCGTAGCATGCATGGACTCGACTCATATGACTGGGATTTCCATGAAAAAGATTGTGGGCCGAAAATGGGAGATCGCTGTACATTTCTCTTCTGTTTCCTATTTATATTTATATTTTACCTCCTCAATTTAGCATTATGGACAGGGAAAGACCTAATCTAAAATCTGCACAAAAATATTTTGCCTTCAAATTCATACCGTGATCGTAGCATGCATGGACTCGACTCATATGACTGTGATTTCCATGAAAAAGATTGTGGGCCGAAAATAGGTGATCACTGTATATTTCTCTTCTGTTTCCTATTTATATTTATATTTTACCTCCTCAATTTAGCATTATGGACAGGGAATGACCTAATCTAAGATCTGCACAAAATATTTTGCCTCCAAATTCATACCGTGAATGTAGCATGCATGGACTCGACTCATATGACTGTGATTTCCATGAAAACATTGTCGGCCGAAAATGGGTGGTCACTGTACATTTCTCTTCTGTTTCCTATTTATATTTATATTTTACCTCCTCAATTTAGCATTATGGACAGGGAAAGACCAAATCTAAGATCTGCACAAAAATATTTTGCCTTCAAATTCATACCGTGATCGTAGCATGCATAGACTCGACTCATATGACTGGGATTTCCATGAAAAACATTGTGGGCCGAAAATGCGTGATCACTGTATATTTCTCTTTTGTTTCCTATTTATATTTCTATTTTACCTCCTCAATTTAGCATTATGGAGAGGGAAAGACCTAATCTAAAATCTGCACGAAAATATTATGCCTTCAAATTCATACCGTGATTGTAGCATGCATGTACTCGACTCATATGACTGGGATTTCCATGAAAAAGATTGTGGGCGGAAAATGGGTGATCACTGTACATTTCTCTTCTTTTTCCTATTTAAATTTCTATTTTACCTCCTCAATTTAGCATTATGGACAGGGAAAGACGTAATCTAAAATCTGCACAAAAATATTTTGCCTTCAAATTCATATCGTGATCGTAGCATGCATGGACTCGACTCATATGACTGGGATTTCCATGAAAATATTGTCGGCCGAAAATGGGTGATCACTGTACATTTCTCTTCTCTTTCCTATTTAGATTTATATTTTACCTCCTCAATTTAGCTTTATGGACAGGGAAAGACCAAATCTAAGATCTGCACAAAAATATTTTGCCTTCAAATTCATACCGTGAACGTAGCATGCATGGACTCCACTCATATGACTGGGATTTCCATGAAAAAGATTGTGGGCCGAAAATGGGTGGTCACTGTACATTTCTCTTCTGTTTCCTATTTATATTTATATTTTACCTCCTCAATTTAGCTTTATGGACAGGGAAAGACCAAATCTAAGATCTGCACAAAAATATTTTGCCTTGAAATTCATACCGTGATCGTAACATGCATGGACTCGACTCATATGACTGGGATTTCCATGAAAAAGATTGTGGGCCGAAAATGGGTGATCACTGTACATTTCTCTACTGTTTCCTATTTATATTTATATTTTACCTCCTCAATTTAGCATTATGGCCAGGGAAAGACCTAATCTAAGCTCTGCACAAAAATATTTTGCCTTCAAATTCATACCGTGATCGTAGCATGCATGGACTCGACTCATATGACTGGGATTTGCATGAAAAAGATTGTGGGCCGAAAATGGGTGATCACTGTACATTTCTCTTGTTTCCTATTTATATTTATATTTTACCTCCTCAATTTAGCATTATGGACAGGGAAAGACCTAATCTAAAATATGCACAAAAATATTATGCCTTCAAATTCATACCGTGATTGTAGCATGCATGGACTCGACACATATGACTGGGATTTCCATAAAAAAGATTGTGCGCCGAAAATGGGTGATCACTGTACATTTCTGTTCTGTTTCGTATTCATATTTCTATTTTACCTCCTCAATTTAGCATTATGGACAGGGAAAGACGTAATCTAAAATCTGCACAAAAATATTATGCCTTCAAATTCATACCGTGATTGTAGCATGCATGGACTCGACACATATGACTGGGATTTCCATGAAAAAGATTGTGCGCCGAAAATGGGTGATCACTGTACATTTCTCTTCTGTTTCCTATTTATATTTCTATTTTACCTCCTCATTTTAGCATTATGGACAGGGAAAGACATAATCTAAGCTCTGCACAAAAATAATTTGCCTTCAAATTCATACCGTGATTGTAGCATGCATGGACTCGAATCATATGACTGGGATTTCCATGAAAAATATTGTGGGCGGAAAATGGGTGATCACTGTACATTTCTCTTCTGTTTCCTATTTATATTTCTATTTTACCTCCTCAGTTTAGCATTATGGACAGGGAATGACCTAATCTAAGATCTGCACAAAAATATTTTGCCTTCAAATTCATACCGTGAACGTAGCATGCATGGACTCGACTCATATGACTGGGATTTCTATGAAAAAGATTGTGGGCCGAAAATGGGTGGTCACTGTACATTTCTCTTCTGTTTCCTATTTATATTTATATTTTACCTCCTCAATTTAGCATTATGGGCAGGGAAAGACCAAATGTAAGATCTGCACAAAAATATTTTGCCTTGAAATTCATACTGTGATCGTAGCATGCATGGACTCGACTCATATGACTGGGATTTCCATGAAAAAGATTGTGGGCCGAAAATGGGTGCTCACTGTACATTTCTCTACTGTTTCCTATTTATATTTATATTTTACCTCCTCAATTTAGTATTATGGCCAGGAAATACCTAATCTAAGCTCTGCACAAAAATATTTTGCCTTCAAATTCATATCGTGATCGTAGCATGCATGGACTCGACTCATATGACTGGGATTTCCATAAAAAAGATTGTGCGCCGAAAATGGGTGATCACTGTACATTTCTGTTCTGTTTCGTATTCATATTTCTATTTTACCTCCTCAATTTAGCATTATGGACAGGGAAAGACCTAATCTAAAATCTGCACAAAAATATTATGCCTTCAAATTCATACCGTGATTGTAGCATGCATGGACGCGACGCATATGACTGGGATTTCCATGAAAAAGATTGTGCGCCGAAAATGGGTGATCACTGTACATTTCTCTTCTGTTTCCTATTTATATTTATATATTACCTCCTCAATTTAGCATTATGGACAGGGAAAGACCTAATCTAAGATCTGCACAAAAATATTTTGCCTTCAAATTCATACCGTGATCGTAGCATGCATGGACTCGACTCATATGACTGAGATTTCCATGAAAAAGATAGTGGGCCGAAAATGGGTGATCACTGTACATTTCTCTTCTGTTTCCTATTTATATTTATATTTTACTTCCTCAATTTAGCATTATGGACAGGGAAAGACCTAATCTAAAATCTGCACAAGAATATTTTGCCTTCAAATTCATACCGTGAACTTAGCATACATGGACTCGACTAATATGACTGGGATTTCCATGAAAATGATTGTGGGCCTAAAATGGATGAGCACTGTACATTTCTCTTCTGTTTCCTATTTATATTTCTATTTTACCTCCTCAATTTAGCATTATGGACAGGGAAAGACCTAATCTAAAATCTGCACAAAAATATTTTGCCTTCAAATTCATACCATGATCGTAGCATGCATGGACTCGACTCATATGGCTGGGATTTCCATGAAAAAGATTGTGGGCCTGAAATGGGTGATCACTGTACATCTCTCATTTGTTTCCTATTTTTATTTATATTTTACCTCCTCAATTTAGCATTATGGACAGGGAAAGACCTAATCTAAAACCTGCACAAGAATATTTTGCCTTGAAATTCATACCGTGAACTTAGCATACATGGACTCGACTAATATGACTGGGATTTCCATGAAAATGATTGTGGGCCTAAAATGGATGAGCACTGTACATTTCTCTTCTGTTTCCTATTTATATTTCTATTTTACCTCCTCAATTTAGCATTATGGACAGGGAAAGACCTAATCTAAAATCTGCACAAAAATATTTTGCCTTCAAATTCATACCGTGATCGTAGCATGCATGGACTCGACTCATATGACTGGGATTTCCATGAAAAAGATTGTGGGCCGAAAATGGGTGATCACTGTACATTTCTCTTCTGTTTCCTCTTTATAATTCTATTTTACATCCTCAATTTAGCATTATGGACAGGGATAGACCTAATCTAAGATCTGCACAAAAATATTTTGCCTTCAAATTCATACCGTGATCGTAGCATGCATGGACTCGACTCATATGACTGAGATTTCCATGAAAAAGATTGTGGGCCGAAAATGGGTGATCACTGTACATTTCTCTTCTGTTTCCTATTTATATTTATATTTTACCTCCTCAATTTAGCAATATGGACACGGAAAGACCTAATCTAAGATCTGCACAAAAATATTTTGCCTTCAAATTCATACCGTGATCGTAGCATGCATGGACTCGACTCATATGACTGGGATTTCCATGAAAAAGATTGTGGGCCGAAAATGGGGGATCACTGTACATTTCTCTTCTGTTTCCTATTTATATTTATATTTTACCTCCTCAATTTAGCATTATGGACAGGGAAAGACCTAATCTAAAATCTGCACAAGAATATTTTGCCTTCAAATTCATACCGTGAACGTAGCATACATGGAATCGACTAATATGACTGGGATTTCCATGAAAATGATTGTGGGCCGAAAATGGATGAGCACTGTACATTTCTCTTCTGTTTCCTATTTATATTTCTATTTTACCTCCTCAATTTAGCATTATGGACAGGGAAAGACCTAATCTAAAATCTGCACAAAAATATTTTGCCTTCAAATTCATACCGTGATCGTAGCATGCATGGACTCGACTCATATGGCTGGGATTTCCATGAAAAAGATTGTGGGCCTGAAATGGGTGATCACTGTACATTTCTCATTTGTTTCCTATTTTTATTTATATTTTACCTCCTCAATTTAGCCTTATGGACAGGGAATGACCTAATCTAAAATCTGCACAAAAATATTTTGCCTTCAAATTCATACCGTGATCGTAGCATGCTAGGACTCGACTCATATGACTGAGATTTCCATGAAAAAGATTGTGGGCCGAAAATGGGTGATCACTGTACATTTCTCTTCTGTTTCCTATTCATATTTATATTTTACCTCCTCAATTTAGCATTATGGAGAAGGAAAGACCTAATCTAAGATCTGCACAAAAATTTTTTGCCTTCAAATTCATACCGTGATCGTTGCATGCATGGACTCGACGCATATGACTGGGATTTCCATGAAAAAGATTGTGGGCCGAAAATGGGTGATCACTGTATATTTCTCTTCTGTTTCCTATTTATATTTCTATTTTACCTCCTCAATTTAGCATTATGGACAGGGAAAGACCTAATCTAAAATCTGCACAAAAATATTTTGCCTTCAAATTCATACCGTGATCGTAGCATGCATGGACTCGACTCATATGGCTGGGATTTCCATGAAAAAGATTGTGGGCCTGAAATGGGTGATCACTGTACATTTCTCATTTGTTTCCTATTTTTATTTCTATTTTACCTCCTTAATTTAGCCTTATGGACAGGGAATGACCTAATCTAAAATCTGCACAAAAATATTTTGCCTTCAAATTCATACCGTGATTGTAGCATGCATGGACTCGACTCATATGACTGAGATTTCCATGAAAAAGATTGTGGGCCGAAAATGGGTGATCACTGTACATTTCTCTTCTGTTTCCTATTTATATTTATATTTTACCTCCTCAATTTAGCAATATGGACACAGAAAGACCTAATCTAAGATCTGCACAAAAATATTTTGCCTTCAAATTCATACCGTGATCGTAGCATGCATGGACTCAACTCATATGACTGGGATTTCCATGAAAAAGATTGTGGGCCGAAAATGGTTGATCACTGTACATTTCTCTTCTGTTTCCTATTCATATTTATATTTTACCTCCTCAATTTAGCATTATGGACAGGGAAAGACCTAATCTAAGATCTGCACAAAAATTTTTTGCCTTCAAATTCATACCGTGATCGTTGCATGCATGGACTCGACGCATATGACTGGGATTTCCATGAAAAAGATTGTGGGCCGAAAATGGGTGATCACTGTACATTTCTCTTCTGTTTCCTATTTATATTTATATTTTACCTCCTCAATTTAGCATTATGGACAGGGAAAGACCTAATCTAAAATCTGCACAAGAATATTTTGCCTTCAAATTCATACCGTGAACGTAGCATACATGGACTCGACTAATATGACTGGGATTTCCATGAAAAAGATTGTGGGCCGAAAATGGATGAGCACTGTACATTTCTCTTCTGTTTCCTATTTATATTTCTATTTTACCTCCTCAATTTAGCATTATGGACAGGGAAGGACCTAATCTAAAATCTGCACAAAAATATTTTGCCTTCAAATTCATACCGTGATTGTAGCATGCATGGACTCGACTTATATGACTGGGATTTCCATGAAAAAGATTGTAGGCCGAAAATGGGTGATCACTGTACATTTCTCTTCTGTTTCCTATTTATATTTCTATATTACCTCCTCAATTTAGCATTATGGACAGGGAAAGAACTCATCTAATATCTGCACAAAAATATTTTGCCTTCAAATTCATAACGTGATCGTAGCATGCATGGATTCGACTCATATGACTGGGATTTCCATGAAAAAGATTGTGGGCCGAAAATGGGTGATCACTGTACATTTCTCTTCTGTTTCCTATTTATAATTCTATTTTACCTCCTCAATTTAGCATTATGGACAGAGAAAGACCTAATCTAAAATCTACAAAAAAAATATTTTGCCTTCAAATTCATACCGTGATCGTAGCATGCATGGATTCGACTCATATGACTGGGATTTCCATGAAAAAGATTGTGGGCCGAAAATGGGTGATCACTGTACATTTCTCTTCTGTTTCCTATTTATATTTATATTTTACCAACCTCAATTTAGCATTATGGACAGGGAAAGACCTAATCTAAGCCTGCACAAAAATATTTTACCTTCAAATTCATACCATGATCGTAGCATGCATGGACTCGACTGATATGACTGGGATTTCCATGAAAAAGATTGTAAGCCGAAAATGGGTGATCACTGTACATTTCTCTTCTGTTTCCTATTTATATTTATATTTTACCTCCTAAATTCAGCATTATGGACAGGGAAAGACCGAATCTAAGATCTGCACAAAAATATTTTGCCTTCAAATTCATACCGTGATCGTAGCATGCATGGACTCGACTCATATGACTGGGATTTCCATAAAAAAGTTTGTGGGCCGAAAATGGGTGATCACTGTACATTTCTCTTCTGTTTCCTATTTATATTTATATTTTACCTCCTCAATTTAGCATTATGGACAGGGAAAGACCTAATCTAAAATCTGCAAAAAAATATGTTGCCTTCAATTTCATACCGTGATCGTAGCATGCATGGACTCGACTCATATGACTGGGATTTCCATGAAAAAGATTGTGGGCCGAAAATGGGTGATCACTGTACATTTCTCTTCTGTTTCCTATTTATATTTCTATTTTACCTCCTCAATTTAGCATTATGGCCAGGGAAAGACCTAATCTAAGCTCTGCACAAAAATATTTTGCCTTCAAATTCATACCGTGATCGTAGCATGCATGGATTCGACTCATATGACTGGGATTTCCATGAAAAAGATTGTGGGCCGAAAATGGGTGATCACTGTACATTTCTCTTCTGTTTCCTATTTATATTTATATTTTACCTCCTCAATTTAGCATTATGGACAGGGAAACACCTAATCTAAGTTCTGCACAAAAATATTTTGCCTTCAAATTCATACCATGATCGTAGCATGCATGGACTCGACTCATATGACTGGGATTTCCATGAAAAAGATTGTAAGCCGAAAATGGGTGGTCACTGTACATTTCTCTTCTGTTTCCTATTTATATTTATATTTTACCTCCTCAATTTAGCATTATGGACATGGAAAAACCACATCTAAGATCTACACAAAAATATTTTGCCTTCAAATTCATACCGTGATCGTAGCATGCATGGACTCGACTCAAATGACTGGGATTTCCATGAAAAAGATTGTGGGCCGAAAATGGGTGATCACTGTACATTTCTCTTCTGTTTCCTATTTATATTTCTATTGTACCTCCTCAATTTAGCATTATGGACAGGGAAAAACCACATCTAAGATCTACACAAAAATATTTTGCCTTCAAATTCATACCGTGATCGTAGCATGCATGGACTCGACTCAAATGACTGGGATTTCCATGAAAAAGATTGTGGGCCGAAAATGGGTGATCACTGTACATTTCTCTTCTGTTTCCTATTTATATTTCTATTTTATCTCCTCAATTTAGCATTATGGACTGGGAAAGACCTAATCTAAAATCTGCAAAAAAATATGTTGCCTTCAATTTCATACCGTGATCGTAGCATGCATGGACTCGACTCATATGACTGGGATTTCCATGAAATAGATTGTGGGCCGGAAATGGGTGATCACTGTACATTTCTCTTCTGTTTCCTATTTATATTTCTATTTTACCTCCTCAAT
Organism: Acanthosepion lycidas; assembly: GCA_963932145.1. Lineage (NCBI taxonomy): Eukaryota > Metazoa > Mollusca > Cephalopoda > Sepiida > Sepiidae > Acanthosepion > Acanthosepion lycidas. The sequence goes on along the minus strand of OZ010589.1, from coordinate 683,653 downwards.
TTAGCATTATGGCCAGGTAAAGACCTAATCTAAACTCTGCACAAAAATATTTTGCCTTCAAATTCATACCGTGATCGTAGCATGCATGGACTCGACTCATATGACTGGGATTTCCATGAAAAAGATTGTGGGCCGAAAATGGGTGATCACTGTACATTTCACTTCTGTTTCCTATTTATATTTATATTTTACCTACTCAATTTAGCATTATCGAGAGGGAAAGACCTAATCTAAGATCTGCACAAAAATATTTTGCTTTCAAATTCATACCGTGATCGTAGCATGCATGGACTCGACTCATATGACTGGGATATCCATGAAAAATATTGTGGGCCGAAAATGGGTGATCACTGTACATTTCTCTTCTGTTTCCTATTTATATTTCTATTTTATCTCCTCAATTTAGCATTATGGCCAGGGAAAGACCTAATCTAAGCTCTGCACAAAAATATTTTGCCTTCAAATTCATACCGTGATCGTAGCATGCATGGACTCGACTCATATGACTGGGATTTCCATGAAAAAGATTGTGGGCCGAAAATGGGTGATCACTGGACATTTCTCTTCTGTTTCCTATTTATATTTATATTTTACCTCCTCAATTTAGCATTATGGACCGGGAAAGACCTAATCTAAAATCTGCATAAAAATATTTTGCCTTCAAATTCATACCGTGATCGTAGCATGCATGAACTCGAGTCATATGACTGGGATTTCTATGAAAAAGATTGTGGGCAGAAAATGGGTGATCACTGTACATTTCTCTTCTGTATTCTATTTATATTTCTATTTTACCTCCTCAATTTAGCATTATGGACAGGGAAAGACATAATCTAAGCTCTATAGAAAAATATTTTGCCTTCAAATTCATACTGTGATTGTAGCATGCATGGACTCGACTCATATGACTGGGATTTCCATGAAAAGATTGTGGGCAGAAAATGGATGATCACTGTACACTTCTCTTCTGTTTCCTATTTATATTTATATTTTACCTCCTCTATTTAGCATTATGGACAGGGAAAAACCTCATCTAAGATCTGCACAAAAATATTTTGCCTTCAAATTCATACCGTGATCGTAGCATGCATGGACTCGACTCATATGACTGGGATTTCCATGAAAAAGATTGTGGGCCGAAAATGGGTGATCACTGTACATTTCTCTTCTGTTTCCTATTTATATTTCTATTTTACCTCCTCAATTTAGAATTATGGACAGGGAAGGACCTAATCTAAAATCTGCAAAAAAATATGTTGCCTTCAATTTCATACCGTGATCGTAGCATGCGTGGACTCGACTCATATGACTGGGATTTCCATGAAATAGATTGTGGGCCGGAAATGGGTGATCACTGTACATTTCTCTTCTGTTTCCTGTTTATATTTCTATTTTACCTCCTCAATTTAGCATTATGGCCAGGGAAAGACCTAATCGAAACTCTGCCCAAAAATATTTTGTCTTCAAATTCATACCGTGATCGTAGCATGCATGGACTCGACTCATATGACTGGGATTTCCATGAAAAAGATTGTGGGCCGAAAATGGGTGATCACTGTACATTTCACTTCTGTTTCCTATTTATATTTATATTTTACCTCCTCAATTTAGCATTATGGCCAGGGAATGACCTAATCTAAACTCTGCACAAAAATATTTTGCCTTCAAATTCATACCGTGATCGTAGCATGCATGGACTCGACTAATATGACTGGGATTTCCATGAAAAAGATTGTGGGACGAAAATGGGTGATCACTGTACATTTCACTTCTGTTTCCTATTTATATTTATATTTTACCTACTCAATTTAGCATTATCGAGAGGGAAAGACCTAATCTAAGATCTGCACAAAAATATTTTGCTTTCAAATTCATACCGTGATCGTAGCATGCATGGACTCGACTCATATGACTGGGATATCCATGAAAAATATTGTGGGCCGAAAATGGGTGATCACTGTACATTTCTCTTCTGTTTCCTATTTATATTTCTATTTTATCTCCTCAATTTAGCATTATGGCCAGGGAAAGACCTAATCTAAGCTCTGCACAAAAATATTTTGCCTTCAAATTCATACCGTGATCGTAGCATGCATGGACTCGACTCATATGACTGGGATTTCCATGAAAAAGATTGTGGGCCGAAAATGGGTGATCACTGTACATTTCTCTTCTGTTTCCTATTTATATTTATATTTTACCTCCTCAATTTAGCATTATGGACAGGGAAAGACATAATCTAGGATCTGCACAAAAATATTTTGCCCTCAAATTCATTCCATGATCGTAGCATACATGGACTCGACTCATATGACTGGGATTTCCATGAAAAAGATTGTGGGCCGAAAATGGGTGATCACTGGACATTTCTCTTCTGTTTCCTATTTATATTTATATTTTACCTCCTCAATTTAGCATTATGGACCGGGAAAGACCTAATCTAAAATCTGCATAAAAATATTTTGCCTTCAAATTCATACCGTGATCGTAGCATGCATGAACTCGAGTCATATGACTGGGATTTCTATGAAAAAGATTGTGGGCAGAAAATGGGTGATCACTGTACATTTCTCTTCTGTATTCTATTTATATTTATATTTTACCTCCTCAATTTAGCATTATGGACAGGGAAAGACCTAATCTAAGATCTGCACAAAAATATTTTGCCTTCAAATTCATACCATGATCGTAGCATGCATGGACTCGACTCATATGACTGGGATTTCCATGAAAAAGATTGTGGGCCGAAAATGGGTGATCACTGTAAATTTCTCTTCTGTTTCCTATTTATATTTATATTTTACCTCCTAAATTTAGCATTATGGACAGGGAAAGACCTAATCTAAGATCTGCACAAAAATATTTTGCCTTCAAATTCATACCGTGATCGTAGCATGCATGGACTCGACTCATATGACTGAGATTTCCATGAAAAAGAGTGTGGGTTGAAAATGGGTGATCACTGTACATTTCTCTTCTGTTTCCTATTTATATTTCTATTTTACCTCCTCAATTTAGCATTATGGACAGGGAAAAACCTAATCTATCATCTGCAAAAATATATTTGTCCTTCAAATTCATACCGTGATCGTAGCAAGCATGGACACGACTCATATGACTGGGATTTCCATGAAAAAGATTGTGGGCCGAAAATGGGTGATCACTGTACATTTCTATTCTGTTTCCTATTTATATTTCTATTTTACCTCCTCAATTTAGCATTATGGACAGGGGAAGACCTAATCTAAGATCTGCACAAATATATTTTGCCTTCAAATTCATACCGTGATCGTAGCATGCATGGCCTCGACTCATATGACTGGGATTTCCATGAAAAAGATTGTGGGCTGAAAATGGGTGATCAGTGTACATTTCTCTTCTGTTTCCTATTTATATTTATATTTTACCTCCTCAATTTAGCATTATGGACCGGGAAAGACCTAATCTAATCTCTGCACAAAAATATTTTGCCTTCAAATTCATACCGGAATCGTAGCATGCATGGACTCGACTCATATGACTGGGATTTCCATGAAAAAGATTGTGGGCCGAAAATGGGTGATCACTGTACATTTCTCTCCTGTTTCCTATTTATATTTCTATTTTACCTCCTCAATTTAGCATTATGGACAGGGAAAGAACTAATCTAAAATCTACACAAAAATATTTTGCCTTCAAATTCATACCGTGATCGTAGCATGCATGGACTCGACTCATATGACTGGCATTTCCATGAAAAAGATTGTGGGCCGAAAATGGGTGATCACTGTACATTTCTCTTCTGTTTCCTATTTATATTTATATTTTACCTCCTCAATTTAGCATTATTGACAGGGAAAGACCTAATCTAAGATCTGCACAAAAATATTTTGCCTTCAAATTCATACCGTGATCTTAGCATGCATGGACTCGACTCATATGACTGGGATTTCCATGAAAAAGATTGTAGGCCGAAAATGGGTGATCACTGTACATTTCTCTTCTGTTTCCTATATATATTTCTATTTTATCTCCTCAATTTAGCATTATGGCCAGGGAAAGACCTAATCTAAGCTCTGCACAAAAATATTTTGCCTTGAATTTCATACCGTGATCGTAGCATGCATGGACTCGACTCAAATGACTGGGATTTCCATGAAAGAGTTTCTGCGCCGAAAATGGGTTATCACTGTACATTTCTTTTCTGTTTCCTATTTATATTTATATTTTACCTCCTCAATTTAGCATTATGGACAGGGAAAGACTTAATCTAAGCTCTGCACAAAAATATTTTGCCTTCAATTTCATACCGTGATCGTAGCATGCATGGACTCGACTCATATGACTGGGATTTCAATGAAAAAGATTGTGGGCCGAAAATGGGTGATCACTGTAGATTTCTCTTCTGTTTCCTATTTATATTTCTATTTTACCTCCTCAATTTAGCATTATGGCCAGTGAAACACCTAATCTAAGCTCTGCACAAAAATATTTTGCCTTCAAATTCATACCGAGATCGTAGCATGCATGGACTCGACTCATATGACTGGGATTTCCATGAAAAAGATTGTGGGCCGAAAATGGGTGAACACTGTACATTTCTCTTCTGTTTCCTGTTTATATTTCTATTTTACGCCTCAATTTTGCATTATGGACAGGGAAAGACCTAATCTAAAATCAGGACAAAAATATTTTGCCTTCAATTTCTTACCGTGATCGTAGCATGCATGAACTCGACTCATATGACTGGGATTTCCATGAAAAAGATTGTGGGCCGAAAATGGGTGATCACTGTAGATTTCTTTTCTGTTTCATATTTATATTTTTATTTTACCTCCTCAATTTAGCATTATAGCCAGGGAAAGACCTAATCTAAGCTCTGCACAAAAATATTTTGCCTTCAATTTCATACCGAGATCGTAGCATGCACGGACTCGACACATATGACAGGGATTTCCATGAAAAAGACTGTGGGCCGAAAATGGGTGATCACTGTACATTTCTCTTGTGTTTCCTATTTATATTTCTATTTTACCTCCTCAATTTAGGATTATGGACAGGGAAAGACCTAATTTAAAATCTGCACAAATTATTTTTACTTCAAATTCGTACTGTGATCGTAGCATGCATGAAATCTACTCATATGACAGGGATTTCCATGAAAAAGATTGTGGGCCGACAATGGGTGATCACCGTACATTTCTCTTCTGTTTCCTATTTATATTTATATTTTACCTCCTCAATTTAGTATTATGGACAGGGAAAGACCTAATCAAGATCTGTACAAAAATATTTTGCCTTGAAATTCATACCGTGATCGTAGTATGCATGGACTCGACTCATATGACTGGGATTTCCATGAAAAAGATTCTGGGCCGAAAATGGGTGATCACTGTACATTTCTCTTCTGTTTCCTATATATATTTCTATTTTATCTCCTCAATTTAGCATTATGGCCAGGGAAAGACACAATCTAAGCTCTGTACAAAAATATTTTGCCTTCAAATTCATACCGTGACCGTAGCATGCATAGACTCGACTCATATGACTGGGATTTCCATGAAAAAGTTTGTGGGCCGAAAATGGGTGATCACTGTACATTTCCCTTCTGTTTCCTATTTATATTTCTATTTTACCTCCTCAATTTAGCATTTTGGACCGGGAAAGACCTAATCTAAAATCTGCATAAAAATATTTTGCCTTCAAATTCATACCGTGATCGTAGCATGCATGAACTCGACTCATATGACTGGGATTTCTATGAAAAAGATTGTGGGCAGAAAATGGGTGATCACTGTACATTTCTCTTCTGTATTCTATTTATATTTCTATTTTACCTCCTCAATTTAACATTATGGACAGGGAAAGACATAATCTAAGCTCTATAGAAAAATATTTTGCCTTCAAATTCATACCGTGATTGTAGCATGCATGGACTCGACTCATGTGACTGGGATTTCCATGAAAAGATTGTGGGCAGAAAATGGATGATCACTGTACATTTCTCTTCTGTTTCCTATTTATATTTATATTTTACCTCCTCAATTTAGCATTTTGGACCGGGAAAGACCTAATCTAAAATCTGCATAAAAATATTTTGCCTTCAAATTCATACCGTGATCGTAGCATGCATGGACTCGACTCATATGACTGGGATTTCCATGAAAAAGATTGTGGGACGAAAATGGGTGATCACTGTACATTTCACTTCTGTTTCCTATTTATATTTATATTTTACCTCCTCAATTTAGCATTATGGCCAGGGAAAGACCTAATCTTATCTCTGCACAAAAATATTTTGCCTTCAAATTCATACCGTGATCGTAGCATGCATGGACTCGACTCATATGACTGGGATTTCCATGAATAAGATTGTGGGCCGAAAATGGGTGATCACTGTACATTTCTCTTCTGTTTCCTATTTATATTTATATATTAACTCCTCAATTTAGCATTATGGACAGGCAAAGAACTACTCTAAAATCTATACAAAAATATTTTGCCTTCAAATTCATACCGTGATCGTAGCCTGCATGGACTCGACTCATATGACTGGGATTTCCATGAAAAATATTGTGGGCAGAAAATGGGTGATCACTGTACATTTCTCTTCTGTTTCCTATTTATATTTCTATTTTACCTCCTCAATTTAGCATTATGGACAGGGAAAGACCTAATCTAAGATCAGCACAAAAATATTTTGCCTTCAAATTCATACCGTGATCTTAGCATGCATGGACTCGACTCATATGACTGGGATTTCCATGAAAAAGATTGTGGGCCGAAAATGGGTGATCACTGTACATTTCTCTTCTGTTTCCTATTTATATTTATATTTTACCTACTCAATTTAGAATTATGGACAGGGAAAGACCTAATCTAAGATCTGCACAAAAAATATTTTGCCTTCAAATTCATAACGTGATCGTAGCATGCATGGACTCGACTCATATGACTGGGATTTCCATGAAAAAGATTGTGGGCCGAAAATGGGTGATCACTGTACATTTCTTTTCTGTTTACTATTTATATTTATATATTACCTCCTCAATTTAGCATTATGGACAGGGAAAGAACTAATCTAAAAGCTACACAAAAATATTTTGCCTTCAAATTCATACTGAGATCGTAGCATGCATGGACTCGACTCATATGACTGGGATTTCCATGACAAAGATTCTGGGCAGAAAATGGGTGATCACTGTACATTTCTCTTCTGTTTCCTATTTATATTTATATTTTACCTCCTCAATTTAGCATTATGGACAGGGAAAGACCTAATCTAAGTTCTGCACAAAAATATTTTGCCTTCAAATTCATACCGTGAACGTAGCATGCATGGACTCGACTCATATGACTGGGATTTCCATGAAAAAGATTGTGGGCCGAAAATGGGTGATCACTGTACATTTTTCTTCTGTTTACGATTTATATTTATATATTGCCTCCTCAATTTAGCATTATGGACAGGGAAAGAACTAATCTAAAATCTACACAAAAATATTTTGCCTTCAAATTCATACTGAGATCGTAGCATGCATGGACTCGACTCATATGACTGGGATTTCCATGAAAAAGATTGTGGGCAGAAAATGGGTGATCACTGTACATTTCTCTTCTGTTTCCTATTTATATTTATATTTTACCTCCTCAATTTAGCATTATGGACAGGGAAAGACCTAACCTAAGATCTGCACAAAAATATTTTGCCTTCAAATTCATACCGTTATCGTAGCATGCATGGACTCGACTCATATGACCGGGATTTCCATGAAAAAGTTTGTGGGCAGAAAATGGGTGATCACTGTACATTTCTCTTCTGTTTCCTATTTATATTTCTATTTTACCTCCTCAATTTAGCATAATGTACAGGTAAAGACCTAATCTAAGTTCTGCACAAAAATATTTTGCCTTCAAATTCATACCGTGATCGTAGCATGCATGGACTCGACTCATATGAGTGGGATTTCGCTGAAAAAGATTGTGGGCCGAAAATGGGTGATCACTGTACATTTCTCTTCTGTTTCCTATTTATATTTATATTTTACCTCCTCAATTTAGCATCATGGACAGGGAAACACCTAATCTAAGCTCTGCACAAAAATATTTGGCCTTCAAATTCATACCGTGATCGTAGCAAGCATGGACTCGACTCATATGACTGGGATTTCCATGAAAAAGATTGTGGGCCGAAAATGGGTGATCACTGTACATTTCTCTTCTGTTTCCTATTTATATTTTACCTCCTTTCCATGGCCATAATGCTCAACTGAGAAGTTCTGCATGTTACGATCACGGTATGAATTTGAAGGCAAAATATTTTTGTGCAGAACTTAGATTAGGTTTTTCCCTGTCCATAATGCTAAATTGAGGAGGTAAAATACAAATATAAATAGGAAACAGAAGAGAAATGTAGAGTGATCAGACATTTTCTGCCCACAATCTTTTTCATGGAAATCCAAGTCATATGAGTCGAGTCCATGCATGCTACGATCACGGTATGAATTTGAAGGCAAAATATTTTCGTGCGGAGCTTAGATTAGGTCTTTCCCTGTCCATAATGCTAAATTGAGTAGGTTAAATACAAATATAAATAGGAAACAGAAGAGAAATGGGCAGTGATCACCCGTTTTCAGCCCACAATCTTTTTCATGGAAATACCTGTCATATGAGTAGATTTCATGCATGCTACGATCACAGTACGAATTTGAAGTAAAAATAATTTGTGCAGATTTTAAATTAGGTCTTTCCCTGTCCATAATCCTAAATTGAGGAGGTAAAATAGAAATATAAATAGGAAACACAAGAGAAATGTACAGTGATCACCCATTTTCGGCCCACAGTCTTTTTCATGGAAATCCCTGTCATATGTGTCGAGTCCGTGCATGCTACGATCTCGGTATGAAATTGAAGGCAAAATATTTTTGTGCAGAGCTTAGATTAAGTCTTTCCCTGGCCATAATGCTAAATTGAGGAGGTAAAATAAAAATATAAATATGAAACAGAAAAGAAATGTACAGTGATCACCCATTTTCGGCCCACAATCTTTTTCATGGAAATCCTAGTCCTATGAGTCGAATCCATGCATGTTACGATCACGGTATGAATTTGAAGGCAAAATATTTTTGTGCAGAGATTAGATTAGGTCTTTCCCTGGCCATAATGCTAAATTGAGGAGGTAAAACAGAAATATAAGTAGGAAACAGAAGAGAAATGTACAGTGATCACCCATTTTCGGCCCACTATCTTTTTCATGGAAATCCCAGTCATATGACTCGAGTTCATGCATGCTACTATCACAGTATGAAATTCAAGGCAAAAAATATTTTGCCTTCAAATTCATACCGTGATCGTAGCATGCATGGACTTAACTCATATAACTGGGATTTCCATGAAAAAGATTGTGGGCCGAAAATGGGTGATCACTGTACATTTCTCTTCTGTTTCCTATTTATATTTATATTTTACCTCCTCAATTTAGCATTATGGACAGGGAAAGACCTAATCTAAAATCTGCACAAAAATATTTCGCCTTCAAATTCATACCGTGATCGTAGCATGCATGGACTCGACTCATATGACTGGGATTTCCATGAAAAAAATTGTGGGCACAAAATGGGTGATCACTGTACATTTCTCTTCGGTTTCCTATTACTATTTCTATTTTACTTCCATAATTTAGCATTATGGACAGTGAAAGACCTAATCTAAGATCTGCAAAAATATATTTTGCCTAAAAATTCATACCGTGATCGTAGCATGCATGGACTCGACTCATATAACTCGGATTTCCATGAAAAAGATTGTGGGCCGAAAATGGGTGATCACTGTACATTTCTCTTCTGTTTCCTATTTATATTTATATTTTCCTTCCTCAATTTAGCATTATGGACAGGGAAAGACCTAATCTAAAATCTGCACAAAAATATTTTGCCTTCAAATTCATACCGTGATCGGAGCATGCATTGACACGACTCATATGACTGGGATTTCCATGAAAAAGATTTTGGGCCGAAAATGGGTGATCACTGTACATTTCTCTTCTGTTTCCTATTTATATTTATATTTTACCTCCTCAATTTAGCATTATGGAGAGGGAAAGACCTAATCTAAAATCTGCACAAAAATATTTTGCTTTCAAATTCATACCGTGATCGTAGCATGCATAGACTCGACTCATATGACTGGGATTTCCATGAAAAAGATTGTGGGCAGAAAATGGGTGATCACTGTACATTTCTCTTCTGTTTCCTATTTATATTTCTATTTTACCTCCTCAATTTAGCATTATGGAGAGGGAAAGACCTAATCTAAAATCTGCACAAAAATATTTTGCTTTCAAATTCATACCGTGATCGTAGCCTGCATGAATTCGACTCATATGACTGGGATTTTCATGAAAAAGATTGTGGGCCGAAAATGGGTGATCACTGTACATTTCTCTTCTGTTTCCTATTTATATTTATATTTTCCTTCCTCAATTTAGCATTATGGACAGGGAAAGACCTAATCTAAGCTCTGCACAAAAATATTTTGCTTTCAAATTCATACCGTGATCGGAGCATGCATTGACACAACTCATATGACTGGGATTTCCATGAAAAAGATTGTGGGCAGAAAATGGATGACCACTGTACATTTCTCTTCTATTTCCTATTTCTATTTCTATTTTACCTCCTCAATTTAGCATTATGGACAGGGAAAGACCTAATCTAAAATCTGCACAAAAATATTTTGCTTTCAAATTCATACCGTGATCGTAGCATGTATGGACTTGACTCATATGACTGGGATTTCCATGAAAAAGATTGTGAGCCGAAAATGGGTGATCACTGTACATTTCTCTTCTGTTTCCTATTTTTATTTCTATTTTACCTCCTCAATATAGCATTATGGACAGAGAAAGACCTAATCTAAAATCTGCACAAAAATATTTTGCTTTCAAATTCATACCGTGATCGTAGCATGCATGGTCTCGACTCATATGACTGGGATTTCCATGAAAAAGATTGTGGGCGGAAAATGGGTGATCACTGTACATTTCTCTTCTGTTTCCTATTTATATTTCTATTTTCCTTCCTCAATTTAGCATTATGGACAGGGAAAGACCTAATCTAAGCACTGCACAAAAATATTTTGCCTTCAAATTCATACCGTGATCGGAGCATGCATGGACTCGACTCATATGACTGGGATTTCCATGAAAAAGATTGTGAGCCGAAAATGGGTGATCACTGTACATTTCTCTTCTGTTTCCTATTTTTATTTCTATTTTACCTCCTCAATTTAGCATTATGGACAGGGAAAGACCTAATCTAAAATCTGCACAAAAATATTTTGCTTTTAAATTCATACCGTGATCGTAGCAAGCATGGACACGACTTATATGACTGGGATTTCCATGAAAAAGATTGTGGGCCAAAAATGGGTGATCACTGTACATTTTTCTTCTATTTCCTATTTATATTTATATTTTACATCCTCAATTTAGCCTTATGGACAGGGAAAGACCTAATCTAAAATCTGCACAAAAATATTTTGCTTTCAAATTCATACCGTGATAGTAGCATGCATGGTCTCGACTCATATGACTGGGATTTCCAAGAAAAAGATTGTGGACCGAAAATGGGTGATCACTGTAAATTTCTCTTCTGTTTCCTATTTATATTTCTATTTTACCTCCTCAATTTAGCATTATGGACAGGGAAAGACCTAATCTAAGCTCTGCAAAAAAATGTTTTGTCTTCAAATTTATACCGTGATCGTAGCATGCATGGACTCGACTCATATGACTGGGATTTCTATAAAAAAGATTGTGGGCTGAAAATGGGTGATCACTGTACATTTCTCTTCTGTTTCCTATTTATATTTCTATTTTACTTCCTCAATTTAGCATTATGGACAGGGAAAGACCTAATCTAAGCTCTGCACAAAAATATTTTGCCTTCAAATTCATACCATGATTGTAGCATGCATGGACTCGAGTCATATGACTCGGATTCCCATGAAAAAGATTGTGGGCCGAAAATGGGTGATCACTGTACATTTATCTTCTGTTTCCTATTTATATTTCTATTTTCCTTCCTCAATTTAGCATTATGGACAGGGAAAGACCTAATCTAAGCACTGCACAAAAATATTTTGCCTTCAAATTCATACCGTGATCGGAGCATGAATGGACTCGACTCATATGACTGGGATTTCCATGAAAAAGATTGTGAGCCGAAAATGGGTGATCACTGTACATTTCTCTTCTGTTTCCTATTTTTATTTCTATTTTACCTCCTCAATTTAGCATTATGGACAGGGAAAGACCTAATCTAAAATCTGCACAAAAATATTTTGCTTTTAAATTCATACCGTGATCGTAGCAAGCATGGACACGACTTATATGACTGGGATTTCCATGAAAAAGATTGTGGGCCAAAAATGGGTGATCACTGTACATTTTTCTTCTATTTCCTATTTATATTTATATTTTACATCCTCAATTTAGCCTTATGGACAGGGAAAGACCTAATCTAAAATCTGCACAAAAATATTTTGCTTTCAAATTCATACCGTGATCATAGCATGCATGGACTCGACTAATATGACTGGGATTTCCATGAAAAAGATTGTGGGCCAAAAATGGGTGATCACTGTACATTTTTCTTCTGTTTCATATTTATATTTATATTTTACCTCCTCAATTTAGCATTATGGACAGGGAAAGACCTAATCTAAAATCTGCACAAAAATATTTTGCTTTCAAATTCATACCGTGATAGTAGCATGCATGGTCTCGACTCATATGACTGGGATTTCCAAGAAAAAGATTGTGGACCGAAAATGGGTGATCACTGTAAATTTCTCTTCTGTTTCCTATTTATATTTCTATTTTACCTCCTCAATTTAGCATTATGGACAGGGAAAGACCTAATCTAAGCTCTGCAAAAAAATGTTTTGTCTTCAAATTTATACCGTGATCGTAGCATGCATGGACTCGACTCATATGACTGGGATTTCTATAAAAAAGATTGTGGGCTGAAAATGGGTGATCACTGTACATTTCTCTTCTGTTTCCTATTTATATTTCTATTTTACTTCCTCAATTTAGCATTATGGACAGGGAAAGACCTAATCTAAGCTCTGCACAAAAATATTTTGCCTTCAAATTCATACCATGATTGTAGCATGCATGGACTCGAGTCATATGACTCGGATTCCCATGAAAAAGATTGTGGGCCGAAAATGGGTGATCACTGTACATTTCTCTTCTGTTTCCTATTTATATTTATATTTTACCTCCTCAATTTAGCATTATGGACAGGGAAAGACTTAATCTAAAATCTGCACAAAAATATTTTGCTTTCAAATTCATACCGTGATCGTTGCATGCATGGACTCGACTCATATGACTGGGATTTCCATGAAAAAGATCGTGGGCCGAAAATGGGTGATCACTGTACATTTCTCTTCTGTTTCCTATTTATATTTCTATTGTACCTCCTCAATTTAGCATTATGGATGGGGAAAGACCTAATCTAAAATCTGCAAAAAAGTATTTTGCTTTCAAATTCATACCGTGATCGTAGCATGCATGGACTCGACTCATATGACTGGGATTTCCAGGAAAAAGATTGTGGGCCGAAAATGGGTGATCACTGTACATTTCTCTTCTGTTTCCTATTTAGATTTATATTTTACCTCCTCAATTTAGCATTATGGACAGGGAAAGACTTAATCTAAAATCTGCACAAAAATATTTTGCCTTCAAATTCATACCGTGATCGTAGCATGCATGGACTCGACTCATATGACTGGGATTTCCATGAAAAAGATTGTGGGCCAAAAATCGGTGATCACTGTACATTTTTCTTCTGTTCATATTTATATTTATATTTTACCTCCTCAATTTAGCATTATGGACAGGGAAAGATCTACTCTAAAATCTGCACAAAAATATTTTGCCTTCAAATTCATACCGTTAACGTAGCATGCATTGACACGACTCATATGACTGGGATTTCCATGAAAAAGATTGTGGGCCGAAAATGGGTGATCACTGTACATTTCTCTTCTGTTTCCTATTTATATTTATATTTTACCACCTCAATTTAGCATTATGGACAGGGAAAGACCTAATCTAAAATCTGCACAAAAATATTTTGCTTTCAAATTCATACCTTTATCGTAGCATGCATGGTCTCGACTCATATGACTGGAATTTCCATGAAAAAGATTGTGGACCGAAAATGGGGGATCACTGTAAATTTCTCTTCTGTTTCCTATTTATATTTATATTTTACCTCCTCAATTTAGCATTATGGACAGGGAAAGACCTAATCGAAAATCTGCACAAAAATATTTTGCTTTCAAATTCATACCGTGATCGTAGCATGCATGGACTCGACTCATATGACTGGGATTTCCATAAAAAAGATTGTGGGCTGAAAATGGGTGATCACTGTACATTTCTCTTCTGTCTCCTATTTATATTTCTATTTTACTTCCTCAATTTAGCATTATGGACAGGGAAAGACATAATCTAAGCTCTGCACAAAAATATTTTGCCTTCAAATTCATACCGTGATCGTAGCATGCATGGAATCGATTCATATGAAGTGGATTTCCATGAAAAAGATTGTGGGCCGAAAATGGGTGATCAGTGTACATTTCTCTTCTGTTTCCTATTCATATTTATATTTTACCTTCTCAATTTAGCATTATGGACAGGGAAAGGCCTAATCTAATCTCTGCGCAAAAATGTTTTGCCTTCAAATTCATACCGTGATCGTAGCATGCATTGACTCGACTCATATGACTGGGATTTCCATGAAAAAATTGTGGGCCGAAAATGCATTGATCACTGTACATTTCTCTTCTGTTTCCTATTTATATTTCTATTTTACTTCCTCAATTTAGCATTATGTACAGGGAAAGACCTAATCTAAGCTCTGCACAAAAATATTTTGCCTTCAAATTCATACCGTGATCATAGCATGCATGGACTCGACTCATATGACTGGGATTTCCATGAAAAAGATTGTAGGCCGAAAATGGGTCATCACTGTACATTTCTCATCTGTATTCTATTTATATTTATATTTTACCTGTTAAATTTAGCATTATGGACAGGGAAAGACCTAATCTAAGCTCTGCACAAAAATATTTTGCCTTCAAATTCATACCGTGATCATAGCATGCATGGACTCGACTCATATGACTGGGATTTCCATGAAAAAGATTGTGGGCCGAAAATGGGTGATCACTGTACATTTCTCTTCTGTTTCCTATTTATATTTCTATTTTACCTCCTCAATTTAGCATTATGGACAGGGAAAGATCTAATCTAAGATCTGCAAAAAAATATTTTGCCTTCAAATTCATACCGTGATCGTAGCATGCATGGACTCGACTCATATGACTGGGATTTCCTTGCAAAAGATTGTGGACCAAAAATGGGTGATCACTGTACATTTCTCTTCTGTTTCCTATTTATATTTCTATTTTACCTTCTCAATTTAGCATTATGGACAGGGAAAGACCTAATCTAAAATCTGCACTAAAATATTTTGCCTTCAAGTTCATACCGTGACCGTAGCATGAATGGACTCGACTCATATGACTGGGATTTCCATGAAAAAGATTGTGGGTAGAAAATGGGTGATCACTGTACATTTCTCTTCTGTTTCCTATTTATATTTCTTTTTTACCTCCTCAATTTAGCATTATGGACAGGGAAAGACCTAATCTAAAATCTGCACAAAAATATTTTGCCTTCAAATTCATACCGTGATCGTAGCATGCATTGACTCGACTCATATGACTGGGATTTCCATGAAAAAAATTGTGGGCCGAAAATGCATTGATCACTGTACATTTCTCTTCTGTTTCCTATTTATATTTCTATTTTACCTCCTCAATTTAGCATTATGGACAGGGAAAGACCAAATCTAAGCTCTGCACAAAAATATTTTGCCTTCAGATTCATACCGTGATTGTAGCATGCATGGACTCGACTCATATGAATGGGATTTCCATGAAAAAGATTGTAAGCCGAAAATGGGTGATCACTGTACATTTCTCATCTGTATTCTATTTATATTTATATTTTACCTACTAAATTAAGCATTATGGACAGGGAAAGACCTAATCTAAGCTCTGCACAAAAATATTTTGCCTTCAAATTCATACCGTGATCGTAGCATGCATGGACTCGACTCATATGACTGGGATTTCCATGAAAAAGATTGTGGGTACAAAATGGGTGATCACTGTACATTTCTCTTCTGTATTCTATTTATATTTATATTTTACCTACTAAATTAAGCATTATGGACAGGGAAAGACCTAATCTAAGCTCTGCACAAAAATATTTTGCCTTCAAATTCATACCGTGATCGTAGCATGCATGGACTCGACTCATATGACTGGGATTTCCATGAAAAAGATTGTGGGTACAAAATGGGTGATCACTGTACATTTCTCTTCTGTTTCCTATTTATATTTATATTTTACCTCCTCAATTTAGCATTATGGACACTGAAAGACCTAATTTAAGCTCTGTACAAAAATATTTTGCGTTCAAATTCATACCGTGATCGTAGCATGCATGGACTCGACTCATATGACTGGGATTTCCATGAAAAAGATTGTGCGCCGAAAATGGGTGATCACTGTACATTTCTCTTCTGTTTCCTATTTATATTTATATTTTACCTCCTCAATTTAGCATTATGGACAGGGAAAGACCTAATCTAAAATCTGCTCAAAAATATTTTGCCTTCAAATTCATACCGTGATCGTAGCATGCATGGACTCGACTCAAATGACTGGGATTTCCATGAAAAAGGTTGTGGGCCGAAAATGGGTGATCACTGTACATTTCTCTTCTGTTTCCTATTCATATTTCAATTTTACCTCCGCAGTTTAGCATTATGGACAGGGAAAGACCTAATCTAAAATCTGCACAAAAATATTTTGCCTTCAAATTCATACCGTGATCGTAGCATGCATTGACTCGACTCATATGACTGGGATTTCCATGAAAAAAATTGTCGGCCGAAAATGCGTGATCACTGTACATTTCTCTTCTGTTTCCTATTTATATTTATATTTTACCTCCTCAATTTAGCATTATGGACAGGTAAAGACCTAATCTAAGCTCTGCACAAAAATATTTTGCCTTCAAATTCATACCGTGATCGTAGCATGCATGGACTCGACTCATATGACTGGGATTTCCATGAAAAAGATTGTGGGCCGAAAATGGGTGATCACTGTACATTTCTCTTCTGTTTCCTATTTATATTTATATTTTACCTTCTCAATTTAGCATTATGGCCAGGGAAAGACCTAATCTAAAATCTGCACAAAAATATTTTGCCTTCAAATTCATACCGTGATCGTAGCATGCATTGACTCGACTCATATGACTGGGATTTCCATGAAAAAAATTGTCGGCCGAAAATGCGTGATCACTGTACATTTCTCTTCTGTTTCCTATTTATATTTATATTTTACCTTCTCAATTTAGCATTATGGACAGGGAAAGACCTAATCTAAAATCTGCACAAAAATATTTTGCCTTCAAATTCATACCGTGATCGTAGCATGCATTGACTCGACTCATATGACTGGGATTTCCATGAAAAAAATTGTCGGCCGAAAATGCGTGATCACTGTACATTTCTCTTCTGTTTCCTATTTATATTTATATTTTACCTCCTCAATTTAGCATTATGGACAGGTAAAGACCTAATCTAAGCTCTGCACACAAATATTTTGCCTTCAAATTCATACCGTGATCGTAGCATGCATGGACTCGACTCATATGACTGGGATTTCCATGAAAATGATGGTGTGCCGAAAATGGGTGATCACTGTATATTTCTCTTCTGTTTCCTGTTTATATTTATATTTTACCTCCTTAATTTAGCATTATAGACAGGGAAAGATCTAATCTAAGATCTGCACAAAAATATTTTGCCTTTAAATTTATACCGTGATCGTAGAATGCATGGACTTGACTCATATGACTGGGATTTCCATGAAAAAGATTGTGGGCCGAAAATGGGTGATCACTGTACATTTCTCTTCTGTTTCGTATTCATATTTCTATTTTAACTCCTCAATTTAGCATTATGGACAGGGAAAGACCTAATCTAAAATCTGCACAAAAATATTTTGCCTTCAAATTCATACCGTGATCGTAGCATGCATGGACTCGACTCATATGAGTGGGATTTCCATGAAAAAGATTGTGGGCCGGAAATGGGTGATCACTGTACATTTCTCTTCTGTTTCCTATTTATATTTATATTTTACCTCCTCAATTTAGCATTATGGACACTGAAAGACCTAATTTAAGCTCTGTACAAAAATATTTTGCCTTCAAATTCATACCGTGATCGTAGCATGCATGGACTCGACTCATATGACTGGGATTTCCATGAAAAAGATTGTGGGCCGAAAATTGGTGATCACTGTACATTTCTCTTCTGTTTCCTATTCATATTTCTATTTTACCTCCTCAATTTAGCATTAATGACAGGGAAAGACCTAATCTAAGATCTGCAAAAAATATTTTGCTTTCAAATTCATACTGTGATCGTAGCATGCATGGACTCGACTCATATGACTGGGATTTCCATGAAAAAGATTGTGGGCCAAAATTGGTGATCACTGTACATTTCTCTTCTGTTTCCTGTTTATATTTATATTTTACCTCCTCGATTTAGCATTATGGACAGGGAAAGACCTAATCTAAAATCTGCACAAAAATATTTTGCCTTCAAATTCATACCGTGATCGTAGCATGCATGGACTCGACTCATATGACTGGGATTTCCATGAAAAAGATTGTGGGCCGACAATGGGTGATCACTGTACATTTCTCTTCTGTTTCCTATTAATATTTCTATTTTACCTCCTCAATTTAGCATTATGGACAGGGAAAGACCTAATCTAAAATCTGCACAAAAATATTTTGCCTTCAAATTCATACCGTGACCGTAGCATGCATGGACTCGATTCATATGACTGGGATTTCCATGAAAAAGATTGTGGGACGTAAATGGGTGATCACTGTACATTTCTCTTCTGTTTCCTATTTATATTTCTATTTTACCTCCTCAATTTAGCATTATGGACAGGGAAAGAACTAATCTAAAATCTGCACAAAAATATTTTGCCTTCAAATTCATACCGTGATCATAGCATGCATGGACTCGACTCATATGACTGGGATTTCCATGAAAAAGATTGTAGGCCGAAAATGTGTCATCACTGTACATTTCTCATCTGTATTCTATTTATATTTCTATTTTACCTACTAAATTTAGCATTATGGACAGGGAAAGACCTAATCTAAGCTCTGCACAAAAATATTTTGCCTTCGAATTCATACCGTGATCATAGCATGCATGGACTCGACTCATATGACTGGGATTTCCATGAAAAAGATTGTGGGCTGAAAATGGGTGATCACTGTACATTTCTCTTCTGTTTTATATTTATATTTATATTTTACCTCCTCAATTTAGCATTATGGGCAGGGAAAGACCTCATCTAAGATCTGCACAAAAATATTTTGCCTTCAAATTCATACCGTGATCGTAGCAGGGATTGACTCGACTCATATGACTGGGATTTCCATGAAAAAGATTGTGGGCCGAAAATGGGTGATCCCTGTACATTTCTCTTCTCTTTCCTATTTATATTTCTATTTTACCTCCTCAATTTAGCATTATGGACAGGGAAAGACCTAATCTAAGATCTGCCAAAAAATGTTTTGCCTTCAAATTCATACCGTGATCGTAGCAGGTATGGACTTGACTCATATGACTGGGATTTCCATGAAAAAGATTGTGGGCCGAAAATGGGTGATCCCTGTACATTTCTCTTCTCTTTCCTATTTATATTTCTATTTTACCTCCTCAATTTAGCATTATGGACAGGGAAAGACCTAATCTAAGATCTGCACAAAAATATTTTGCCTTCAAATTCATACCGTGATGATAGCATGCATGGACGCGACTCATATGACTGGGATTTCCATGAAAAAGGTTGTGGGCAGAAAATGTGTGATCACTGTACATTTCTCTTCTCTTTCCTATTTATATTTCTATTTTACCTCCTCAATTTAGCATTATGGACAGGGAAAGACCTAATCTAAGATCTGCACAAAAATATTTTGCCTTCAAATTCATACCGTGATCGTAGCATGCATGGCCTCGACTCATAAGACTGGGATTTCCATGAAAAAGATTGTGGGCCGAAAATGGGTGATCACTGTACATTTCTCTTCTGTTTCCTATTTATATTTATATTTTACTTCCTTCATTTAGCATTATGTACAGGGAAAGACT